>OY770126.1:9375000-10000000 GCA_963669345.1 Gortyna flavago
AAGTCTTATCGGTCGATAGACATTACATCACATAGACATCTACATACCTACATGAATATTGTTACGTACTCTAAAGCCGAGCTGAAGACACAATTATACCTACTATAATTGTGTCTTCAGCTCGGCTTTAGAGTCGGGATTGGGTCCCAATGAAGACACGAGAGGTAAGTACAAATAGTTGTCATCTGTCGACTAATACCTTGAAAGATGTGTTAAGTATTGTAAATTACACATACGATAAATAAACAATGTGTAACTGAATTTATGCACATTGGGAAAGTAGTTTGTTCAGAATCGTTTACTGCATCGATTTCTGTCATTTTTAATATAGGTAGGTCATAACTACGTTAATTGGACGCGGAAGGCGGAGGACAGGGTTTTGTGGCGCAGCCTGGGAGAGGCCTATGTCCAGCAGTGGACTGCAATAGGCTGAGTTGATAAAATTGGAAGATGATTTGATTAATGGTGTAGCGCACCCTTAGGTATACGTGTGTGACTGTATGCATGCGTAGATTTGTAATGTGACCACAATTTTCATCCACAATCAGTATACCTAAAAAAATTATTAAATAAACATTGTTTTATACATAATAGTAAAAATTTTGTGTATGTATTATGATTATTACATACTATTTTAATTGGTGTGTTTGGTGGTGTGCGTTAATTCTGGGACATGTTGTATACCTTCATAGAGCTTGAATGAGACTGTCACACTGTGCACTGAAAATGAGCGGATACTGTAGGAATGTAATGATGACGAGCTTCCGCCTGGTATGTGCCTGACCGCCTTGCCCGCGTGGTATGTCGATAAAAAAGATGTCTCCTTCCCCAGGGTTCAAAGTAGCCTCATACTAAATTTCATCAAAATTGATCCAGCCGTTTCGGAGATTAGCAGGAACAAACAGACATAAAAATATAGTTTTTCTCTTATAAGAACCGTATATACTCTAATATGCATTTAGTAAAAAGCTGTTATTTTGAAATTATAAACAGACACTTTAATTTTATTTATTTGTATAGCCCGAAAGTCTGACGACCAGTCTTACCAAGGGGTATCGTATTACCCAGGAACTGGGTTGTGGAGGTGAGATAGGTAGTCGCTCTATGTAAAATACTGGTAATACTGATATTCAGCTGCATCCGGTTAGACTGGAAGCCGACCCCAAAATAATTGGGAAAGGCTAGGCAGATGATGATTGAAACGAATACTCATGTAGTGATGATTCATGTTTAGCAGTACTTTGTGAGAATGCGGTGCAAGCAAGGATCTTTTGATAACGGTCGAAACATTTTTTTGGCTCTTGAGCTGGTGTCATCTCTTCTACCAGCGTCATGCGCCGGTGTCGACTCTTCTGCCAGCGTCACGTTAGGGATCGACATAATATCAATTTAAACTTCAAATATGACATAAAATTTTAGCATGATGGTCGGAGTTCCTATTTTCATTAGATCTTATTCGTTTTTATTGTAGGTATCTAACAGTCGAATTTTAAAGAAAAATCATCGTCACTTGAAAGCTGGTTGACACCTTGAATCAAACACCTTTGACGCAAAACATGAGGTGCGATCTTGGATTATAATTTTGACAACACTTACGACATGATACTCTTGAAAACTATGAAAATGACAGCGAGAAAAATACACCTACATTTAATATCGATGGTGCTTGCACCGCTGCTGGTTAGACTGGAAATTGATCCTTACCTTGCGAAGTCGAGTAAGATACCTAAAACCCATAGATATATCTGTACCCCTTACTAATAAACGTTGTATAGCGTCTGTATAGTTACACAACGCTTTATCTTCTTCTTTCGAAAGTCAAATTGCTGACGACTGAAAGAAAGAAATCGGTGTGTAACTATTCATCCATATTAATACACACATCAAAAGTGTCTAGGGATCAACATATATTTTTGCAATAACTTTTCTCCTGATTGATATTAATTAAAATTTTCTTTAAGGATTCATCAAATAAAGTATTTTCGTTTGTCACAGTAACGATAAACCAAGTCACCTTTGCATTAATAAAGAAATTTGCCATTTTCCTAATAAAGGGATTTTTGACATTTGAACCACTAACACAAAAGTTCGAAAAAAAGACTGAAATAACAGTTTTCTTTAAAATTTTATTGGGTAACTTAAACAATTAATAATCCGTGTTTCTACCGCGAACACTAACAACACAAGAACATCGGTTTGGCATACTCAAAATGAGTTCATCCAAATCACGCTGTGGAATGGCCGCCCATGTTCGTTGCAACAACAAAAAAAGGCCTTCTTGCGACTGGATACCCTCCATATTCGGCAGAGCTCTTCTCTGTAGCATATCCCATGAATGCTCAATCGGGTTCAAGTCTGGCGACTGAGCAGGCCAGGGCAGGACATTGATGTTAGCTGCGGCGAGAGTCTGTCTTACAACTCTTGCGGTGTGCGGTCGTGCATTATCATGCATTAACTGAAATAAGGGACCGATTTGCACTTGTAGAGGAACGATGACGTCTGATACAATCGTCTCAGCATAAATTTGAGCGTTGAGGTTGCCTCTGATCCAAATCAACTCAGTTCTTCCGCCGATCCAAATACCCGCCCATACCATGATGGTTCCACCACTATAAGGATGGACTTCCTGGCAGGATTTTAATCGCTGTTGGCGTCCAGGGGTTCTCCAGTGTCGTATACGTCTTGTATCCGGTCTCATACCAAAACGAGACTCATCAGAAAAGCACACGAAACGCCATTGTTCTTCTGCCCAATTTCTGTGTTCAAGAGCCCATTGATATCGAATCCTACGATTGTGCATTGCTATAGGTGGTACCCGTAGCGGTCTTCGGGAATGAAGGTTCACTTCATGCAAGCGGTTTCTGACTGTTAGGTCGCTAATTAAGTTCCCTGAAGAGTGATGAAGCCTCACGGCTAACATCATGGCGGTTATTGTTGGAGCTCTTCGAGTTAAGATTTGAATGTATCGGTCTTGTCTCCGTGTGGTGCAGCGATACCGTCCTCCATGGCGCTCAGCCACGGTACCAGTGCTTCGGTAACGTGTCCAAAGTCGACTGATAACACTCTGACTTGTATTCAGAGCTAAAGCCACAGTACGTTGCCGGGAACCAGCTTCTATCATTCCCACGGCTCTGAGCATTTCTTCCCTGCTTAAATGACGTCGCCGCTCCATAATAACGTTGGTTTTAATCAGTAGTAGGGAAACAGTAGCACTAATAATGTCTTCAATGCGTTGTATGTTTTTATAGGGAAAATATTGACAGCTGATTTTCATCTTTTACTCGAATTTGATTCACAGTTCCTGATTCAAATTATGAAATGCACCAAAAAGGATCCATATAAATTTATAAAATCATAAATTTATTACAAAGCCACATCTCAATCTCAAGAAATCCGCATAAAAATGCTTGATCCCTAGACACTTTTGATGTGTGTATTATAAATTCGAAAGTAGGTAACTCTGTCTGTCTGTATGTTACCTTTTCACGCCTAAACCACTGAACGGATTTCGATAAAATTTGGCAGAGAGATAGATTGCATCCCGGAGAAGGACATAGGATAGTTTTTATCGACATACCTCGCGGGCGAAGCCGCGGGCGGAAGCTAGTATGATATAATACGTGTATTAGTAAGGGTAATACAATACAAATATACATTATACTTACCTGTATGGAATAACACAAGCCATCGATCGAATAATTATTGTATAAGTACAATAATTATTCGATCGATGGCTTGTGTAAACAACACATAACACAACACACACACACAGATATAACTACACAACTTATGTACAACGGGTGTAACAATATCCATAACGAAGCCGAGCGTCACTTGATCTATCCGTTATTTTTTTGTTCTGGACCCTTCTTTATACGGAAGTTACTGAATGTTGAAGGTCAAAGTTCCACCTATTTTTAGGTTTTTTTGCGAAAACAACTTTTAAATGTTATTACTTAATTTTAAATACTGCCACGATTCCCGTACCGTTGAACGCACCCCTAAGCACAACGTTTTCTGTGCGTTAAATTAAAAATAAAAGGCGTTTCCAAGCAAATGTTTTTGCACAAAGTAACTTTGTTCAACGAAATCTCCAAACGGCTGGTTGACTTCCCCGCCAGCCCATGGGTACATTTTCAGTCGACAGCGATACGGAGGAATTTTTCGAAGCCATATTTTAGTTTGTTAATAGTTTTAGTTAGGTTCGGTTATTGTTATCCTCTTTAATAAAGTTAAACTTATTTTGTGGTACAGAATGCGTAGATAAGCTTAGTGATGGGTCTTTTACATCCTGTGTTACAAAAGACCTCTTATTATTTTAATAACTACGGTAGCTAATGAAGCTTAATAAATAAGGTAAACTCGGCCTAGAATGATCAAATAATTATGAAGTGTCAAAACAAAAAGCTTGTAAAGGCTTTCATCTTCTAATTTAGAATTTAATTAACAAGTGTTCCACCTCAATGCCATCACCATATTTGATTAAGTTTTAGTTTCGTGAATTTACTTTAATATTTCGGGCATTTTTTTTTTATTGCTGTATGGCGGGCCCCCACGCTCTTAACCTCGAAAAATATGCGAAACGGAGAGCACTTTGTCTACTGTAGGGTGATTATAAGAAGATTTTCTTAGAATATAAATTGTTTTAGGGGTGCCACACACATTGGTTAGAAATGATTCGGCAAAGCCGGACGGCAAGATTAAATATTTATTTATTTATTTTATTGTGTAATAGTGAGGTAATTCACGACAAGCCATTTACAACAAGTCGCCATAGATAGCAATAGAGTATTGTTGTAGAAGTTTTGTAAACGATTAACTATCAACTAAGCATAAAACTAACTAAATTTAGCACATGCACATTATGTAGGTACAGTCAACAAAAGAGATAAGTATGCAGGATCGTCGGATATAGTTGAAGTTTAGTAAGAAACCAATTGATGTTCTCGAATAAAATTTAATTTTATTAATAGAAAACAAACAGCTCATTTATCAAATTAAATTTCCGTCGACAACATCCATTGGTTTCTTACAAAACTTCAACTATAACCGACGATCCTACATACTTATCTCTTTCGTTGACTGTACATATGTTCGGGAAAAAGCCGTTCGGATTAGCTCGAATTGTACCGGCCCGATTCGAACGTGATTATGCGAGGGTAGATGCCGAATGAGGTTTGCTGATGGAAACGAGTCGAATGAAAGCCGAATAATGTGTAATAATTGCTTCGGGCTGGCTTTGTTGTGCCGACCCCAATATGTGAGAAGTATCTTAAAAAGTAATATGATACACCTAGTAATAATTGTATTCAGTATATTGACATTAAATAGTTAAGATTTTCATGATAAGCTAGCTCTTACTGATAATAAGCCTGTAACGCTACTGGCTGTAGACACCCAAGTTTCTTGTTCACACTTGTTCAGGTCGACATGATTCGGCACAGTCGGGTGGCAAAACATATATATCTATGGTAGCTGCCCAGCTGTGCCGAACTATGTCTGTAGCACCCCTAAAATATCATAAAGTTGTTCCTATGCTGTTACCTAGCGAAATAGGTTTATATTAAGTAATAAAAGTTACAGAATCATCAATCACAAGCTTTAACGTAACAATTCTCCCCAAGGTTCAAAACGGTATAAAACAACATACTTACTAACCAATTTACGTAAATCCGAACTTCGCTAATAATTTCCCAAGCTGTTCCGTGTTTTTCCTTATTACCCCAACATGTAAATACATACATACAAGTACCTATGTACCTGTAGAGACACATAAACTCTGGTATCGGTAACAAAAGTTTCGTTTGCCTGAAACAGGGTCGTAACATAAAATTTTACAACAACTTTAGACGTTACGTTATTATGGCTTTTTGATATCTTGCCATATCTAATAATGGGTTTATTACTTGTAATTTTGAACATTTTGCTACCTGTTTTATTCGTATACCGACTGATTATTTTTATAGAGAGTGACGTTTGATGGGGATTTAAATTTAGAAAGCTACTTTTGGGTGTTGAATAATTAAAAGTTGTTTTTTCCAAGATTGTCCGCACAAATACCTGGTCTATATAACTTTTGATGGTAGCCAGTTCCCAGAAAACGTTTTAATTAGTGGTAGCTTTATTTTTAAAAGGCACAGTACTAATTATAATGTTATATCCTCCTCATCTTCTGGCATTTTGCTTAGTAAATAAATTGCAGGGCAAAGGCCTCTGTTCCGTCTCCATTTTTCTCTCTCGTTTGCTATTCTCTTTCAGTCCTTAGTAAGTAAATGCTCACTTAATACACGAACAATACTGCTGTATTAGTCCAAATAATGCAAAGCTGGAATAAGCCTCAGCCACCACGACCAAATTAATTCCCACCTGTAGGACAAACTACAATTTCGCTATAAGAATACACGGAATCAATAAATCTATTGTACTGACATAATTGCCTAGCGTTATCTTAATATACCTAATATAATACAACAAAGGTTCGGCCATACAATAGTTAATTCACTACACAAATGAATGGTGCTTTCTTGATGGGTTATCTTTATTGTATTCTGTACTATGGGAAAACAAATTTTCGCACTTTCGGAGTGGCACATTAGTAAGGTAATTACGTTGTTTCGGTGTGTTATGCGCATTTGTTACCAGATAAAAAAAAGCACCATTCTTACTTTCTTTGGGAGATGTAAAAGAAAGGTGGGTGTAGGTGATCAAGCAAGGGGGTAGTCAGCTGTATCTCAGTAGCGATAGACTGATTAAGTTCACTCATCATCAATAGAAAAGGGAGGATCCTCGTTAGGACGTTGTATATATGCTAGTTGTGTGGTAAACTCTGCTTGCGCGATGCAGGACGTTGCAGGATTGGCGTGACGTCAGTGTGATGCGTAGTTCGCATGTGACGATCTAAATGCCGCAACAATACCTTTGCCAGACGTAGGGTAGTATTCACCTAAACCGATATTGCAGCATTTTCTGTTGAAATATCCTGTGAAATCTTAGGTGAAGTGAACTTTAAGTAAGCTGTCAAAAGTGTCAATCTCTAGCATCAGGTGTAATGAGAGCTCACTTCACCAAAGGTTACAGAATAGACCGGCTAGAATGGGTTTCCTAAAAAGAAGCCTGCGTTCAGTAATTCTAAAGCCTCTACAATGAACACGTCAAGCCTTCAAATTAACCACGATATCCAGCACCTATCAGTGCTGTAAGCTAGCCACAATTTAATTTTAAAGTTTGTAAGCAAGTAGCGCGGGAGGTCTACGTAGTTTTGCATATTTGTGCGTTTAAGCACAGCGGGCCCTCCGCTGGGGCGCGCTGACTGATTGAATTATTAACTGACTGGTGGGAGGCCCACAGGTACTTTGTCCAGACGTGAGCCACATACGCGCTATGGATTTGCCTGTACGCTCATAATTGTTATAATTACCAGCTGCTGTCTCTCTCCGATAATGGAGGTTTATTATTCCATTCGCACGAATGTACTCGCCCGAAACGGGCCAATTATCTAGTTTAAATAATAATATTTTTTCTATAGGCGTTGGCACGTTTTGAATTTTATGCAATGAAGGTGGACCTTGTGAAGGCCGCAGGAATTCCGCAGGCTGCAGGACGCAGGAAGTAGGGGGTGCTTGGGGGAGGCCTATGTCCAGCAGTGGACGTCTTTCAGCTGAAATGATGATGATGATGACGATTCGCCCGTTGTGGGCGAGTAAATTCGTGCGAATCGACTAATAAGCCATAATGGACGCACGTCTGCTATCATAATCCCCTACTACTGTCTCTTCAGAATAATAATGGCACCGCATTGTTATTTATTGTATTTGTTATTGCTTATTGTGTGCGATTGTTAGGCTGAGGCCCTAAACAACCAATTTCTGTGTTGTTAGATGAATTGATATCGATTTGAGCTCTTTCGTATTTAATTATAAGTTTAGTGAATAATCTGGACTAGGAAAGGAGTAATAATAATAATAATAATATAATAAATAATAATAATAAATTGTTTATTTGTACACACACAAAACCATATAGTACAAGGAAAAGTCTTAGGATTAAGTTGTACAGCAATGACACAGTTTAAGGTCGAAAACATCTGACTCCTAAACTAGGCAAGAAGCCTGTATCTTAGAAGCCGAAGTTCCCCCAGATTTCATAGACATACAACAATATAAACATTGATCGTCGTACAAGTACATCTTTGTTTGAGAAAATTAGCAAAAAAATTAAAAAAAATAAATAAAAAGGAAATAAACAAGACCATAACACCTACAGTATTGTTAGGATATAATCATTCTAACATTTTCAAGACATTACTCTTAGTAAATTTTCAGTTTCATCATATGATAACTCTTGCAACCAATTGGTAAGTATATTTTTTACCTCATACTTTGGACACGTATATATTGACAGTACTTTATTTATTTTGTTATATAGACGAGAGCTTAGGGCAAGAAACTGACGACCGGCAAATGCGGAACGACACCTCACAGGATCACAGACAGAAATTCCTTTGCGTCTCAACAGGATTTTTGGGTCTAAAGGTAACATGGAGTGTCTTCGCAGAACGGCGCGGAGTATAAACAGCTGTCTGACTGACAGCACATGGGCCATGGAATACAGTTCAGCAGTGGGGAAGTCTCTGGGCTTGAAATGCATTATTTTTAGGATTGCCCTTTGAGCTCGCTCTGCAAAAATTAGGGAGGTTTTATGGGTTCCACCCCAGGCAGGGACGCAATAGGTGATAACAGACTCACAAAGACTCCGGTAAACCATAAGCGCTGTTTCAGGATCAGTAGAGTGTCTGAGCTCTTTAAAAATATAAATTAGCTTCCTGATCCGGGTGCATAGGGCTTCAATATGAGGTAGCCAGCTTAGCTTATGATCAATGTAGACCCCTAGATATTTTAAGTCTGGAACCAGAGCCAGGAGTGGGCAATTGCAGTCAGAGTTGTTTCCTAGGCAAGTATGGGCTTTGACTAGTCCTGACTCTGGAGGTGGAGGGGTGGTATTAGGTAAGGAGAATCGAACAATTTTTGTTTTTGCTACATTTAGTGTCAGGAGATTTTCAGAGAGCCATCCCATCACCAACCGAAGCGCGCGTTCTGCTCTTTGTTTTGCTTTTATCCAGTTAGTGTCATAGACTATCAACGCGGTGTCATCGGCGTATGTGAATATGTCACAATTCGGTAACTGGGCCTGGCACAGATCATTAATATACAGAAGGAAGAGTGTAGGCCCAAGGATGCTTCCTTGAGGGACTCCGAAGTTGATAGTCTTATGATCACTGATCAAAGAGTCGATCTTCACACACTGCGTACGATTGGATAGATAGTCTATGAAGATATTCAGTGCCAAGCCACGCACCCCAACGTGCTCAAGTTTTGCGATGAGAGTAGGAATAGATACCGTGTCGAATGCTTTCGACAAATCGAGGAATACGCCATAGCATTTCATCTTTTGGTCCAATTTATGAACTAATGTTTTGGCGACATCCACGACAGCATCCTCCGTCGATACACCAGATCTAAAACCATACTGGTTTTTCGCAATTATGTTATGTTTATTTAAGAAATTTACAAGACAATTGTTAAGTATTCTTTCCAAGATCTTCGATAACGCGCTTAACACAGAAATGGGTCGGTAGTTAGTGACACTCGTCTTATCTCCACTTTTGAAAATGGGATGCACAACTGCTTTTTTGAAAGCGTCTGGAAAGATGCCAGATTCAATCGCTTGGTTGCAGATGTGTGCAATAGGAGCAGCCAAAATTGATCTCGACTGCTTAAGTACCTTAGCTGGTATATTATCGTAGCCTGTGGCACAGTCGCTACGTAAGGAGTCGATGAGCCTTTCTACATAAGTTTCATCTACTGGCAGGATTACGAGTGAGTCACCACAGGGTGGGAGCGCTATTTTTTCTTTGCAGATTGAAGGTCCACTAGGAGATGAGACGTTGGAGGCCAACGCTTGCCCTATGTTGACAAAGAAGCTGTTTACTTCGTTTATTGAAGTCTCCGGATCAGCGGCAATTTGAAGTAGTTGTTTCGGGGACTGCGGTTGGGAACCTGTGTTTGTAATTTGTTTTATTGCTTTCCATGTAGCTTTTACATTGTTCTTCGCCTTAATTAGCTCGTTTCTATCATGGGTGCGTTTAAGTTTTTTTAGTAACGAATTTAGAAAGTTACGATAACGCTTGTAGGTAACCTTAAGGATGTCGTTGTGTGGATTACTTGTTACTTTTTTATGCATCATGTCTCGGTTCCGTATGCAACGGACCAAACCTTGTGTCATCCAAGGTTTGATAACACGGACCTTTCTCTTGATTGTTATACATTGTGAATGTTTTATAATGATTTCTTGGATCATGGTAATGAACAATTCGGCAGCCACACCTGGATCCGACTTTTTCAGGATCGAGTTAAAATCTGTGCCATCTATTTCACTTTTTATTGCTGCATAATTATATCTATAGGATGTGCTGGCACTGCTTTTCATGGTAATTCCTTTTATCTTTAGATACAGAACGATAGGCAGGTGGTCAGTGATGTGAGAGTCAAGCAATACCACGCACGCTGTTCCCTTTGTTTTTAAAAGATGTGGTCTAACCAGTTCCCTAATCTTGTGGGTTGAAAATGAGCTGGTAGCAAACCAAGAGACGCAGTAAGAGTGAGATAATCGTTCGCATGCCGGTCATTGTTATACGGTTTTATGTCTACGTTCAGGTCACCAATGAGAACTATATTGTTTACGTGTTTTAGAGTTGTTACAAGACTGGTCAGGCTATTATAAAATTGATCCAAGTTTTGATATGAGGGAGAGCGGTATATACATATTGCAGTATTAACAAATCCTGCATGGTAATTTTGGCTTTAATCCTCCTTCTAAACTCATATTCAACCTTTTTTTGAACCATAGTCTGTCCAGAAATTTCCATCTGAAATCTTTCAAATTACGAATCGTATTTACGTCAGATGGCATTTTTCACGGTAGGCATGGGGACTTTGAAAATAGCCTTGTGACGAGGAACATGTTTTTTTGTGTAATATTAACGCCGAAATTTTATTGTGAATTTGAGTTGGTTGAATTAATTTAATTGCTGTCGCAATTGGTTTTACTCCTCCGTACCTCGTTATCTATAAATTTAAAAACTATCAGTGAACATATTTTTCTTCATTTTTGGTATGTATCATTCTATTCTATTTCTTGGTTACAAGTGATTCTGCTTGCTCCACCGGTACTTATTCCTAAATTTTACTTCAGGATAAGGCCCGAATTATGGGCAAGCCGATTTGATCGATTTTTCACTCTACCCTGACTCTCGAGACGAAGTATAAGCTGTTCGCCAGAAGAGCGCCCGCAGCTAGCTGTTGCAGATCTACTTGCTGTTGAGGATCTGCTACCTGATTATTGTTCTGCTCTATTAATCTACGAGGATCCCGAGAACGGACACGAAGACCCCTTTTTTGGGAACAGATACCTTTTTTAGTCTATTCTCATAGTAGATTGTCTAGATATATTTTCCTATCAAAATTGCGTGAATTTTTATCATTCAAATACGGCGGGTGTGCTATTTTAACTTTTTTTCCCTTGGACCGCGCAAACTTTAAATCTATCTAATATTTTCTTGATTGCAATCACGTCAATGTAGCAAAATTCTCACTTTATTTTTGTCTTTACAAAACCCAAAACCTTAAGTATTTCTATTTCATTCATATTCGTATTTATAACCAACGTCACAAGGTATCTTAAAGTAATCTTTTTTCTTAATTTTTTTATACTAAATTATTGTATTTGGAATTTTTTATTTTTACAACAAAATTATACGTATTGGTAGTGAAATTGTGAAGTCACCGCGTTTTATTTCGCTACAATATGATGGCTGTACTATCCACAGTCCAAACGATGCAGTTTGCATCAAGAAACGGCGGTTCATGTATCGCACACGATACGGAAGCTTTTGAGTATATTACAACTCCGTCATTCTATAACTTATTGTTGACAGTGGCATAGGCGTTGTATCCCTGGATAACCGGTAAAGGCCCGGATACTTTGAGCCAGCACTCAGTGAACACAACAATATCGAATTCGATTTTCGTAGTAGCCAACATCGCGATGAACTGATCGAAGTTTTTATGTATGCTTCTTATGTTGATATGAATTATTTTTAGGTTGCCATTAGGGTGATCAATAAAATCACAACAACGGTCCGGGGAACATTCAAAAACGCTGGCCAAGGAATAGTTATCAATTTCCTTAGATACGTTATTGATTACAGCCATTTCCATTATTATGTACAGAGGCCAGCACATCAAGTTACCCCAATCTGTCAAATTTCTTTGATAGATTTTCAACTTTACCACAAACAGTTAAGGTTTATATTCAGTTGGGAAAATTTGACAGATTGGGGTAGGTTGATGTGCTGGCCTCTGTACACTAAACAAGGACAAAAAAATATTAAAGCTTCGTAGTTTTGATTTCACCTTTGGGGCAGAGTTTTCCATGGTTAAGGCTTGGTTTGTAACATGAAAGCGACAGTGCAATAAGTATTGTGTATGGAATGTAGAGAGGATGTAGTCATCAAAATAAGATAAAACTGGGTTGCCGGAGTAAGACATAATGGTCTTGAAACTAAGTGTTTTAAAAAAGAGAACTGTCAAAAACACTGTATGACTGCGAAGTAAACAAGGGTATGGTAGGTTATACAATATTTGAGTTATTAAAAATAAAGTAAAAAAATAAATAAACAAAATAGGACAAACATAACAATACTTAAGTGAACAATGGTTAATAAACATATCATTTCCGTAATTCAAAACGAAGTTGTTCAGTCATTGTTTCTTAACCAGAGCTAGGATACATTTTGCTGATTTTATTTGAATGGGTTTCTCATTAGGATCTTTAGTGTCCTTTCGCAGCAGAATTCTTCCGTGCGAGTTCCAGCACGAGAAATTGTTGGCTTTCGCAAATAGCCGGACATCGTAGAAGAGCTTCTTCTTTGATGGCGTCAGGTGTTCGTCAACATAAATGGGTTTCTTTTCCCCTGGGACACCAATTGAAGCAGAGTTAAGCTTGTCGGCAATTGGACGTTCTTTGTTATAACGCCGGACATTTGACAGAAATTCGTTCCTTTTTGGAACTGAAATAAACTCTGCCACAATAGGTCTGGGGGTTCCGGATATTCCAGGTAGTCTATAAAGATCACGTAGAGTTGATGGCTGGATTTCAATGTCAACGACTTTCCCTATAGCTGACACCACACCTATGAGGTCCTCTGTGGTTTCTTTAGCTTTTTGCGGAATGTTTCGGAGTTCAATGGTTGCCGGGCGTGACTGAAGCTGCAGGTCCTGGATATGTTGTTCTAGTTGTACAATGCGATCCTCGTTTTCTTTTCCATGCTTTTGCATCTCAACAAATTTGTCCTTAATTTCCTCATAGCAGTTGTTCACAAACTGAATGCTGCGGTCTATTTCAAGGTGAGATTCTCGTATCTGTGAGCACTGGTTTTTTAGGTCACTTAGATCTTTGGTGAGCCCTGATAAGACGGCATCATGTTCAGCTTTCCAGTTTGCCAAACGATCATCATTCTCAGTCTTCCATGAGGTAAGCATTTGCATAATTTCGGTCTTAAAATCATCAAATGTGCGCGTAAATTGATTTGTTTCGCAGTTGGGGGAGTCGTCTATACGCGGGCGCTTGCTTCTGACAGTGATATTATCAGCCTGCTTGTTTTCTGTTTCCATCGTAGATGATAGATCGGATTCAGATAAGGATTGCCCCGGTCTTAGTGATTTCGTTGAAGGTGTACGCTGAGTATTCATTTTTATAATATAATACAACAAAACTTCGAGCTGTAAAGTTCAGCTAATATTTGTATGTAATTATATGTTCAATTACACCGGAAATTTACATAAAATACTAAAATAAAGCAAAATAAATTCCAAAAAGTTTCGGCAGACTCGCGGATCGAACTCGCTACGTAGTGATTTTCAATCCAATCCAGTCGCCGTTAGATCAACTCGACTTAGCCTAGTACGACGAAAATGCGGTTCCGTTGCGTTCTTTTAAGGCCGAGGATTGTGGTGGGGTGACCTTACCGGTAACTCAATGTCACGATGATTAGTTACTAGTCACTTACACCCACGTTTTTATAATTAGTTTATTTTTTTTTTGTAATGTTTTTTGTTGTAAAGGTCACACAGCACTAAGAGATATTTTAACTGTTAACAGATGAAAGTAATGCACTTAATTTGGTGTGTTTCACAGTATGTTATGTGCGTTCTAGGCCACTTCCTATAATTTTTAAACACAGAGATCACAGGTATACGTCTGACTTGCACGGACGCGCGCGCGGGGACATCAATAGTAGATACGCTGTTTTCCTTTTATCAGAGGTATAACGCGGTATTTTACTGGGTAGTGCACTTGGGACCGACCCCGTCTATCAGGCCACCACGTCAGGATCGCTGTCACGTAGGATTATTCGAAATTAAAGGGATTGATTCTCGAAAACCAGCAATAGAAATAAACGAATTTTGTTTGATTTTACTAATTAGATTGAGAGAGACCTTCGGGTGAACGAATGTACAAACAAGGGTAATACGCCAGTTATATTTCATCAAGCTTATCTATAATTGAGGAGAACCAAACAATTTTAATGAACTTGACGTGTAAAAGTGTTTGTACAAACCTATTTACAGAAAATAAATAATTTATCATTTAATGGACAAATCAACACAGTTTTTAATAATTTATTTGGATTTCGATGAATTTATTCGGAATTCCTTTTTCGGAATTCCTTATTCGGAATTCCATTCGAAAGATTGGTTTGAAGCTCAATAATTATTACATTAAATTAATCGTGAACTCATTTAATTGTAAATGTTATGACATGGTTAACAGATTAAATAGTGCATTAAACTCGATACAGAAGTAGGTTTTATGAGGCTACGAATAAGTAATTACTTATTCGCAGTTATGAGGTGCTTTAACAATGGAATGTATTGTGTTTTTACTCTCTTTTAATAAATTCAATTTCCCAACAATATGCAACTTCAATATTCTAATTACTACTATATAAACTCAAGCCTTTTTTCCATGAGGGTAGGTAGAAACTACAGAACGCCATCTGCTACGAGCTTTATATACTCATCTTGCATCGTTTTGCATCGCACTCCTTTTGCATCGTTTACGTTCATATATCTGCGGGGTAATTGCGTACCTCACTATCAGTAGCAACGGCTTTAATTTTGACAGTTCAACAACATTCATTGAGTTATTTACGTTCTTGAGCAGACAACATTTTTGAACATATGAAGTAATGGATTAGCAATATCCTTTAAAATGATTCAGATTGCGATTGTTACGTAATTAGCGTGCTGGTCACAGACGCACATACAACTATTACCTACTGCGTAATGTTCTAATAGCACAGAAATCACAAAGAATTAGGTTAGCTCACAAACAATTCAGAATGTATGATTCTATTTCATCTACATTATACTTTATGCCGTTGAGGTTTCAACTACAATATTAGTCCACCAATTGTTCCAAAAATTATTTATTTAGGATAACTGTTGGGCCTAAAGTTCCTAGGTCAAAAGCTGCCTAGCTATTAACATAAGGTTTTTGGCGTTTATTATATAGATGTGTGAGGGACAGGGTGTAAAGTTCACTCATCCTCCATAGAAAAGGGAGGATCCTCCGACCAGACGGGTGTTGTGCCTAGTAGGGAACTGCCCGAAGTTTCATGTCGGGACGTTGTTTAAATGCTAGTCGCGCGGTAAACTCTGCTTGCGCGATGCAGGATTTTACGTGACGTCAGTATGATGCGTAGTTCGCATGTGGCGGTGCAGATCCACAGGCACATAGATTAAGTATTGAAAAGTGACACTTACATAAGTGGGGTTTTTTGAAAAGAGTCGTACGTCTGTCGTAAGTGTTGTAACCCAAGTCCTCATACGGTCACCATGTTTATTTCAGTCGGTTGAATGGTACCTACCAGTGATGGTCATTTGTTTCCAAAGTTCTGAACTTTGCATCTAACATCTAAAGCTTTGGTTTGATACGTAGGGTCCGCAATTTACCGTTTAGTGACGTCACTGAAACGTTTTTTTTTAAAGTAAGTTGGTGTGTTTCAATAAACAGCGTTTTTTGCATCGGAAAGTTAAACCCCTATGCCATCATTTTCAAGACAGCCGTCACTGCGACCGTTATTTGGCAGCCATCACAGTCGTAGGAAACCAACGCTTAATAGTGGGTACATATATTCAAACCTACTTATTACTTTTCATGAGATGCAGGTCGCTGACAGACAGAAGGACAGACAGACGGACAAACGGATGGGCGGAGGCTTAGGTAATAGGGTACCGTTAGTCTTTGGATACAGAACTCTAAAAAGGAATATTGTTAATAAAACATGATGGAACATTATTATGACAAAATTACAATCAAGTGTCCTAACCTATTTTTAACACACTTGATTGTAATTTATCTCATTACGAATTATCTAAATACCAAATTTATTTATTAGCTTTATTTTATATCTTTGTTCTTATCTACTGTTTTGTATTGTGTACTTATTTTTTTTTTAGTAATGTTAGATTTGTATTTAAATAATTTTAGTATGTATTATTAGGTGTAAGGTTTGCCTTTTGCAGTGTAAGCCAGCTTCAAACTGTTCCAGGTGGCTGTATCCTTTGCCCGTTTGGGCCATAAGTGTCAGACTATTTGTACGATCTCGTGACTCCATCTTTTAAATGGTCTACCCTTCCTTCTTTATTTGTATATTGGATCATCATTATCGGCATCATCAGCACCCTATAGCAGTCCACTGCTGGACATAGGCCTTTCCTGTTGCATTCAACTCAATTTTCGGCAACTCTCATCCAGCTGCTACCAGCCATCCTGCGAAGATCGTCGCTCCACCTAGCCTGAGGGCGTCCCACCTTACGTTTACCGATTCGCGGTCTCCACTCAAGAACACGTCTACTCCAACGGTCATCGGTTCTACGGCTGATATGGCCGGCCCATTGCCACTTCAGCTTGCTTATTCTGTGAGCTATGTCGACAACTTTGGTTTTCTGCCGGATCACCTCGTTGCGGATTCGATCCCTCAGAGAGACTCCAAGCAAAGCCCGTTCTAAAGCTCGCTGAGCGACCTTGAATTTATGGACCAACCGTACCGTGAGTGTCCACGTTTCGGCTCCGTAAGTCATAACTGGCAGGACGCACTGATTGAAGACTTTAGTTTTTATCAGTCAGTATATTGGATACCAATTTATAATTATTTGTGACTATCTTTCATCCACAGCTCTCTGAATATGACCTGACCATTTCCATTTCAGTGTCAGGATTGTTTGACCACATCCCTCGCCTTTGTTCTTTTCCTTAGCAGTGAATTTTTGACTCTATCTTTCAATTTGATGTTCACGTAACTCCATTCTATACCTCTTCAACAGCTTCTTATTTTATTTAACCTTTGACCTACTACAAATTTTCGAAATACCGAATTACGTTAGTACTATAAATAATTTTAATTTATAACTTAACCTAGCTCTAAAAGTAGCGCAGACTGTTGAATTATATTGTTTGATTAAATTGATATCTTAGCTTGTTTCGCAGATTAGGATTGTTATACAATAATCATGCACGAAAATTTATTTATTTACGTATAAATACCAAGGGAATAATAATGAGTAACGCACATGCATACATAGTGGCCCACAGCGCATGATAATAAATGAATAAATAATGTTGCCCACGATAATATTTTATAATAAATTGGCCACTTTATAGCGAAGTGGGTGTCAAGATCACAATGCACACTTGGCGCGATATATCACACATATTATCGTCGCTGTAGAAGGCCCAGTGCGGTGCGGTCTTCGTGAAAGTAATTTTACTAGAATCCTCCCATTCCCGACCGAATACCTCGCGCGGCCTACCTGGATGTGTGGCGTGACGTCAGTGATACAAGATTCCTTTGAGGTGAAAAGTTCGTTAGGCGTGAGTGTGAGTCAGGAGTACCAATGAAGACTCGTCGATGCCGCAGACGGGTGCTAGACGACGCACCGAGTGTTTCATTACGTCACTCACATGTTTGACAACGGAACCGGAACCTGTCAGAATAAATTATACATAATATTATTAGGATAGACGCATACAACATTTAGGTACGTTTTAACTGTGGATATTATGAAATCCTCTGTGACATCATTATGCCTCTGTGTTTTCCGTTATCAAATTAAACCAAACTATAATCATAATAGAACAACTAAAACGTGTTAACGCCGTAATAACTCACGATTCAGCAATCCAGATGCGTTTAACTTAATTAATCGTATGCGAAAATATTATTCATATCATAAAATTATTCACAAAGCTTTGTATAATATTGTCGGAATAATAATGTTGGCACGCAAAGACTTTTTATGAAAACCAGCCGGTAAATAAGGCAAAGGTCCCAGTCGTATCCATTTGTCCCCCCGGAGCATTCGTGGAAATGGGCGAAAACAAGTGAAAATAAAGTGAAAACATTGTTATTCTCGAGTGGATTACCTTGCGTTGTGTTATTCGCCGGTGCCGGTGTGCTGTCTCCGTGGCTAACAAACTATGGACTTTGCCAGTTCCATACATTTAAATTTAAAAATAATTTCGTGACTTGCGGACTTCGGAACGAGCGCTAATTGAGTCCATTAAAGTTTTGTGGCGCGAATTATTTTTGTTCATGATTATATTTTCGCAGCTATCTACTCTCATAAAAAGGGGGAGCGTAATTACTTTGGCACGTTAATGTCCGTTATTACGGGTAATAGGGAATAATGTGAAAAATTATGTTTGTTATAATGTAATTTAGTGGCATAAGACCGTGTGTAATCAGATGGTGAGATAAAACTTGTTGGTAATCAAGAAAAAAAATTGAACCTTTCTTTGCCTTAAATACCGGAAAACGAGAATTTACGAAGTCTCTAGGTACCTGATTGTTTATGATATTTGCGTTACATTTTTGCGTTTCACGGAAACGCCAATGGCCAAATTCTTTAAGCTTTGATATGAAATAAAAAAAAATATGATTTCAAATTAGAAAGCTGCGACTAATTTCCATTCGCAGTCCGCAACATTTTGGTCCCAAATAAACTGTGAAGTAAGTGTGAAATAAACTGGGAACAACATTATTCTTGTTGAGATTATTTCGTGTTATCTAATACGTTTATTCTTTCCGTGCGGACATGACTATTCTGCGGTGTTGATATTGTATTCACTTATATTTTTGTTCTCACTCCTCTACTTCTCTCACGCGGCAATAAACGTTTGAGTAGATAAGAGTTTTTTATAACTGTTTATTTCTGTAATGGTTTACATAATATTCGTTTTTAGTATGAAATAACGCAGCTTGGGGGGACAAGTGGGGTGCTTTGTAACCAATATTAGAGAGACGTAAAGTCCATAATAAATGAATGTAAAGTGTCTTAACACACTATATACGTGGCATGATTACGCCTGCAATGCTATTTGAATTACTGACGACACATTATGACGAAATTACGTTGCGTACAGTAAAATCAGCCGCAGAACTACGGTCGCGTTCCTTCGGCATAGTGTGTTTGGTCATAAAGACATTCGTTTTGTATTTAGGTATAGTCCTACCGACAACTATATCTTTTAATTTTTTTTTGGTTCTCGGTGGATATCCTCATGGACTTCCTCCATCTTGGGGGTGACAGAGGGGCATGCCGGACTCTTACCGGGTAAAACCAACGAGGTGTTCCACCTCTGCCTATGGCCGGGGATGCGGGATTCGCGTAAGCATTCACCGCTCCCCCGAACGGCCTCAACCGACAACTAGATCTGCTGTATCATAATGAATGGATATGATAAGATACTTTTTATCCCGGTACAATTAATATTGTCCATATTATGTTCTGAGTTGAGCTGCACGATAATTGACTGCAAATACACAGTGGTAGAAAATGCCTATGGCATTAAGTCCGCCTCTGTACATTTTTGTGCTTGAAGTATTAAATAAATAAATAAATAAATACGTGCACTGACTAGAAATGTCCACTCAAATCTGTGTGATTCTTTCCTCAAAAGACCATTTCAGAAACCAACCGATCTGGCTAATACTATGCGGCCTTTTTTTCAGAGCAGTCAAATAGGAAACGCCGACCTCATCTAGTTTTTATTTTTTAAATATGATTGACGTGTAAAAGTATTTGTACAAACTTCCGCATATATTTTTTCAACCTGTGTTGCCCCACCACTGCTGGGAAAAAGGTTTCTCCCATAGCTTTCCAAAGGCCCGTAAACGCGTATAGGCCTGTACGCGTTTCCTAGGCGCCCGTCGGCGACAACGCCCTTCTTCTGGCACAAACAATAATAAGAAATAACCGTTTGTAAATTAACAGTATTTAATCAACCTGACAAAAACAAGCTAATAAAAAACAAGCACACACCGCACCACGCAGCATTTATCTAAAACAACGTCGCTATGGTCGCAAGTTAGAGAAACTAGTGAATATTTATGGTGCCCTATATTCTGGGTGCTATAGGTGTACACTGGAGTGGTTGTCGGGCGTATTTGCGAGTGTAAATTGAAACATGTCGAGAGTTAATTGCGTCCAGGCCCGGCGGGGGTGGGGCCGTGGATAATCCTGGGCCCTGCGACCGGCGACCGACACCGCGCCTTGCGACCTTTCTCCAAAGATAAACGCTTACCGACACCATAGCTCGGATGGATAGTGCGAATTAACAACGAAATTGCCGTATTTAGTTTTTGGAATTGCTGGTGTCTGGGGAATTGGTTTGTTTGTGAAATTGTTTCAGGATAATATTCCGTTGGTAAAAATCATGAACAAACTTTCGTATCCTAAATAACTATTCTAGGGATTATAAATTAATGAATGAACTTTTGAATTTTCAAAAATCTTTCCTTAGTATATCTTCGTTGTATTATTATAAGGAACTTTTTAGCAAAATGTCACGCTTATATCTCCAGCGGCTTAGGCTCTGCGTTGTCTTTCAGTACCTAAATTTAAGATATTTATTAAGTAGATGATGAAGTCAATTATAAAGAAATTGCAGTTTTGAAAGAAATGGCGTAGTCTTGACATCAGTTTTGTTCTGAGGAATGTACATAAGTATTTGTGTAAACTGAATAATAGATTACGCTTTATAAGAAGGTATACATAAATGTAGGCCAAGCGGTCCCCGGGATGGTAAAAGGCCCTTAACACTTTCGACTCCGCCCACTTTTCATAGAGCTCATACGCCATGCCGCCATACATTTTGCAAATGGACCCTCCAGGAGGGTCACCGGCATTACGTTTGCGCTAAAGTGAACCCTCGAGGAGGGTCGTCGGCATTAGGTTTGAAACCGTATTATAAAACACTATAAAAAGAAGTAAATTAGTGTTTTCAGAACGTCTTGTTGCTTTAATTAGTATCTCTGGGGGTATTTACATGTGCTAGTGGCGTGAAGACGTCAAATATAAAAAATATAAAAATGAAGAAAAAGTATAATCGCTCGCTTTGATCCCGTGACAGGGGTGTCCAACCTCTTCTGAAAATTTCATGCAATGTAATATTTTTTTAAACAGTAACATTATGCAATATTAATATTTTTTTAAGTAATAAAACGTTATTATTTTGTAACAGCTTATTAACTTACGACTTACGTATGTGTGCCTCGGCTTCGCCTCGGCCCACATTTACACGTTCGTCCATCAATGCCTAGTTGTGGCCAAGGCTTGTATAGATACTTTTCTCAAATAATGCGCGGAAATTAAAATACAATTACTTTCAAAATCGATGACGAACAACGCACAACAATAATTTTTCCCGCGTTAAAGTGATAATTAGTTTTTTTTTTTACTTCCTTGGTTGCCATGTTTTGGAGTAAAAGATCGTTCCATTTTTAAATAACACGACATATATGAGTTTACCTATATTATTTGGCCGCTAAACCAGGACAGATATGGATTTTCATACAACTTTTGCCGGCCGCTGCTCGCATGTATGCCAGTATGGCCAGGGGGCCTAAAACGGCCACTTTGGCAGAATCATACAACAATTCTTATCACGCACTTCATCTGTTTGACAGTTTCACACCTATATATCCCTGAAGGGTTAGGCAGAGGTGTACCTATAGCATTTTACGAATCTCCATACAAAACTGTCATACAGATGAAATTGCGTGATATGAACTATTTCATGATTCTGCCAAAGTAGCCTTTTAGGCCCCCTGTACAGCAATTTCGATTTATCTCAAAAAAGGTTGTCAAAATAATGCTCAAATTTCCAAGCACTTTTGAGAAAAGACATTTTTTTTTAATTATGTAATTTGCCCACTTACCAGGTATTATACAAGCTTGTTTATTAAAGGTCAGTGATTTTGCCATACTGACCGGTGATTGAGCTAAATAAAATTAAATGTTATTTCGAAACAATAAGACTATATTTTAAATGCATAAAATAGTGTTACGGTCAACACGATTTTCTTAATAATAATAGAAGTTAGCTTTAAAAAAATTTTTTTTGGTCATTGTATTATGCTTTCAACTCAATACCTACTCTAATTGGGGTGTATGAGGTCTTGCGTTAATTATGTTACACATTGTATGACCACAGATAATATAATACTCTAATGACAAAACCAAACGACTTGTATGTAGCGAAGTATGCTCCTGAAATGAGCAGCTGTACAAACGAACGGACTGACAGTCAAACGAAGTTTCACCATGGGTGTTCGTTTTTACCGTTTTGATACGGAACCCTGAAAAGCTTCTATTTATAAACTCATCCTCTTAATTTATAATCTCAAAATAAATAATGTTTATTTTTAGTGAATATTTGTACCTAAACGTAAAACGGTTTACCATCCCTGAAATATGGGCATCCCAGCGCCCAATTATTTTTGAAAATAAAAATGCTGGTATTTGAAAACCAACGATTATACTAATAAATCTTGTTAAAATATACGACTAATTTTATTTTCATAGTTTATAATGCTATATTCGCTAAGAAAAACGTACATTTAAAATGAGCCCTCCGCGAGGGCTCCCGGCATCCCATATGCGATTTGAGTGAACCCTCCAGGAGGGCTCCCCTTTTACGTTTATCCCAGCATATTCGTGTCTCCCGTAATGCCTATTTATTACAAAACACATTGATCAGCCAAAACCCAATAAGTATACGAATTTAATAAACACACTGTTTTCTTTCTTATTCTAAGTTCATTTCTATATACTGGCTTACGTATATATACGGCTTGTATACAACAGCGTTCATTTACGAGCTAAAAAGTTTAAAAGATAAGGCGCTCGCTCCTGTTGCAGTAAAACGTGAAACGAGCCATTTTTTCTTTTTTATTCTGTTGTCTTTGCATATTCATCATTTCAGTTTACGTTGAAAAAAGTATTGGAGTTAATTTGTACTTTCTTCACCCTTTATTATGGTTAAACTTAAAGTTCTATAAATTTCTAATAATAAACAATAGCTTCAAATTTATTAAAATTGTATTGTTTCTCTTAAAGTTCCGAGATAGAAATAATAGAATTAAATATTGAGTGTCTGAAACTGCGTTATTCTCCTTTGAACTAAATGCTATTGATTAGGAGCTGAGACGGCAATTCCTTGAATTTCTAGTTCATTGTGCCATCTGCTGCATTGCGAAGGATTTGGCTAGCGCACTCGAAGTCGGTATGGGTGCTATTATTTTATCGATTTCATTATTAACTAGAGCTTAGCACCGAAACTACTTTAACACAATTAACTTTAATGGAGTAAAACAAAAATCATGAAAATATAGAACAGCGATGCATTGCGTCTACGCAACTTCGTAACCCGTAGCACACCCAGCTACGCCGTAGCCACCCGTGCTACGACGGTATCGTTTACGCGTGGAATTTAAGTATAAAATTAAAAATACCGATAAATAATAATTAGGTACCTACCTATCTGCCTGACATACACTCTGCATGATCCCAGAGTCACACAACAAATCTCTCACAAAATTTCTACTCAAGATTAACAGAAAAGTTTAAAAATAAAAATTCCCCGCCGCCAACCCTGCGCTGCTTGTAGGCCACAAACTCCGCACAGGCCTCCTCACGGAGTGTCATCGAGTAGTAAAACAAAGGCCTCCTTATTGCACAGGTTGAGCTCGTCATAATTTCAACAAGTTTATGTGCGTTCAACAAGAGTAATGTCGTACCTGATTTATGTTTGTCGGCTGTTGTAGACTTAGGACGGAACAGGTTTATGAATCTTTGTTACCGGAAACTTTAGTGTAAGGAATGTGTGTAGTGTGGATTCTCTGTAGCAAGGGAATGGAGGATCTCTAATAAAAGTGCGTAGTGCTACACACCCCCACCCTATTTCAAGTTAAACAAATATCAACTTTATTTCAGTGACAACCAAGTTGATTTCAGAGTGACTAGCACTACCTATTGAAAAAGTTATAAAAATGTTTGAAGTTGTAGCGTAAACTGAACATTACTGTGTAGGAATTAAAGTTATTTTTCCATTTATTCATATTTGTTTACATTTTGGCAAATAAATCGCGAACGCAGTACCTATAGTTGAAGAATGTACTCTTGTTGCAAAAAAGTGATATTTTGAAACGTGTTCTAAGTGAAGAACTTTAAAATAATCACAGTTAGGTCTGAGGGCCAATTCCCGTTATTTTAAGAACGTTCACATTTTGATCTCAGTCTCAATTTTTCAAAAATGCCTCTAATTTCCCTACATTTGTGACATTGATTGTTGCTGAGATGAGATTGTGACTAGAATTTCAACGTTTCTGACTATTGAAACTTATTAATTGCTAAAACACAGCAAAGTAGTCAGGGATGAGATCAGTTTCCGGCGAAAAGATAGGTATACGTATCACCACAATCCCATTGGACTCATTGTAGCATATCCTTGTACTCTGCTAAAAGTTCAACTGGAAGCGGCCATGAGGGAATTTTCCCATAATCACCATGATCCTCTCATACAAACCTAATCCCGATCTAAAAACGTCTCCGTAATGTAGGACATGCGCGGCGCCGAATTATTCGACTGTGAAAGAGTGATATTAACTTTACCAACTTGCTCAACTTGAACTCCATCTTAACATTGCGCCGAAATCATAACAGCCTTCTTTTCGGCTCCGATTCCTCAATGTTGACTTTGAAAGTCGAATTCAAGAGGATTTGTTATCTTTGTCTTTCAAATCCGATTGAATTCAAAGAAGATCGGACTATCTTCTGGTATGAGCTTCATAGTAATTTACAACTTGTTTAAAAGTGTTCAAAGAACATTAACTTGTCATAGTCCTCATCGTTCTTTCATAAGTTTCTCGGCTTCTCATCGCTGCAACTTCATTCCGTTGTTCTTTAAAGTCTGGTGCAAGTCAAAGCAATTGCAACTATTCCAAGTGACTCAAACGGAGCTCCAACTCGAATATTAACTGAGGATTTTGTATTTAGTCGAGAGTGGAAATTGAAACATGTTCGGAGTTAATTGTGACTAGGACCCGCGGTCGCTTCAGTTCGCGCCGAATTTGGGATTCAGGGCGTCGACACAATGCAAACTGTAGCTTGTTGTTTGACAAACTCTTTGTTTTATTAATCGAATAATGAATTTTGGTGACTTGTGGAAATAGATGTTTTGATTGTTACCTTATTATTGCGATCTGTTCATTTTTTTTTAAATAAAATCTGACCCGACGGACGTTATCCTGTCCAATTTTCAATAATTTGTTCAAAAATTCCAAACAAAAAAGGACGTTCAGTTTTTTCTGAATTTGAACTTTTCCTGGAATTTTTTTTTTTTTTGCATGTAACCATGAATACCTACGCGGTCAAAATGCATGGAACAGCAATTTTCTTTTATAACCGACGAAAAATTTCAACGCTGGTTCAGAATCATTGCTAAATTCATGCAACCCTGAAAAAAAAAACCTAATTTGCACTATTAAGACCATGTTAAAACAAAAAATAGCCAAATCGGTTCAGCCCTTCTCAAGTCATGTGCTTATCAACTAACAGAATTTATTTATATTTTATATAAGTATAAGTTTCAATCCCGTGGGAATATCGGGAGTATCCTATGTATTAATGCTGGTTATAAACTATCTGTGTGCCAAATTTCATCAAAATCCGTTCAGCCGTTTGTGCGTGAACAAGTAACAAAGACACTCACAAACTTTCACCTTTATAATATGATTACCCCCTCACTAATAACGTTGTATAGCGTCTGTATAGTAACGTTTTGTCTTCTTCTTTTGAAAGTCAAATTACTGACGACTGAAAGAGAGAAATCGGTGTGTTCATCTGATATAATACGTTTATTAGTAAGAGTTTTAGTGTGATTGTAGTTATGCCAAATAGAAAGGCTAACAAAAGTTTCCTCTTCGTTTAATAACAAGTCCAGTAAGTAACCAGCGTGTTAAGAAACAATGACAAATCCCTAGAGATAACACAAAAAGCACGAGAGAACATGTTATCCCGGGAAACAAAGATGTTCAACAGCGGGACGTTAAATTAAACAATTAAATAGATCATTAATGGATGAAGTGTGGACGTAAATGAATTGGGTTTCGTCAGTTTTGTTTGTTTCCACGGGTGGGGACGATGGCCCTTGACTGAAGCGCAGACCGCACTCGCGACACGGTCGTAACCAATTTTACATCCGATACGAGTATGAGTGACGATCTACATTAAAATTTAACATTACCGAATTCTTTTAATAATAATAATAATTCTCGTTAATTTACATTGGCTTTCTGTTAATCGGTATGGATGCTTAATGATGGGGAAGCTCCTCTTTGTGCGTTTTAATTCTGAAAAAAGAATATCTCGCAAAAAATGTGATTGTTTATGAATCGCAATTCATGTTTGATATTAATTTCGGTTGAAAGGATCAGTTTTTTTTTGTGTACCAAAAGTTAATTAAACTCTTGTTGACAGTATATCCATAAAAAAACTGGTTTTATGATACCTACTGAATTATTGGTTTGAGAAAATAAATGTGGGTATGTTGTATTGCTATCAAATCATTTGTCATGTTATGTTCTTTGATTGGCTGATTTCATTGTATTTAATGGCTCCTCTGAAAACTTTTAGGTTTTCTAATGATGATTACTTTTTTCTAATAAATGAGATAACTTGGCCAGAGGATAAATAATGCCATACAACGTGGCAATGCCGCCTGTCTCTTGGGTACAAAAAATCTGACAGAAAAATCTGTCAGTATTACCAAGGGGTATCGTATTATCAAGTAACTGGGTTGTGGAGGTCGGATAGGCAGTCGCTCAATGTAAAATACTTTTATTCAGACAGCTGAATGTATGCAGTCTAACCGGTTATTCGGTTAAACTGGAAACAGTTGCGAAAAGGTTAGGCAGATCATACATTTTTGCAGTGGATTTTCATTTCACTATCGTCAACTTGCCTAAGCAACTTGTAACAATAATTTGTAACACATCGTGTTACAATACACGTGGCGTATATTCGAATGCGATAGCTTTAGATAATTACACATTCCATTTGTCCAGTTAATCCGGGCCTAATCGGATGGCGCGTGATAAGGGTTGGCCCACCTTAGGTGCAATACCAGTGACGTCACTATTTAGTAGTACCTGCTTTTATAGCGGCAAAAGATTTCTATCTGCACATAGGTATTGGCTGAGATGGTATGTGAAAAGTTATTGTTTTTTTTTTCACTAAGAGGGGATATATCAGTTTCGCCAGTTATTGAAAGATTGGCCGGAAAAAGCCAAAAGGAAAATTGGATAAGTAGATCTTTGCCCAGCAGTGGGCAACCTGGGTTAAAAAAAACAGAGAAAAGAGTGGCAGTGGTTTCAGATGTTATAGTAATTTATAAGATTTTTAATTAGTTATAATATGTCGTTTTTAAAGTACTTGCTGTTTTTTTCACACAGAGTGAAGAAAAGTGGAAGAGATTTCAAGTGTCATGATAATTTATTGGATTTTTAATTAGTAATGTTTTATGTGCTGCGCCTCTTCGTCCAATCGGTTAGGAATGAGTTTAAATCTTAAGCCTAGACTGTGAAGGAAAAAAGAAAAAAAAAAGATTTTAAAAAGCTCCTACGATTCATGTACAATCGCAAACGGATCTGCAAAATTATATAATTATTCGCAAAGTGGCCAGAATTCGCTTTTTTTCTTATTTTTAATTTTTGACTCATGATCATTGATGAATAATGATCTATGGTTTCCCACAAAGGTTTAGGCACCTACATAACATACATAATCAGCCTATAATGTTCCCACTGCTGGGACACAGGCCTCCTCTCAGTGAGAGGGAGTGGGCCGTAATCTACCACGCGGGCCCAGTGGGGTTGGTAGATATCACATGTCGTCGAATTTTTGGTTCTAGGACATGCCGGTTTCCTCACAATGTTTTCCTTCACCGTTTTGAGAGCAGTGGTGATGAAATAATTTACACAAAGTAAAGCGCTTGTCTGGGTTCGAACCTACAACCTACAATTCGTAAGTCGCGGCCAATACCACTGGGCCACCACTGCTCCTCACCTTAGGCACCTAACAACAAGAATTTCATTAAATTCATTAAAAAATGTAGTTACAGTAAAGTTATAACAATTAATTTCGGTCTAATCGGAGGGCGAATGATAAGGGTAAACCCGTTTAAGGAATGGCCTTGGCACCTTTTCTTGAACCGAAGGGTTTGAAATATTTATTTAAAGAAATTGTGTGGGTACGATTAGTTTGTAAGTCTTGCCATCGAACGTAAAAGTTTGGCGAGTTTAAAATTAAGTAACACCTCTGTATTAAAAATAAAAAAAAATGGGCAGATTTTTCAATCACCTGAAAACTTTATTCGAGGAATAATTTTGAAATTTTGACAGTTATTTCATACAAAAACTGTCCAACGTCAATTTTATTGCGCGAATAAAAGTTATCTGGCGATGGATAAATTAGACCTAAGTAGTGTTAATAATTAGTTGTGCAACAATTGTATACAGGGTGTAAAAATACCAATCAACTGATTATTCTGTACATCGAACTAAGTAACATTGCACAAAAATAATAGCTGGGCAACGACTTTTATTTTTGGTGTAAAAAAAATCTGTTTGCTGCGTAATATAACACACGCAAAACATTGTGCTTATGGGTGCATGCAACGGTACTACAGGAGTCGTGGGGTTTTTAAAGTTATTTTATAACACTAACTTGTCTTCTTGTTATACCTATAACCTGTCTTCGTAAAAAAACGTCAGAAAAAGTTGGAATTTTGACCTTTAATATCTCCGTAGCCAGAAAATTCCCTGGTATGGTCCAGTACAAAAAAAAAATTGCAGTGAAGAGGAGTACAAGTAACTCTGGGCTTCGTTAAGTGTCTTTTTACACCCGTTATAAGCATTTTAATGTTCAAAATAAATGATCTATAGGTACTTACGTAAGCTTTTGTTACATGTAAATTGTGATTTTCTTTGAAACAAAGACGGTTTAATTTAGAAAATTAACATGTTAAGGCATAGTAAATCAGAAAAAAAATTCAAAAAGAAAAATACATAGTAGAGGGTTTTCGTTTCTTTACCCGTGGTTCAAGAATATTTTATTTAGTTTGCAAATAATACGTAAGGTTATTTTATCTAACGAAGTAGGCTTTAAATTACTGTTTCTTCATTTGGCTGCCTATGTACAGTCAACAAAAGAGATAAGTAAATTGACAGATTGTAGTAGCATGATGGCATTTGTACAATGCTGTTGCTGTTGCCCACGACTTCAGCTGTGTGTATTTTGAACTAGCTTTTGCCCGTGGCTTCGCCCGCGTGGAAGTTAAAACATATCCCACGGGAACGTAGGTACTAGCGGGATTAAAAGTACCTTATGATTGTGTCAAATCACGTTATAAAATAAGTCAATCCGGAACATACGTCCAGACAAGCAGACAAACGGACAAATATTTTTCATAACGATCGGTTCAGTAATAGGTACCTATAATAGGTGTGAAAAGATAACAAACAGACGGAATTAGTATATATGAAATTGATTTTTTTTAATTCATTAGTTTTCAAAATCAAGCAAATCGGTATCTCAATTTTAGTAATTAATAAAAATATTATATCACTCATCACTTTCCACGGCGTAGACTATCGGAGGCGGCAACAAATTGATGAGATGATTAAAAAAATAAATTTGTAATTCCGTCTCTATATGATGGAGTTATTAAAATAAAATAAAATAAATTAAAATTAAAAATGATTTGTTTCAGACATTACAGTCCATAGATTGTTAGTAATAAGTTATTAACAATTTGTGCTTATCTGCTATGTTAGTAATGTTAGTAGATAACTGTGAGTTTCACTATCTTAAACCTAAAACTAGGCGCCTCTGGATGATGCAGTCTGGTCTCGCAACAATCATTTTCAGGATGCCATTCCGACTGTTACGGTATGTCCAACCTTACATTAAAAAAATATAAAAACATCCAAATTGAGAACCTCGTCCTTTTTTGAAGTTAAATAATAGTACCTACCCGAAATAATGTCGATATACTTTGTTGCCACCATTTTGGGCTACACCTCATGAATATGATACCTTTGATTCGGTGTGACTCGCGAAACTTTGACAGTCACGGCAGGCATTTCCTTTTGCCCTTTATACATAGAAATTTCACGGCTAGCACCGCGAACGATTTGTGAATGGATGTTATTAGATTTTCTTCATCCTTTTCCAGTTCTTCGATATACGTTTGAAACGTGTGAAGAAACTGCGGATAGTACTGATCACTAGCTGTTGCACGCGGTTGCACTCATGTCCTAGATAGATACCTAGATAAAAATATCTCATGTGTTAATTCATTTCATTTTTTAGGGCTCCGTACCCAGAAGGTGCCAATGGAACCCCATTGCCTCCGCTGTCCATCCGCGTCCGTCCGTCTGTCTGTCAGCGGGCATTATCTCATGAACCGATACAGAGTGTGTATTTCAGTTTTATGCTTTGTTGTGCAAAGGGTGGGTTTGTCCGCGAGTCCGACTTGCGCTTGACCCGTTTTTGTTTATTTAGCTTGCAGAGTAAGCAAACTGTTTGTCGAAGGAACGATGGGCGGTTGAGCAGACGAGTCCTGGGGTGGATACCGCGTATCCGCAAGCGTAGTGTGGGACGCCAATCAGCTAGGTGGATCGAAATCCTTATAACGGTGGCTGGGACAGACTGGATGCGGTAGGTAGAAGGCAGGGTATTGTGCAGCTTGGGACTTGGACTTGGACTTAGTCCAGCAGTGGACTTGAATTCATTTCAGTCTATGTGCAGTTCAATTCAGTTCAATTGGGTAACAAACATCTAAATTGACAAACATTCGACACACCACACAATTTAAATACTACTAGGAGGATAGGATTTCAGAAGCCTCTAAAATATAATTATGAATTATCCACCGCTAAGTACTGAAACCTCATTTGTGTGAAATAATTCTAATTAATATTAATTAAGCTCAAAAGCTGTGACCATAATATTAATAACCTTTTTCATTGTGTGCTGTTTATTACATTTTGTGATCGGTTTTGTAATTACCATCGATAGCAGGATTCACTTGTAAATGGTTTTAGGGTTCCGTACTCAAAGGGTGACAACGGGACCCCATTACTAAGGCTCCGCTTTCTGTAAAATTAAAGGGGGTCCATACAAAAAACCTAGCTTTTTGTGTGTTTTTTGCTCGATTACTCGATTTAAGTAGATTGAAGTACAATTTTTGTTTCTAGTCTGCGCTGTCCCACTCCTAGCCTTTGCCAAGAAGTAGTTTAGAATAAGATTTTTCATACAAACAAAATCCCCCCTTTTCACCCCCTTAAAGGTTGAGTTTCTCCCCTACATTACAAAAGGAATCCGTGTGCAAAATTTCACATTCCTAGTCCCAGTAGTTTCGGCTGTCCGTTGATATGTCAGTCAGTCAGTCAGTCAGTCAGTTTCTCCTTATATGTATATAGAAGATTGTACGGTGGTACGGAACCCTTCGAGTGCAAGAGTCCGCTTTTTTAAACGGTTTTTGTTACAATGAATTTTACGGTAATAACTCAATGTAAAATTTTTTTTTCACTAGTGTAATTATACAAAAGCTATCGATATAAATAAATAAGTAATATTAATAAATTCCAGGAGGACCTCTATTAACTTTTCATGTTATGCAAAGCTGTTTTAAAACAACCGGAAGAAGAAAGTGACCACCGAGTAATAATAATTATTTCCTAAAACCATAAGTACCTCCCACGATTTCTAACCAACAACTAGCGTACGCATAATCAGCCTAATGATCCCACTGCTGGGACAGAGGCCAGCTCCTCTCTGTGAGAGGGAGTGGGCCATAAGACGCCACGCAGCCCCAGTATGGGCTGGCGGATGTCACATGTCTTCGAATTTTTGGTTCTAGGACATGCCGGTTTCCTCACGATGTTTACCTTCACCGTTTTTAGAGCAGTCATGATCATAGAAAATATTCAAACGTGACGAAGAACGATTTCGAACCATCGTACACAACGTGCGAGCCACGTAGCAACGCATAACAGCGGCCGCAAAAATACGTCTGACGAGCGAGCATAGAAAATGTACTGAAGTGATGAAGGAGGATTTTAGCAAAGCGTGGCATTGCCGTGTGGCCTGCCCTAGTTAGCGCTAGCCTTATAAAATACTTACTTCCACGTATCATTAGTTATGTAATAAGCCCTATGTATTTAATGGGGCGAGTCTATTAACAGAATTACTATTTGAGAATACATGCAAAAATGCCAATTGCATTTTCTTCCTTTCAGGGATCTTGCGTACTACGCGACAACGACCATGACTAATCGTACGACCAGCCGCACGAGGGGTCTTAGGTTAAAGACAAGTCGGTACCGATCTGATAGGTAAAAAAACCGTGTAATATTATGTTAACCTAAGCGCAGTCACATAAAGAAATAGGTAAAACATCGTAACCATTTCATTCCATACCGTCGTCGGAACCATTTCATCAGCATTTTATGTAAGTATTCATAGACGAGAACAGAATAGGTACGTAAACCTAGAAATAGTAGTTAAGCTAAGCGCATATTACAGCCGCAACGAGCCGCAACGCATTTTTGCACAAAAAAGGGCAGTGCGCGCCTTTAATATGCGTGTGGTTCATAGAAAATATACGAAAGTGATGAAGGAGGATTTTTGCAATGCAATGCGTTGCGTTGCATTGCAGCCTGCCTCGGTCTGCTTCAGCGTTTAGTGTGCAATTCATGCTTCATAACGACGCCCGTATTTGTCTACTACTTCATAAGTTTAAAGTTACACGTCATAAGAGCCCGTTCACATGTTACGACGGAGAGTAGTCTATAACTTTTTGCAGTTCAACGCGTTCGGGAGCTGTGTAAAAACCGCGGCTGCCAACACGAAAATAACTCATGTGTTGAGAGACAAGAAAATGTAATAAAAATATTCAATGGAGTTGAAAACAAAAATATGGGACGGAAAATGAGAATAAGGGGGAAAATCGCATCAGTTACTCTCACGCAACCTTACTGAATATTTTTTGAGAGTTTATTGAATAAATATACATAATTTTCTCTTTGATGTTTCAAAAGTGTTTTACACTGGCGGCGTGTCTGTTCTAATACCTTACCGCCTATCTACTACTGGGAAATAAATACTTGTACGTGTCAATGTTAGGAAGTATAACGTTTGTAGACATTATCTTCAGTAACATGTTACGGTTTTAGCAGAAGCTCGTATAAAAAATGGTGGTTTAAAATTTTGCGACACACACAAGACATCCTGACATATTAATTATTCCTCCAATCAATGAAAAGCCACATAAATCATAGAAGTTGCTTTCCAATGTTTATAAGGATATTTAATAAACTACCAAAATCGTATAGGGAACTGCCAATCAATCGATTTAAAACAGCGTTATACAAATGGCTTATAGAAAAATAATTCTATTCTGTGAAGGAGTATTTAGACTTTAAATTCACACTGATTTGTTACTATTATAATTTGACAAATACTTGACATTTAAAAATAACTATGATTTATTTTATTAGCTTCTTTTATTCATATACCTAATCAATAATTTTGCATGCTATAAGTAGTTTCAGAGAATTGTTTTAGAAATTGTTTAAAAAAAAACCCGACCATCTGTAATGTACTACAATTCTTGTAAATAAAACTTCATATCATTAGTATCACCCATATTATATGACTAAAGTCTGCAAACAAAGTAAATAATATAATTTCAAATTATATCAATTATAAAAGTGCACATTATAGGTAGTTGTAATTACGATTTATAAGTCGTTCGAATCTAGGTTACGTCGCTTGTTCCTGCTCTCACCTCATATTAAAATAAACAAAAATAATAGGTAATTCTGGCCAGTCATTCACAATAAACTAGTGAGCATATTCCAGGTGACATGAAGTTTATTTTTAATTAAGCGCTTTTGAATTTGAAATGAATGCAGAACTCTACGTAGGGTTTAAATTGCACGCTAATATTAAACATTTTGTTTACGCTTGTTGGTTATGGTTTTAAATATTATAAGTATATAATTGTGTATTATAGGAGTTTAACTTATTTATGTATACGTGTACGTTTTTTATTTATAATTCAATTGTATTTTTTATATATTTAAAAAAATACTTACAATAGGGTTTTTCCACAAAAAATCCCTTATTTGCCATTATTTTATAGACCAATGAGTATATTCATACTTCTCATCAATGAAAACCAATCAACGCAAACCCTAAAATATTTCACGTTGACATATCATAGGTTTATTTACTTACATCCCCTTTTCTCGGAACTGCAGATTTCATACCTGTCGAAATAGCCTGCAAAGGAAAAACCTAACCCACTCAATTAACCAGAATCTACAAATGAAATGAAATGAATTCATTTATTCTGTAAATGGAATATCGGAATCAATTTTACACGACCAATTAAAACAAAAACTTAACAAGCTTTTGAAATATCAATCACAAAAAATCACCGCAAGCCAGCTCATACTTAAGAAATATCCCTTTAATAGAAGGAGCGTTAGCAGACCAATGACCAGGTGGGTGGACGACCTACAGAAGGTTGCAAGGAAGACCTGGATGAGACTCGCACAGACCAGGGAAGCATGGCACAAAAGGAGGAGGCATATGTTCAGCCGTGGATGGAACAAATCTAGGATAGAAGATAATGATGATGATGAACTAGCAAATTTGACATTACAGTATTCCCAAATTAATAATGCGCATGCAGATCTTCGCTAATTGTCGTATTCCCGGAAACTTTTAGCACAATACACATAATTCTACTAAATTATGCATGAAGAAAATGCACTTAACCACTTTATACACATTTCGTCTTCCGACGCTCGGGGAATACGAACGTTGCCGAACAGTGACGAAGATTTCTATGCGCATTATCACTTTGGGAGACCTGTACCTACGTTTACACATTGCGCATAGTTTACACACAACAATGATTAATAAATCAATCAAGCAACTCAGTCTATCGCAAACCACTCTTGGATATAGGCCTCTCCCAGGCTGCGCCACAACACTCTATCCTCCGCCTTCCGCATCAAGTCTGTCCCAGTCACCTTTTTAAGGTCATCGGTCCATTAGTTGGGGGGCGTCCCACACTACGCTTGCCGATACGCGGTTAATAAGTACACCAAACAATTCATTTCTGTACCTTAATAATGCCTTTTTGCTGACTAGCTGCGGCGCGCGGTGTCACCCGCATAAGTTTCGATCCCGTGGGAATATCGGGATGAAAAGTAGCCCATAATATGTTAATCCAGGGCAGCGGGATTGTCCGAAAGGGTTACCGCTACCCCGGAACATAAACGGCTAAGGAAGGAACACGGATGGGTTTTAGTCAGTAAGAGTCTGACACTCCCTTCCGCTCCACCCAGAGCGGAAGGGGTCATTTGATGATTTCCCATCCACAAAAAAAAAAGGTGTCAGCTACCTCCATACAAATTTTATCAAAATTGGTCCGGCCGTTTGAGCGTGAAGAAGTAACAGACATATAAACACACACACACACACACACAACCTCACAAACTGTCGCCTTTATAATATTATGATATTATATTATATAGTTTGATACACACAGACACATTCCTTTTCCATACATAGGTTAGTCTGACAGGTATCATGAGCGGCGCAGAATCCGGCGGCGACAGATGGTGACCCGGCATTATTCTAGAGCAATTTTATCGCCACAAACTGCACTCGTCTGCCAAGGGCTTTGTTTCCCTACTCTCCGACGGTGCTTGTTTTATGAGATTTGCTATTCTCAATTTATTATTGCTTCATTTATTATGCTCCATTGTTATTTTTGTATTGTTTGATATTTTTATAACAACTTTTTTTTTACTTTTGTGGTGAAATGTGGGTAAATTATAGGTAGGTATAAATAACTTTGCCCATACCTTCGGGAAATACAGGCGTGATGTTATGATATGCAACTTTTTAGGGTTCTGTGCCTCAAAAGGAAAACGGAACCCTTATAAGATCACTTCGTTGTCCGTCTGTCTGTCAAGGCCCTTTTTCTCAGGAAGCTATCAAGTTGAAATGAATATCAAATAGTCAGGGCTGCAATCCCTTGAAGCAGTGAAAAAAAAAACAAACTTCTAAGTCAACGCAATCAAAAGATACGGGCGTTTCTGTTCCATTTATGCCGCAAATTTTGACACTTGCAATGGAATCAAAACCTTTAAGGTACCTTCTGTTGACCTAGAATCATGAAATTTTTCATGAAGCACAAATAAGGAAAAAATCCGATAACCGTTAATTAACATTACAAAATAAACATTTTTTCCCGTGATAAACTATTTACATACCTTCAAATTGGTACGGAACCCTCGGTGCGCGAGTCCGACTCACACTTGACTGGTTTCGTATAGAAGTATCAGAGTGGCAGATGTCAGTGTCAACTGCTAGACAAAGATCCAGCTTGAAATTACTATGAGCCGACGAAATTTAGTTACACAGCAAACAACTGAATCATGGTATAGTAGGTACGAATTTATCCCGATCAGCTTGTTGAAGACTAAAAACGTTTTTCCATTTAAACATTTTAGGATGACGCAACCAATCTTGGAATCTGACAACAATTTCAATATCGTTGATAAATAAAGTGGGTTTGATCCCTTAATTCACGGTGTATTTGTTATCATAATCCCCTCTGGCCCATATTCGTCATGTGTCTGGGGACCCTGTTCGGAACCCGAGACCCCTCCCACTTCCAAAGTATTTGTTTCGTTCCTCACTCGTCATTTGTTTTGTGACAGGATTTCGATGTCGCAAATCCGTGAAGATAATTGAAACGGAATATTACGTTTTTCAGAACGGACTTTGTGCGTCAAATTCAGGCCACCCGTAATCTTGTCAACGTTTGTGTTTTTCTCTTAATACTTATTATGGGTATTTTTTTTCAACAACGTCTGAATATCGGGGAAATTCGCGAGATACGGAAGAATAAATTACAAAGAAACTACAAGAAAGACCGTGTTCTCTTTAATTAGACATTTCTACAGAAGTAAAAAAACTTTACTTACATTCGCATTCATGAATACGATTTCCGAGAGTAGAGTATTTCTCACAATCTAAATAAAGAAACGAGTCTAGTTTACACTTAATGTAATATGCATTGCTTGACAACAAGCGCCGTGAGAGGCTGCTAATCTAATCCGCGGCTTAGCTGAAGAATAATGAAACACACCCGCACTCACAGACACCGAAATAAATTTCCCTCCTGAAGACTGTTACGGGTAAAATTTAATAAAGCAAATAAGAACAATGCTACGAACTGGGGTGCTTTAACATATTTTAAGAGATTTATAAGCGGCAAAACAAAGCGCGTTATTTACAATTAATTGAGAATAATGTAGCTAATGAAAAGTGTTAGTCCGACGGCTGTATATCGTTATCTGTGCCCATTATAAAAAACAAAATCGACGTGAAATTGTAATGAAATGTTTTGTAATGTGCTTTTGATGTACGTTATTCGATTACACGTATTATTTCTCTCAGAACTGTGTATTGTGGCTTGAAGCGGTTTTCCATGTCGAGCTTTTACTTTATTATATATTTATAGTTTCTTCGTTGGAGGGTATCAATGTATTGCTTCATTAAAATGGTTTCTGCTTCCAAATGTATGAGTAGTGGCTGCAGACGGACTTTACGGCACCGGTCGGAGATGCCGCGACGGTTTGCAATACTTAAGAGCAAGTAAATAGACAACGTTTTTAGTTGAAAAATATGTTCTGGACGACAGTAACGTTTTATTAGTTCGTCTGTAGGTTGCAACTATTAGTTAGCATTATTTTAAAGAAAATGTCCAGTTGTCCACTGCTGGACATGGAAGGTATAAGTTCAATAACATTATGCTTTCAACAGTTACGCCGAGCATCAAAATTAACTTGTATAATTCATAATCAGTCTATAATGATCCCATTGCTGGGACATAGGCCTCCCCTTTGTGCGAAGGAGTGGGCCATAATCCACCACGCGGGCCCAGTGCGGGTTGGTGGACAACATTACCATGGTAAATAGAAAAACGCCTTAGGAAGATAACGATCTATAACGGCAAACTATAGCTCATTTCAACCAGCATCGAAACATCAAATAGACGTGTTAATCCCAAATGTATATTATCATATATTATCAGAGTTTCGAATTGGATTCGTTCGCTTCAACTCTATTAAAAGTTGGCGACAACGTCAGGCCACGCGGCGCCGGCGGCGGACGCAACGGTTTCATTCAAAATACGAATGTCGTCGACACACTACGAATCATAGTTACCGGCCATTAACATTTTATTGTTCTGAATTTAAATATTTTAAATTAAATTCGGGCAAACGCTAAATTATTGTAGGCTGATACGTTGGTATGTTTTGTGACCAGAAACTGCATAGTGATTGTTTGGAAAATAAATACTATGGCAAGTACAGTGCCTCATGTATCTTTGATGCTCCAATTACTTTGACATGAGAGGCATTGCTGGTTTGACGCTCGAATGACGTTGATGGCACTGCTGGTAAACACTTGTGAAATTGTTTTGTGTTTATTGAAATAAAAAAAACAAGGTGCGATGTTAGTTCCGAGTTTGGCTACCCGCCAAAAAATCCTTGTAAACCTATAACAAGGTTTAATGTGCGAAAACTCGTTCAATTGTCTAATTGGGCGTGTAAGTAGATTTTGATTACCCTTGTGGCTATTTTGATGTATAGAAGGTCCATACAGTTTATTAAAGCTACATGTAAAACTTTTTTACAAAAAATACGGTTATTTTTTAATCGGTGTCGTTGGTCCTGCATTTTCGTTTATTGACACCGACTTCCGAAATTAAAGTTATTTATCACTTTGTAGTTTTTTTTTGGAAGACGGTTGTATTTTTTGTAAAAAAGTTTTTATTTTTCACTTTTTAGTGAGAGAGTTTGTGATTTATCTAAGTTACAGCTCATCACCTTTTACAAAATATTGCTTTTCCCAATGCTGGGACGTTAATTGTTGAGGAGTTCTCCTGGTAAGAACCAGGAAAACTCCTCAACAACCATTCACATACATAAAAAAAAAAGATTCCGACGAATTGAGAACCTCCTCCTTTTTTTGAAGTCGGTTAAAAACGTTCATAGCAGGTAATTTTTATTAACCGCTCGCGCACGAGACGCGGAAAACAGGGCATTTTTTCTGCGTCTCGTGCGCCGGACATTTGGGTGGTTATTATAATTGCTTAGGAGAGGTTTCCCACTGCGGGTTCTGTGAAAAGACTTACGTTTCTTTGAACATCGTAACTTGACAGAAAGTAGGTATTATTTCGCTAAAAATAAGAAGTATAAAGACTCAAATTAAATTAGCTAGCGAAACTCCGCAAATTTGATGGTATCTATACCTATCTAAACACCATAAAATAAAAAAATAATAATTAAATGATAAAAAAGGTGAGAGTCAACGAACGGCGGCGGCGGTTAGGTACTTGGAGGTTAGGTAGGTACTTGAAGTATGAGTTCAAGATCTGTTTTGTTTTGTTTTATAATGTTGTGATATCGAAACTAGGTGAAGTTTATTAAAAAAACAGTTCTTTTAACTGCTATTTCAAGTAACAAGACTAACTGCGGACGTTGACCCCTAAAAACAATATTCAAATTAATTTTTATTTTGTTACATCATGTTTACCTATCACGTCTGCGGAGTTTCGCTAGCTAATTTAAATTGACCCTGTACAATTGCTATATTAAAAAAAGCTGCTACTAAATACGAACTAATTTGATTTCCAGGACATTCTTGGTTCGTGAGAGACAATTTTTTGTAATGATTTTCAAGAGAAGTTCTAACAATTCCTTTCAAGACTGTTATTAACAGTAGATACGTATATAAAATGAAAATAAGTTTATACCCACGATATCACTTCGTTTTCTTTTTTTATTTATTTGTGCTCGGCTCCTAAGATCCCTAGTGTGATGTTAAATAGCCTATAACCTTCCTCAAGAATTGGGCTACCAAATGCAAAAATAATTGTTTAAATCCGACCGGTAGTTCTAGAGATAGCGCGTTCAAACAAACAAACTCTTCAGCTTTATTGTTAGGGTATAGATGTGTCTTGCTTCATTGAATTAACTTTTCAAACTTAGTTTAATGTAGAAAATATAATCATTATGTTACAGTTCTTTGTCCATTCTCCTGCGCAGGTTTTGCTGAAGTGTAAGTGGGGTGATAATATATTTTTTATTTGTTAAGTCTGTAGCACCGTCAGGAGAACTTAATTTTTTCCTAATCTTTGCGTAGTATAATATTATAACAACAATAGCTAACGCAGACTTGTATTTTTAACGAGAGTGTCTTAGATATTATAAGGGATTATTATAGTTAAGGAAACGTTGAATAGAAGTCTTGATTAAGTAAAACTTTAGGTGAATTAGAAATGTACAATTTTTAAGTACCTAACTTTTTAGACCTTTGGAGGATACAAATGCTTATGCCTATGAAGTTTCATTAAAATCGGTTCATTCAATTCGAAAAACAAGGGCTTGAAAGCTTGTATGAAATGCCGTAAACGCTCCTGGTATTTTATTTCCTGTACAAAACTTCCTCGTTCGGATCTTTTGGAAGTCAATCGAAAAGAAATAACAAACCGATAAACATGTTCCGATTCCTACCTAATTCCTTATCAAAACCCTTCAAACTAACGCAATGACACGTAAAAATCTTTATACTTTCAGGCTCATGAATAGTCCCAAAGTCACTCAACGAGCTATAGAAAGAGCAATGCTCGGAGTTTCTCTACGTGACATGATCCGGAATGACAAAGTCGGAGGTGGAACCAAAGTTTGTCGGAATTAGCAAGTTAGTCGCGGCAGGGCAGTCCTTTTAGATACGAGGAACGAAACCACTGTGGAAGGAAGCTTCTCGAATTGTGATCATGGATTGTTAGATTTTTGAACATTCGATAAATTATTGTTAAATGATGGAAATGACCAAAATCGCAACATTTTACGTTTTTGGTTATTTTATTTTCTCGTTTACATAAGTTCCAACCCTAGCTGTTTAATTGCGCCGCGCTCCCGGAAGGGCATACGTTAATTGCGGTACTAACACGAAAACATTACTTAAACCTTTGAAACCCGACCGCCTGGTCCTATTTCATTGTTCACTACTACCTACATTCGGTAGGTTTGAACTCACAATAAGGGTAACAATGTGTGTACATATCTTTGTGACAGCTAGGCACACAGGTCTTTTACGGCACAAATGGAATAAACACCGAGCTGAAGCATAAATAAATAAACGTTTCTGACTTAGCTTTGCAGACTTCACACTAGGATTTACTTTGGCTAGAATGGCTAGGGTATCATTACACGTACATTTACAAACATCTAGCATTGTGTAGGTCGTGCAAATACTCGTTGTTAAGCATCAAACTTTCTCCCTATTTACTAGGTACTCCATTTCATTTTTCAGTTTTATCCTACTAATGTTATAAATGTTTGTGAAGATGTTTGGATGTTTGTAACTACTGAATGGATTTGGATAAAATTTGGTACACAGATTACACATAGGCTACTTTTTATCCCGATATTCCCACGGGATCAAAACTAACGCGGGTGAAACTGCGGGGCGCTGCTAGTTTTAAATAAAATACGGCTAAATAACGTCAGTTGTTGTGTAGAGCCGTGGTAGTACAGTAGTAACAGCCACGACTTATGAGTTGTAGGCCGTGGGTTTGAACCTAAGCAGGCACTTTACTTTGTGTAAATTATATCATCACCACTTCTCTCAAGACGGTGAAGGAAAACAGCGTGAGGAAACCGGTATGTCCTAGAAGACATGTGACATCCGCCAACCCGCACTGGGCCCGCGTGATGGATTATGGCCCAGTCGCTCTTACGGAGACCTGTGTCCCAGCAGTGGGAACATTATAGCCAGATTATGTTGTGTAATACTGTTGAAATTACTGCACTTTAGAGTTATTTTTTTTTATGTAAATGGTAAAAAGATTACATTGCTTTTTATTTATCGTGAAATAACGGAGTTTATTATACATAGCTTCTGCCCGCGACTTCGTCCGCGTGAAATTTCGTACTCCCCAGATCCACCCCGTCACATCGCATCGTTTGGCCGCACTATTATAGTTCTTGATTCTTTTTACTCTGATCCTCAGAGTAATGGATCGGTAGTTACAGAGATTATCACGTTCAAACAAACAAAAAACAAATAAACTCTTCAGTTTTATTATCAATGTATTGATTTATGTCGAAATAACGAAAGGGTGATACAATACGCGCCACGAAAGATGATACTTGACTTTTATCTTAAACTTTAATATTTCGTAATAAATATTATAACATTGTAAAGAATTTTGATCTAAATGTCATCGATAAATCAATGAATAGGTATACACATTATGGGTAACTATGTCTTACACGACTTACCTGCGCCAGCTCCCCACTACTGAGCTCGTCAAGTCTTTCGTGGCGCGTATTTACTGTTATTTTTCTAATGTTATAATAAATGGAGTCTAAGTTATTCTCTTCGTATTTTCCGTTACCATGGCCTTTGTCCCAAGAAAAGGGTATATTGGTTACATAATGCCTGTCAAATTGAGATTGAGGTTTATTCTAGTTCAGGTCGATCCCATTATTACCTACCACTTTAGTATAAGACTTAAGAGCGCTTACGCCGTACGGCTTTTCATACAAACTTTCAAGCCGTTGTTTTTCGAAATGAATGAACCGATTTTAATGAAACTTCATACGCATAAGCAGGATAAAAAGGTCTAAAAAGTTAGCAGAGAACATTCGATAAGGCCACCCATTGTATGTTCTGTATTAATAATCGTATTTTTTGTTATTTATTTTCTGGTGCACAATAAAGTATATATAAATAAATAAAAATGCATTATTTAGTAAATAAATAAAATAATTTAAATTAATTAAGTTCACGTATTTATCGCACATAATTGAGTTAAAAAGGGAAGTGTAACTTTGACAGCTTCACGCGAACATGAATATTCGTCCAATCTTAAATGATGGGGCGATGTAACCGATCGAAGTCAATCAAGGGCAGGGCGATTGTAAATATGAGTAACGTATTTTTCATGAAGCGGTCGTTCTTTATTATTATGTAGGTTATAACAACAGAAGTTTCTCGACTAGCTCCGGAGTAGTTCCCTTTATTTACTGCTCACACGTTTATACAAACTTAAGAGAGACAACTCTAGTCGTGCAAGAAGTTCTAGGGTAGATACGGCTGTGAAACACCACATGACGGTGTGTTTATATGTATGCTAAGTTTCCAAACTTCTTTTAGCCTCTGAAACATTTTCTAGTCACTAAAAAGGCCTCATTTGAAAATAATTTTAGGGCTACTCAATCTCCATCCAACTATAAATGATAAAATTACAAATGAATCAGCTTGTACTAGCGACTCCGTCCATTTCTGTGATATTAGGCATTACTGTAGCTTTCCATTAACGAAAAAATTTTTGGAATAGCATCAGTTGGTCCGAAGATTACCCGACCCCATAGAAACAAACTGACAAATAAGTCATATAGTTGAGGGGTATAGTTTCAAAACCCGCAAAGTCCATTTTTATTGGTTCAATAAAGTGATGCATAAGATTAACGTCGGTTAACTGTCACTGGATACGGCAATAAACCATTCAATAACTATGAAACCGATAACTAGTTCCTTAGTTGCCGCTAGATGGGTCTGTATACGAGTTCGCGTAAAAAAATGTTTAGGGGCAGATTTAAAAAATGGACTTTGCGGGTTTTGAAACTATACCCCTCAGTTTTTAAATGTTTTTTTATGAAAAGGGGTTTTTATCCATATGTAATAATATGTACTTAACATAAATATAATCATTGTCTAGGCATTTCACTAGGCTACTAAGTAAAGATGATAACAAAATTGTGTAACAAAAAAGAAGCAATCAAAAAAATTGTCATAACTTATTTATTTCCTCTTGGAGTTAATAGTGATAAGAACCCAAAAAGAACGTTACGAAAATAGCTTTCTTTATAAAAAGGTGTTCGTTTACTGGACTCAATTTATTTCGACATGAATCCCGTTTTACATCATGTAATTTCGCTAGATTACTTGAGAGCAAATAGCCTTTAAAATTTTATTACGTATCTTGAACGTTCAAATAATAATAAAGAGCTTATGACAGGTAATAAAAAATCATGCAACAACATTTTTTTCCAATTTATGTTAACAACTTGCTTTATAACTCAATATCTGAAGGCTTAGCGATAACAGATTTACACATCAATTATAACTTTTCCAACCATTCGTTCGTTCGGTATGTTTCCATCCGACTTCGGAACGGATTTTCTTTGTCATTCAATAACTCGTGTTGTATGCGACCTAGAATCCGTCTGAAGTAAAGATTTGTTAGTTTTTATTCTATATCCTTTGTAACAAAACCTCGCTTTATTTACATCAAAGGACAGATATTAAAATAACTTTAGTAAGCCATCTAAAAATAGACTACTTCAAAACTTTTTCCATTAACGAGGGGGAACGTTTGCTGCTGCGGTAAATAAATAAATCAAGTGACAGCACATAACAATTTGGCTGTCAAATGTTCAGCGTCAGATATAGACGGGTTCGTAAATCATCGTTGAAAAATTTGCCAGTTACTGGTGAATGGGAGACTTGTGCGGATTATGCACGCGCCATTAGCTCAGTTCGCGCCTTTGTGTGGGGCGCTTCGTGAGCGACTCGGACTCATTGTGATTCGAAAAGGCCTGCAGCCGAGACAGACTTAATTACACGCGTCTGCATTTCCAGCTTCAATCGAGTGTAGCGCCCCGACCAATTACATTGTTTACTAAATGCGGAGAGAATTTAGAATATCAGACTCGTCTCGTGTTTGCAGATTGGAGAAAATTAAATACATGCTGCATGCTTATCATACTGTTATAGGTTTGTTTTGTTTTTAATTATAAGGCAATGAACTTGGCTGGTTTCAGAATATCTTTGTGTACGTTATCAAACTCATTCAGAGTACAATTTGATCCTTTTAAGCACCACTTAGGTGGAAATTAGTTTTACATCTACACCAGAATACTTGGCATATTTGTAAAACCCTTTGGAATTCTACGCCCTCTGAGTCGAGCTTAGTAAGATGCTTTCGGGATGCACTTGGGTGTCGTTTTGTTAACGTTTGCAGAGAGGACTGCTCAAAAGAATTTTCAAATTGAAGCGAAAGTTGATACACGGATGAATTTCTATTTGTAATGTATTGTTCTCAGACTAAATAAAAAACCAAGACAGAGCGCTGAGAATGATACAGTGAAGCATGCCAAAACTATACCACTGCTCTGTGCTTACACGCTCACACGCACACATTTAGAACTATTTACAATCAAACTACACCTCACTAAGGGTCTAAACAGACGGACTGCATTTGAACTGCATGCCAGCTGCAACATCGCAGTTTGGATGCAGTTGACTTAACTATGTTTCGAAGCAGTTAAGTCAACTGTATCCAAACTGCGATGTTGCAGTTGAAATGCAGTCCGTCTATTTAGACCCTAAGTGCACACATGTTTAAGAAACTGGCTTCACTTTACTGTTGACAGCAATCTGTCTTGGTTTTTTATTTGTTTTGAGATATTGTCATCCATCCATAAAATGACCGCGGAAAACATAACATCGATTGATCCGCGGGGCTGGTGGGCTACAAGCCCCTTCCAAAAATGTATTTGTAATTTTTGTAGGTGTGTCACTGTCAAGCTAACAAATTAGTCGGCCTACCTTTTTCGCAATTGGCTACCGCCGCCTAAGACATTTGCAAAACAAAGCTGAAATATTTCATGTCCCTCTTATTACGCTGAAACTCAGCAATATTTCAAGACAGAAATAGATACGGTACCTGTCGAAATATTTCAGTATCCGTGTTTCAATAAACCAATATCCGTCTAAAAGCAAAAGTTAAAGAGAAGTCAATGCAAACGTTGACGGAGGATTAAGTCTCACCCGCACTGAATTGATAATAGTGGCACATTCAGCTGTGTTGCCGGCTGAATCGCGTATGTATCTAGGTTTTAGAACTTAGTCTAATACTAAGCTCGATGGTACTAAGTAGGGCTCAACTTAATAGGGTATGCAGTGCTAATGTGTTTAATATTGATAGAGCTTTTAGTGGGCGTAAATTTTTAATTTGTGGGATTGGAGTGGGTAGATTTTTAAACAGTTTTATTTAGCTTGCCCTGTTTGTTATTTATTTATTTATTTGGGCCTAATTTAGTTCTAGTCTTATCGAGAGGTAGTCATTACGCTTCTAACCCCTTCAAATTTCACCACCTTCCAGATTGATCTGATATTTAGTACACATCTTTTGTTTACTTGATACTGATACTGTTTTATGATACTGATTAAATTAAATTGTATTGTCATCATGACAATACAATTGAATTTAATAGTTATTATTGTAAATTCAAGATGGCCGCTGCTACAAAATGGCAGATTAGATATTTTTTCACAACCCCCTCAATAGTATCAAATGAAAGGGCTTGACTATTAGAATACTGTACACTATGAAAAATTTCAAATCTAAGATAGCCAGTGAGATAGCAACGAAAGGGATTTACTAGTAGATACCAGTTTAAATAAAAACTAAGAACTTGAAAATAAATTAAGTAAAAAATATTTTTAAGTTAAACGGTTTTAATGAAAATAATGATGTAGATAATGTACTAAAAGCTAAAAAATAATAGTTTCCAGTCATTACGCCACCTTCCTTATCAATCTAGGGCATCGATCAGCCAAAAAATTAAAATCGTGGGGCGTAGCGTAACCTGAGTAAATAATTATGTAAATAGCATATGACTGTTGATAGAAATTTCACGCGCTCCACGATTTTATTTTTTTGTCCGATCCATGTCCTAGATTGATGAGGAAAGTGGTGTGATGACTGGTACCTAGGAACTATCGAAGTATCGAAGAATCTACATCATTATTTTCATTAAAAACGTTAGGCTTAAAAAAAAAACTGTTTTAAATCAGAATAGAACACAGAAACAGCTTATGAAAACTCCACATAACATAGATTCACAAATTATGACAGCTATGTCTAGGACTAAAGCGACTTTCTTTTGTTTTCCTCTAAAAAAGGGTAGGTAAAGCTACTTTCCATTGGTTCTCGAAAGTTGTTTAGTATATAAAGAAAGTTATTCAGTTCAAGTTTAAAGAGTCAACTGGGAGCTCCTTGTGGTGGTGCTTGGTACGCGACTAGCTATCTATTCCGACTCGTGAACTATCACGATTTTAGATCGTTAAACCAGATACCTACTCTGATATTTGTGGTGACTTTGTAGCTTTTCGCAGAAAGTAATTTTTTTTTTGCACTTTTACGAAGGTGATCCTTAAATGTATAAGATAATATAATATAGATAGATGACTAGAGAGAAAGGCCAATGAACTCTCAAAGTTTATGATTGCTAAGCTGGTCGCAATATTGATCAGCTGCAAAGACGCCAAGTATTCGACAAACTCAACACCTTACCGCTTTAAACTGCACCATCTTATATGCAGCTTAGACTGGCTCAGTCGCATCAAATATTGATGACCGCTTCAGCTCTATACATCAGCTAAATAACTTACAAACCCTGTTTACAAACATATGCCAAACCAATTGAATGCAATCATTTCGTTCATATCCCAATTGCCACGTCCAAACCACATATATTTACCCAATATTGGTGTTACGGAAATGTGTAACAAAATGAAAAATATTTTAATTGCCAATATACTAGTATGGTGAGTCGTTGTTTTGAACAGACATTGGTTTTATTCAATGTACTCGTAAATTTAAACGATTACTTGTGATTTTCAATTATGTAAGAGGGTTCTGTAGGTAGGAGTCACAAAGAACTTGACGGAAATTAAAATAGTAGGTACTTTTCTTTGCTTTGTTTTGTTGAAGTCGATGTTATTATTGTTTGCGTTTTACAATTGTTTAGCTTTATGTTCTTTGTTGTAAATGTACCTAAGTATCATTTATTCGCGAACCCGTACTGGGCTCCCGTGGTGGATTGCGGCCCACTCCTTCTCGCAGAGAGGAGGCCTGTGTACCAGCAGTTCCCACTGCTATTACACAGGTCTTATATGCTTATGCTTCCCTTCAAATCGCAACGCCTACTGTGCTATCACTTTTAGCGCGTTCAACCATAAAAATATGAAACTCTACAGCTTTGTTATTAGTACAGTAGATTATAAAATAAACCTCCCGGTATAAATTCCCTAAATAACGGTGTTTATGAAAGTGAATGCATCATAATCCGTTGCATAGTTTAGAAGGAAAACTTAGCAACCAATTGTTTTTTTTTTACTGTGTTTAGTTTAGTTTGTGATCTTCCTGTGCGAGTCGCAATAAATACTTTTTCTTTCTTTTTAATGTGGTCACACAGACAGACACGAAAAGCGACTTTAATTTATAATATTATGTAGGTGTATAGGTACAGATTGGCACACATGCAGGGTGGCTGAACCATCGACGCGCAAACTGACCATGAATTCAGCTCATGATTCTAGATTCTAGGGTAGAAATTTTTCGTCGATTATAAAAAAAATATCTACTGTTTCATAAAAAAGTACAATGAATGCGGTCAAAATGTTTGGAACAAGCAATTTTTTTTTAAAGCTGACGAACAACGAATTGTCGTATTACGGTTTGTCAAAATTCAGTTGGTAAGTCACGCAGAGGTTTCAGAATCGTGTACTGAATTCATGGTAACTGGCTGCGCGTCGATGTCCCCGCCATCCTGTATCTTACAATCTATATATTTATATATATGTAACATAATTAACGCAAGACCTCAATCCTCATACAAATTAGAGTATTGAGTTAAAAGCATCATACAATGACCAAAACTTGTTTTTTTTTAAAGCTAACTATTATAGTAAAGAAAATCGTGTTGATCCACAAGTGTTGATCCCAGCATTACTTTATGCATTTAAAATTGAGTGTTATTGCCTTGAAATAAAATTTAATTTTCTTTGGTTCAATTGGCGCCAAAGTAATAGGTATACATAATTTTTGAAAAAATACATCTGTTACACTTAGTAAAATGATATACGATATATTGGAATTGAGTATAAAGGTACTGCTAATTTCTTAAGAAATTTCTTCCAGCAGACCTGCAAAAGGAGAAATTATGAAAAAAAAAAAATGTAGACAATAGCGTGTGAGAACAAGAAGAAAAGAATATATGTATATTATTATATTATAAATTAAAATCACTTTTCGATTCTGTCGTTGTCTGTGTGACCACGTTGTTCTTTATGGTGTATTATTCATAGCTATGTTATCTTCAGTATCTATAAAATAGGAATCAATGGCTGCCATAAAAAGTGACAAATGTTTTTATATCAGCAGGATGGGATGAACATTCATCTGTCCATTTGTCGTTCGCCTCTATCTATCTATGGTCAATGTTTTATGTCCAGTGATGAATATAAATAACGTTGTGAACGATGAGATAGGAATAATTATTCTTTAAGTTCTGCTGTATGTTTTGAGTTAAGGAAATGATTGTGGCTGATTTTGTAAGGCTATGCAATCTTGTGTGTCTTGGAAGCGACCGACATCAATAGATAAATTCAGAAAAAAACATTGTCAAGCTATTAATTATTACCGACTTAAAATGTCCATTATAATATTCTAATCACAACTATGTGATCATTATCAAAAACAAACACTACAATGAGAAAAATAACTTTAATTTCGGAAGACACCAAGTCTTTAGATCTGTATTTTAGTTTTTTGCTACCGAATTCCGAAATTAAAGTTATCTTTTACTTTGTAGTGTTTTTTTGGAAGTCGTTTTTTGTTTTTCACTTGTGCTACTCCAAACCTATTCCTATACCACTACTTGCTATGTAACCAATAGTGGCAGGAAGTATTATAACATCATGAAGATATACAAAGTGGATTTAATACGTTACGTTACGTACGTGTAAAAAACTCAAAACTAGCCAAGCAAAGCATATCATGCTGAGATAGGAGCCTTTTGGCGTCGTATAGGACTTTCCGCTTAATTTTTATTTTTGTACTTTTTTAAAATATAAATTGATTTTCTATTTTTGACTGTGTTTAGTTTAGTTTGTGATCTTCATGAAATACTTTTTCTTTCTTTCGAAGTTAATAACATTTGTATGAGACCACCGCGCAAGCTTCGCTACCAAATGAAAAAAGAATTTTCAAAATTGGTCCACAATTGTCAAAATACACACAAACGAAGATATAAACTCCTCTTTTTTTGAAATCCGTTAAAAGTCACATCGTTTACTCCCTCGTAATACCTATTTCCATACCAAACAGCATTTTATTGAACGAGCAGATTGTCACTAACCCTTATAAACACAAATCAAGTTTCATTCAATTAGCAATAACACATTCCACTCGCCTAGTTTAATATGTTCCTAATCAGTAAACGGTACCTACGAGTCCTACGATAGGGATGCCCCACGTCCCGTCTTCCTAGAATGTTAATTATCAAGGAACCCACATCTACAGCGGGTATCAGAAAGGTATGGTCAAAACTAAGGGTGTGGTACACAAACTGTACAACTTTCTCCAAGGGATCAACATCATCAATCAACAATCAACCCAGCCTATTGCAGTCCACTGCTGGACATAATCCTCTCCCAGGCTGCGCCACAACACCCTGTCATCCGCCTTCCGCATCCAGTCTGTCCCAGCCACTTTCGGTTTTCGGTCCATGCAGCTGGGGGGCGTGCCACACTCGCTGCCCGATACATGGTCTTTGCTCCAGGAGTCGTCTGCTCCTCCGGCCATCGGTCCTTCGACAAACATGGTCAGCCCACTGCCACTTCAGTTTGCTTAGTTTGTAAGCTATGTCAGTAACTCCGGTTCTTTTCCGGATCTTCTTTTTTCAGCATCACAATCGTCATTTGGGTCGAGTAGATATTGAAGTTTTGTATGAAACATCTGATTATTTTTCAACGATTAGGCAGTTAGTCCCATGAAGAAAATTGTTTAGTTTGATGGCCTGTACACCTTTCTGATACACGCTGTATGTAGGAGAGTTAGGGATGGACCGCTCCTATCACACGTGGCCCAACTTTCAGGGTAGCTACCTAATAGTTTTAATTAAACAATAGTTAAGATTGCGACAATAAATTGTGTTTTAATGTACTCTTGTACGGAGGTGCGAAAATTGGGGTATTATGTACTGGCGAATTTGTTTGAGAAAAATAATTGTGAATGGTCTAAGTGCTCATATATACGGGCGGCACGTAACCAACGGCAGAGGCAACTGCAACCGTCGACACTCATCGGCGTCAGTCGTCGACTCGTCAGCGGCAGTTGTCGGCGGCAACGTGCTGCTTGTGTAAATGAGTGCGTGCTCAAATATACAAGCGGCACGTTGCCGCGACACTCGTCGGCGGCTGCAGTTGCCTCTGCTGTTAGCAACGTGCCGCTCGTGTCTAAGAGCAGTAAGGTAAACAGAGAAAGTTTAGAGTTTAGTTTATAGCCGGAATTCCATGAGTACTATACTTTTTATATGAAATAGGTGTTGAATAAACAGCTTAAACATTTAAAACAGACGATAAAACAGTTGTACTGTTGAATGAGAAGACATGTACAAATAATTAATTTTAAACCCTCATTTGTCACTTTTGATCTAGTATCAAATGACAATTCTTCATTAATATAATTAATGTACAAGTTTCAGTAGGTACTCAAATACTCATTGGATGCATGAATGATACCTATATATTAATTAATAATTAAAAGCTTTGCACAATGATGAATACAGTAATCAGCTTATTGCATTATAGAGGATATGTATGATACGAGTATAGAGTTATCTATCGAAACCCATTTTAATTATAAATAGTTATGCTCTTGAAATGATGACGTGTGGTGGTCGCCCGAAGGCTTATTATGGATACAGCAAAAGCTTGTGCTACGATACCGTCACCGTCCACGCTTATAACACGTTATAACGCAGTCGCTCGCGTTATAACGTTATCGCGGACGGAAAAAAAGCGCCTTCATCATTTAATATTTCCATGGCATTTTGCTTCCCTGTGTTATCGTGATGCCTTGGACGTCCACAATAATATTGTCACGTCAGAAGTTATTAATGCGGACAATGGTTTCAACACCAGAAATGTACCAAAATATGTGACTTTTGGCAAATATTTTTTTGCCATCTAAGACATCACTGACGAAATCACACATCACTCACGGATGAAGCAAAATTCACGAAATCTGAACTTAGTAGTCTGTAGAAAGCTGTGGTCGCCCAGTGGCAGAGGCTCTCACTTACGACTTGCAGGTCGTGTGTTCGAAACCAGGCAGGCGCTTTATATTGTGTAATTTATTCATCACAACTGCTCTCTAAAACGGTGAAGGTAAACATCGTGTGGAAACCGGCATGTCCTAGAACAAAAAAATCGAGGACATGTGATATCTACCAACCCGCACTGGGCCCACGTGGTAGATTACAGCCCATTCCCTCTCATAGAGAGGAGGCTTGTGTCCCAGCAGTGGGAACATTATAGGCTGAGTATGCTATCACCCCCTTACTAATAAACGTTGTATAGCGTCTGTATACGACCCAACGCTTTCGTCTTCTTCCTTCGAAAGTCAAATTACTGACGACTGAAAGAGAGAAATCGGTGAGCAACTATTCATCTACATTTATTAGTATGGAGGATAGTCTGTAATTGCCAACACGCATATAACCGTGGGGATTAAAATGTTTAATCCATCTTTGTATGAACAGAATTAATACCAACAGGCAGGAAAGAGACGGTTATTGTGTATCAGCAACTCTGTATCAATAGATTGACCTATCTTCAGTTCGTTTAAATTGTATCGCGACCACGTTGTTTCATTATACAAAACTGTAACCTAACACCTTTTGCACACCATTATAGCGGTTGCCGGTGTAGCGAAATAAAATGTCAAAGTATCGCGTTTCAAAGCGTTATAACGATGATAAAACGGTAGTGTGCTACAAGCTTTAACCCAAAGTAAGTATACTTGAGCCTTAATGTGCCCAAGGCTTAATGAGTTCTAGGATTGTCAACAATACTTACCAAACCGTTAGTTGAAGTTCACGAATAAATTATTGTTAGTGACATTTAATGGTCAAGCACTATTTGACTTTGTGCTACTTAACGCCGAGGTCAAGTCTGTGAAGTGCCAAATTCAATATTAGTAACATTTTGACTTTGCTTGTTCTGCGGTGACAATGGAAACCGTCACAGCCTTAGGTCAATATTGATAATGAGGTCATCATCATCATCTGCCTAGCCATTTCCTAACATTTTCCTGTTTTGGGTCAGCTTCCAGTCTAACCGGATGCAGCTGAATACCGGTATTTTACTCGTATCTACATGGAGCGACTCCACAACTCAGTTACTGGGTTATACGATACCTCTTAGTAAGACTGGTTGTCAGACTTTCGGGCTTCTGACGACCCGTAACGATTTTCAATCATCCATTAATGACAGCCTGGACCATCGGAGACACGGAGGGATCTTGGTATGTAAAGATGGTCACCCAACTACGGACCAACCGCGGCAAGCGTAGCTTAACCTGACAGATCGACCCGTGCCACTTTTATTACTTACCCACAAGACATATTCATAATGAGGTGTCACAGAGAAAATAATTTGTAACAATATAATTTAAAATTGTGTCGATGGAGGTTTTACTCCATAGGTAGGTACCTACCTACCTTCTAGGCTTAGGATAAGGCTAGCTTCATATTTCTGTCTGACCGACTTCGGTCTAAGTATAATCGATTTGAGGAATTGATAGAATCGATATGATGAGTTGACAACACTCGGCGAGCGCGAGAATTTTTAATCTGTACGGCCGTACGCGCGGAGGGGGCTAGCTGTATTAATTTGGCGGGGTAACATTGTTTGTATAATTAATTAATTGTAAAACTTACAATATTACGTAGAAAACTATATTTAATAACTTGATAAAATGATATAAATAGCATACATCTTTGACAAATGTTGAGTTGACATCAACCAGAAACCTTTTCAACGACTTGACGAATATACTGAATATATTAATATTTATTGATTGTCATAGTCTCTCAGTGTCACATTTTAAATTCGGCCTGACACTCAGAACAATAACTTTGCTATTGTTCTGAGGCCTGATATGTAAAGAAAATGGCTGAATGACATTTGTTTATGAATAAAGGGGTTAATATACTGGGTAAAATTAAATTATTTAGCGAAACTCTGCAGATACTCGACTGCTGATTGATACTCATCACGTCTACGGAGTTTAGCTAGCTAATTTAATTTGACCCTGTATAATGCTGAGTCAGTAAAGCAGATCATGCAATTAGCAGGAAAAAACAGCCCTTAAGGTGACGAACATATTTAGGTTGTGACTGTACTGTAGGTTTTGAGCTCCCTAAAATTGGGTTGAGTTACACGATGACTGATGCATAGGACAGGTCAACTCAAAGCTGAAATGGCTCTATCTTCAAAAGGCCCTTCCAGACATGGCCCTGCATAAAAGACTAGAAAAGGTTAGACTCGCATAAAATCCTAATATAATAATGTTTGGACTTTAAAGAGACCATGGTTTGTCGGCATTTCTGCTCAGGAATCAGTCAGCTACACTGACCTGACTTGTTTCATAGAGGTCAGTGGTCAGCTAGGAAATGCCGGCGCCATCTAGTTTTAAAATAGTGACGTGTAAAGTGTCAAAAGATCTATTTACAGAAATAAACATTTCATTTCGTTAACAAAAGTAATAAAAGTAATATTGCCTCTTTTTAACTCAGTGTTAGAATCTCATACGAGTATATTTAGTGGATGTTCAGAAAACTGCGCTTTTTCAACTCTGCTCAAAATAAATCCAGCTGCGGTTGGCGAGACGGTTTAAATTCGCGCGAGGCAACTTTACGAGTAGTGTCATTGTTTTACAGTTTTCATTAGTTATCGCTTAATTTCGGCCTGCCCGCCATGCTGGATGTGGGCTGACAGTTAATCCGAGATGTTTTGGGATGAAGCTGAGTAACGAGAGAGAAGATTCTCTTTATATTAGACTAGCTTCCGCCCGCGGCTTCGCCAGCGAGGTATGTCGATAAAAACTATCCCATGTCCTTCCCCGGGATTCAATCTATCTTTCTACCAAATTTTATCGAAATCCGTTCAGTGGTTTAGGTGTGAAAAGGTAACATACAGACAGACAGACAGAGTTACTTTCGAATTTATAATATTAGTTCGGATTTAGAGTCTGTCCTTATCGCTGTGTGCTTATAAAAGAATATTGGTGGATAAGTAATGTTTATAAAGCATGGCTTTAAAATCGGACCACCTCCGGACGAGTACCTACCTATACGGGGCCATATTATTTATAATACCTGACAATGTTACTTATTTGTCAAAAAAATCTCTTATTAATGACATATTTGTCACAATTTTACGACAGGTACACACGGCTACACATTAAGCTTATACATTTCCAGTTATAGCTGACCTCGCATTGTATAAATTTTTCGTGCAATCAGAAGTCAGTTTAAACTGGTTGTATAGCTTGATGTGTGTGTCGACTGGTATAAAATGCCTATGGCATTAAGTCCGAAACTGTACATTTATGTGCTTAAAGTATTAAATAAATAAATGTGAGGACAATGTGGGTATTTTTTTTTCTCTGTTAGTTTAAAACTAAAATACCCACATTGTCCTCACATTTATTTCAGAACTCAAACTCAACTCAAAGAACTCAAACTGCCAGACCGACATTAATGTCGGTCTGGCAGTTTGAGTTCTTTATGCGGCCTACCCAAATATCCTTTCTTTGGTATTGGAGTCGTTGAGCTCCTCAAGCTCTGAGTTGAGCTACACGATTACTGCCAAATGCTTGCACTGACTGGACTGATCAACTAAAATCTGTGTGGTAATTTCCTCAAAAGACCATTTCATACATCAATCTACTTAGCTTTTACATGATCTGACCAAGATAAAAAAAAATCTGCTATTTAATACAAAAGTTCAATACATAATAGACCAAAATGTATGAAACAGCTGATTTTTTTTTCGTGATTTCGGAGTTGTTCCCATAATGAAAGTTGTTCATATTCATGGGTAAACCCACCCACCGTGTAAAAATTTCGAGACGGTACAAAAAATCATCCGGTAAACCAAGTTGAAGTATATAAATTCAATATAATAGTCATCTTTCAAGGGTATAAGGTAAAGATAATCTAAAACCAAGTTGCAGCCGCCACCGCAGTATGTAGCATGTTCGTTCATCCTGTACATTAGGTTGGTACTACCTAATGTACAACCTCAGTATGCAAATTCATACAATAAGTTTTAAGGTCTGCTAATCTCTCATTCTCCACCCAGATACCTACAGATATTCGCCCCAAAAATATCTGTTTCGTTACAGCCAGACTTATTCACGTTATGAGGTTCTCCCAGTCCGCTTAGCAAGCTACAGAAATACTTGTACCAGGCTTAAGAAATTTAATCTTGCTACAACAACAGACAAATTCTCGCTACACAGGTGTTTTCTTCCTTTGCGAGTACGTTTTGGTTTGACGTCAGTTCATTTCGATTAAAAGTTTCTCAAGATCGCGTCGTATACAATTTGTTGGCGTCTATGGGTAATTAATTTTAACTTTTATTTTGTGAGTTGTATCTATGTTTTCATGTACTATCTCTACTCCCGCCTGAATACCACTAAGTTAATTTTTGCTTGCACTCAAAAAATTTAAGTGCTCTTGCGCGCTCTCGTGTGTCAAATAGTTCGTCCGTAAAACTCATAAAAGGAGTACACGTGATACGTCACTAAGCTGCGTTATCGCTTTCCTAAAAGGCGAAAACTTTAAGGCATGGCTTGGTGCCGCCGCAGGATTTAGGCGAAAAAACTTTTAAGTGATCAGGCGGAAAAGGCCGTGGTGGTACATTATCGAGTATTGTATTGGATTTGCTCGCAGTTCAGTAATTGATATTGGAATAATGACGTTTAGACATTGAAACCTGTCTGAAACAGTTGGACGTTCAGGTAAATTGCTAATTAGCTAATAGGTAATGGAAATTCATGCGCATCATGCACAGGGCCCGAGGACACCTTGGCGGCCGCTGCTATAGACGGCACTGTGAACACTTTCCATACAAACCAGCGTGTCACCGTTGAGCTCCTTATGTTTTGAGTTGAGCTGCACGATTACTGACAAATACGTGCACTGACTGAACAGGTCCACTCAATTAGTCTACATGGTCTTCACATGATCTGACCAAGATTATGTCTGGATTTTAAAAGAGACTGTAACCTCTGAGTTTCTTTCGGCATTTCTTCTCAGAGTTGTCAGATACGAATTTTTAAAATATAATGTACGTGTAAAAGTATTTGCAAAAACTTGCTTACAGAAATAAAATCATTCATCATTTACTCGCACTATGACACAGATGATGGAAAGAAACTGATGGCTTCGATGGTGGTTGTGACATTAGTTTTGCGCTTAACGCACTTTCGCCGCCACAAATTGCAGCGTCTAGAGACGTCTAGAGACGTCTCTAGACGTTGCCGGCGCGGCGAATCCTTTTTCTATGGTTCCATGTTATAAATAAAAACAAATGAATAATACTCCATGTTCAAATCCTCTTCTAGCCCATCACAAATGTAGCTATTATCTCTCTCTCTCTGTAGTCAGTCCCTCATGTCCGAGGAACGTGGTCAGCTTCGGAGTTGCATCTGGAGCGGATGATCCTTCTCCACCGGTTTCTGTCCAGCGCATCCCTTACCACCGTGTAGAATTTAGAGGACGATGATTCCTTCATCTGATCGGTAGCTATAATAAGTATACTTATATTAATATGCTGAGCTATTATAAATATATTACAGGAAGGTACCACACTTGGATTCGATGATATAATATATATTTTGACTTTATTTCGTTGATGGTTGGCCTAGCTATAATACAAATTACAGTATAGTTTGGTGACGTCATAGAAATATATATTCTAGCTACTTAGGTGTACGGTCACAAGAAAGTATTTAAACTATATGGCCTAGCTATGATTTATATTAATACCTACTAGCTGACCGCAGAATCAATAAATTTTGAGTTATTCATTAAAAAATCTTTTAACTTTATTAAAAACAAAAGATAGAGTACACTGCACTTAGAAAAACCGAGGAAAGCAAACAAACATCTTACAAAAACTATGAACTATAACTATCCCTCTGTAAACTATTGAATAAAAACTGCGAACAATAGCGCCAGTGTATATTTCTCAACCAACTAGCGAAGCACAGACACGATCCGATAGGCTGAAACGTGTTACGTACTGACATTGACAAGTGCATTAACCTCTATGCATTCATACTGCGTCGATAAAGTGTTCGGGGAATGCTAGCTGGAATATTGTGTTTTTGAGCTATCTTTTGCATAGAGGCAAAATTGCAATATTGTATGTTTTGTAGGTAATTTTATTATCCTTTTTGTTATTAATCTTAAGTTTAGGAAGTATTTTATTAAGTATAATTTCTAAATTCTATTTCTAAGATTGCTAATAGTTAACCTTTAATTGGCGACTGTGTAAATCCAAGGCTATTGTTGCCTACAGTACTTAAGTTATATAATACATAGTAGCTGTTTTTGTACCTTAATAAATAAATATCTTTTCTACGTTTTCCAAGGCTCTAAAACAGTAGCACCAATTTGCATGAATAATTTGTTAAGCTCGAATTTGGAATATGTCTAGGGTTACGCAGACATAATCACTCTATAGATTGAAAGCTACATTGAGACGAGATTCTGCGTCAATAGTAGATATCTATTTCTGTCCAAAATTTTCATCACATTTCTACAGGAGCTATCTATTAAAGGGTTATTTGAGTTGAACTTAAAGTTACCATAATTATTTATCAAAAGAATTACTTCTATAATTGCTTTAATAGTTAAGTTAAGCATGAGATAGCAATCTTGCGTCCCTTGCCAACTCTTACAGCGATGTTAGGCGTATCTAAAATCTACAAAATAACCCCAGTTTTAATTAGAATCAGTTCATTTAAAGCTGACAACGACAAACACTTGAAACGAGAAATTGTCAATTGAAACCGAATTCATTGAACTGCACTGCTAAAGTTTTGTAAGGCTGGACATCTATGGAGACGAGTTCAGAAGTACTCGAGAGGTGGGCAAATTGAAACAGTACATTTATACAGAGCTTTGGGCTAAAACCAAGCCCTAACTTTGAGTTTTGTTGAACATTGAGATAGTTTGGCGTACCTATAAAGCTGGGTAACTCCGGGCAAGTTCACTTCATAATTATACACTCGCTATTATTTTATACATACCCTACACAAACATATACTATTGTGCGCAAACATATACTATGTTTGCGCACAAAGAAACTTCAGCTGCTCTTGTAGTTATCAAACCTCTTTGTGTATGTGAACATAAAATTGCTTTAGTGTTTTTTGAATATACGTGTGTTTGATAGAGCTTGAGCTTGTAACGTTCCCATTGTTTTGTTTTTACCCGGGTCCACCTGCACTGGGCAACTTGTTTGCATTTTCACGAACTATAAAAACAATTAGGACTGCGAAACTAAATATAATTTATTTGTTACAATAGATAGTTTGAATTAGTTTTGTGAAATAACTTTATTTCACAATTGCAGAGCCAACTTTTGTTTTGAATTGAATAGATTTTTTAGTTTTCAGTAAGAATGGGTTTAATATTTAGCGTCGAATATTTGTAGTTGGATTTTATTTAACTATTAAGCGTTTGTATTTTATATTTTCGATTCAACGCTTTGGTTTTTTATGAACAGTGAATATGTGCCAGGATTTTCTATATTGCGAATATTCAAAATGGTGCAGAGACCGCCGTCTCTAGAATATTTCTTGATCTTATTACGGCAGCTTCGTCAAGTTGCCCAATGATTATAGAAATCCATCTATATTTCTGGGTCACAAAACGGACCATCTATAAATTATAATATAGTGATTTGAGGGGCCCGTGGCTAAATAAGATCAGCCACACAGGTCGATGTATCATGTTAAGCGACGCTTGCCGTGGTTAGTCTGGGTGGGTGACCATCTTTACATACCGAGACCCCTCCGTGCCTCGGAAAGCACGTTAAGCCGTTGGTCCCGGCTGTCATTCGTGGATCTTTGACAGTCGTTACGGGTAGTCAGAATCGGGAAAGTCTGACAAACAGTCTTTCCAAGGGGTATCGTATTACCCAGTAACTGGGTTGTGGAGATCAGATAGGCAGTCGCTCCATTTAAAATACTGGAAGCCGACCCAAACATAGTTGGGTAAAGGCTAGGCAGATGATGACAGAGGTACCTAGTGAGTTAGTATGCAGGAGGTAATCTTCGGAATTCCTGATCCGATTCCGAAAATGTTTTCACTAATATGAAGCTACGGTATTGCCGCGTCTCAGGATATATTTTATGTTAAAACAAGAAATTTTACGTTCACGAAGCCGCGGGCAGAAAGCTAGTCATTAATAACAAATGACTGAGCCATTCAATACTGAATACCATAATTAGTGACATTATTATTTGTGAATTCAAATTGATTTATCAATTTCCTTTAAAGGAATGGCAACATTCTTCTTGATTACTGTCACGTAGAAACACTTGTTACGCAGACGGGGCGAGGCTGTAGGCAATGTTGACATCAATCACTTTTGCTTTGCCATGTTTAGATTGCCCAAATTAAGGACGTTTGTGAGCTCCCTTTTGTCTCGACGAAAAATAATGGTGATTATTCAACTCTTCGCGTTACCCTTTGAGCACATTCGTGATTCAATTACGCGTGTGTCGTCTGTGACGTATATCGATAGATTGAGGTTGCTTTGTTTATTTCTTTGTAGAAAGTAAAGAACACGAACAAAATTTAACAATTATCATTATTTTTTCACAAAGTAAAATCATATACAGTCGCCTCTAAAAGTTAGTTGACATTTTTGCCACTTCGGCTGTGACTTAAAATTCTAGTGATACAAATGTTTGAACTGCTATAACTTTATTATTGAGTAATTGAATGAATAACCTTTGACTTATCATAAAAAAACATAATCAAGTAATACTTTAATAAATACCTAGTAATATTTTTTGAAATCATAATCTGGCATCACAGCTGAAGTGGAAAAAAGGCAACTATCTTTTGAAGGCCAATGTACTTATATAGATTTAAAAAAAAAATGCCTGTCTGAAACATTACAGCGCTGACTCGAGGAATTGTTGCCGGCCTGATAATGCAATAATTATTGTAGCCATTAGTGTAGCAACATCGCTCCATATCGGTCGATGCTAAGATTCCAGCAATTTATTGATACCGGTACCACCAGACCATATTGAGCGGTATGGAGCAATTAGCATTATTGCGCCCCTACTTCCAGAAATGATTGTTAAAAAGTATCCCGTGTAAGCCACAGCTTGAAAATTATCAAATAATAGCGAAAAGAATATTAGTTGAGTATTTTTTTAGAGGTTGGATTAGAGGGTTCAAATCCGGGCTAGAATCAATATTACTTTTTCTATTCATATTATTTTGTACTTTCTGATTTTAACATTGACGTTTCTGACATCGTGAGGGAAAATCATCAACCCGTTTTGAGTAAGAGGCGTTTGCCCTGCAGTGGGACAACAAATAGGCTGTTTTTTTTTCAAATGTGATTGAGTAGGTACCGTGTAATTTCTCGACAGTCTACTTATATAGCCTGACCGTTTCGTCCGCTTCGTATAAGTGGGTTATTGTGATTGACAGTTGGGCTTAGTTAATTTGCGCCCAATTACTTACCGCGTGATACAGCAGATTTTGAGCTTAAGAGCAATAACATAATGAGGTCAGTTTAGGTGCAATGCAGTGAGATGGCGAGATAAAATAGTGGAAGCCTAATTACTAGGTAAATAAATACAGTTTCTTTCTGAGGAGATTTGACGAAACGACTGGAGAATATATGTGTGAATGTAGTCACAATATTTTTTAGAGAGAGAGAGGATACTTTATCTGCCTCTCCGAAAATAATACTGACTTCAGCCGGTCTATCTGTAAAAATCTCACTGTGAAAACTTAGGTGAAGTCTATAGTGTCATTTCCTGGCATTAGGTGGAATATTATGATATAATATGTATTTTATCTTTTTGTTTGTTTCACTCCAGGATCTACATTATTTAGTTCAACTGTAGCATCGAAAATTTGTATCTTTTAAAATAATGCACAATTGCTTTTCACTTCTGACATTGGCCGAATAGTCAACACCAGTTTTACTTGCCATAATTAATCTACATTAAGTTCAACTGCAGCATCGAAATTTTTTGTCTTTTATTTAAAACGGCCCGCCCCTGCTTCGCACGGGTACAATTTTTTTTCGAATTGCCTAAATTTTCTTTCATACAAACCTTGTCCTGACAATACCGAACACAACAGAAAAAGAATTAGCGAAATCGGTTCACCTGCTCTCGAGATTTGCGCTTAGCAACACATTTAGCGATTCATTTTTATATTACGCACACTTGGTTTTCCAATTCACTTTTGACATTGGCAGAATAGTCAACATCGGCTTTACTTGCCATAATTAAAAATATAATAGAATAAAACAACTCACTTCACCTATATTTTCACAGAATATGATCTGTAGATGTACAGTTTTTAAAATAAAACGAAGTGGATATTCTTGTTTTTTAAATGACGTTTATTTATTTCAGTTTATTTTCCTTTGAGCGACTTTTCCTTCACGTGGCTCTCATTATTGCCGCTCTGCAGAACATTATCTGATGTTTATTTATTTAATACTTTAAACACACAGAGGCTTAATGCCATAGGCATTGTCTACCAGTCAACCTTTGGGTGGTGTAGAGACAAAAAGTGGTAGGTGTAATTTCAGACCAAATAAAAAACCAAGACAGAGGGCTGTCAACAGTAAAGAGCCGGTTTCGTAAACATCTGTGCGCTTAGTGAGGTGTAGTTTGATTGTATATGTTGTAAATGTGTGCGTGTGAACGTGTATGCACAGAGCGGAGGTGTAGTTTTGGCATGCTTCGCTGTGCCCGTTCTCAGCACTCTTTCTTGGTTTTTTATTTGGTCTGAGGGTGTAATCATGAAAATTGAGGAATAAATATTAATGATTTCTTTTTTTTTTTGCTTGATATCACATACTTTTATCAAAACCCACGGAGAGTCTAATTATAACTGAGAAAATAATATTTATTATTTAATACGTCTATCATCAAATCGGTTGGTTCCCAGAAATGGTAAAAGTCGCGCCTAAGTACCTACCACTGTTCTTGTGTAGAATGTCGAAAATACTATTAGGTTACGTTAAGGGGGATGACCTAAGGTTTTAATAATTGTTATGATTATCTTCTAATATATAAAATTCTCGTGTCACAATGTTAGTTACCATACTCCTCCGAAACGGTTTGACCGATTTTTATGAAATTTTATATGCATATTCAGTAGGTCTGAGAATCTTCTACTATCTATTTTTCATACCCCTAAATCGAAACTTACGTGTGAAACCGCGGGGCGCAGCTAGTAATTCTGTAAATACATATTTGTAACGGTCGCGAATGATATTTTTATTAAAATAAAGCCTGATACTGACGTACAAATTGACAAAATACGTAAAAAATTTGAATTTCGTGGCTACCCTGGTGCTTTCGCCATTACCTATTTAGAAGTTGGTTAGCTAAAATCCTCCTTGGGTATCCAGAATTCTTACAACGAATACCAATAATCTGTTGATATATTACATAATCAGCCTATAATGTTCCCACTGCTGGGACACAGGCCTCCTCTCGGTAAGAAGGAATGGGCTATAATCTACCACGCGGGCCCAGTGCGGGTTGGTAGATGTCACATGTCTCCGAATTTTGGTTCTAGGATATGCCGGTTTCCTCAAGATGTCCTTCACCATTTTGAGAGCAGTGGTGATGAAATTATTTACACAACATAGAGCGCCTGCTTGGGTTCGAACCCACGACCTACAACTCGTAAGTTGGCCATTACTTTGGGCCACCACATGTTGATTTATTGATTCCTCGAAATAGCGTTCCTTGTAGTGTTTTTATCAAGAAGTTGACCTAATTTCAGCAGTAGCCAATTAGGAATCGTAGTGCCATTGATTGGGCACGAATCTATATTCTATTATTATATTATGGAAAAAACACCTCATCTGGGAATCGCACTCAGTAGTCACGCTTACGCTTGAGATGACTAGAACAAAGAGCCTGTCAGTAGGTAGGTGTTTGTAACCTTGCATTTTTAACAAATCCCGAATAAGATAATGTCGAACCTGTCAATTATTGCACGAACTGGGTATCGAACTCAGGGTCTTGCTAAGCAGTAACGTCTGAGATAGATAAACCAATAAGGCCAATCAACTCAGCTTATTGCTGGACATGGGCCTCTCCCAGAATGTGCCACAAAACCAGTGTTTTGTTTTGTGGCGCATCCTGGGAGAGGCCGAGGAACCTGTCCACGGCCTTCATCCAATCAATTCTTTACCGTCCATCTAGCTGGGAGCGTCCCAGACAACGCTTGCCGATACGCGGTCTCCACTCCGGGAGTCGTCTGCTCCACCGGCCATCGGTCCTTCGACAAAAATGGCCATGCCCGCTGCCACTTCAGTTTGCTTACTCTGCAAGCTATGTCGGTAACTCCGGTTCTTATCCGGATTATTTTATTCCTGATTTCATCCTTCAAAGAGACTCCGAGCATAGCTCACTTCGTAGCCCGCTGAGTGACCTTGAATTTATGGACCAGCCCGACAAGTGCAGTTAATAGGTGTTTGCAAGCAAATAATCACGGCTACAACATACGTCTGCCTAGCCTTTTTCTATGTTGGGATCGGCTTTTAGTATGACCGGATACAGCTGAAAACCAGTATTTTACATGGAGCGACTGCCTATCAGACCCTAGGGTGGGTTCTTTGAAACCCCTTGGTATGATTGGTTGTCAGACTTAGGCTTCTGATTATCCGTGACGGCCGTAAAAGATACATGAATGACAGTCGGGACCGGGCCTCGATATTTAATGGATGATCACCCATCTACGAAACAACCGCAGCAAGCGTAGCTTAACCTTCGATCGATTCGTGGGCCTGTTATTATTTAGCCGTGAACCCCTCACACATGATGATCACACCCACGACATATCCTTAATTAGATTACTTCGAAACTGTCAACTAATGATATCTTACACTGTGCATTGAATAATTCAGTGACGAATTTCATTGATGAAATTCTCCTGTTTATTTGATACTAAAATTAAATCATCACTTAATTGGATAATGCAAATTGATGCATTTGTAGTCATGATAATTGAATTAATGATTCTGCCTGTAATGTGTGTGTGTGTGTACAGACGCCAGCACATCAACCTACCCGAAACTATCAAAATTTCCCAATCAACTTTGAACCTTATGCTTTAGCGATAAAGTTGAAAATCTATCAAAGAAATTTGACAGATTGTAGTAGGTTGATGTGCTGGCGTCTGTACAATGGTATTGAATGGTTTGTATCGAATTTATAACAAATTACCTAGTTATCTGAAAATGTTAAACTCAAGATATGCTTTTAAGAATAAGTTGTATGAATGGTTAATTGATAATAACTTCTATAGTGTAAAACAATTCCTAGAGCGAAAATAGCGCTATTGTAATATAATAATATTTTTGTTAAGGAAATTGTTACTACAAATATTTGCATGCTACGTTTAATCTTGGCAAAACATGTCTGCTCTATTTTTATACTTTAAGACCTTTTTATACCATGTTTTACGCAAATAAATATAAATTAATAAATGAATCCCTTTTCTTTTTAAATCAAAAATAATTTAATGATGTTCCCACAGGTGGGAAACAGGCATCCTCTCTGTTGTTTTTAAATATAATGTTAAAAATAAAATAAATAAACGATTAGTCGGGTAATGCATGTTACACAGGATGGGCAGTTGAAGCGAGTCTTACAGAGAGGGTAGTTATACCCTATGTGTAGTACCTACGTAGTAACACTACAAACAAACATTTTAAATTAACAACAGTTTTTTATGCCGAAAATCTACAGGGTTGAAATAAGGTTATGATCTAAGGATTAAATTGTAGAAAAATTGTGAATTATAACAAAACTACACAAGAAGTCGGTTAAAAATGGTTAATATTATGCTAGCTAAATTTACCTTTTTAGCCTTTAAGAGCCTTACTATAGAGAGCATTCTACTTTATAGGGCCCGTTTAGACTTCCCATCGGCAAAAATTTCGAAATTCCGTATAAACTTTTAACCCCTTTAGCTGGTTTCCTTCTTCCTTCTATACATTACCTAACCTTTAATGGCCTGCGAAGCCTATCTGCAAATCCTTAGCCGTTACACCTGGACCACAGGTGTTCGAGCAACGGAAGCATAAAAAATTGCCGATTTGGCCCTGGAGTCAACGTAAGTTGCGTCCTAATGCAAGAGCTATTCTTGGTGGTAGCAGAAATCCGCTTTCAGTTTTGGCTAATATCTCAGAAACGGGACGTTTCTTCGATGCAAAAAATAATGAAATTTCGGTACCACCCTTGTATCACCCCCTCAGGAGGAAAGAGCTCAATCTGCGGATGACCTTTGATTGACCTTGACTAAATTGTTGCCAACAAAATTGGATGAGACATGTGTTAACATAACCTTTTTGAATGTTCTTGCGACTGGTTTTTGCAAAACGACCTTTTTCTGTGTAATAATATACATGGATCTCTCGCTCTCCAATCCTGTATCTTGTATTAGTTTCTGCTGGTTCCACTTGCATTCAAATAATGTTTATGAATGTTTTGTGGATTTTAATAACATGTTGTTTTTTTATTAATCCTCCTGATTAGATTCGCGATTTTACTGCGGTCAAGATCACAGGTTTATTATGACCCCAAAAATTAATAGGGCAATCCAACAATATTCTTTTTAAAATTATTATACATAATATTATTAAATTGATATAAAAACTTATAATAAAATCTGTCTCACAATAAAATAAAATTTACTAAATAACTTTTTGTTAGTATTTTATACGAACAAAGTTCAGTACCGACTAGCGTAAACTTTATAACAATATTTATGCACACGACGGCTCGGCCGACGGCCATGTACACAACGTTACTAAAGTATTATCGTGATACTGAAGTATTAACTAGAGCTAAATAAAAAATGAGGAATTAACCAGTCTTTATTTTGTTGCAATAATGAAACATTATATTTTTGAGGAGCTCGTGGCTAAGTTATAACAGCCACATAACACTACAACAGGTTAAGCTACCCTTGCTGAGGTCGGTACGTGGTTGGGTGACCATCTACATATTTCATCTCCGCCTTGGAAGGCACGTTTTAAGTCGCCGGTTCCGGCTAAAATTTGTAGATCTTTTACGGTCGTTGCAGGTAGTCAGAACTCAGAAAGTCTGACAACCAGTCTTACCAAGTGGTATCATGTTTCCCAGTAACTGGATTCTAGACGTCAGATAGGCAGTTGCTCCATGTAAAATCCTGGTATTCAGCTGCATCTGGTTAGACTGGAGGCCGACCCTAACATAGTTGGGAAAACGCTAGGCAGATGATGACTTCTGTATGTGGTCATATCGGTGTCACCCACTTTCCAGTTACGAGTATATCGTCTTTCACAGACTCCATCAATTGTTTATTTGGTGTTCCCCTAGTGTTATAGTCATCCGAATTCATACTCGAAACTTTCCTCACGACATTTTCCTCATTACTCCGCATCACATGCCCATACCAAGTGATATATACTTGACTCTATGGCTGACATTGTCAGTTGTTACTTATTTACAACGTCAATAAATTTATTTCATTCAGGATAGTCAAAATGAACGCGGAACAATTTAAAAAAATTATACAAATACAACGGGAGCAACAACAGCAAATATCAGACGTTTTGCAACAACTTGTGTTACAACAATCTGACCTCCACAACCCAGTTAGGGCTAATACGATACCCCTTAGTAAGACCGGTTGTCAGACTTTCGGGCTTCTGACGGCCTATAACGACTGTCAAAGATCCACGAATGACAGCTGGGTCCAAAGGCTAAACGTGGTTTCCGAGGCACGGAGGGTTGGTATGTGAAAATGGTCACCCATCCACGGACCAACCGCGGCAAGGGTAGCTTAACCTGATCGATCGACCCGTGCGGCTATTATTTGCGCCGACCACAAATAAATTGGGTTAAAGCCGACAAAGGCAATAGAATGATTATGATTTAATATGTAGGTATTATGTTTTTCAAGAATGAATGAGGAACGTAATTTACGAATAGATTTTCTGTGTACACTATGTATGTACGAGTATGTCTGCTTGCATGACTTAGGGGCTGTTTCCACGAGCGAGAGAATCGCGGCGATAGTCTCGCCGTGCCGTGCCATTAAATTTTCGCGGCAATGATATCGCCGTGTGGAGACATGCTATAAGAGAGTGTATAAGATAGAAATACATGCCACGACGATAATATCGCCGCGATTCTCTCGCTCGTGGAGACGGCTCCTTAGGGCTCAGGCCCGGACCCGAATTCGATTGACCATCACTGTTGTCAATAGACGAACACATATTGGTTTGCGTATTACGCATGCTATTTCAATAGATATTTCCCCACAAATGTTAGAACAATTCCGCTATTGCCTCTGACATATTCGAACAGTTTCATCGATCGACACGATCTCTTATCAGCGACGTCCACCTATGCCAATTGACAATGGATTAATGCACCTGTCACTCTTGCCTTACCACTACGTTGCAACGTATATAATAGCTAAGCGCAGCGCGCAGCGTAGTATAAGGCTGGGAGTTAAAAAGGCTTTGTTTACCGGTCTAGGTATTTATATCTATAAATACCTATGTATCTATGACAATCTATAAAACAAATTATAAATTTCTGTAACAATGTAATGCAAACACACTCTTCAGCTTTATTATTAGTATTAGTACACTAATACCTATAATACTGTATAGGTACTGTTTGTTTTTTGTTTGTTTGAAGTTTTGAACAACCAGTCGGATTTGAAAAAATATTTTTGCATTTGATAGCTTAATTCTTTAGAAAGATTATAAGCTATAATACCAACACGCTACGACCCTTAGGAGCCCAGCAAAAAACGCAAAGAAACGAGGTAACGGCGCGGGCAGGCAATGGGGTTCACGCGGTCGCAGTCGCGGGCAGAAGCTAGTCATGTTTTATCTATAATATGTATGTATAAAAAAAAAATATATATATAAGTAGTTTATCAGCCATCTCGTTACCATAACACAAGCATTAGGTTGCTTAGCTTGGGACTAAATGGCGTTGTGTGAAATGTCCACGAATATTATATTATTATTATTATCTATACTTATAATAAATCTGTAGAGAGGTCAATTCTGTACATGACATATATTTTCAAAATAACTATCAGGGGGTAATAAGTGATCGATACTGATGCCAAAAATGCAATCAGTAAAATTTTTGTCTGTCTGTCTGTCTGTCTGTCTGTCTGTCTGTCTGTCTGTCTGTCTGTCTGTATGTTCCTTATAGAAACAAAAACTACTCGACGGATTTTAACGAAACTTGGTACAATTATTCTTCATACTCCTGGGGAGGTTATAGTGTACTTTTCATCACGCTACAATGAATAGGAGCAGAGCAGTGAAAGGAAATGTTGGGAAAACGGGAGAATTTGCTCCATTTTTTAAGCTTCCGTCGCGTGTGCAGCCTTAATGGTTAAAGCTACATAGAAATCATTTATGACGGAAATGTTCTACATAAAATTATCAAAAAAATATTCCACAACAAAATATGTCTATCTTTTATGGTTGACTCACAATAACACGTGTAACTCCCGATAGCTTAGCAGTTCGGAGCTTTCTGATTATACATATTTGTTTACTCTTACGTTAATAATACTGTCACTCATCCCTAATTAAAAGAAGTTAATATTATTACCTATTCAATAAAAAAAGAATCATAGTAATCGGTATAGAAACACCAAACTTAAACATGAAATACGCTAATAAGCCATCGCGCCGTCGCGCGTGAATACTGAATCATGCCATAAGGATTATTTTTGTGTAACGGTTGCCGCGCTCGACGCAGGTCGTGGCGGTAGGGTATAAAAAGGCGGGAGGTCCGATGTCCGGTTAAGCAGAAAGGCAACCTTAGCGAGTTGCAACTGCGAGTTGTCATGTCAAAAAAAAAAAAAAGCGCGGGCTTCATTCAATATTTGGCTGTTGATGCGTTCAGAGCGTTCGACCTTATTGACAGACAATAATTGATATTAACAAATAGTGCTTATCAGCGCGACTTTTAGTCTTTAAATAGTTTATTTGAATTTATTTTGTTGTTTATATACTTATAATAAATCTGTAGAAGTGAAAATTCTGTACATTGAAAATATCAAAAAAATAAATGGCAGGAGGTGTTACTAGACCGACACCAAACCCAAAAATGTGATTAAAATTTTTTTATTTTGGTCTGTCTGTCTAGGTCTGTCTGTTTGTTCAGGCATCACGCAAAAAGTACGAAGTACGAAGTCCGATTACGATGAAACTCGGTATAATTATAATTCTAAACCGTGCTTTTCTGTTTTTAATCCTCTTAGTTTTTACTAAGTACACTTTAAGGTAGAGTTATTTAGGTTTATTTTTATAAGTCGTAGGTATAGATTTTAATTTTAAAGTATGGGTGGTATATTTGATAGTGTACGTAGTGACCGTAGGTTATTTAAAAAAACTGTTAGATAGGATTAGTCATTCGTATAGATATTAGTTTTTAGGGATTTTGCTTATTTATTGAGTTTAGATTAGTTATCATCAGAAATAGATTTATTTAGGTACTAGCTTCTGCCCGCGACTTCGTCCGCGTGAAATTTCACCCTCCACCCATTCACCCTCTTAGGAGTGGAATTTCGAAAAACTCTTTCTTAGTGGATACCTTTATACACTTCACACAAAACACACTCCAAATTTAATGTCTCTATGACCAGCGTTTTAGGCTGTGCATTGATATAATCAGTCAGACAGGATCACAGGACTTTGAATTTTATATTAGATTATAAAAGTAAACCTGAGTACCTACCTAATAAAAAAAAACTCAATAACAGAAAATAAAATACCTAAATAAACCTATTTCTGATGATAACTAATCTAAACTCAATAAATAAGCAAAATCCCTAAAACCTAATATCTACTAATCCTACCTAACAGTTTTATAAAATAACCTACGGTTACTACGTACACTATCCCCATACTTTAAAATTAAAATCTATACCTACGACTTATAAAAATAAACCTAAATAATAATTTAGGTTTATTTTTTAAAAACTAAAAGGAATAAAAAGGTCGCACTGAAAAGCACGTTTTGGAATTGCAAGTAGCAGTTAAAACATACAATTTATAGAATGCGTTACGCATACGCGAATAAACGAACGCTCGCCTATTATTATTATCATCTTCGTCGTGTACTACGACAAACTTATTATTTGCGGTTGGTACAGTAATCGGGTCTAGGGATCGAACCGCAAAATTAAGTTTGTTTTTATTGTATATTTTTTTCCGGGATAAAAAGTACCCAGTGTGGTGCCCAGGATATTAAAGAATTATACCAAGTGTCATCGTAATCGAACCGGTAGTTTTTGCCTGATGCCTGAACAAACAGACAGGCAAAAATTTTTTTAATCACATTTTTGGATTCTGTGTCGGTCTAATAACACCCACTGCCATTTATTTTTTTGATATTTTCAATGTACAGAATTTTCACTTTACAGATTTATTATAAGTATAGATTTGTAATTTGAAGGAATATTTAAAAACTACCAAAACAACTAATACCTATTTTATAAAATAACAACAAAAGAAATTCAAATAAACTATTTAAAGACTAAAAGTCGCGCTGATAAGCACGGTTTGTTAATATCAATTATTGTCCAGCCAAATATTGAATGAAGCTCGCGCTCGGACCTCCCGCCTTTTTATAACCTACCGCCACGACCCGCGTCGAGCGCGGCAACCGTTACACAAAAATAATCCTTATGGCATGATTCAGTATTCACGCGCGACGGCGCGATGGCTTATTAGCGTATTTCATGTATAAGTTTGGTGTTTCTATACCGATTACTATGATTCTTTTATTATTGAATAGGTAATAATATTAACTTCTTTTAATTAGGGATGAGTGAGAGTATTATAAACGTAAGAGTAAACAAATATAATCAGAAAGCTCCGAACTGCTAAGCTATCGGGAGTTACACGTGTTATTGTGAATCAACCATAAAAGATAGACATATGCTGTTGTGGGATATTTTTTAGATAATTTTATGTAGAACATTTCCGTCATAAATGATTTCTATGTAGCTTTAACCATTAAGGCTGCACACGCGACGGAAGCTTAAAAAATGGAGCAACTTCTCCCGTTTTCCCAACATTTCCTTTCACTGCTCTGCTCCCATTCATTGTAGCGTGATGAAACGTATACTATAACCTCCCCAGGAGTATGAAGAATAATTGTACCAAGTTTAGTTAAAATCCGTCGAGTAGTTTTTGTTTCTATAAGGAACATACAGACAGACAGACAGACAGACAGACAAAAATTTTACTGATTGCATTTTTGGCATCAGTATCGATCACTAATTACCCCCTGATAGTTATTTTGAAAATATATATCATGTACAGAATTGACCTCTCTACAGATTTATTATAAGTATAGATATAGATTTTATTTTCTGTTATTGAGTTTTTTTTTTATTAGGTAGGTACTTAGGTTTACTTTTATAATCTAATAAAAAATTCAAAGTCCTGTGATCCTGTCTGACTGATTATATCAATGGACAGCCTAAACCGCTGGTCATAGAGACATTAAATTTGGAGAGTGTGTTCTTTGTGAAGTGTATATAAATATCCACTAAGAAAGGGTTTTTAGAAATTCCACTCCTAAGAGGGTGAATGGGGTAGGGTGAAATTTCACGCGGACGAAGTCGCGGGCAGAAGCTAGTTATAAATAAATGCACACAGAATGCCATACAAAAGTTGATTCCTAGTTTGTTTAGATTTAAACATGAAAGTGTCCGTTGTATGAAAATTGCTGCAAGATACGACTAATAACAATCCTGTTCATGTTCGTAATTGTCACTACTTTAGTTAAAAATGTTATTCTACATTGCTATTTCCGAGTCATCTCTACAATCGTGGTTTACAGGCACACATCACATTACCCAGACCACATAAAACTTTGCTTACCCTCTTCAAGATCCTATTCGCTATATACATACCTTGTATTACAGTGAGTGCTCCACATTAGCTCGATGATTCCCAGGCAATGTGTCGTGTGATCGAATACAAATAGGCTTATCACTCCCTCCTTGGAACACATGGGGATATCTCGGGTGGGCGGGTAGCAGCAACTAGCTATAATCCTACTATCGACCTGATTACTGATTATGATGTTCTCAACGTATTTTAGTAGTCTAGGCATTAGTTATGCTCAAAAAGGTAAGCTAAAAAGAGAGCTAAAAATATTTTTCGATTAAACTTTTTAATTAAGCTAAGACTCGCTCACTATGATAATTGAACCAGAATATATAATTAGTTTCTAAAGCATAAAACTTGAAATACGTACAATTAGTGTTGTGAAATGGTTCTATTTTGTAGAACGTATGAATTTTAGTCAGAATAACGAAGAATATCATTACCATTTATCACCCCTCGCAACATTAGCATAGAGCGCCGTGAAATATTCAATTAGGTATTAAAGTCCTCGAGAAACGAAGGTTCCGGATGAAATTAAGAGGCAGTGCGACATGTTCTTGATTTTATTATTTTTTGTAACGATCAGGATATTAACGTACATTGTTCGGAAGAAGTTACATTATTATTATTTGACTACATTATTTAGATACACGCGGAAATAACTCCAGCTGCAACTTCAGAAATTCAATTAATTTCTCTTTCATAAACCACTGAACAAATCTCAAGAATGTAATACCATAAAGTTGGTTTAACTGTTGAAAGACTTTAGTGCTAAATCCATTACTAGTAGGTACCGTATCTGCTACCAAAGTTGCAGCTGGAGTGTAAGCACTGGGAACTGTAAATTTTAAGTTGTAAATACTCGGCAACTATTAACTGTTTTATATGTTTCAAACAAGTCATTAAGTAAATATGTCCTCTATCGTTTACATACAATATATTATTTACAATTAAATTTACCATGCCCAATAAAAACTTTAATATAAATGTCTCTATTCAAGATAATAGCAATATACATGGCACATTCATTTATAAATATTTGCTTAAATCTTACACGATCTCGTAAATGTATTTAACAGTAAGTTTTAGAGATGAATTTACTATTATTTATATTCTTACAAACAGTTCGGATATTCGCCTATTACAAACTATATACAACGTTATAAGACTAGTTATTATCACGTTACACGCTGATGGAAAAAAAAACTAATAAACAGAAAATTATTCGACTCAAAAACAAAAAAAATAACAATGCCTACAGAAATTATTCCAATCAAATGTAATTACAGGCTGTGATTATTGACAAATTACCTGAATTATCATTAGGGCTAACGGTAAAAAGGAAACAAAATATTGTAGCAATTATCGTAATTATAGCAGACTTTTGATTAGACATAGGAAGATTGCAGTCGTTGTGGTGATTGTCGACGAAGCGCCGGTCGCTGTGGTCACCGCGACTTTTCCATCGTTGGAGTACCATTTATTGGCTCTGTCTGGTACTCTGTTACTCTTCGTGCTATCCATATCCTCGTCATCATCATCGTACGCGTTGGTTCCGTACTCATCATCCGAGGTAGCTCGAACATCAGGGTACTGGTAAGCGTGCCTGTCATTCCCCGGAATCTCTGTAGCATGAGCAAAATATTTGTTTTAAAACCGATCAATGTGCAAGCATCACCGCGTAACTTCAATATTCCGAGTTAATTTCGATTTTGCATTTATTTAAAGTATTGGTGAATTGAAATGCAGATTTGAGAGTCACTGAACACGTTTTATATGCGTTTGCTGTAGCAAATATTTGCGTTGTGTTCTACAAAAGCTGATGTTTAAATGTATGCGGAATTGAATGGAATTGTATTTAATTAACAAAGTTAGGAGAAATTGAATTTCTTAAAATGAAAGGCTTACCGTATAATCTTATCTTGCTTTCGACGTCTCCCAGGGAATTCTTAGCGACGCAGATGTAACTGCCCAAGTCTTCCCTCCGAATGTTCTTGATCGTCATCGTCATTTCGGCTTCGAACATCGACTTCTGTCTAACAGACATCACGTGGTGCTCCGAAGGTATGATCAGCTCACCTGCAGAACAATTTATTACTTAAAACACACTTGTTTTCAAATTCAATATTAGAATTTCATCTTTCCTCAGCGGAAGTTTTATGAAAAATGTAAAAACTTCGTGCAGACACCAAGGAGTTTTATGGCTGCCTTATAATTTGTTTCTCTTTTATCGCGGATGCCTTACCTGCCAGCCGAGTTAATCAAACGGTATTAAAATTCGAATGTTGAACGTTTAAAGAGTATTTATATTCAATCCGGGTTATAGGATGATTTTTACTTTTATTGCTGAACCATAATTTTATGCTCATGGTTTGTTATTAGATTCGAGGAATATGCAGTTGCGATGTAGAATTAAATATAGTCATGCTTGAATACAACTCTGTATTAAAGAAAGAAAGAAAGAAAATACATTTATTTAGCACAGACTAAAAGACACAATACACCAGATACAAACAAAAATAAAGATCAAATAAAAAGTGGTAAAGTGTGATGTAAGATATTAGCAGGAAAGTGTGCCTCATGGCTGCGCCAAAAAGGCCCAGTTCAGCAAAAATGCCAAACAACTTGTGCCTGACGCTGGTTTTCAACTGGACTTGAAAAGAAAAAAAAGTTGCTGTAAAGCATGATTATATTTAATTCTCGGCAGGGGACATCCACGCGCAACTTGTTAAAATGGATTCAGTACATGATTCTGGACTAGAAATATTACTCGGTTATAAAAATAAAAAAAAATTGCCGTTGCATACACTTTGACCGTGTAGGTATTGCTTGTGTACTTCTAAATATAGTAAATTACTATGCTGAATGCTAGTAGTTTTACAAAAATCCTATTGCATGAAAGGAACAGGCACCTCTCCCAAAATTGTACCTACAACGGCTACAACCTGCTTCAATATGATTTGAATTACCTGGATCCTTAACCCAGTAGTTGATAGACTTAGGCGAAGACTCGACGTAGCACTCTATAGTGACGTCAGTGCCAAGCGGAGCACCCACTAGCTGGTTGGGCACTTGAATCACCGGGTGAACTGGACAAAACAAAAATTTTTAAGTAAGTAATCAAGTTCATTAGAATTGATAAAAACCGACCAAGTGCGTGTCGGCCCACGCATAGTAAAGTGTTCCGTAGTTGGGATGAATATTTACGCATGCACAGTATTGATTTTACCGACCGCAATAATACATTTGTGTTTTATAGTATTTCTCGAAAAAACTGAAAAACAATGTTATTATTGCGCTTGTAACCGATAGCAAATTTACTTAGATACATATTACTCTTTTTAATTGTGGGACCAAACCCTGCACGCTTATGTACATTGAATTTAATTTTTTCATCCCCCAGTTAAGTGTATTAGAGGGCCACCCCTCATTATTTTATGCGTAATTTCGCTACACCGTTGTTTAGCGGTGCACAGAATACACCTTCTTTCCAATTTTCATCGATTTATAGCAGATAGCCTCCAACTGAAATGGCTGTGTGACATCTGGACTGACAGACAGACGGACATGACGATATTTTAAGGGTTCCCATTTTACCATTTTTGTACGTATCCCTAAAAACTTTCTCAGATTCATCAACCGACCACCAAAAAGCTGAAAGACTTTGACGAAGACTCCCATGACCTTTTTAAATCAACTACACTTTGTGTGATACTTTGAGTCCTCCTTGAGTTGTAATAAAGAAATTTTTTTTCACGGTTTTATTTGGTTTAATTGACGGCGGATAAAATACATAGAACATTATAAAGATTGGCTTACAGTGTACACTGATGTGGATCCTCTTGCTCACTGTAGGCGGGACCCCATTACCGGCGATACATAAGTATGTGCCCATCTCCGAACGTGATATTTTGGTCAGCTTCAACACTTCACCCTGGTATGTTACCACTGTGAACAAAAGAGGCAGCGGAATGAGGGAAAAAGGTTTTGAGTATGAATGTCGATGGCTATAAAAGTAGGGGAAGACCAAAGAAACAATGGATAGAGTGTGAGAATAACGATAATGTTACCAATGTGAACAAAAGTTAAACGTATCACTTCAACCCAGGTACCTTCAAGTTTGTGCTCAAGTTAACAGAAGGTTTCATTTTCAATCCAATTCATTCATTAATTAATAATTAATATATTCTTAATAATTAATAATTAATATATATATTATTAAATTGATAGAATATATTATTAATTAATATATTCTATCAATTTAAGGCTGCTATTTTAGTAGTCATATCACTTTTATCCGAAGAGTAAATATAACAGTTTGTAATATTATTGTCTATCCAAAGCTTGCATACAGTAATATTTATTCTTCAGTTAAAAGCTAGACTATTGATAAATCAAAATTTCAATGTTTGATCGGTAATAATGTCTGTAATACGCTACCTGCGTATTAGATAGCAAGAATACTCAAAATTCGAAAGCGTCAGAATAGCCCGCGAAATTAAATTTTTGTTACGTTTTTTGCAATCATTAAAATCAGCAATACAATTTTTTGGGTTAGAACTAGCCTCAAATGTCATGCTTTCATTAAATAGTCATTCAATGGGGTAATATAGTTATTGTGATGATTTTTGTGATTATAATTCTGTAAAGCTATAATATAAATTAGTTTCGGTCGCGAATCATTTTTTAATCAACATACAACCTGACAATGGTGCCAATTCTGTTGTTCACAAACTAAACAAAATTTAAGTACAGTGCATCTTTTTCTTTCTATTTAATTAAGAAAAAGACAGAAGATAAATTTTTGTTTAATCCTGTCAAATTAATCAGCGCCTGACGTAATTTGACGTCATTTTAGTAGACAAGTTTTTAATCACGTACCTATAAACTTCGCGTATCTTCTAATAAAACGGTTGCATTTAGGTATGTTAGGTAGATTATGTCTGTTAATAATATTCTATCATAGACTGGAATTCAGTCATTAGACCAAAATTTGGTCCATGTTGCAATTAACACGGCATTTACAATAATATGCAACTACGCTTTCATTGCGTCGAACATAAACAGTATAATGGAAATTGATGTTGGAAAAGCGGATGATTTTGGATTAATGGCGCAACAAGTTATATTTATAAAATCAATCAATGCTCATGACTTCTCTGTATGTAGGATAGATAGATAAAACGTTTATTCAGTGCAACAAAAGACACAACACAAGTATTAAAAAAACATCAGAGAAAAAAAAGGAAAACAAAAATGATGACAAAGGCGTCTTGCCTTTGCCCTGCAGTGGGGTAATAATAAAGAAAGAAAGAAAAAAAAAAGCATAGTTTATTTGGACACAGTTCAATAATTCAGTTAAAAAGTTAATAATCTGTTTTTTTTTGCCACGTCTTTTAATCAAAGTTCTTCTAATCTTTTAGTCTGTCTTTTATTCAAATGTCTTTTATGTGGTTATGTGCTTGTCTTATTGGTATTGTAATACATAGGTAAAAGGCCTGTTGCCATACTATGTTTAATTTAAAAATATGTACAAACATAAACAACTGGCTTCCAATAAACACTAAAAAGTTTTTTTTTATGTATGGAAGTTTGTCATGTTTTGCGATGGGAATATTATCGTGCACATGGCTTGTAAAACTCTTTATAGTTCAAAACTACTGCTAGTTTTATACCTACACAGAATGTACGTCTTTTTCCTTTTGAAATTCTTAAATGTGCAGTAAAATTTAATCACATTAATCGTCCAGCTTTGTGCTAAAGCGGTAACCATTGGGGGAAATATATTGCACTATTCAAGTACGACTTTACAAGATAAAATGCTAGTTTATTTGCTCAGTTTTTTGGTTTTACTTTCACGCTTTTTAGCTTGATTTGTATGTTTATAAATATTGTTGCGAGTTTGTATTCGTGTAGGGAATAATAGCAGTAACTATCTGATTGCAGGAGTTTTTACAATATATTTGTAATCAAATATACACGAGTTGGAAACTTCATATTTTCATGATTATTCTAACACTAGCTTCTGCCCGCGACTTCGTCCGCGTGAAATTTCACCCTCCCTCCATTGACCCTCTTAGGAGTGGAATTTCGAAAAACCCTTTCTTAGTGGATACCTTTATACACTTCACACAGAACACACTCCAAATTTAATGTCTCTATGACCAGCGGTTTAGGCTGTGCATTGATATAATCAGTCAGACAGGATCACAGGACTTTGAATTTTATATTAGATTATAAAAGTAAACCTTAGTACCAACCTAATAAAAAAAAAACTAAATAACAGAAAATAAAATACCTAAATAATCCTATTTCTGATGATAACTAATCTAAACTCAATAGATAAGCAAAATCCGAAAAAACTAATATCTTTATGAATGACTAATCCTACCTAACAGTTTTATAAAATAACCTACGGTCACTACGTACACTATCAAATATACTACCCATACTTTAAAATTAAAATCTATACCTACGACTTATAAAAATAAACCTAAATAATTCTACCTTAAACTGTACTTAGTAAAAACTAAAAGGAATAAAAAGGTCGCACTGAAAAGCACGTTTTGGAATTGCAAGTAGCAGTTAAAACATACAATTTATAGAATGCTAATATGAACGAACGCTCGCTATTATTATTATCTTCGTCGTGTACTACGACAAACTTATCATTTGCGGTTGGTACAGTAATCGGGTCTAGGGATCGAACCGCAAAATTAAGTTTGTTTTTTATTGTATATTTTTTTCCGGGATAAAAAGTACCCAATGCGGTGCCCAGGATATTAAAGAATAATTATACCAAGTGTTATCGTAATCGTACCTGTAGTTTTTGCCTGATGCCTGAACAAACAGACAGACAGACAGACAAACATTTTTTTTATCACATTTTTGGGTTCTGTGTCGGTCTAATAACACCCCCTGCCATTTATTTTTTTGATATTTTCAATGTACAGAATTTACACTTTACAGATTTATTATAAGTATAGATTTGTAATTTGAACGAATATTTAAACACTACCAAAACAACTAATACCTACTTTATAAAATAACAACAAAAGAAATTCAAATAAACTATTTAAAGACTAAAAGTCGCGCTGATAAGCACGGTTTGTTAATATCAATTATTGTCCAGCCAAATATTGAATGAAGCTCGCGCTCGGACCTTCCGCCTTTTTATACCCTACCGCCACGACCCGCGTCGAGCGCGGCAACCGTTACACAAAAATAATCCTTATGGCATGATAAAGTATTCACGCGCGACGGCGCGATGGCTTATTAGCGTATTTCATGTATAAGTATGGTGTTTCTATACCGATTACTATTATTCTTTTTTATTTGAATAGGTAATAATATTAATTTCTTTTAATTAGGGATGAGTGAGACTATTATAAACGTAAGAGTAATTTATGAACCCTCTAGAATCGTCGATAAAAATACTAGAATAACTTGACAGTTTTATTTCAGAATATTTTTCCTTTTCCCGTAACTACTTGTAACACACGTTTTAACAGTAAACATTACTTACAGGCCCTAATACAAGGAACACGACCCATACAGATCCCAATAAATTATTCAAACGTTATTCACTATTCGTATAACGAGACCTAGAAGTGTATTCAACGGCAGAACTCTACTAATTACGACAAACTTTAAACAATACTGGACGCGAAACTCATCCCGAGAACAGTCGCCGCGCGGCTCATTGTGGACCCACAAATGCGGTCACACAGACTTTCGTATTATACATATTCAGAAAAACAATGGCGTCCTTGCGCCATTCAAATAAACTAAGACAAATGAAATATTTTTCCAGCTATTTATTAAACAATTTTGCTGGGATTAACGGTGCTTATATTTTTTGTTGGGTAGGGTTAATCGAGCTGCGGCTTATAAGGCACAGTAGCGCCTTATTGTCTCTTCTCTTCTTATTTTAGTCTAATTTGAGAAACGCCTAAGTATTCTCATTTTTTTCAGGAAATAATTATAGGAAAATATAAATAGGCAGGAGGAAAACGCCACTGCTGAGTATTCGACAGTGGAGTGAAAAAAGAAATGGAACTAAACAGACCACTTACTGAAAAGTTGTAGGCAGAATGGCAGATAGTAAAATGTTTGATTATCAATATATTCCAGCACTAGGTTTCTAGGGATTGTGCATCGTGAGGAAACTGGCATGTCCTAGAACCAAAAATTCGAAGACATGTGACATCTACTAAACCGTACTGGGTGGCTGCATCGCGTGGTGGATTACGACCAATTCCCTCGCACAAAGATGCTTATCTCCCAGCAGTGGGAACATTATAGTATTAGGCTGATTATGCTCCTAGATTACTATTCCGGTTATAAATACTATCGAATAAAACTGAAAACTCACAGAAATAAATAAAATCCTTCGGTAAACTAGCTCAATATTTTTTAAGCTTACCAAGTTTTTCTTTCGTCTTAATTTACTTTTTCGCCATATTTTTTTAAGGTATGATATTGTACACAAGAACGTGTTTGCTTATAGAAAAGTAAGATGTTGAGTTTAGTTCAAGCTCATAAATACTCAAAAAAAAGTGGAAGTTTGTAACTTAATCACGTCGCTGAAACGGCTACATGGTTTTGGATGAAATCGGCAGCATTAATATAATTACAATAAAAACTGAGGCGAATAAGAAACAAAAAAAAAATGGAGCTAAAAAGAACTAAAATAATTATACCTGAGTAGGTGCGGCTTGATGAGAGAACACCGAAAATGTAGTTGAAAATTTTCAGATAGGAGCCTCGTGATTAGGAGTCCACTTTCAGATTTCGAAAATCGACCATAAATAAAGTGATCTCCACAGCCGTTGATTTTTGTATGACTGTGTGCGGTCTGGTCTAACCCATAATGACTTAAATAGAAAAATTCGATGAAGAAATTGTGGGCTTTTCCTAAATCTGACGACTTTAAAAACTCAGAATTGGACTTTTTTAAAAGGAAAAAAAGAATAAAAGTTATTGTGTGGAATTTATCTCTAAATCAACGAACCGAGCAACTTTGATTGCTATTTGAATTTGAAGCTGACCCTTGTGTTAAGATTTGTCGGCATTAAGAAGTTTGGAAATATCAAACACTTAAAAGTAATGATTGAAAGTTAAGTAGCAAAATTAAAACATCGTTGGAGTACACCATAAACAAAGTTAATTATAAAAAAAAATACTATGACACTAAGCAAACCAATTATTTGAAAAACCTCCTCATCTTGTGGGTTGTCCAAGCAGCTGTCATAGTAAAATTTTGCCATGGGGGACATGGCCTACGGGGACAACGGAATACAGGGATTTACCATGGGGCGAACAAAAACTATCATAGATGCGTTGAGTGAACTTTGTGAGGCGAATGCGGAACAAATCGTTAAACACCGTTTGTGTAATATTTTGGAATATTACACAGTTAAAAAAACTGAAATGTATGATTTATAAATATCCCAAAATAGGCCGTTTGTACTCGTGCCATCCGTAACAAAGGTACGTACAAAAATGTTCACAAAACAGACTAAATAAACGATGTAATCGACCAGACTTCATAAAGAATTTAAACTCCTATTATGTATCAGTGAACCACAATCAGATTGCAGCCACAAACTGCGGTATTTTTCTATCCGATAACTCTAACCGCTACGATATTGTGTTATTCATTTTACAAACAGTTTTGCTAACAGTATTCTGCTTACTATAGTCAGCAAGAGAGAAAACTATGGAAACAGGTTGATTTATTAGCCCTACAAATGTCATATGAACCAGCAGTTGTTCATAAAAAATGCACTCTTATCGACATCTATTAATACTAATAAAGCTCAAGAAATTGTTTGTTTGAATGCGCTAATTTCTGGAAGTACCAGTCGGATTTGTAAAATTATTATTGCATTTGATAGCTCAATTCTTGAAAAACATTTCTTTAGGATGGAGGTTTAACGTCCTGCTACAACTTTTAGGAGTCGAGATAAAAGAAAAAACTCAGAAAGAACTCTAGGCGAAAACAAAGTAACGCGGGCATGCGATACGATGCGACGCCATCGCGTCGCCGGTTGGGGGCCGAAATTTCACGCGGATGAAGTCGCGGGCAGAAGCTAGTTAAATATAATCGTGAAAACCGTTGAGCCTGAGATTAATAGAAACTAGGAGTTTATTGAGGTTGAATAATGATATTATTGTTTAAGTTTTCATAGAAGTTTAAATAGAACTATCTCCTAATACCTGAAACTACTGAAAACCCCACAACACAGATGATTGTCTAAGATTATTTGGTTTGATTGCCGACTTAAAAATGATTATAAGTTACTGATCTCGTTCTCGTTCTGTTCTTCGAATATTTCAAACGTGTTTATCCCCGAAATTATGTATCTCTGATCTATAAATATTAAGTCACGATAATAACGCTTAAACGTGATTGTATGGGCGTCGTGTTGACGTTTTGCTACCGCAGCGTATACGTTTGCCGAACGCCTACTCGATTTAAAGGGTGGTTTTAAAATGTTCAAATGTTTTTCTTTTAGAATAGCTCATGAAGAATAATGAAGCAAATCAGTTAAATGATCTCTTATACAGAAAACGTTCCAATGGAAACAGGTATTCAATCACTATTTGCGGGTAGCGTGCTCAATGTTGATTTTATCGTTACATTATTTCGTTGTTCGAGGGTTCTCGTATTGCCTTCTACACTGGTAATTTGTGAAACAATACCTCCCTTGGAATTTGCCCTAAGCATTGTTATATTAACGTCTACTATAAGGCTTTTGGAGTCGCCGTTAGCAATTTAATCAAGTCTCTAATTTGATCTTCGGTTAATAAATTTGTTTAATTGTTCACGAGTAAGGTTGAGGAGAGAGGTATTTGGATATATTTTGCGCTGAAATTGAGTTTTAACTTTTGTTACTTCGATGACTTGATTTAATTAAGTGTATCGTGTAGCTATGATGATGGGCTGCTACACGAGCTTTATTAATTAATAGATCATAAAATACCATCTACGGAATTTAAAATAGAAAATGTAGTAATGGCATTAAAAATAAAAACTATGGTCATCATCTGCCTAGCCTTTTTTCTCAATTATGTTGGGGTCAGCTTCCAGTCTAACCCGATGCAGCAATAAAACCAAAAATTAAAGGCATTTAAAAAAATACCTGCACATCTTTTTTTGTCGTGTATTAATACAAATAAACGAGTTTCTATTCTACTATTCATGAGCATTATTAAGTACAAACCGAAAATACGTGAAAGTTAGAGGAATGTTCACTTCGTGATGTTTTTTATCGAGAAACTTTTAATACTTAGTATTTCTGTTCCAAAAAAAGTTTGGAAAAATCATGTAGTTACTTATATTATTTTTATTTTAAACCAAAAGGAGTATATAGATAACTAAGCTACTGTATGCATAAAAGGATTACAGGAGTACATACGTGTACTGACTGACACGTCTGTACAGAGGCCAGCACATCAACCTACCCCAATCTGTCAAATTTTCCCAATTAAATATGAACCTTATTCGTTTGTGGTAAAGTTGAAAATCTATCAAAAAAATTTGACAGATTGGGGTAACATGATGTGCTGGCCTCTGTACACAGTGACACGTGAGTAACTGCCATGGTCTCTATGAAATCGTCTTATCTCTCGGTCCGTATGTTTGCTTGTCCGTATCAGGCGATCGTATCGTAAGGTTGTATTGCATCAAGTAGCAATACATTAGAAGAACTGACTTGTAGGACTTACTCAAGGAACAACGTAAATAAACATAAGTCATTATGTGGAGAATTTTCTTCGATGTGCGAATAGAATTTAGATCTTTGGTGAGTTTTTGTTATAACTTATTAAGTGCATTTACCACGTACGGCTTTTCATACACACTGTCAAACCCTTTTTTTTCGAAATGAATGAACCAATTTTAATGAAACATCATACGCATATGCAGGATACAAAGGTCTAAAAAGTTTGTAAAGAACATTTTCAAAATGTCTTATTTAAAAAAGGATAACTGGAAATCTCTGTTTCTATGGAGAATTTAAAATCGGTCTAAATTGGCTGTACGTGTACCTAACACTATTTTTCGAAAATGTTCTTAACTAACTTTTTAGAACTTTGTATCCTGCTTATGCGTACGAAGTTTAAATAAAATCGGTTCATTCATTTCGAAAAATAAGGGCTTTAAAGTTTGTATGAAATGCGGTACCTACGTCGTAAACGCTCAATTTTTACAATTTCGTGTATGTCCATGAAAACGGCTACCTATCTTACCAACAACAATAATGAGGTACCGAAATTGACTTTTCAATCGGAATTACTATGGACATAGCTACTTAGTAACCTAACACTCAAGTCTTTCCTTTAGCCCGCAGTATTACCTACTATCTTAGAAAAACTGTTACAATAAGTCAGATAAAAGTACCTGATGTCTTTCTCCAGGTTTCTTTTAAATCCTATGCTTAATATTGTTAAAATGTAGGTATTCATTATTTTAGGTGTCAAGAAGTAACAAACAAATAGACGCTCTTTCGGATTTATAACACCGCCAAAATGAAGTTGTTTAAGAACCCACTTCCCTGACCCCCCCTACATCAAACCCATATTTCATATACCCATCATAATTAATCCCAAGGAACAAAACGACAAGAGTCAGACTAAAAATGGACTGCTTTTTCGGCCGAAAACAGAAAACGAAAAGGTATTTTTTTTTGTTTCGAAATGTTTTTTGGTAAATGTTTTAAGGTATGTTTTATTATTTTATTTAACCTTTTAAACTAAAAGCACATGAAACTATCCATTTTTCTAAGACATTATTAATAATAATAATATCAAACAATCAGATTTCATATGCGAGAAAAGGCATTTTTTTTCTGCATTTTCATAGTTACTGTGGTCTAAGTTTTTGTAACTATGACTTTTCTCTGAATAGATGAATTAAAGGTATTAAATTAAGTAAATAGTCGAAAATGGATATTATGAAATTCCGTTGAAAGAAAAGAAAGAAAGAAAATACGTTTATTTTCGATGAACATGACGCAAAAAAGAATATAAACACAAAAAAAATACGAAAAGGTTGGGGGAAACATGCGTCACGTCCACGCAAAACAGCTATCGCTCAGCATTAGGTATGCTGCGACCCTAAAAACCCTTGGATTAAAAACGTCCCATATTCGAATATCAAAAGATTTCGACATGTTCCCAACACACTTCGATATTGTATTTAGAGGGTGCACAAGTATTATGAACCTGTTACTATTATCCGCTAATATCAGTATTTTCCGAGTAAGGTCGGCGTGCGTGACTGATGACCAATGTAACCCGTATTTATTGAAATTTAGGGGTTATTACTGGGCGCCAACTATTATGTGAATGGGTTTATTTTTGTGTGGAAAATAAACAAAATTGTGACTGATTGAACTGGCGACTTGTGGGTGTACCATAGGTACACCTCTGCCTAACCTTTCGGGGAATAAGGGCGTGATGTTATGTTATGTTGTTTCTTTCGACAATGCTACAATAATGTGGGTAAGACGCACGTCTTCTAATAAACTTTGTCATAACTGAGTGTCAAGTGTAGTGTTCTTCATTACGGTATGTGTCATCAAGTGGACAAGCTAATTAATTATTTTGCACTTATTTTTTTTTGCACTACTCATAATGCGAAGCATTAGAGTTTTTTTGCCTCATTTACGCAACTGTTTCTGTTGTTACCCTCTTGATAGTACACAGAATCTATATACTTACTTAATTTATAACCATTGTATAGATAATTTAATGGAGATTAATTCTGTACTTTTTAAAAATTCTGTTCTGTCCTACTAGTCAATCAAGTGTGAAACTTGAAAACATTGTAGCTTGTGAAAAAATCAATTATTTGAGTAATTTATTTTTTGTATTATATTCGTTTCACAAATAAAAATAATTGAAAATGGCTCTTTTATTCAAACTAGTTCAAATTTTTTATATTATGGTCTGTTATTAAAATCGGACTAATAAAATGGAATATATTAGTAAAATGAATAGTTAAACATGCATTTTAAAGTAAAAGTCGGTACTTTGTCAATTTTCTGCAAGTTATGAACCAACGTATTACCTCATAAAATTACACAGAACACACACAAGGCAAACTCCCGTTATTAAAAACAATATCTGCAGTACTTTCAAATTTATTTTACCTCTGACAACAGCAGCCCAAAAACAACTTTGTTGTAACGACAATAAAGACCACTGTCTTGTCAATGGCAGCTATTCAACAGCATCCCAAGTACAATAAAGATCATTGTGCTTTTGACAGTGATGCAAAATCAGAGGTTAAATAACTGTGACTGGACTGTATTCGCAATCTCATATCAGCGACAATAAATGTTAAAAAAGTACAAAAATTTGAGGTATTTATGACAGATTGAGACAGATTAGAATGCGAATTTTCATGAAACTACGAATTGCGTCACATGCCATTGAAGTATTAGATCCTGTGTACCTTTGCTTTTCGCTCCAGTTTGGTCCCTCACGACGATCTCCATGCCATCTTCTCGTTTCCACATGACCCTCGGAGGTGGTACACCGCGAGCCTTACACGAGACTCTGGCTGTGCCACCTTCGGGAACCATCGTGTCTCCCGAAGTCTCTTCGGGAACGAAGTCCGGTGGTATCACTACGTCTAGGAAGCCCATCTGCAAAAACGGAAAAAAAGATTGTAAAATATTACCAAGTATGGGATCAGAATTGATTACAGAATTAAAGCACTTTTCAAATAAACCTCCTACTGCTGAAAGCCTCTTCTGGAGATAAATACTTAGCTTAGGTAGGTAGGTTTGTACCTCCCAATGTTATTTCAATTTATTTATTTTAAATATACAGTCAAACAAATAATAAATTGAAAACATTCTCTATTTTAGCAAACCCTTTATAATATCTATATTGGATATATTGCCAAAGTCCACAACGAATAACATCCTAACATCAACAGCCCATTGAAAGTGTAAACAGAATCATTTAATTATCGAAAAACCTAACATAGTTCACATCGCAGATGAAATTAAATCTGAATTGTGCGGTTTGCCGATCGCCGAAGATAAAATATTTACTCGAAATTGCTTAGCGAGATCTCTAATCATATTTTGGTGCAAAATTGGCACTAAATGGAAGTCTTTTCAGATTTGTGTCCGACGTATTGAACCGGGAGCTACAGAAAATAAACAGAAGTGGCCATTATTTTTCAAGCTATTGAAATATAACAGTGTTATAGCACTTTTTCTTGTTAAAACCTTTGTATTGAAGAGCATTCATCGGAAATATTATAATTCTGAATAACAGATTTGTTCCGACTCCTGCAGATTAATAAGAATGAAGAATTATTTGAATTGAAATAAGTTTTAGCGTTTCCTTCATTTAATAAGTTTGTCGGCTGGTGCAAAGTGTTCGAAACATCGCGCTGTTGAGAGGAATAAAATGCTTCAATTAATTAATTTGTCTGAATGCTGTGGAAGCGATTCGCGTTATATTATTGTACATTTTCTTTGTTATTCTTTCTTGTTCTTTCATAAACATCTTAACTATAGTATTATGTTATACATTTTACTACCTTCAATAATGTTTATGTACAAAAATTAACATGACAAGGACAGATATTTCTTTTTATTTTTTTATTTTTCTTTCCTTGACTGTGACTAAAATAAATTTATTATTTAAGTATTATTATATTATCTAGCAGGGTTATATTATCGCGTGGCTAAGTAATAACAGCCGCTCGGGTCGATCAATCAGGTTAAGCTACGCTTGCCGTGGTTGGTCCGTGGATTGGTGTCCATCTTCACATACCAAGACCCCTCCGTGTCTCGGAAAGCACGTTAAGAGCCGTTCCACACACGAAATTAGTCCGGAAGGTGTTTATTACATTTATTTTAAACTTATTTGTAGCAACTGTGTTATTTATTAGCTGTTGCACCTGTCCGAAGCAGGGGCGAGACGCTATTATAGTATTTATAAAGCTTTCATGAGAGTAAAGTTGTGTGAATGAAGAAGTAGATAACACATTTTGTCATCACAATAAACTATTATTAGCTTTTAAAATTATTTAAAGAAAAATGAGCATTATCACGTTACCCTTTCACGGTAAGTAGAGATCCGTGGTGAATCAATCAGCGTATTGAATGCTATCGATGTGTCTACGTCACGAGCCACTCATGCCCAACGGCAGGTCAGGCAACACGTTAAGAATTTTATTAGCAACAAGAGAGTTTCTTTTCTGTGTTTTCATTTTCTATTTGGAAACAGTATTATTAGAATGTTTTTAGCTTTAAATCTGTTGAATTGAATGACTGTTATACTAGGTAGATGATATTTTGTCAGAAATAGTTTTGAAACAAAAAAAAATATAAACAGACAGTAATTTTACATGATTGCATTAGTATTGCAATGTATCCTCATTTAAATGTATGAATAGAAGAAAGCTCAAGTTTTGAGTTAATGTAATTGTAAAAATCTATTTATGTATTCTATCAGTTATTTATAGTAGGTACTAGCTGGTAGGTTAGTTTAGGAAAAGTACTTATTTATACTGTGGAAACAGTGTCCGAGACATTTCCTTCTATTCATTTGTGTGTACACCTGTACCATTTTCGGTTTTTTGAGAATTTGTCCTTTCTGAGAATCTGTCTTTTTGAGAATCTTGAGAAAAAACGAGTTCAAGTACATCACAATTTTTGGTTTGACCGTTGACCTCCAAACTAAGCAGGGCTTATATCTTGGGGGTCGGAGTGAGAATAAGCAGAAAGAAATATGTCGGCTTACAAGGCAAGTTAGTGAGGCGTGTATTATGTTGTGTGTGTTTGTGTGAGTGTCTGTGAGAGTGTTAAAGTGTGAGAGAAGGATGTTTTATGCTGGCACAAAGTTCTTTAACGAGCCTTGCGTTAGGATGTAGAAAACGTTACGTAAGGAAATGAGTTTTGCCCCCTCCTTTTTCCCCACGCCCACGTTTTCTCTTTTTCTGTCTCTTTATATGATATACGAGTATGTGTGTACGTACGAGTATCGTGTAAGGAACTTTGTTCGTACCGGGGTTCCCAGAACGCACACGTTTTTAACACGCTTTTTTTATTGCGCCTACCGCGAACCCTACAGAACACGGAGATGCCTCGGTGGTCGCTGCTACAGGCGGCATTGTCAACACTTTCCATACAAACCAAGCGTGTTTCTCACCATTTACTCGCACACGACACTAATGACGTTTATAGCATGGCAGGGATATCGACGCGCAAATTGTAACTACACCAGCACATGATTTTATACCCCTACTGCATAGCGCCTGTATAATTACACAGCGCTTTGTCTTCTTTCGAAAGTCAAATTACTGACGACTGAAAGAGTGAAATCGGTGTGTAACTATTCATCGGATATAATACGTTTATTAGTAAGGGTGCTAGAGTAAACAATTTTAGGTCAGTTATTAAAAAGAAATCTGCTGTTTCACAGAAAAGCGCAACCCCGTGCCGCCGTGCTGCCATATGTGACCTACGTTTTGAAGTTGTAGCGTAAACTGAACTTGAATCCATATTTGTTTACATTTTTGCCAAATAAATCGCGAGCGCAGATTAGAATGTTCCCACTGCTGGGACACAGGCCTGCCTTCGAGAGGGAGTGGGCTGTAAACTAATCTACCACGCGGGTCCAGTGTGGGTTGGCAGATGTCACATGTCTTTGAATTTTTGGTTTAACAATATGCCAGTTTCCTCACGGTGTTCCTTCACCGTTTTGTATGCAGTAGTGATGAAATTATTTACGCAAAGTAAAGCGCTTGTCGGGGCCAAACCCACGAACTACAACTCGTACCACTAGACCTCTGCTCTTCATTTTTATCGATATTTTATTAACGTTATGTCTAATATCAGTATAGTAATGGCAGCTGTTGAGTCATTAAAATTAAATAATGTAGGTAAACTCACAATAATAAAAACCTTAAGTAATAATATTGATGAATCAGAAAATGTTCTCACATATCCTTACTCATTAATGTAGTTACTGCCAACTTTAAAAGTGGTTAAAAATGCATGAGCGCCATACTAGCACTCCCGCATAAGTTGCAATTTATGTCAGTATATTGGTTAAAGTGCAACTCACCGCGTGATGCACTCTCGTTATTTCGTTCCTGAATTTTCAGTGCACCGCAGTCCATTACTTTGTAACAACGATCTGGGCTGCGGTGTGATAAAAAAAGATGCTGAATTATACGGATGGTGGATTGTATTTTTGGGTAGGATTGGCTGAAAATTCCTGTACTTGATGGAAATAATCAAAATGCTCTCCTAAGTTCTATTTTCGAGAAGCATTTATCTCTTCATACCTCGTTCGCTATAACGAGTCTAAAAGGATGCACAACGGAGCTGAGAGTCACTTGTACTCTCCGTCATTGTGGTATTTTTTTTGTGACAGTTGTGGTACCTGAGATCCTTTTGTTTACGAAGATCCAGGTCAAAGTATATGATAATATATCATATACCTAGGTATCCAATACGAAATGCAAGAAACTTAATATATTATACCGAAGCTCACATGAAATATGATTCATAGTATACTAGCTTCCGCCCGCGGCTTCGCCCGCAAAGTATGTCGATAAAAACTATCCTATGTCCTTTCCCGGGATGCAATCTATCTCTCTGCCAAATTTTATCGAAATTAGTTCAGTGGTTCAGGCGTGAAAAGGTAACATACAAACAGACAGACAGACAGAGTTACTTTCGAATTTATAATATTAGTATGGATGTCTATATTTAAATTGTCATATATCTATGACTGATATTTAATACTAGATATTTGTATCTAGGTATAATATGCCGGAGATGTAGAAGGATTTTTATCCGAAATTTCATCGGTGTCGGTGAGCAGAATCAGTGCGCACACCCGACGCGGTCGAACTCTGGATGTCAATCGTGTCGTGTCGCTAACACACTAGTCTCACCTTGGCATCTGACAGACGTCAAATGCCACACGCGACAGTTCATTGACAACCCCGACTCGAACTACAGACTCAATGGCAGCTGTTATCGATTTGAATAATCGAGTAAGGTATCTTAGAGCTAATAGATGGCGCTATTGGTACGTAAAGAAGCCTTTTACTTCACTCCGCCGACATAATATATGATGCCCCTCTTACAAATTTTCCCAATCAACTTTGAACTTACTTACTTTACTTTAGCGATAAAGTTGAACATCTATCAAAGAAATTTGACAGATTGTAGTAGCTTGATGAGCTGGCGTCTGTAGTTTTCTGAGTTTATCTTGGACATTGCTGACATCGTTGAAGGAAAACATCGAAACCAGAGGGGTAATTGCGTAACACACTAACAGTAGGAATGGCTTTCATTTTGACAGTTCAACAACATTCATTGCGTTATTTACGTTGTTGAGCAGACAATTTTTTCGAACATATGAAGCAATGGATTCGCAATTTGCTTCAAAAATCAAATTTAGTGATTATAATACCTGCCGTACTAAAATCATAACCATAATTATGTTTCCAGGTATTTTTTTAATTTTACCGACTCACCTGACTTTTCATAGGATCAGTATTAATTTGACACATGTATTGTCCTCTGTCTTCTTCTTGCACGTTTTTGATGTGAAGGTACCAGGTGGAGTGGTCGCTGTGGGACACGGAGACCCGAGGGTTGTGGGTGATCACGTGCTCGTGGATGGCCTGGATCGCTTTCGTGTCTGCCTTCACCCAGCCCACCTGGAAAATTGAGGAGTTGAGAAGATTCTGGACATGAAGTGGCTCCAATTTTTCCTTCACAGTTTTTTATTTCTGCGCCCTAAGAGCGCCATTTACTCATTAGTTAATCCTAGTCTTAGTCTGTAGCTTAGTGTACATGTTCAATAAATTAATAAATAAACTAATATTGGCATGAAAATAATATGTCAGCATGTTCGCAAGTTACGCATATGTTTGCAGTTACATAAATGGATTTATTTTTTATTTTTGAGGAACCAATAAATTGTGTTGAATTGTCTGTTTTAAGGAATTTATTGATCATATAAGACAAAAAGAAAATCCATAGGGAGGGAAATTAAATGTCTCAAGGGCGTATTGCAAAAACGTCACGCTAAGCAATCGGCCTAAACCTGCCTTTACGAACTTCTAAAAGCGAGACCTCACACTTCAACAGTCATTGCATTAAATAATCAGTAAAGTAAATTATTTAATTAGTACGTTAAATAGGTTGTTATTCCGTTTTAGGATATATTTTCGTTGGATCCCGCTTTTGAATCCCATTTTTTAGGTATTAACGATGGATCCCATTTGCTATTTCCGTTGAATCCCATCAGAGGGAGGAAGCCTACCAAAACAATGGAAAGACGTTTCTGACTCTCAGGAATCTATTTGGTCGTGCATCCGTTCAACATCAGGTAAAAAAAATCAATAATTTTTTGCCTAATTTTTAGGTCAAGTCAAACATAAAAATAAGGAAAGGGTTCGCTAAAATTAAACATAAACAAAACTTATTAATTACGCATGCAGATTAAGGTAGCTAACCTACATTTCTTTTTTTAAGATTGCGCCTTCTGCTGTGAACTGCTGTAACTTTTTAAAGTTTCGCGATCTTTGGATAAGGCAGAAAGGAGGCTAGATAGTAAAAAATGTTGCCCGTATAATACATATATAAGACAACCAACACGTAGCCGCAGACTGTAAAGTCCGTGGTGAAGTCTAATTAGGTACCTAATCAGAGATTTCAGGTTTTCGCCAAGACTATATTCCTAGTACCGATGCGGTTTGGGGTAATATGCTCAGTGTAGGTACTTCTGGAAAACCCAGGGTAACAATCTCCACTACTGTTCTTGCTCCCATTCCATACTTAACTAGTACCTACTATAAATGCGAAAGCAACAGTAACTCTGTCTATCTGTAACATTTTGACGCCTTAATGGCTGAACGGATTCCAATGAAATGAACACAGGTGGGCCATAACCTTGGTCAGGCCATTTGATAGTATTTTTATTCCGGTAGTACGCTCACGTGGGATAACTAGCGACATATACGCGGGCGAAGCCGCTGAGAAAAATAAGTATATATAGTACTAGCATTGCCCCGCGGTTTCACATGCATGAGCCTCGATCCCGTAGGAATATCGGAATAAAAAGCATCCTATGTGTTAATCCTGGCTATAAAAATTTCATCCAAATCCGTTCAGTAGTTTTTGCGTGAAAGAGTAACAAACATCCATCCTCACAAACTTTTGCGTTTATAATATTAGTAGGATTTTTAAAACAGCATGAAATATACTTATATTGGTAGTTTGTTCCATACGAGAAAAAAAAAGAGAAGTATTAATCATAATAAAACTGTTTTTTTTTTGTGAAGATTAAATTTGAACCCGCAAAGCTATTGAGGATGCGGTTTAGACAATCCAGCTCTCTATCGCGGTTTATCGCTAATCCGGGTCGGCTAAACTTTTCAACTTCATAATTTTCCTGTTGCTAGTTAGTTTATTCGGCCTAAAACCAACTTACTCAAGTTAACTAACATAATTAATATTCAGCCTCTCGACTTCATAATATAGTTGTCGGAGGGACGGGCGGCGCAAGCTTTTTGTCTACGGACTATTAATATAAATTCGAAGTAATAAACGCTTGATTTAAACGTGAATTACTTATTCAGTTCACTTTAGTAAAATACCTGTAGACTGAAGCTGAAATCGGTGAAGCTTCAAGCTGATATTATGATTTTAGATTGAAATAATTTGGTTTGCTTTAGTCTAAGGCAGGGGCAATTCTTGTAATTTTAAGAACGTTCACAGTCCTATCTCAGTCTCAATCTGTCAAAAATACCTCTAATTTCCCTACATTTTGACAAGTTTTTGACAATTTGTTTGTCGCCGAGATGGGACTGCGACTAGATTTTGAATGTTTTAAATTACGAGAATTAGCCTTTGAGGTGAATACAATAGTTTTTTAGTGAAGAGATTTCGTAGAATATCGTTTGTTGTGGTACAATTATTTATTATTTAACGCCTGTATCTCCAAAGAGTAGGCAGAAGTGTCAACCCACATGTGGCGAGCCTGTAGTTAGGAGTAAGCACAAATCTAGACTTCGAAATCGGAATAGTGAGTAGCTAGTATAACATTAAACCACTTCTACTAAGAATATATACTTAAACCGCATCACATAAAAGAAAAATGATAACAGCTATAATATACTTACGCGAAAGTTGCCCAGGTTCACAACTATACATTCGAAGGTTGCGTCTCTCCCGATTGGCACCGTCAGGTTCGTAATGGGCTCCCCAAATTCTGGGACCTCGATACCTCCTGACAACAAACAGAAAAATATCATTTAACTTGAGAATGATACGAACAGTTAAGCTGAAAATGAGATTTACCTGAAACCAATTGGTTTATTGGCTTCCTAACGTAATGAGCGAAGTTCCGGAAATGTATACACAATTATACAATATGTGTATTGTGACAACAATACGACAACACATTAAAAACTGACAATACTAATGCATAAGAGTATTTTGGAACAATCAAACAAATCGAAAGCATCAAAATTAAAAAGCTGTTTTTTCAAACAAACTAAATAATAGTAATGGGCCGGCTGAGAGGTTTTGCCCATCTTTGACTAGCTATAATGACTAAACTATTGCATTTACATATTTGATTAAATTTTTGTATTTTCGTGAACACCATTCGATTTTTTTTATGTTAGTCTGCGCTTTCCTGCTCAGCAAAGGCCTCCCCAAATCCTTTCAAGCATCCTTTTCTAGAGCCATCTCGATCCTACCCTTTGATCCTCATCTAGGTCGTCTCGCCACTTCTTCCTGGACTGGCCTCGGGGGCACCGACCATCCTCAGGCACCCACAGTGTGGAGACTCTTGCCCAGTGGTCACTGTGAAAGCGGCTGACTTTACCCACCCAGTCCTATTTCAGCTTGGTAGCCTTTTTGCCTACGTCTACAATCCCAGTTTTGGAGTGCAGCGTGGTGTTTCGTATTCTATCAGTTTGTTTAACGCCTAAAATGCTGCGCTATTGATATACATATTGCATTAGATATACGTAGTTTAATTTGTTGCCGTATTGTCGTCTAAACCTTGTATAAGCACAACCCAAACGAAACTTTAAAAGACACTTATATCTACTTTTAAAAACTTTACCCGTTTCCATGCTAAACTATCTCACCTATACAGAACAAGGCCACATACCACAGACCAAGTTCCTACCCCAGTTACCTGCAAAAACAAAAGCATCGCGGCTTCGTGCCTAACTGATGAGTGTGACGTCAGCATTAGTTAGCGCCGGTATGTAGGCGGCTTATCGGACGTTACAGAAAGTTGCCCGCGATACTGTCGCCAACAGTTGCACCTAGCTAGGACCTTGTGCAACAAAGTGTCAACTAACCACTTCAACTTGTACCGCTATTCGCGGTTCAACTTCAGAAATGTGAAGTGACACGAATAACTTTGTCAAGTGATAGTAACTATGTAGACCGTAGACACCGCTTGCGCTCGCGATCTTGTTTGGGACTATTCCGCTGACATGATTCCATGTATGAATTTTTCTATATAGAATGTTTATAATATGCTATTTGCTGACGTTGTAGGACATCATTAGTGTTTTATTTTTGTGTTCGGTATTTAATTCATTATTTATGTTGCATGTAAGAAACCGATGGATGATTTCGAATGAAATCTAATTTGATAAATGAGCTGTTTGTTTTGTATTAATAAAATTAAATGTAATTCAAAAACATCCATCGGTAAACTTCAACTGTATCCGACAATCCTGCATACTTATCTCTTTTGTTGACTGTACGTATGTTAGAGTGGTTTCTATTGGAATTCTATTCTTCTCTCCTGTAATCTGTATATTTTTTTAAGAATAAAAAAGGGTATGTTCCAATACTTATATGCAAATAATTTTTAGGTGATTTCATCAAATTTTGTCTTCACATCGTTCATAATATTATCGCATAATAACAAAGATCGCTCCAACGTAATTTCAATCTTAGAACCTAACTAAAAGCACGCTAGTTCGAACATTATTTTGTTATACACCATGATAATTTTATCACGAGAAAAGCAAAATATTCGGGATCGAAATATCCCGGGAGCGTTGGATCATCACAACCTATTTTGTCACGGTCGAAAGATCCCATCTCGAAACCCAACCAAATACTCCTACATTCTTTCATCAAGAAAATTCATGTGCAAAATGTTTTCTAAACCATCATACATGGTCAAATTAAATTAGCGAGCGAAAAAATAACCATGATAAAACAAAAACTAAACTAATTTGATGGTATTTAACAAAAAAAAAAAAAATGACAAAAAACTTAGGACCCCACAGGGTCCTAAATTTTCTCAACTCTAACTTCAAGTATCAAAACTGCTAGCGATCGATGACCCTCAAAAATACTTCAAATCATTCCTTATTTTTATTTTATCGTGTTTAGATATCGATACTTACTCACAACGTCTGCAGAGTTTTGCTAGCTAATTTCATTTGATTCTGTATAACCCCAATTATTTACATTATGTCACACAGTTTTAAGGCCAGTATAATTTAACATAATGTACCTACTTAAACATAAACAAATTTCAACTGTAGTGCAACTTTAGTGGGCAAGTTTCACACGTTTTGCAAATAGCCATGGTCCTTAAGTGAGAAAATTGCAGTTGAGCCAGAGATACCGTGCGTTAGAGGAAACTAAAAACGATGTTTTGTAATAACCTTAACGAGCGCCCAGAGGCGGCAAACTGTGAAAGCTTGCCTACCAACATTCAAAACATCATTTTGCTTTTTCCATTCCTTATGTTATACTTAGTTTGCGAAACTAAATAGCTAAAGACTTCTTGCGAAAAACTGCTCAAGCTTTAAAAGGTAGATCGTAAAAATAACAACACTTTTATGAAAACCCAGACTGCGTAAAATATTATAAACAAAATTTATTTCCGCTTCAGCGTCCTAATTCATCGTTTGCTTTAAAACTACAGAAGTTTTTACCAATTTCTTGAGAAGGAAGGCAAAAAGTGTGTGACGAGTTACGTAAAAAAGTCTGACTTTTAAAGAACATTTCTCTGTATAACGACAACTATGGGGGGATGTAACGTTACCAAACGGTCTCGTGGAAGGCAGTAAAAACTGCCATTTTGCAACGACAGCATCCACAATATCGTCACAGACTGGGACGCAGTAAAATGTTTACAAAATATCCTGCTTTTGTTGTGGGTGCCACTAGAAGTGTTGGATATTGCTTTTGTATTACCGTTTTAGCGTAAACTCAGTCGGCCATTTTCCTGCAGCTGCGGTAATCGCTCTATTTTCGGAAACACTTGTACAACTCGGCCGTAGGATTTCTCTATTCATGATTTGCGTAACATTGACACTTCTAGCACTACTGACTAGATTTAGATAATGTCTAATGGATATTTATCATGCCCATTGGATATTATCTATAATCAAGTAATTGGATGCTATGGATGAAGATATTGCAAGTAATTAGGGTACTTAGTTGCTTTCTTTTCACGTCGAGTGGCTCGTGGCTAAATAATAACAGCCGCACGGGCCGATCGAAGGTTAAGCTACGCTTGCCGCAGTTAGTTTATGGATTGGTGACCATCATATCGAAACCCCTCCATGCCTCCGTCCGGAAAGCACGTTATGCCGTTGGTCCCGGCTGTCATTTGTAGATCTTTGATTGTAGTTACGGTTAGTCAGAAGCCCAAAAGTCTGACAACCAGTATTACCAAGGGGTATGGTATTACCCAGTACCTGGGTTGTGAGGGCAGATTCTGAGGCAGCCGCTCCATTTATATAATACTGGTAGTCAGTTGCATTCTCCTAGACTAGAAACTGACTCCAACATAGTCGGAAAAGGCTAGGCAGAATGTTTTGTTTTCACGTCATAGTTGACCTAACAAAACTGCCATAAACTATAAGAAATGAAAATGATAATTTTAGGTCCTCATTTTTATGTTAGAATGTTATTTTTATACCGTACCTAGTTAATCAAGTAGGTACCTACATTTCTCTAATATATATTCAATGATAATACCAAAACTTCGAACAGGTTATACATTCCTAATAATATAACATAGTTCTACTATAACTTCACAAACTTATTAATAATGATTAGTGCCCAGGTTTTCTCCAAACTCCAATCTATGCTGACTAATCGAATTAATATTTTCTTTAATTTTATTACAGACATAATGTAAGCTTATAATACGTGGTTCACTTATGCAAATTGGATAAATCAACCAAATTGGAATGCGTCGCATAGCGTACCTAATCAGCCTATAGTGTTCCCACTGCTGGGACACAGTAGGCCTCCTCTCTTCGTGAGGGAGTGTGCTATAATCTACTACGCGGGCCCAGTGCGGGATGGTAGATGTCACTTGTCATCCTGTTTCCTCAGGATGTTTTCCTTTACCGTTTTGAGTGTATCAATTGGAATGCATTAGATTTATCGCGCGCTTTTACAATTCCGAGCGATATTATCGTGGACGGCCACGTCTGCGTCCATAAATATATGGAAATACGTGCACGTTATCGTGGACGGATAATTAAAAGCGTCTTATTTATTTTTCCATAACTTTTACTTCCCTGTGTTATCGTGATGCCGTGACGCGGATCTGGGACGTCTACGAAATGGCGTGAAAAGGTAACATAGAGATAGACAGACACAGAGTTAATGTTAGTATGGATTTAATCAAAGTAAATCAATTTGGTTTCATTATTACCACTACTAAGTACCTAGTTATGTATTACATTACATACTAGCGATGAGATTATGACTGTGTTAATATCAGACATCAAGCATTTGAGTCTAACATATTGATTAAAGATAATGAGATATTCGTATGGTATTTAATTAGAAAGTATGTTATCTGGGTTGGTGAGAAGGAAAATGAGAATAAAGTGAGTTAACATATTCAGTCAAAGAAAGATGGATAATTACTGGTTCTTTTAGAATTCAGTCTGTAAAAAAGATATACAATTATAGATAAGTAATCCTTGTTCTTTAGGTAATAGATAAGTACTAGTAATGATTCAATTGAAAATCATTATTATTGTTTCGCATAATTATTGAAGAAGGATTACCTTCAGTCCTTTAACAGTTATTTACCTCTAACAGCAGCAACCCAACAGTAACCTTATTCTATTCTATTCTATTTTTCTTTATGGCAATGGTGCCGATGTCGACAATTCTGCCAATGTCAGATGTGATATGAGAAAACGTAGTGATTTTTAGAATTATAACAAAAAAAAAAAAAAAAAAACTAATATTTTACATCCATGATTATATCCAAAGAAAATAGTTGAATTTAATGTGAAACTTGTTGAAGAATATTAATAAGTACACTGAAATAAATAAATAGAGAGAAAAAAAAAATTGTTATGTTATTAAAAAATAATATACATATTATTATTTACACAGAAATCATCATAATTTGATGTCATTGACGCGGATAAAATACATCAAAGCTTCAAGGAGCTTTGGGGAAGAATATGTTAACAGGGATGGAAAGTTAATTGGGACAGGGATCTTTAATTTATAGAGATGGCTATACAAGTCATGGGCAGGGTTATTATTGGAGCAGTTAAAAAAGATGTGCTCCAAAGTACCTTCATCCAACCCACATTCGCAGAGAGATGTGTCTCTGACCCGTAATTTGTGAAGAAACACCGGGGAACAACAGTGACCTATGCGGAGACGGCAGATTACAGAAATTACTTTCTTGGATATTTTTTTGTAAGGGTAAAACCAAGGCTTGGGTGTAATATTAGTCTGTATTGCATGATAAAAAGCACCTTTTCGTTTACTAGAGTTAAGCCACTGCATCTGCCATGAGGATAGCAAGCTCTTTTTTGGAAGGCTCAGCAGATCGTAGCCCTGGCATTGGAAATGCTTAAGATCAACGGCTTGGGACGTGACAGCATCCTTAGCAAGAGCATCCACATATTCGTTTCCTCTTATGCCACAATGGCTTGGAATCCAAACCAAGTGAACGGTTTTGTGATTCTTGGCACAAGAGAAAAGAGACTTTTTGATTTGCAATATAATCGGACTGTGCAGTCTACTCTTGAAAGGATTCTGCTCCAAAGCCTGTAAGCAACTAAAACAGTAACCTTATTGCAACGATAATAAATATAATTGTGATTTTTACAGACTTGTCAATGGCAACAACCCAACAGCAACCTTATTGCAACGTCTATAAAGATCATTGTGCTTTTAACAGTGATGCAAAATCAGAGGTAAAATAACTGTGAATAGGCTGACTGTACGTAAGAAGGTTGCTATTCATAGATATTTGACAGTCGTTACGGGTAAGGAGGAAGATTTCATTTGGTACTTATTGTAAAGTAACTCGTTCACGCAGACTACCTACAGTACCTATTGTATCTCCTTCTCCCTTTCACCCATCAAAAGGTTGTCTTTAAAAGATCGCTTTTAGCGATAAGGCCGCCCATTGTGTCACCCTCTGTAAAATTTCTACATTTATATCAATAATTTGTATGATGTACGGAATAAAGGGTATTCTTGGCGGTAATATTTTCGATTTTTACTTTTATTAAATTCATTATAATATTTCCTTCTAAACATATTTCACAGTTAACATTTCATATTTCACCTTCTATTAACACATGCACATAACTAACTGTTGTCAACATTAAATACGATGTATATCACAATTTTACATACACATTTTCAACGTCGCAATATCAACGTTGATATGTTCATAAATTCAATGAAATTACCCATCTTTCTGCTCTTCAAAGACGCCATATATTTTCCAGTAGAGACAGCGCCTTGCCATGTGGACCATCACGCGAATGATAAATCAGTATGGCTCGCAATATCTACTGAAATATCACGACGAATATTTAAAGTTGAGCTTATATAGCGTTTTGGGAAGTAAATATTTCAGGTTGAACGTAAATATCTGGATGCACGATGGGATTGACATCGTCGCATAAGCGTACAAAAATCCCTTAAATAACACAGATTTAAAAAAAAAACTGGATCTCTTCTATTAAACGATTTGTTTAAGGATGGGAAATCATCAAATGACCCCTCCTGCTCTGGGTGGAGCGGAAGGGAGTGTCAGACTCTTACTGACTAAAACCCATCCATGTTCCTTCCTTAGCCCTTTATGTTCCGGGGTTGCGGTAACCCTTTCGGACAATCCCGCTGCCCCGGCAGGCTTCGGCCCTGACGGGCCCCTCCTTCGATGCTGACATCTCTTTGAGGCGCGTTATGTGTACCTAAGTAACGATTTATTTAATTTTATCATTGTGCATCACAAACCAACAGAGCTGTGACGTTGTGTTGTGTGAAAGTAACTACTTAAATCTTCTATACTTATAATAAATCTGTAGAGAGGTCAATTCTGTACATGATATATATTTTCAAAATAACTATCAGGGGGTAATTAGTGATCGATACTGATGCCAAAAATGCAATCAGTAAAATTTTTGTCTGTCTGTCTGTCTGTCTCTATGTTCCTTATAGAAACAAAAACTACTCGATGGATTTTAACGAAACTTGGTACAATTATTCTTCATACTCCTGGGGAGGTTATAGTGTACTATTCATCACGCTACAATGAATAGGAGCAGAGCAGTGAAAGGAAATGTTGGGAAAACGGGAGAAGTTGCTCCATTTTTTAAGCTTCCGTCGCGTGTTCAGCCTTAATGGTTAAAGCTACATAAAAATCATTGATGACGGAAATGTTCTACATAAAATTATCTAAAAAATATCCCACAACAGCATATGTCTATCTTTTATGGTTGACTCACAATAACACGTGTAAGTCCCGATAGCTTAGCAGTTCGTAGCTTTCTGATTATATTTGTTTACTCTTACGTTTATAATATTCTCACTCATCCCTAATTAAAAGAAGTTAATATTATTACCTATTCAATAAAAAAAGAATCATAGTAATCGGTATAGAAACACCAAACTTATACATGAAATACGCTAATAAGCCATCGCGCCGTCGCGCGTGAATACTGAATCATGCCATAAGGATTATTTTTGTGTAACGGTTGCCGCGCTCGACGCGGGTCGTGGCGGTAGGGTATAATAAAGAGGCGGGAGGGAGGTCCGGGCAACCTTAGCGAGTTGCAAATGCGAGTGGTCATGTCAGAAAAAAAAGCGGAGCTTCATTCAATATTTGGCTGTTGATGCGTTTAGAGCGTTCGACCTTATTGACAGACAATAATTGATATTAACAAACCGTGCTTATCAGCGCGACTTTTAGTCTTTAAATAGTTTATTTGAATTTCTTTTGTTGTTATTTTATAAAATAGGTATTAGTTGTTTTGGTAGTATTTAAATATTCGTACATTGAAAATATCAAAAAAATAAATGGCAGGGGTTGTTACGAGACTGACACCGACCCCAAAAATGTGATTTAAAAAATTGTTGTCTGTCTGTCTGTTTGTTCAAGCATCACGCAAAACGTACCGGTCCGATTACGATGAAACTTGGTATAATTATTCTTTAATATCCTGGGCACCACACTGGGTACTTTTTATCCCGGAAAAGTATATACAATAAAAAACAAACTTAATTTTGCGGTTCGATCCCTAGACCCGATTACTGTACCAACCGCAAATAATAAGTTTGTCGTAGGTTACGTACTGTAAATGTAGTGCTGAAGGTTGAATTTGGCTTACATTTTTTTAACTTTGATCTGAACGGACGTGTCGAGTGGCGAGCGTTCGTTCTTATTAGTATTCTATAAATTGTATGTTTTAACTGCTACTTGCAATTCTAAACCGTGCTTTTCAGTGCGACCTTTTTATTTCTTTTAGTTTTTACTAAGTACAGTTTAAGGTAGAGTTATTTAGGTTTATTTTTATAAGTTGTAGGTATAGATTTTAATTTTAAAGTATGGGTAGTATATTTGATAGTGTATGTAGTGACCGTAGGTTACTTTATAAATCTGTTAGGTAGGATTAGTCATTCGTATAGATATTAGTTTTTAGGGATTTTGCTTATTTATTGAGTTTAGATTAGTTATCATCAGAAATAGGTTTATTTAGGTATTTTATTTTCTGTTATTGAGTTTTTTTTAATTATGTAGGTACTTAGGTTTACTTTTATAATCTATATTACTTATAATAAATCTGTAGAGAGGTCAATTCTGTACATGATATATATTTTCAAAATAACTATCAGGGGGTAATAAGTGATCGATACTGATGCCAAAAATGCAATCAGTAAAATTTTTGTCTGTCTGTCTGTCTGTCTCTATGTTCCTTATAGAAACAAAAACTACTCGATGGATTTAACGAAACTTGGTACAATTATTCTTCATACTCCTGGGGAGGTTATAGTGTACTATTCATCACGCTACAATGAATAGGAGCAGAGCAGTGAAAGGAAATGTTGGGAAAACGGGAGAAGTTGCTCCATTTTTTAAGCTTCCGTCGCGTGTTCAGCCTTAATGGTTAAAGCTACATAAAAATCATTGATGACGGAAATGTTCTACATAAAATTATCTAAAAAATATCCCACAACAGCATATGTCTATCTTTTATGGTTAACTCACAATAACACGTGTAACTCCCGATAGCTTAGCAGTTCGGAGCTTTCTGATTATATTTGTTTACTCTTACGTTCCGCACGCAAAATACGCGCTTTGACGTGGAGTTGCGGACAACAGCCCGTATTACCTATTACCTTACTCTTACGTTTAAAATACTCTCACTCATCCCTAATTAAAAGAAGTTAATATTATTACCTCATCATCATCTGCCTAGCCTTTTCCCAACTATGTTGGGGTCGGCTTCCAGTCTAACCGGATGCAGCTGAATACCAGTATTTTACATGAAGCGACTGCCTATCTGACCTCCACAACCCAGTTACTGGGTATTACGATACCCCTTGGTAAGACTGGTTGTCAGACTTTCGGGCTTCTGACTACCCGTAACGAGTGTCAAAGATCCACGAATGGCAGCCGGGACCAACGGCTTAACGTGCTTTCCGAGGCACGGAGGGGTCTCGATATGTAAAGATGGTCACCCATCCACAGACCAACCGCGGCAAGCGTAGCTTAACCTGATCGATCGACCTGTGCGGCTGTTATTATTTAGCCACGGGCCCCTCGAGTTAATATTATTACCTATTCAATAAAAAAATAATCCGGTATAGAAACACCAAACTTATACATGAAATACGCTAATAAGCCTTCGCGCCGCGCCGTCGCGCATGAATACTGAATCATGCCATAAGGATTATTTTTGTGTAACGGTTGCCGCGCTCGACGCGGGTCGTGGCGGTAGGGTATAAAAAGGCGGGAGGTCCGAGCGAGTTACTAGATGCAACCCTTCTACATTTACCAACACTCCAGTACCTATAACACAGGAGATGACTCATAAGGAAGTAAAGGGAGATAAAATCATAACACTGTTATCTCCGCCAGAAATAGTTGATGAGCAAACATCATTAGCGCTATCGCAGCCGCCCCGCTCTTCAGGTCTCATTAGTATATAAGTCATAGTTGTTAAGAACGCATTGCATTATATTCTACCAGGTTCGACCTGTTACTACTCTGCCGACACAGCGCATAAGCGTATTGTGTAATTAATTATAACTAGTATAAAGTCTATGTATTCTTCAAGTAATTAAAGATTTACTTTTTAAAAAGTCTTTAGTGTTTTCCACAAATTTAACTGGCGCCCAACGTGGGGCAGGTCTTCAAAAGAAACCTCCGGTCTTCAAGAAGAAACTCTTCAATCACTCTGCAGAAATAGAAGAACCGCCTGCCCGTGCACGAACCAACACCAAAAAGAAATAAGTTAAAGAAGATGCAGTTGCTGATCATCGCGACCTTGTGAGTACAGACTGTCTATCCTTTCCCTATCTCCGAAGTCCCTTTTACTAACCGACACAATTGTGCTCCTGTACACAAATACGTCCCTTATTTTATGTAAATTGGTGACAAAAGACTAATAGGAGGATAATCCTTAACGATCGACTTGACGACTTGACTTTACTCCAGTATAAAATCAGTCCCTAAGAGATCCATAAAATGACTAATGAAAATCCCCGTGACTATCATGAGTTGATACAGGAATATGATGGGAGTGCAGAAACACTTCATAGATTTCTAGCATCAGTGGAACAATACCGACTCCTAAACCCTGATGTCCAGGAAAATCTCTTAATCATTAGAGTCCTGACAAAACTTCGTGGTCTCGCGGCAGATGTCATAGTCCCTTGTGTAAACCCTTCGTGGGCATCCATTAGAAATAAGTTAACAAATCTACACGGAGGTATAAAACCTTTCGTTCAATCTCTAATAGAGATACAAGAGTTAAAACCTCAGAGTAATAATATTACTACGTTTATCCATCAGTTAGACATATTAATTCATAAAGTTACTCTTAGCCACCCAGAGAAGTTAGAAGACTTCCAAACTATGGCTAAACTTAATATTATAAGACATATCCCTAAGAATCTTAGAATTAATAATTTACCTTGGGTCGAATTCAAACAAGCACTTCAAGAACAAGAATTATATGACTTAAAATTAAATATGCAACACCAAAATAAAACCAATCCGCCAGTCTTAAATAAATATCCTACTCAAAATCAACAACCTATACGTTACCCCCCTCCGGTACACGCATATCCACCCCGTCATAATAATAATCATTTCTTTAATCGTCCCTTTCAACCCAATTATCGTGATCATTTCATGGCACAAACTCGTGGACCGATACAGTCCTCTCATTCCCCTAACTTTACTGCACGTAATACTCAATGGATACCAGCTCCGCGCCCTCAGTTTAACAATCAAAATAGAAACCAGAACCAAGACGTCTCAATGCGAACGGCCCCTAACAATATTCCACTTAAACGTCCCCGTAACGAAATCAATCATTTACAAGAATATCCATTCGACCCCTATTACGAACAAGAGTATATTCCCGAGTACTATGAAGAGGAACAACCTCTAACACAAAAAGACAACCCTGATTCTTTTTTCGAAGAACCAGCCCCGGACGAATCGAAAGACTAAAATTAAATAACCTTAGCGTAACGCTACCCTTTATTCAATTAACTCCTCAACGTAAAGTCCTAATAGACACCGGTAGTACCCGATCCTTTGTCTCTTCGCAGGTGGCACAAAACCTCTTGCAAGATTCTTCTATTAAATATTTAAATACCCCATTTTCTGTTAAAACTGCCCATAAAACTACCACACACTATGGAAAAATAATCACACCACCTTGGAATAAAATCTTTGGTCATTCTGTAATTAAACCCTTTGAGTTTTATATATTCGATTTTAGTAAGGAATACGACTATCTAATTGGTTGGGATACTATGAAAGAGAATAATATAGCTATTAATCCAGCAAAGCCAAACCTCACAACTTTAGACCATGTCATTCCTTTAAATCTATTAGATATCCCTGAAAATCAAGATGTAGCATCCATATTAGAATATTATGAAGATGTCTTTGCCGATGATGTTTCACAAACCTCATTTAATGCAGTTAAACATCGCATTACATTGTCAGATCAAAACCCTGTATACCTTAGAGCCTACAGACTCCCAGAAACACAACGTAATGAAGTATCTCGTCAAATAGTAGAAATGTTGGATAATGGTATCATTCGACCATCCGCTTCCCCTTGGTCTGCACCAGTACACCTTGTTGATAAAACTCCATACGAAAAGCCTGAAAACAAGAAATGGAGATTGGTTATAGATTATCGCAAGTTAAACGAGAAAACCATTTCAGATAAATATCCCCTTCCTAATATTGAAGATATCTTTACTCAACTTAACGGTTCTAAATATTTCTCTACATTGGATTTAACAGCAGGCTATCATCAAATTCAAATGGATCCTGATTCCATAGCTTTAACAGCTTTTTCAACCCCAAATGGTCATTACGAATATACGCGTATGCCATTCGGACTTAAAAACGCTCCAGCTACGTTTCAAAGAGCAATCAATAACACCCTGAATGAATGTATCAGTGAAGGTATTTGTTTAGTATATTTGGATGATGTAATAATTTTCGCTACCACCCCCGAAGAACATCACAAACGTTTACAAAAGGTTCTAGAAACCCTTCGAATAAATAATCTCAAAGTTAACCAGAATAAATGTAAATTCTTTGAACAAGAAGTCCAATTCTTAGGACATGTATTAACCAAAGACGGATTAAAACCAGACCCTCGAAAAATAAACAGCATTAAAAATTACCCCATTCCAAATACACAAAAGGAACTAAAATCATTTCTAGGACTCATCTCCTATTACCGAAAGTTTATCCCGAACTTATCAAAAATCGTTAAACCTCTAACAGACTCCACTAGAAAGAATGCTACTATTAAACATACGGATAATTTTAAAGACGCTTTTCAGAGAGCTAAACAGTTAATAATGAATCCCCCCGTATTAGCATATCCTGATTTTAAAAAATCTTTTATAGTTACAACTGATGCAAGTGACTTAGCTGTAGGAGCAGTCATATCCCAAGAAAACCATCCTATTGCTTATGCGTCCAGAACTCTCACTGATTGTGAAAGAAAGTATAATACAACCGAGAAAGAACTTTTAGCAATTCTATTCGCCGTAAATCAATTTAGACCCTATGTCTATGGTAGAAGATTCGTACTTGAAACTGATCATCAAGCCCTTGTTTGGTTAGCAAAACTAAAAGAACCAAACGCACGCTTGAGTCGATGGAGACTCAGACTACAAGAATATGATTATGAAATTCGTTATAAGAAAGGTGCAACAAATAAAGTCGCTGACGCCCTCTCGAGAATCGAACTCAACATATTCGAATCAGATCAAGCCACCGTCCACTCAAATCACGACGATTCAGATTTAGGATTCCAAATCAAACAATCACACCCTCCACGCCGTATGTATCGCATATACGTTACTAAAGCTCCATATCAAGTTCAAGTGAAACCTAAAGATAATCAAACCACTGATTATAATTTAAACATACAAGACCCTGTAGATTTTGTAAGATTTTGTCGAGAATACCTAGGTAGTAAACGTTACGCAATCTTTGGCCCCGACCAAGAACTAATGCAACAACTTTCTGAGATATATCGTAGAAACTTTAATACAAACGAGATAATAATCATATGGTTCACCAGACCCCGAATAGAAGTTGAAGATAGAGAAGAAATCCTTAGAATAATTAGAAAAACTCATGAACACTTAAACAGACATATAGGTAACCCGGCACTTACTAAGGAAATATCAGAAACTTATTATATAGAAAATTTAAATAAACATACACAAAAGTTTGTGAATAATTGTGAAATATGTGTTAAAACAAAGTATAATAGAAACCCCATAAAAGTACCCTTCGAAAAGACTACCACCCCTACTAGTCCCATGGAAAAATGGATGATTGATACACTCAGGTTTAAAAACAAACTATACCTAACTGGAATAGATGTTTACTCTAAATGGACATTCATGAGAATCCTTGAAGAAAATACCTCGCTTAAAATTATTGATACGTTAATGGAAATCTTTGCAATAATCGGATACCCTAAAATAATATCAACCGATAATGATACTACCTTAATATCTGAAATCATGAAAGAATTTCTCAAAAATTTAGGTATACAACATCACATAACGACTCCAGGTCATCATACTTCTCAGGCAGACATAGAACGTTTCCACTCCACTATCATCGAAAAACTTAGAATCAATTCAGAACTTGGTAATGAGAATATTAACTTAGTTATCCTAGGTTATAATTCTACCATACACTCAACCACAAACAAAACGCCAAATGAATTACACTTCCTTCGAGAAATCGATATTAACATGAATTCACAACGACGAAGTGATTATTTAGAAAATATCCAACAGAAGGTCACCCTAGTTAAAGATAGAGTCATAGGACGAATTAATAAAACTCGTGTCCCTTTTAAAGATGAATTAAGGATAGGTTTAAAATTCTATATCGTAAAACATGATCGTGCTAAACACAACAACCCCTTTCTTGGCCCATTTACAGTTAAAACTATATTAACTAGAAACAGAGTAGTATATGATAAACTAGGACGTGAACGACGGATCCACCTTAATCAAATGAGGATACCTGTTGTTTCAGATGTGTCTACGTTAGAACTCAACCGTTGACAGGAAACATACTAGTGTTCAACGAAGGCAAGGTAGCCATAAAAGATGGAGAATGGAGAATGGTCGCCCCAATAGACGTAAAGAGTTTGGAACAAGCATACGAGTACATCGCCCCCCTTGTTACAAATCAAACCCACATGCCTCATGTTTCCTATTTGCTCATTAGAACTAAAAATTGTTTAAAAACATTAGGATATCATTCCCGTAAGCGAACAAAACGTGGACTAATCGATGGACTCGGTAGTTTGATCAAAAGTCTTACCGGTAACCTAGATAATAATGACTTAGTTAATATTAACCATAGAATCAGTCTAGCAACTAAACTCGTCCATGAATTAAACGATAAAATAAATACCTTACAATTATCAAAAGCTGAAATACAGAGAGCTTGGGAAAGCCTCCAAGAAGCCCGTAAAACTATTGCCCTCACTGGTCATGTGACGACACTCTATGACATTTGCCATGAGATAGAAGAAACTCTAACGTTCGCCAGACATTCTATACTGCATGTCTCGGTATTCCCAATTGAAAACCTGTATCAATCCTTAGATAAGATACCTCAACAGTTTAGGTATCCTAGAGATTTAAATACTCTCTTAACCACCGCCACCGTAGATCTACATATGACAGATGACGACCTTTCTATAATAATAACTATTCCCTTACTTAAATCACTTGACTATACCCTATACTATCTCCTACCCCTAATCCAATATAATAATGTTACCCATCACTGTACCTATCCCAATATCCCTAGACAGTTTGTTGCCACTAATAACGAGATATATGAAGCAATCGACTGTAATGCTAAGATTTGCTCAACGAAGCCTGCCACTGAATGCCAGAAGAAAAGCATACAGAAGAAAGAATTCTTATGTCAGATAACAACCATCGAATGTCCTCAATACTACGAAGAAACCTTCATGAAGCACTATAGATATATGTATTCATACCAAGAAAATAGTTACTATAACCCCTGTAAAAATAAACCCGCACGCAAAATACGCGCATTGACGTGGAGTTGCGGACAACAGCCCGTATTACCTATTACCTAACCCCTGTAACCAGGACTTCATTACTTTTAGCGAAAATCTTATTCAAGACATGAAAAATTGTAGTACCACCCTCAAGACAATCAACTACCAAGAATGGTACGGATATCAAGATCCTATTAACAAGAAACCTTTTCAACAACCCTCCTTGCAAAATGATATCGACCGTCAATTAGAAAATCTAGACCAGCTAAATGATTTGGCTGAAGAAGGACAACAAACCAGTATCGTAACCCGATCAATCTTGGGAATCCTGTTCGGCATTGTCTTACTTTTGATATCCTTTGAAGCATATCAAAAGCTTAAAGGGAGGAGAGTTACTAGATGCAACCCTTCTACATTTACCAACACTCCAGTACCTATAACACAGGAGATGACTCATAAGGAAGTAAAGGGAGATAAAATCATAACACTGTTATCTCCGCCAGAAATAGTTGATGAGCAAACATCATTAGCGCTATCGCAGCCGCCCCGCTCTTCAGGTCTCATTAGTATATAAGTCATAGTTGTTAAGAACGCATTGCATTATATTCTACCAGGTTCGACCTGTTACTACTCTGCCGACACAGCGCATAAGCGTATTGTGTAATTAATTATAACTAGTATAAAGTCTATGTATTCTTCAAGTAATTAAAGATTTACTTTTTAAAAAGTCTTTAGTGTTTTCCACAAATTTAACTAGCGCGAGCTTCATTCAATATTTGGTTGTTGATGCGTTTAGAGCGTTCGACCTTATTGACAGACAATAATTGATATTAACAAACCGTGCTTATCAGCGCGACTTTTAGTCTTTAAATAGTTTATTTGAATTTCTTTTGTTGTTATTTTATAAAATAGGTATTAGTTGTTTTGGTAGTGTTTAAACATTCGTTCAAATTACAAATCTATACTTATAATAAATCTGTAGAAGTGAAAAATCTGTACATTGAAAATATCAAAAAAATTAATGGCAGGGGTTGTTACGAGACCGACACCGAACCCCAAAATGTGATTAAAAATTTTTTTGTCTGTCTGTCTGTTTGTTCAGGCATCACGCAAAAGGTACCGGTCCGATTACGATGAAACCTGGTATAATTATTCTTTAATATCCTGGGCACCACACTGGGTACTTTTTATCCCGGAAAAGTATATACAATAAAAAACAAACTTCTACTGCTACTTGCAATTATTCTAAACCGTGCTTTTCAGTGCGACCTTTTTAGTCCTTTTAGTTTTTACTAAGTACAGTTTAAGGTAGAGTTATTTACGTTTATTTTTATAAGTTGTAGGTATAGATTTTAATTTTAAAGTATGGGTAGTATATTTGATAGTGTACGTAGCATACTATACAAAAGTACTCTGTGGTACGTAGTGACCGTAGGTTATTTTATAAATCTGTTAGGTAGGATTAGTCATTCGTATAGATATTAGTTTTTAGGGATTTTGCTTATTTATTGAGTTTAGATTAGTTATCATCAGAAATAGGTTTATTTAGGTAGGTATTTTATTTTCTGTTATTGAGTTTTTTTTTATTAGGTAGGTACTTAGATTTACTTTTATAATCTAATATAAAATTCAAAGTCCTGTGATCCTGTCTGACTGATTATATCAATGCACAGCCTAAACCGCTGGTCATGTAAAGACATTTTTGGAGAGTGTGTTCTTTGTGAAGTGTATATAGGTATCCACTAAGAAAGGGTTTTTCGAAATTCCACTCCAAAGAGGGTGAATGGGGGGGAGGGTGAAATTTCACGCGGACGAAGTCGCGGGCAGAAGCTAGTAATCAATATTTATGTGCACTACAGAGCCAAATTTTATAATTTCAAGACATTGAACGAATACAACTTATGTTAACACGCTCCTTGGCGTTTAGCATTCTTAGTATTTCTCATAGATGTAACCAGCGACTTTCTTCAAAATGACGTCACTTCGTGACCGTCAAGTAAGGCTTAGTATCTTATTTTTGCACAAAATTTACGGAAAGACTGATTGTAGTCACCTCTCAGCAGAGGTTCCCATCACAGAGACCTCGCGCTGTCGTAATTAACACATTTTGTCGTACGAATATCGATACCCATGGAATAAGAACCCATTATAGTATTATGCTCAACTAAAACTTATTCAATAAGGGTGGTATTCGAAAAAAAAAAAATTTACAATTATGATTTAGTCACATAACTTCTGAAGGCTAATTCCTGTAATGAAAAAACGTTTGAAATCTAGTCGCAATGTCATCTCAGCGACAATCAACGTCAGGGAAAAATGTAGGGAAATTAGAAGTATTTTTGACAGATTGAGACTGAGATCAGACTGTGAACGTTGTTAATATTACGAGGATTGCCCCTCTGTTATAGTAGAATTATTTTCATTAATTTCTATTCTGTTGTATTTTATTCTATTGAAGTTACCTAATTAACTTTGTTCAAATTACTACTACAAATTACTATTTTTTATTTACAAGCAGCTTATGTCCATATTTGTGAATATAATATATTTCTGTATACATTAGCAGTAATACCTTTACTCAATATTTTTTTAAAACAATGTTGAATGTAGGTATGTGCTATTAGTGTTCTTTAATAGATAAATATTGACAAAAATAATAATCAAAACAGCAAAATGTTTGCCAGCTATTTGCGACGTTGCCAACTTTGAAAATGGATCTTCTTAATTCGTATTGTGTAAGGTACAGGAAACCTCGCATAGTGGTAACACTAGCAGTATGAAATATCACTAAAAAAAAAACACTATCTAGGTACCACATAATGTTGACTGACAGTTAGCTGTTTCAAGGAGTCAGTAATATAAGTATCTTTGATTTTTCTGTTTTGGCGACAGGTTTGAGTAATTTATTTTATGTATCAATAATCTTCAGTTTGTGTGTTTTCGCTGAAGACACTAAGCGATGTCAACGCACTCTCCAGAATGTTAGGTTATAACCGTCTCAAGGGAAAATCGAGATGTGAAATATTAAAATGTTCAGGAATATGAAATATTAATGAGATGATGTAGGTAGGTCCTACCTTCTTGGCGTCCGCGTCGGCGCGATATTTTAAAATTAGAACTGTAGAATATATTTTTATTAAAGAAAATTGGGTCTTTGGCGGAGATGTGTAAGTAATGGTTACAGTTCGGCCGTATGCGTCTCTGACACCTGTCAGTGCGACAATTCTAGTAACTAATAAAGATCAAATTCGCAAAACACGTATTCTTCTCTCATCGGCCGAACTGTAGGGTGCTGTTAGGTACCTACTTGTAGGGAAAATATTTATGAATACAGAAGAATGGAAAGAAAATACATTACTGTCCCTTATTTGCGTTAATGGATATTTCCGCAGTTGAAATATGATCTAGATTCCAGACCTCCACAGGGGGTTGGAGACGGAGGTCAGAAAACTTGAATTAATGCCCATAAATTATACATAAAGGGGCAGTTGTCTTTTGTTTGAAGAGAACGTTTATGCTACATAAATACATAGGTAAATTGCCAAGGGGGTAGGTAGCTAGTGTTTACATTCTGTTTGGGCAGTGAAGGCAATGCTATTTCTTTGGGCTAAACTAGGCCAGCCCTAGGCTAGTTATAATAAGATAAGTACGTGTTACCGACTCATGTAATTACCGCATCCAATCTATTGTACAGCAGCCGCAGCTTATTCCAGTGTAACCGACGGATACCGCGTGCCTGCCTTAATTAAAATTTTAGTCAATCGATGCACCTACATGGTAGCGTAGACTGGATACCAAAAGCCCCGCATTGTTATAAACTTAGTGATAAAATCAAGCTTTATAAAAGATCTAGCTATCCGGCCCAGACTTACAGGGTTTTTACAAATTAAAAAGAAAAAAAAAATGTTTACTTATATTATTAACTGTCCTTCCCCGGGATGCAATCTATCACACTGCCGAATTTTATCGAAATCCGTTCAGTGGTTTAGGCGTGAAAAGGTAATATACAGACAGACAGACAGAGTTACTTTCGAATTCATAATATTAGTATGGATTTTGCTCCAACTACAGTTATAATCTGTGGAAAATGTTGTGGGTATTCTATTTGTTAAGTTTATTGTTAAGCTATTTCCATTTATTTTTAATTTATTACATATTGTTTGCTTTCCCTGACAAATAAAAAAAAATACAGTTATTTGTGGTAAACATGACTTAAAGAAAAAGCACAAACACAAAAAAGAAAAAGTTGGGGGAAAACGGCCAGCGCTCAGCATAATGCTGCGGCAAAACATTATAATCTCTTAATTATAATGTAGGTTAATTATTAATTTATTATACACATAAACCTTCCAATAATTAAATTCTCTAAATGAAGGTGAAAACCGCCTCTAAATACGTAGCGTAGTTCAGACGAACTCTGGCTCTGTTCATTTGTGTGCTTAAAGTCAACATCATCATCTGCCTAGCTTTAGGTCGGCTTCTAGTCTAACCAGATGCAGCTGAATACCAGTATTTTACATGGAGGGACTGCCTATCTGACCTATGCAACCCAGTTACTGGGTAATACCCCTTGGTAAGATTGCTCATCATCTGCTGGTCATTTGTGTGCTTATAGTATTAAAGAAATAAATAAACGACACGGTCACACCGTTTGTCACAGACAAACATGAAAAGTGACTTTACCTAGCAGGTATACATAGGCGTTTTATGGCCCAATACCAGGGACTGTACCAATCTCGTCGCCACAAAAACTTGCCTTAAACAAAATCACTAAAAAAGGCCTGACTGCCAAGAAGTACCGTCTCCTTTAAAGCTTCAAAGCCAGGGAAAAAGCTTGAATACGGAAATGCGTTGATAAATGACGAGAGAATTTGTCCTTTAGATAAACAAGCAGTCACGAGGAGTAACGATAGAAGTGAAAACATAAAACAATGAACACACAGCACTAATTTTGCACAACACGTCACCATTATAGCTACAGATAAAATTCGCTCAGCGTGCAAAGAAGTTTTCATGTCAAAACTAGCCAACAAAAATTTACCAAGTGATTTTAAGAAGTCTATATTTCAAAAACAATAAAGCTACTATCAACCAACATCCAGACATCTAAGCTGCTTTGAATAGTTTCCGACTATCCGAGGCTAGCACCTAGAGTAGAGAGGAGAACTGTCGATAATATCGACATCATTAGTACTTAGCAGTAGCAGGATACTTATCGTGGCTTCAAATGGTTTTTAGAGCTAATATTGAACATTCCAATTTAATGGCGTGTTCATGTTCGTTGATGGTTGGTACAAAGAGACTGTGAGATGCGTTCGATTTCATTTATTCATTAATATACGTTTGGCGAACATCGTCCATTCAATGCGATCGATATTACGTTGAAAAGGCAGTACTGGCCGAATATAGGCAACGTTTATGCTACATTGAACGTACAGTGTACCAAAACTGCAGTGGTTCATAGAATGGGTTCGGGGAATATTCTCCGTATTTCTAAGTCTTTATAAAAAACTCTCTACGTGAAACTCGGTTCCAAACGGTTAATGATTGGCTTATTCTATGGCTATTACTCATCAATAAAAGATTTATCACAAATCTATACTGTTTTAAGTAGGTTTATCAAACGAATCTTCAACTAATGCAAGACTATCGACGAAAGATTTGTGTTGACACGTTATACAGAGTGGTAATTAGGTTATCACATTACCTTAAAATATTAAAATAAACAATTTTACTAAATGTAGCACGAATAAAAAAAAAATTGCTTACAAAATGGCACGAAATATTAGGTAAGACATTAGACACGCGCGGGTGATGGTACCTACCTATCAACAATAATGCAATAGAAATTTTGTTACCAAATAGTTTAATATTCTTAAATACTCAAAAGAAAAAAGGTCCCATGGCTAAAATGTTAATTGTTATTAATTATTTGAATCGTGTAGGTATGTTTAAAACATCGAAACTTCCAAAAAATGGTAAAAATTCATGCGTTAATTTGGTTTTGAAGTAGTTGCATTTCGCTAAAGTTAGTTAGTGTTAATTATATGCGATGCGACAGTCTTAATTAATTATTATTCGTTACGAACGTGCGACACCAGTTAAAGAAAATTTTTTTTCAGGTCGCTAAAAATATGTGATCCACAAAACTTAAATCGCTTGCAACGTCTTTCAACACAAACCTGTTTTTCATGTAAGTATATTTTATCCAAACAAATTCTCATAATTCATAAATGATGATATTAACTGTTTAAAAAAAGTGTAAAAAATCGGATATCCTAAATAATGATTTTTGGTCGCTTAATTCAAATGGTAAACTAAATGAAAGTTTCAGCTGGTCATTTGTCATTGGACGGGCGCGGCGCGCGCCGGTTCCGACCGTCCGAGTTCCGGCTGCAAGCTGCTTTTATTAATATTTCCAGCGCGAATCCACGCTTTATTAGCAAACAGCCGTCATGCGGCTGATAAATTATTAATGTGGTTGCAGCGCAGCTTGTGTTTTGTGACCCGTTTTTTAAACAACAGCAACGTTACATGTGTTTTCGGCAGACTAATGTACTTAATTGATAGCTTTACGTAATTGCGTCACAATAAGGTCTCATGAAATATGCAGCGAGAAAATTATAATAAAATTTTCATGATATTTATTCCAACGAAGTTTGTGTGATATAGTTATGAAGGAAAAAGTTCGCTTCGCTATTATAGGAGTTGCTTCTTATTTTTTGTAGCGCTGAAGAAAGTTGATGACGCTTCGATGGCATCGTACTCGTAATTGGCAACTGAACGGGTTGTTTGTGATCTCCTATAATATCTCTATTATGATTGTGCTGAACTTTGTACCTACAATAAATACGTGTTACCTTAATAAAGTCTGTTATGAACATACTTACTTCATTACATAACTTTTTTAGTTTTGCCATTTTCAAATGCAAAAACCGCACCAGTCAGTACAAAATAAAACTGCACTTTTCCATCAAAAGCGCTTTAAAGCGGAATGAATAGGTAGATACGTCACATTATTACGATGGATGACTTGTCCCTTCCATAGTTTAACTGTCTGGCTACATTCTTAAAGACAGACGGAACCATTTATCATGAAGCTGAATGTCTAGGATGCAATTTTCAGCAATGCTGCCTGTTACTGTGCACTTTTGGTCACTATTATAAATTACTTTTTGCGTCTATAGGTGGGTAAGTATTTTGCAGTAATATCTATCAAATGGCATTTAAATCTTTAGTTGGAATACAATTCTAATTAATATAGGTACGTTTTTGGTCTTTTATGATTCTGCAGCATTTCTGTGTGGTTATTATTACTTCTTTAATTAGATGTTTGTCACGCTTTCTATTGGAATTCAGGAGCTTAGACAACTGTATTTCCGTTTCCAAAATTGTAATTTTTTTCAGATATGAAGTATACCTCTTACTTGTTGACAGGCCTACACTGTCCTCCCATATTATTAACACTGTAATTTGAAAACATTGTAAAAGCCAATTCTTTTTAAATGAGTAACCATGGAGTTTCTAGCCGGCTCTTTTCCATAGAAAACGACCAATTGCAACCGTGCACTTAGCTTCTGACATTTCATATGTGCCCATGTAGGTTTATGGCTACGAATAAGTAATAAGGTTTATGGGGAATAAAATATTTTGATTGAATATTTTGTTTTCAAGAAAATACTATCTTTAAAGCTGGGTAATGCATTGCCACACCGTTTGCTAGCCTATGGCATATTAGAAACTAGCAGCGCCCCGCAGTTTCACATGTATAAGTTTCCTGTGGGAATGTCGGGATAAAAACTATCCTATGTCTTAACTCAAACTATCTCTATACCAAATTATAAATCGGTTTAGAGACAGACACACTTTTGCATTTATAATATTAGTATGGATATCCATACTAATAGGTATTATAAATTCGAAAGTAACTCTGTCTGTCTTTATGTTACCTTTTTACTCCTAAACCACTGAACGGATTTCGATAAAATTTGGCAGAGAGATAGATTGCATCCCGGGGAAGGACATAAAATATTTTTTACCGACATACCTCGCGGGCGAAGCCGCGGGCGAAAGCTAGTATTATATAATTGGAAGTGTGATATTACTCAATATAAATAAATCCGAGGTGTATCTTACATAAGTTCACACACAGACTACCTGCAGTAATATCTTTTCTTCCTCCTTTAATCCTTACAAAGATCGTCATTAGGGATAAGACCGGGGCATTGTATCACCAAAATTTCTAGAATTTCTACATTTATATCTATAACTCGTAGCATAATCAGCCAATGATGTTCCTAGTGAAAGGGATTGGGCGGTAATCCACCACACGGGCCCAGTGCGGGTTGGTAGATGTCACATGTCTTCGAATTTTTGGTTCTAGGACATGCCGGTTACCTCACGATGTTTTCCTTAACAATTTTGAATGCAGTGTGATGAAATAATTTACAGAAAGTAAAGCGCCTAGGGTCAAACCTACGACCTACAACATGAAAGTTGCGGCTATTACCACCTGGGCCACCACAAGAGTAATAGTAACTACTAGCAGCGCCCTGCGGTTTCACCTGCGTTAGTTTCGATCCCGTGGGAATATCGGGATAAAAAGTATCTTATGTATTAATTCTGGTTATAATCTATCTGTGTACCAAATTTCATCTAAATCCTTTCAGTAGTTTTTGCGTGATTGAGTAACAAACATCCAAACATCTTCACAAACTTTCACATATAGATAGTAGGATTCCATGTGATATATCTAATCAAATATTTATAAATTCTTCTTGATGTTTTCCCAACATTAGCTCTGTATCCATCTGAATATAATATTCACACGTAACTTCAGTTTCAAGAGATTAAAAAGGGTTACCTTGTCTATGCATAATTTATGTAGTTTTAGCGTTTCTAGGTCCTCTAGTGGCTCTATTAATCTTACTTTGCTGTCTAAGCTTTGTCTGTTTGTCACATTTATCGCGACCAGCGGGGTAATTGCGTAACACACTATCAGTAGCATTGGCTTTAATTTTGATAGTTCAACCACATTTTTAGCTCCCTTCAAAATGGTTGAGCTGAATGGTGCTGATCTATGCGTCATGTTCGTGAAAGGGCGCCGTCAGTTGGGGCTGGTCATCAATTGGCTGCCTCGGCTTATTAAATTTTATTTTTTTGGATTGTTGTTTTGTTAAGTACTATTTGCTGTACTCTGGACGCTCTTAACACGTACGTCTTTTTTATTTTATTACAAATTTCTCACATTTAATTATAAATTCAACATTAATGATGTAACTAATATTTTTGTAAAAATATAATTTAAAAGAGTGTCCATGGAGTTTCTTGCCCGTTCTTCTCCATAGGTACTGGGCAACTAGCTTCATATTTTCTGACTGACCGACTTCTTGAGAATTCAAAAGTGCCTGTAAATGGTTTAATTGAAATAAATGCTTTGAGTTTGAGTTTGATTCATTGCGTTGTTAACATTGTTCAGCAAACAATTTTTACGAACATATGAAGCAATGGATTAGCAATATCCTTCAAAATGATTCAGATTCAGATTGATAGTGTGCTACGCAATTAGTGTACAGGACTGTTACTACGATATGTAAATTTTAAAGTTCCTTTTTCATCAAAATTATAAAATCCGCTGCTACAAGACTGCTATTTGACTGTTACCACATCTAAAGTCATGGAGATTGGCACATAATTTGATTATCTACACTCGTGTCGTAAAGTTCTTATTACGAAAAAAAAAAAAAATAGGAACTTCAATGATGAACTATGCCCACGTGAAATTAAAAAGTTTTATTAAAACAACCTTAAAAAATTGTCTTTTTTGTTACGGTCTACGGTTGCAAATGAGTTTTTATTAGACTGCCTACCTTGTATCACGTTTTTATCTACAGATACAGGGGCACATAAAACCTGCAGTTTTGGAAATACGCAAGATAGGACTATCAATGAGAAAAACGAGATGACCTTTTAGTTTATTTATTTCAAAATTTTTGGGAGGAAAATTTTGCATTTTCTCGACTAAGTTCTATTCTCATGTGATATTTTAACCACCTAAGAGCCTAGACAAGTGACAATCGCCTTTAAAGCGTTTCGTATTTCTTTAAACAAGATTGACAGAAGCTTATAGATAGCTTTCGTATTCCAATACATTTTTGTCTTTTCCAACATAGTTATCGCTGATAAAATCTTACTTTGGCAGTCCTTCTGGTCTCCACCTGGCTACTTTAGACAAAAAAAACTCTATTTGCCTGTCTCTACTGGGAGTACAGCTATGACTGTTATGATTTTATGAACTCAATTTAAATATTAAAGCGTAGAAAGATCCTTAGAGAGGTTGTTTTTATATTTATAATGAATGCCTCACGCTACTACATTTAGTTAATTACGACCTTTTTAATTTTAAGAGAGCCGTAATTGGAAGCCTTTTGGTAATTTTTTTATTAAAGATTTAATTTGCTTTGTGCGGTAAAATGGCAACAGGTTATAAATGTAGTACCTGCCTACCGTGTGGGGCGTGTTTAAGAAAAGACTACCCCTGCAGCCTTGGATGAATAAAAACTTTTTATAGCACTGTGTGACCTAAACCCGCACTTAAGTCACGCTTTTCTGTGACTTAAGTAGTTCATTTTTACACAGAAAACCGTGACTGAAATGCGGGCTTAGGTCACTCGAGCTTTGTTATAGTATACGATACGTGTGCTTTAAGTAGTCTAGAGATGGGGAGTTTGTTACGCCACTTTTTCGCTCTAGCGAAATCACTAGGAAGTGGTGAAAAGCGGGCGTTTTGGGGACTGTCTTTTGTAATTTTGAGGTTCGAAGAATGCTGATTCTCAGCCTAGTTTGAATAAATGACTTTTGTTTAGCATAACCAGCCTACAATGTTCCTACTGCTGGGCCACAGGGCTCCTCTCGGTGCAGAGAGGGAGTGCGCCGTAATCCACTACGCGGGCCTAGTGCGTGTTGGTGGATGTCACATGTCTTCGAATTTTCGGTTCTAGTACATGCCGGTTTCCTCAAGATGTTTTCCTTCACCGTTTTGAGAGCAGTGGTGATGAAATATGTAATTTGCACAAAAAAGTGCTTGCTTGGGTTCAAACCCACTGCCTACAACACGTATGTCGCGGCCGTTACCACTGGGCCACTACTGCTCTCTGCCAAATGTCAACTTATAATTTTAGACACCTAGCTAAGATAAGTAGGTACCTATACAGTCATACTCTCTTCACATAAATACGAGACAAATCGTTACTCAAACGACACTAAAGTGTTGAAACCATTTGCAAATCTAACGTTCGTGGTATAAATATCAGCATGGCGCAGGACTTAGATGGAACATATATTATTTCATGCCGCGTTTCAATACTGAAATAACTCAATGCTTCTAGTAATATCTACATTATCACATGGGGGTAGAATCTATGAAAACGACGTTGTTTTCATGCTTGCTCTAATAATTTTTAGCGGTATATATATACATTTAGGCTATTTGGTTTCATTAGAAAGAAAGTAAGTACCTTCGTCTAATTGTGATTAAGCTCTGATGATGACGATGAAATAAGATGATGATAGGAAAGTCAGGAAAATTTGATTTTGAGCAAATTAAGACCCTACGTCAATTTGGCGTGTTAAAGCCATTTCATACAAGGGGCATAGGGGCTCGTGGCTAAGTAATAACAGCCGCATGGATCGATTGATTGATCATCCACGGTGTTAAGCCTTTGGTCCCGGCTGCCATTCTTGGATCTTTGACAGTCGTTACGGGTAGTCAGAAGTCCAATAGTCTGACAACCAGTCTTACCAAGGGATATTGTATTACCGACTACTGGGTGTGACATTGATATTTGCTTAGGGTAGATCTTTGGCAGTCGTTACAGGTAGGCAGAAGCTTTAAGACTGACAACCAGACTTACCAAGGGGTGTTATCAATTACGTTACCCAGTAACTGGGTTATGGAGGTCGGCTAGGCAGTCGCTCCATGTAAAATACTAGTATTCGGGTGCATCCGGTTAAACTTTAAGGCCTGAGTTCACCAACATTCAAACCATCGGTGAGGTATTTAAACAGTTGATTTCCTTAGGAAATTTGACATAAATCAACTGTTTAAATACCTAACCGATGGTTAGAATGTTGGTGAACTCAGGCCTAAGCCGACCCCGATACAGTTGGGAAAAGGCTAGGCAGTTGAAAGCCATTTCATACATCTATCAAAGAATGACAGTTATGATTTGAATAGACGGACAAATTGGGTTGGTAGTCAATTTCCTTAACAATTATTTTTTCTGACTTTACATTCTACATCCTCCGGAATCCTATAAATGTATCCGTTAACCTGTGTGACGTAGAGCTAACCAAAGATTCGAATAGTTTACCTATGTGTAAACAGAATCAGTAACATGTTTGCTTTCGGGCTATCTGGGTCTCAATATCAAATCGTTTAGTTTGTAAACATAGCTAATAGGGTTTAATTCCCTTCGGCATTATAGAAATGAACGCTTATAACTTAAGTTGGAGCCGACTTAATTAACTAAAACGTAGGTAGTTGATATATTATTCTCTGATACTCTAAATTTTAATACTTCAGCTAATATGAAAACCACCAGGCATATAAAATATTTATTACTAAAAGAGTAATAAATATTTTATATGCCTGGTGGTTTCTCATCAAGATAAGCATTCCTTATTATTCATGACGACTAATTTGAAAATGTAAATTGACTGAACATTTAATAAATACAACAAGTTTATTGTAACCAAGTAACAATGTTCACTTTATTAACCAATTCACTTCAAACGACCTTTTTGTATTTAGAATTAAGAGGGGAAATTAATTTTTCACGACAAAAAAGAGGCAACCATTTCGGACTTCATAAAAAAAGTGGCCAAAACTCAATGGCCACAAGAATGAACTTTTCCCATTTCTCATTTTCGTAATTACTCTTAAATCTCCTAATTGAAGAAAATCTGAAAGTGGGTAGCATGCTGCCTAAACTGAGATGGTTAGAATTATTTCGTAATAAATTCCCGGTAACGCTACAAATAAAAAGTTTATGAAGACTGTAAAACAAACTTTAAAAGACAGCTTACTCGAGTTCATATTTTAGCTTCACCTTGAAAGCAAATTTAGTAGATGCCTAGTAGCTATCAAAATAATGTAAGCATTACTTTTTATGACCTGCGACGGTTTGAATACAAATCAGTAAAAATCATTGTAAAATCCTTGGTATATATTTAGTGAAACTAAGCTCTAGGCGCGAGCTCTCAAATAAAACGGGAGTCACGTTCGAGTGAGTGATATCACGCCTGCGGCTCATCAGCGGCTGCGCGTGACGACTTTAGCGCAAACAGATTTCACAACAAAACCACTAACGTAGACCTGTAACGATTGCCGACTTTGAACATTTCTTCAAAAGAATTGTAATAGGAATGTGAAAGGCTGCGGGTCTTGTTATAATGGCGGAGTTAATAAATACGCAAAAGACCGCGCGGCTGCCGCGGCGTAGCAAAGTTTTCTTTCTCCTAACTTTATTACGTCATTAGAGATCGCGTGACGAAGAATCGCACTTTCTCGCCTTAATATAATTTGTTTTGATGGTTGTATCAGACGCACTATCCTTTTTCATGTCTTGCGTTTGCTTGAGTACCTACTTAGGAGAATCAATCGGGGTTGTAATGAGGTTACTCGAGTATACTAGTCGTTGTAAGAGATTTTATAGTGCGTCAGTACCTACTAACTTTGCTGTAGACTGCCCAAGAATTTCTGCTGATGCTGTCAGTTTCCATCTACCTATCTTCTATGTCTAACTATACTAATCTATCTCATCATCATCTGCCTAGCCCTTTCCCAACGTTGGGGTCGGCTTCCAGTCCACAACCCAGTTACTGGGTAATACGATACCCCTTGGTTTAGACTGGTTGCTAGACTTTCGGGCTTCTAACTAGCCGTAACGATTGTCAAAGATCCACGAATGACAGCCGGGATCAACGGCTTAACGTCCTATCCGAGGCACGGAGGGGTCTCATTACGTAATGCAGACCAACCGCAGCAAGCCTGATTGATCGACCTGTGCGGCTGTTAATTATTTAGCCATGGGCCCCTCCAAACCACTAAATTTCATACTAATCTATCTATATACTAATAATAAATCTGAAGAGTTTGTTTGTTTGAGCACGCTAATCTCTGTAAGTAGGTACCTACAGTCGGATTTTAATTTTTTTTTTTCCTTTTGATAGACCAAAGTTTTGAGGAATACTACTTATAGGCTATTTAACACCAGGCTAAGATCTTTAGGAGCCAAGCAAATAGAAAACAAGTCGGAAATAACGCTTAAAGAAAATGAAGTAATAACGCGGACAGGCGATGCGATGCAACGGGGTGGGTCGGGGACCGAAATTTCACGCGGACGAAGTCAAAGCTAGTAATAGAATATGTCTTGACATTGCATTAAGGCTTACAGAAATATGTAGGTACGACATGCAAATAAGTCTCGCTGCCAGATCTTACTAGCGGTAGAAAAATGTTACACAGCAAAATATAAATCAGGAGCCACTAAAAATACCATCCCGGGTTCAAATATATAAATCACAACAGCAACCATAAAATAGAAATAAAAAACATAAATTTTAACACCTATTCCATTCCTATTCTGCCCACACCAACCGTCTACACCTATAAAGATTACTCAGTAACGATGAACAGTAAACCCTAAGAGCCGTCATTCCTTTTTTATTTTCAAAAAGAGTGTAATAATACTCAAAGTTTTAAGCAAGCTGAGGGTTATTGAAATAAAAGAATGGAGTAGGATCGTCTGCTACGGGTATATTACCAGCTGAGATGACGGATAGCACCACCACCCATCCTAAAAAAAGCGGTACATCGCAGATTTATTATTTTTTCTCGAGACATTTTTCGGGGTGCTTAATACATTTAAAAATACATGGCTAGCTGTATCGCGCCTCCTTTTCTAACTGACGTGCCTTCTATTTCGTGAGTGTGTATATTTTGTTCGAGGTTATATGGCCCCTAAAAGGCGGCCGAATTTCCTGTCCCTTCAAAATGTGCTTCTTATATTTACGAACATATCCTTTAAAAATAGTATTTATCCTTAATAGCGTGTTAACATCTATAAAATGTGTCGTAATTCATTTTTTTATGAAGCAAATCTTATACCCATGAGCGATATTTATAGAAAGTATTATGAACTGAGACTTTTTGTGGATAAGGAAGGATTTTACGTTAGATTTCCGCAAGCGTTCATTGATAAAAACGATCTTCTTAGCCCCCGTACCTATAGTGTTGTTAACTCACGAAACAACGCGCGCTTTAGTTGTATTTACCAAATGCACAAACACGCTGTGTATAGAAGCGCAGGAGCTCTTGATACCGTCCGAGACAATGGCGAAGTCAGAAGTTTGTGTGTATGTGTTATATGCTGACGCCACTCGTCTTTACACGCATACATTCACAGCGTGTCTGTACACTTGGTTATCACAAGTAAAGCGCAAGTCGCTTCGTGAGATAAAAAATACTGTACCCATGGCCGATTATTTATCGCGCACTGGATTTTCAACGCACTCTTCAGTGAAAATCGTACAGTGTATTTTTGACACGCTGGGAGCACTCTATTCGATTCTCAATGCTCTGCTCAACATCGAGAGTTGAAAATCCAGTGCACGATAATAAGTCATCGCGTTAAAAAAGCGCCCGTGCGTACCTGGGCTTTACCAAGAAACAGGCAGAATAATGAACGTACGTAATAAGATCTTATCTATTCATCCAATCTATCAACCGTATACAGGAAAGATAAATAAAGACCTTATTAGCTGCAAAGCATAATACGTAATCAGCACTATACCTAATAACATTCATCTTATTCTAAGTAGATTAATTACATATAACTAACTCTCTAAAAAAAAAATATAGTTTCAAGAAAATTACTGTCATTTTCGTCCATTTTAGATTTTGCAAGAGTTAATGAAGTTGTTTTTAAACTTAGCAGACGGCTTTAATTACAGCCAAGTCATAACAACGTGTTCTGACAGATGCTTAATTGAGTTACCTTCAGATGTTTTTAAAGCTTTTTTTTTTGTTATTCGCTTAACAAAATTACGAACAAATCGCTCTATTTAGAACTTAAAAAATACTAAAATGTGAAACGAAATCTAACAATACGCCAAAAATGGCTACAATCAGTAAAAAGATTGGAGGAATTAAATGTTTTGAAGTAACTTATTTTATCTGTTTCGAGTAATTTGTTGAACAAGGTTTTGTGGATTCCGACCCGCGTTTATTGAAACAATAAAGTTGCGGAGTTTACAGTCATTATAATAATTAAAACAACAGTTTATAAAGAAAAAGTCTTTCCCCAAACAATACTTTGGTGAATTCTTATTAGACAATTCCTTGTCAAATTTTATTCCGGGTTCTAATAATTAAATGATAAGCAAATCAGTTGCACTACAAATATTTAAATCTCTAGATTTGCCCTCTCCGTACTTAGTGAAGTGAAAAAGTGTCCATTCTAAAAAGAGTGAGCTCACACACTATTAACACGTTTCCATGACAATCAAGTCAAGCACTGCGTCATTGTGTGTCAGAGGTATCAAAAACAGAAACACGACTAACTATAGGTGCTGTAGTGTGAATTTAATGATTTAAATCTTTGTTACACTCATGAATTAGCGCGCACCACGATTTTATTTTTTGCGACACGATTATAGAATCGCGCTGTAATATATCGCAGAAAGTACAGCGCATGCAATGCGATAAAAAATCGGTGGTCATTGCTTAGTCTCACCATGGATTCGGTACAAGTTGCTTGTCTCTATTTACTACTTCGGAGGAAAGAAGTATAAAGAAAAAAAAAAACGTCAATATTGGACTCATCCTTTTACAGCGGATAGATTTACTAAGGCTTTTTTTTATCAGAAATACAATGATATTTGGCTACCTATATCCCAAAAAATTCTGTGGCTATTATAGAATGAAAATTCAAACATTCGACAGATTACTGAGAATGTTTCACGGTTAGCCTCGTTTCGTATTGAGACTCCATTGGACATGTTTATTTTCGAAAGAACGGAATACGAATAGGCGCCGGCCGGCCCGTGGTCACGATTTTTCTGTCGCAATTGTGGAAAGTTACAATAGGCAAGTCATTAACATATACCAAGAATAAAAGCGGCCACAGTATGGTCCCTTTGGGAACACCGCAGTTATTTTCACGATACTGAGACCTATATGTGAGCTTTTGATTTCCTGTTTGTCCCGAAATCTCAACACATTTCTGTCAATGTACGAGTATAAGGTAGCTTTCGAGCCATTTCAGCGCGTTTCCCCTTATCGGTCTAATTTATAAATTAACAGTGTATGGTTCACAAAATCAAAAGCCTTGGACATATCTAGAAAAATGGAAACAATTGGTAGTTTATTATTAAGGCTTTTCGCTATTAATTTTAATAGAGCAAATTCATACGATCTAACATACGTTGCATTCCTGCAACAAAATTATCGCATGATAAAAAAACTTGGTGCGCGCTAAGCCATGCAGAACAATGCTCAATCCCAAATCTAGATTAAAAATAATCGAATTTTAGAATAATCTTATTCAAATCTCATCTCGTACTATACACAAGCCAAAGACAAAAGAAAATATTGTTGTCAATACAACATAGGTACTTCTTCGTACCCAATTAGTAAAGACATAATAAAAAGAAAATGGCGTATTATCTCCGATCACAAGTATTGTTAACAGCTGCACAGTGGGGTACAAGTGTACACGAAAAGATTGGGGGTGTGATGTCATTAGGGGTCTTCCTGTGCTTAATTGCGTCGATGGCGACTCGACAGGAAGTCGAAAGATTGCGTTCAAATAGCAAACGTTTTCGTTCTATCTGTCCAGTAACTAACTAGACGGGAACGTTGAGTCAGAAGAAAATTGTTATATATCTATGTTTATAGCTATGTAGCACGCGATGGAAATTAATTTGGATTTTTGAAATAACGACTTTGTAATTTGTAGCGCTTCGTAGGGACTTGATTTGTTTCAATATCTTGGCGTTGAGTATTTATTTGGTAGTGACGTAGTACGTACGTTGGACAAAATTCTTTCTAGGATCGGCCATGAGCTGTACGAGAATATGGGCTCGTGCTGTGTAAGAAAAAATGCCATTCCTCAAGTTTGTAACGTTGGTGGCGGACCACGATACGTCAGAGGACTGCTTAGTTTCATAAAAAAAATCAAAATTAAAAGTAATTTATTTAAACTAGCCTGAGAATCAGCATTTTTTATGTCAAAATTACATTAGACAGTCCACAGAAGACACTTCCTATATAGTGCTTAACTGGGATGAAGTATCGCAACAAACTGTTAAGTTATAAGAATTTGATTCTATACAATAGTATCAACCATTGGAGATTTATTAGACAACTGAAGGCCAATTCTCTTAATTTAAAACGTTCAAAATCTAGTCACAGTGCCATCTCGGCGACAAACAAATGTCAAAAACTTGTCAAAATGTAGGGAAGACTTATTTTTGACAGATTGAAACTGAGATCAGACTGTGAACGTTCTTAAAATTACGAGAATGCACCTCATTGGTAGATGTACTAGGTAAGTACCCTAAGTCCCAAAAGAATAGGCAGTTCCCATTTAATAAGCAGTTGATTTTTTGTTAATAACTGCTAATAACACCCGCCTGATTGCTATTTCTATAATGATATAATGCTCGAATATAGTTCATACCCGTCTGTTATGAGGTATAAGTGTGTATGTAACGAGGCGGTAGAGAGGTTGCAGCTAATTGGCATGTTATTTGGTTTGCCCTTAACGTATGTGAGGGTATTAAAGAAGTAAAATATTTTTGGCTTATTAATCGATTCGCACAAATTTACTCGCCCGTAATGGGCGAATCGTCACTTTGAAACTATTTAATCTTTCCTATAGGCGGCTCGCACGAAGATAATTTATTTGTGGGCGATTCGACAGCTCCAGAAATATGTAAGACAATTGGCACATTTTGAATTTAATGCAATACCCACAAATAAATTAACTTCGAGCGAGTCGCCTGTAGAAAAAATAATATTGTTTAAGAGTAACGATTCGCCCGTTTCGGGCGAGTCAATTCGTGCGCATCAACTAATAAGGCTATTTTTCATGAAACGAAGTTAAACTGTTAAAATTACGAATGAAAAAAAAAAACGAAAATCAATGTAACTGGAAAATATAATGTGCACCCGAGACTATACAACCTCTTACTTAATGATACGAAGGATCTAACATAATTTATGCCTACCCTTAGTCTCGCCATTACCAGAGTACCAGTAAAAAAATAAACAACCTTTTTCGCCGAACGGCGGGCAAAGGCGAATCCTAAACTGTAATTACTTCGAAATGAAAAGAAATAACAGAGCTCACTTTTGATAAGTAAATCCTTAGTCATAGCACGTCATAGTAATTATAACTAAAAGAAAAAAAGGCGCACCTAAGCCACTCGTAGGTAGCCATTTTATTTTTGCTTGGTCTTGTTCACTGCTAACAATGCGAGTGACGTCGGGTTCAAGAGAAGGCGGCAAATGATTGATGAGGGAATTAATTAATACCGAATACGCCACTTCCTTTTGGAGCTCAGAAAAAAACAAAATCAGCAGCTCACGGTATAAATACGTTTACGCTAGTTTCGCTTTGATTGAACAGATTTCACTCGGATATAAATCAAAATTAATTGGGTGTTCGTACAGTTTTATGAAAAGGTTCCAATTATGTTTAGCTTTTTTGATTTATGGACATGAAAATGTAAGTCACGCCTTGGGCATATAACTGAAATAATTCCACTCACCTTTGTATGTATTTTTCTGTTCCTTTCTTCTTGTCTGTGCACTTAATTAAATGTGGTTAAATATTTTAAAAAACCATTTGATCTTTAGATACCTTTCATAGAACCTGCAAAGTACCTACTAAAAATCTTTTTCGACTACGGTAAGGCCAAAAGACAGGATGATCTGTACGATATATGCCTTAATTATATGACTTTGAGAGGACGTGTGACTCCGGCTATAGGTACGAAAATCGAAAAAACATCGATATCGATCTATTGAATACAACTTTTTAGTTAGCGTTTTTGTCGTAGTTGGGTTCAACTTTCTTTTTTGCTTAATGCAATTTTATTATATTATCAAGTACAAGTTAAAGTTATGCCTAGTTAACTAGAACAGAACAGTTTTGAAAACGTTATTTGTAAACAATATTATTATGCGACTACGACGATGCAATCACTTTGTTCTTTTCTAAAATACTTTAAATATGTCCTGGGGATTTTTGGCAAATGTAGAGCTCTACCCAGCTTGCCTATTGTGACAGCATTATGCTGGAATTTGTACGCAATAATATTATATATATCTTTCTATACTAATATTTGAACGCCCTAATTACTGGAACTTAGTGTCGGATTTGAAAAATTATTTTTGAATTTGATAGCCGAATTCATGAGGACGGGTTAGAACCCTTAGGAGATGAGCAAGAAAAAAAAAAGTCAGTGAAAACGTACCATAAAAGCGCGGGCAGGCGATGCGATACGACGGTCACCCCGTCGCATCGCATCGCCTGCCCGCGCTGTCGTATTTTGTCGGAGGAACACGAAATTTCACACGGACGAAGACGAGGACAGAAGCTAGTAGGAATAATAAAATTGTAATGTCAACTACTATAAATGGGACATCTGCTAAACTCAAACTGTAATATTTTAATTCGAGATCGCTAGAAGAAAAACTGTGGAAATTAAATAAGACCACAGCGCCATTACTATCCGCCAAATGCCATATTTCTCAACCCTTTTTCCCACTGTTTCCAAAGTTTTAATTAGTGCCAGAGGACATTATCCAGACTCCTCTTACTCTGGCCTCCGCACTCGAACCTCCTTCCCGAATTATCCGATTTTTACTTTTAATGCGAATTAACTTTTTCTTAAACTTCGACAGTACCTATTGACGAATCTTTTATCTGAGTCTAAGAGGAGAAAATTTACGGCTGTTTCTGTTTAGATTACCAGGAACACATCAGGCCGAAATTACGTCGCGTAATTTACTTAGAAAACTTAATTATGCGGATTTTCCGTCGCGTCTATTGTTCAATATTTATTTAAGGAAAAGGCACCAATAAGCTAGGGATACCGGGTTGGTTTTCAAGTTTAGTTGAAAGGGCGATAGGTACCTTATCGATGTAGGAATAAGTTGATCTGATGTTAAGGGTAGATTTTGTTACGCCACCTTTTTGTTCAGGGCTCCGATATTACAATATTATATACACAATGAAACGGAAGATTGTTTTTGTTACGTTATGTAAAAGATATCATGTAGGTAATGTGAAAATCGAGAAGAAATCCGGTGTCTTGACGATAAAATAGCTGTGTGAAACTCAGAAATTGTTTATTAAATTTGTCTGGTAGGTAATTAACAGACCAAAATGATTAAAGATTTCCAATATAATTATCTAATCTCAGTCTCAATCTGTCAATAATATAATTAATTTACATACACATTTCTGACAAGTTTTTGACATTGATTGTCGCTGAGATGAGAGGAACGTTTTATAGGTACCTACGAAAATTAGCCTTCTGAACCAACGCATATTATATCCTACGAGTCTTTCCCAAACCAGACAGACACCAAACCCACTCGAACATTACCTTAAAGTATAGTAAACCATATTTAACAACAAACATTAATTAGCGAGCTTACAACATGTTGAAAACGCTTAAAACTGTCGTCAGTTGGAGTCAAATGCTGAAGATGCGACCTCGTTTTTTAATCCTAGCGAGCGCCGGATGAATGGACATAATTTTCTGCACTTGATACCGTGTTTATGCCCCGTCATTGTAGGAGCAGAAGTACTGTTTTGTTCATTTTTATTGCTCTAGCCATCTCCGGATCTTGAGACAACAGTATCGTAACTGTCCACTTTTTGTTACTTTTTATAATGAAGTGTCGTAATTTCAGCTGTTTGGACCTTTTTTAATTGCGGAACAAGAAAACGACTATTAAGAAAAAATGTACTCGGAGTTTTTTACAAGGAAGATTGAACATGCTTTGTTTTAGGGATACTGTGGACTTAAAATTGCGTTTTCAAAACATTTATTTCGTCAAGTTATAATATTTTTGGAGTCTGAATGTGTGCCCGGTTGATGCCAATAATAATTTCTTATATTGCGGATCACTTAAAAAATACACACAAGTTAAAAAACTGTGTTAGTAAAACTTACAAACTTACCTAACAACAACTAATAGCTACGTGGCCCAACACATGTCGGCACGTGCCTCTGCACCCAGTGCCTAATAAAGGGACTGTCTACCTCTCTCATAATAGTATGAAAATCATCAACACGGGCTTCCGCGAACATCTGGGAAGCGCTACAGAAGCGCGGAAGCCCCAGCAACATCCTAAGTCCATTATTATACTGGACGCGTAGGACGTTGTAGGCCCTCTGCGTATACTTCACTCACAAGCTGCACGTGTAGAAGGTTTGGCAGTAGGCTTTAAAAAGATACACCTTGACATCCACACTACAGCGTGCAAACCTGCGGGCTAACATATTGCACCGAACCGCCAACGCCCTACGCTCCCTATCCAAATCCGCATCATCTCATAGCACCTCCGTGACCACATGTCCTAGGTACTTCACCTGAGCAACACGCTGCAATGGTGATCCACTAATAATCACTCGAGGAACGTTATCTAACGAAGCATGTTTAGGAATGGAAAACCACGCCCATGCGTCGCCGCATACTATTCACATACAACAAGCAATTTCCGGAGTGCACTGATTGATGGGCTCAGCAGCACCATATCGTCTGCATAGCTCAGATTATTAACCATGACACCATCTATTGAACAGCCGACATTAATTCTACTGAGCCCATCAATCAGGTCATTCATGTACAGGTTAAACATAGCAATAGGCTCGCCCCCTTAGGACATGTACATGGGACTTAAATATAACTGGCGAAATGTGGGTGTATTAACCCTTTGGGGCATACAGGCGTTGCGTTTTTTTAACAAAGCTGTTTATTCCGTCATGTAATAATATTCCCAGACTTTGGACTTGTGCCCGGTCGGCTCGCCACCACAGATCTGTATGAAAACCAAGCGTGTCATTTTTTGACTACCTACTAAGTCGTCACAAGCACTATTTAGTGATGGGAAAATCAAATCGATTCAAAGGCACCCGTCTCGCCCCACTCCCGTGGCCTAGCGACAGCGGTCACGCTCACCCAGCCAGCCGTACATAGGACTGAGCGCGAAAGTGGCGGCTTACGATTTTTGTACGTAAGCTGGTGCGATTTTTGGCACGCGAAGTTGCTCTTGCGTTATTTAGGTGTATCTATACTGTGCTCGCCACGTATACACAACACGGACTTAAACATAACAGGCGAAATGTTGGTGTACTATAGGCACACTTCTGCCTAACATTTCGGGGAGTATAGTCGATAAGTTATGTAAAAACGTTGTTGACTAAAGGAACAATTAAGGAACTAGACTACATTTTTACTCCCCATAGAAGATGGCGGGACAAGCTGGACAAAACAAACGACCAGCGGTCCACTTTAGCCCTGGATCGAAAGAGCTGGAAGTCATGGGGAGAGGCCTTTGCCCAGCAGTGGGATGATGGAGACTAACAGTAAAAAAAAACAACAAATGTACATTAAACACCAGGTCAACTTAACTAATATTTCGGCCAGTCATTCTAATCTCACCCGGTATAATTCAGAAGTCATTGCGGTTAGTGCGGAACGAACTTGTTACTCACAAACCCATTACAAATGTATAACAATTAGCTAAAATTTTGCAAACTAATGAGAGTAGCATCCACAGAAGGGTCAGCAAATGGTTCTCAACAACACCGAGAAGTTAAGCTCCACAAAGCAAAAATTATAGTTTCAACGCTGTACTGTGCTAAGTAATTGCAATGAAACGGGAGAAAATACCTCGTCCTGACTGCATTTGATCTACTCATTAGTTGTGAATGGAACCAATTTAGTGTCGGTTCACTACTGAATGTACATGAAATCAGAGACAGGTAGTCTTGGTGTTGTAAATTGTTCATTAAAATACTGGTTCATGTGTGATAGTGGTATGAGGCACCCAGGCAGCCCAACAGATCATGAATAAGTTTTTTATGTCTATAAAATATCTTATCTTTGATTGGGCCAAGATAAACTTTGCTAAAAAGTGTATTTATAAATTTAAGTCGTCGTAGAAGTCAAAATAGTTTTTCAAATACGGTCTTCAGGGCTGCTTACTTATTCATGTTCATATTCATTTATTTGCGTTCTACAAGGTAAAAAAGGTGTTAACAAAAGGGCTTCAACGGCTCTGTTAGGGCACAGCAAAGATTATTGTTAAATATCTAAATCCTAGAAACTAAAATAAAAATAAAATTATACTTACAAAACTGAGTTTACATATGAAATCCATTTAGTGTAAACTTAGTCTTAAGTATGTCCATCATAAATGCTACTTAAGCATTTTCTGAACACAGGAAGAAAATTTAAATGTAAAAACAAAATGATGATGATTATCGATGAAATTTTGAAAAAGCGCGTGATTTTAAATATTAAAAGCTATCTATCCTGTCTCCATAACTAACAATTATCAAAAAAAAAAAACAAAAGTCATTTATTCAAACTAGGCTGAGACTCAGCACTTTTCGAACGTCAAAATTACATAAGACAGTCCCCCAAAACGCCCGCCCTTCACCACTTCGTAGTGCTTTCGCTGGGGAGAAGAAGTGGCGCAACAAACTCCCCAGCAGAATCAGAGCCATCCTTGTTTAACCCTTCGTATGGCCGGAACGTAGATCTACGCGCGACACAATGGCTTTTTAATTGTGTCTGTAATAAAGACAGTCAACCGGTTAATCATCGAATCATTAAATATTACCGCAGAAATACATCGTAGGAACATAAATAAATCAGAAATAAAAAAACAAAAGAATGTCTTGAAGCTTAAAAACATGAAATCATATATTTTCCAATGCAATGTATCGTATTGTAAAAAGAAAAACCCTACTTTATGTTTGTTTTAATGAATTAACTGAAGTGAATCGGATTATTGAACGAAGCTCAAGCGAAGCAAGGGGAGCCCATTAATACATTATTTATGCGATATTGCAATTTTTAAGCCTTATTAAGAACGCCTTAATATGAAGAGATACAGTATTCTCTTTGAAGCGATTTTCGGAAGTATATGAGTATATGAGGCGATTAAAGGATTTTATGGGGATCTGCGAATTTCACTTTGTTCCAGTAGAAACAGATATTGGTGGTATATCAGGGATCTTTAGTAAAAATATGTAGTGGTAGTTATCAAGTATAATATTTTGAAAATGAAAAATCTGCACTATCACGGTGTGAAAATTTGAATATTTTTGGGGAAATTCTTCGGAGACATCTTTAAAAATGTATAACTTTTTTTCGACAAACTTCCTTTATTATTTTTTTGTTGCGATGGGACTATCATAAAATACCCTTTCATGTGTAAAAAAATATCTTTCTAACATTGATGGAAGATACAATTCTTTTATCGAAAGTGAGAAATTTACATTCTTACGATTAAAAGTTGATTTTATTTTTCAATTAGGTACTAAGATTCTTGATCAGTATTTGAAATTACTAGTTGAACCTGAAACTTTTGTTAAAATTTTCTCAATTTCGATAAAAAACATGTATCTTGCACTAATGTTAGGAAGATATTCTTTTTGGCATTCTGTTTATAGTGGACTCAATATTAATAAGCCAAAAAAAAAATCACATTACCTAAAAAAGAAAAACATACATTACAAATCTAAAGAATTTTGTAATGTTTGAATGTTTGTTAGAATTTTGAACTTTGTTTTTTGTAAGGTATCGCAGGCGGGGGACAAACAAAAGTTACACAATATTTCAGTTTATTGGTTTGTCCTTTGTCCCGCCTACAAAAAAAGATCTCACAATTAAAACGAATTTAATGACACCTCATATGTTAAAATCCATCAAGCGGTTTAGGCTACAAAGCGTGTCAAACAAACAGACATACATACATACTCTCGAAAAACATTACCCTCCTTCTGGGGCAGTAGGGTAAAAGTAGAGGATCAAGGAGATTGGCAGTTGAATACAATCTTAATATTTAAATGATCTCAGAATTATTTGAATTAAATTCTATTCGCGTACACCACAATACACTAAATGCGTTTGACGCCAAACATAATTATTTAAAAATTCTGCCTCTTTCAAGTTCAAACGATTGACAGAAACTGTATGATGTTTTATACGTTTTAGCGATCTGTGGTGCAAGCGGGCATTAGTATAAGGTTTCCAGTCATTTTCGTTTAGATACCAGTGGAAACCAGCAAAAAATCTTGACGTCTTGAATTCTAGTGACCTCAAACCCAGTAAATTGAGAATGACTAAAACATGAGAAAAACCTAGGAATACTAAAACCTAAGAGGCACATACATTTAAATACGAAAAGAGTAACGTGTATCGAGAGTCTCTATTTACTTACTGAAATGAGTTAAGGGCCCAAAATGGGAAGGTTCCTCAGCGAGAAAAAACGATGTTATCTTTCTTAACTAGATACGACGCGGAATAATTAATGATCCGAGATAAATTTCTCCTCGAGAAATATCTAAAATGTTGAAAGAGTATTCTATTGTTTTTATTCAGAGGGAATTGGCTTATGAAAGCTATTCAAATTTGCAAGAGATTCAATTTACATAACGAGCGATTTGTACCTCATAGAGATTAAACCTCCTGGCCTCCGTATTGTTTGCAGAATAAGGCCCATTGTACACGACGCGGTTTTTTTACGGTACGAAGCGCTAACCGCAACGCAGAATAACTGTGTGATCTTTTATATGCGCACAAGGCGACGGCGGCGTGCCGTAATGCCGACGTGTCTGTCAAGTCAACAAGCTTCCACACAACAACAACCGTGCCTACACATCAACATCAACCGTTGTTTTTCACAGCAAAATCGTAGTTTTTCATGGCAAGATAAACGTGTGACTACAAAGGGCCTAAAGAAACCGTGCCATGTACAACGGGCCTTACGGGGCCCGTTTTTTCTCTCTGTCGAGTTACTTCCTTGGCAAACCTACTCCGGAATATTCTTAATAGTATTTGTTACAATCGATCTGTATAATTTGATTTCAGTTTAAGTACATTAGCGTTCCGTCCGGTTCCGAGAAAATACGTCGGCAAAATAACTTGCTTCTTTAAATATTAAAACAAAGGGTAATTGTGAGTTTCGTAATCATAATTAATTACTACATTGTACTTGCCTAGGAAGCTTTTAGACTACATACATTTATTAGATAACCGTTCCATTATACTAATTAGCGACATACTTCTAGAAAAACTTTGCCAACATTAAGCGTTTACCATCACGCGCCATTTGCAAACTTCGATGGCGGGAAACGTGGTCCGTAATAGTGTTGGCGTACAAGTTAAACGATACCAATGCACTTTAAGTAGTTTTAAAGACCGTGGAGAAGTGTGGTAGACATACGAACTTAATATAGTAAGTAAATATTTTAGGTAAATACCTATTGATCCAAAGAACCGAAATCTGCCATCCCGAAGGGTTAGTTAGGCAGATGTGACTTATACACACATTTCGCATGTCCTATATAATTGGGGGCGAGCCTATTGCCATCAACCAGGCACACTTTGGGCTGCTATTGTGCAATTCCTGATGGAAAAACCTAATAATACTTTACGCAACCTGGGCATCGAACCCCGGACTCCATGCGCTTGCGACCCACTAGACCAACGAAGCAGTAACTCAGTATGCAGTAAATCCTTATAACTAATATACGTAGAGAACATAGAGATGTGCTTACATTAATCTCATTATGACCACTGGTTATGAAGACGTATAAAGCTCATTAAGCGAAAGTTTAAGTTACATACTAAATGTAACTCAAACTTTTGGGGTACTGTTATGAATCATTTATGATTTTACAGTGATACTATCCAGATTCCAAAGCATTAGAGTTAAAGCTTGAGATAATACCTACAACCTTCCATTCATATAAATACAGGGTTATTTTAAATTGACTAGCTAAACTCCGCAGACGCGATGGGTATAGATTCAGAGTTTTTTTTTAAGGAGGTCAACGACCACTGTTATTGTTGTTACTTGAAGTATTAATTGAGAAAAACTGTGTTTAGATATCGATACAATCACGTCTGTGAAGTTAACACAAACAAAAATCAGATTTTTCAAACTGATATTTCATGTGACTACCTATGTACTTATACTGCGGTCGATATCCTCACAAAAAATTATCAAGTTATAATTTTTTTTTTGTTTTATCATGTTTAGATAAGTATACCCATCGCGTCTGCGGAGTTCAGCTAGCCAATTTAAAATAACCCTGTCTAAATAAATTTCACCTAATTTAAATAAAATCTGTCTCGACCTACTAATAAAAAAATAACAAACTAATTCACTTCACATCGAAGTTCCAACGTTACCAAAAAAATAACACGAACAAAAAGTCTCCTATCTTAATTGGTCAAAACAAGGTTAGTTTAAAAAAATATTTTATATTTTCCTCCGCAGAGTATTCATCGTTACAAGAGAATTTTTCAATGGTAGCAATAAATGTAAACGACCCCTAGAAGGTGCAATTAAAACGACACAGAAGCGGCACAATTCGTCGGGGCCACGTCTTTGCTCCCTCACAGCTAAAAGTTTTAATTTGTGTCGAAGATCATTGCGACACTGATATTTTATATTAATTCTTGGGGGACCAACTTTGCATGGTAATTTGAGTTCTATGATTCGGTTTCTTCCTAGTCTTAAGACTAGCCAGAGTTTTATACCTGTTAGCGCGGGGAGCAATGAAAGCGTGGACTGTATTTAAATAGGCAATGGTTTTAATGCCGTTCTTATTAACAATATAAACTTTTTCCGGACAAACAATAATACAGAGGAGTATCGTCCGTCGTGGTGGAGTCCGTGAAAGCGAGTCTTCGTCGGGCCGAGCTGCGTCGCCGCCGCCGCGCCGTGTCTCAACTCGCCGATGACTCGCTGATCACGTTGCCTACACGTGCAGACCGCGCGCAACGCGCTGTGTTGGGTTCGGTTCCCAACAGTAGCACAGATATAGTTAGACCTAGATAACGCAAGTATCACGATCTCTATGAAAATCAAGCGTGCCAAATTTTGAATACCTACTATGACGTCACAAGCACTATTTAGTGATGGGAAAATCAAATCGATTCAAAGACGCCGCCGCGTGCAGCACCCATCTCGCGCAGCACCCAGCCAGCAGTACACAGGACAGCGCGAAAGTGGCGGCTTACGATTTTTGTACGTAAGCTGGGCACGCGAAGTTGTTGCTCTCGCTTTATCTAGGTGTATCTATATCTGTGGTTAATACTTTTTTTTTAAAGAAAGACGTCTACAATTTCGGTGAAGGAAACATCGAGAGGAAACCTGGACTATTTTATTTTTTATTTTACCACTTCATAAGGCCAAAGAATGCTCTTTGTGGTCATAATCATCCTTCTGCTCTTCATTTATTTCAGCCGAAAGACGTCCACTGTTGTACAGAGGCCAGCACATCAACCTACCCCAATCTGTCAAATTTTCCCAATTGAATATGAACCTTATTCCTTTGTGGTAAAGTTGAAAATCTATCAAAGAAATTTGACAGATTGGGGTAGCTTGATGTGCTGGCCTCTGTACATAGGACCCCAAACACAGCCATTTCGATCGGTTCCGATTCCTACGGCATTCACAAGGTCATCATCGGTTCACTTTGTGTCAGGCCTACTGCTCTTACTCTAATTTATATAATTGTGGGTGTTGGTTCGACGCAGCATGATATTGTCGTCTTCTCCCATTCATCTTCATCAGCCGTAATACCTATCAATATTGTCGTGTAATCCCAAAATACCGATCTTGACATTTAAGCTTAATTCTTTCCCAATAAGGGTAACTGACATTTAATTAAAAAACATTTTTTTTCAAAGTATCATCATCAGTCTACATTAGCGCCATTTGACTCGATTTTCGGCAACTTTCATCCCATCTACCCTTCGAAGACCGTCGCTCCACCGAGCTTGACGGCGTCCTACCTTACGTTTGCCGATTTACGGTCTCCACTCAAAATCCAACGATCATCGGTTTTAGCAGCCGTTACTACCTAGGCAACCACTGCTCAATATAAATTGTAACAAGACCAAATATAATAGGCACCTAGGCTATTAACATTAGGTCTTGCTATAATTTATATTATAATTTATATTTTTTTTATATACTATTCCAATATCAGGTTATAACAGAATCTTCAAATAGAAAACCGACAATTATAATTGACTGAAACAGTAGCTTCCGGTGTTGGTTATAAATTCATAATTAGGTTAATGAATTGTTAACAATTTCAACATTTTAATTTATTTACTATTAATTAAATTGATGTTGTTTTAATTCTGAATAGAATTATGTTATGTTTTTCCTTAAATTTATATTCAGGTTTAAAGGGTAAGGGTTATAACTTCATTAATTTTATTATAGAGGCTTATCTTTTTGATTACTATACGTAGATAGGCATATTATAAAATTAAAGTAGCTTTTCGTGTCTGTGTGTCCGCGACGTTCTTCTAAGCTTCGTCACGGATTTTAATGCGGTTTTTTCACCATCATTTAGAGAATTTCTTGTGAAAGATTATTATTATTACATGTGTGATTATTATTACATGTGTTATAGTAAAACAAAGTCGGGTTAGTTAAGGTTAGCTAAAAATAAAAAAATAAAATAAGATAATTTATTTTCTCATACATTCGGTCTTATTGATTCTGAGGTCAGCTAGTTAATATTAAAATTACATTATTATTAATAAATCTCGATGTTTTATTAAACACGATGAATAATCATGACGTTCAGACCGAATTCACGATTTTAAAAAGTTTTAAAACTGTTAATAGGTACTTTTATGACCGACCAGATAAAGTTAAAACTAAAACCCTTATTTTGTCGTATTAGAAGGTTGTAAGACTAAAAATAATCCAATAGTGGGATTTATTTAAATTCAAATCTATTTTTACCTTTCATTATTTTCGCAAATTCGTTCACTACCCCATCACTAGTTTTAGTATGGTAACAATATTTTGTTTTGAATTTTCACTACCAACACAACCCGCCGGGCTTATGTTGAAAGAAGCTTCTTTAACAAAGCCCGGCCGGCGGGTTGTGTCGGCAGGCTGTGTCGGCGGGTCGGCGGCTTTGGTGTGTAGTGCGCTTAAGGCAACCGTCGACGCGTCGGCGACAGAGGCAACCGCAACCGCTGACGCGTGTCGGCGACAGCCGTTGACGCGTGTTGCTCGTGTGTATGCACACTTACTGAAAACTATTAAAATTCCAAGTACAGACGTAGACGCCAGCACATCAAGTTACTACATCTGTCAATTTATTTAATAGATCTTTAACTATCGCTAAAGCATAAGGTTCAAAGTTAATTGGGCAAATTTTACAGTTTCGGGTAGCTTCATGTGCTGGCGTCTTTGCATTACCTACTTATTTTATAACCTAGCCTAACCTAACCCTGCTAAAAACATAAATATGCCATTTTTTTTACGATATTTTAATCAAAACGTTTTATTATAAAATAGGTAAGTAAAGGTACAATAAAATGTGTAATACACAAGAAATATTATTTCTTGTGTATTACACATATTGTAATAACGTTGCCCGTTACGTTGTTTTGCGTTTTACCCGTAAAGAATTAAGGGGCTTGTGTGAGGGAATTCCTGAAAATGTTTTAGTGGAAGTGAAAATTTATATTCAAAATATTTTTGTACGATTAGGTTTCTGCTAGTAACACTGTGAAATATTTTGGTTGTTTATTTTTGGAAGATGTTGGATGAGAGTTGCCGAAAATAGGGTTCATTCAACTCTATTTTGCGTCCAATGGGAGAGGCCTATGTCCAGCAGTGACTGAGGCTGATGATTTTTGGAAGGCGGCCATATGATAACAAGGAATGATGTAAATCTGTAGAACATACCTAAGCATTTAAAAACATAATTACTTATTAGGTAACGATAATATGGAGTTATTTTCAATATCTAGTTTATAACCGTATTAATTCACACATCACATAACATCACGCCTTTTCACTCTGAAGGGCAAAGGTGAACTTATGGTACACCCACATACGGTTCCCACACTGAACTGCCTCAAGAATCGACTGGACAAATTAAATTTCTCCAAGCTATTTGGTACACACGCATCAGCTAATTAGCCGCTAGTGTGTCTAACCAAATAACAATAATTTATTTAGCTATTTATTTTTTGGCTTCTTCTGGGTAAGCTCACTCCATCGTCGATTGTGTCACGTCTGACCTAGACTAGATTTAAGTGCAAACCAATAAAAAAAAAGTTGTCTAAGGAGCCTCTGGGAATTGGCTTCGGCCCCACGTACGCCTTCCAAAGGACCGGGACCACATGGTCCCGGGATATGTGATTATGCAAAAATAATAATAACACAGAGAAAGATAAACAAATTAAGTATCTTAACTTGGCTCGCGAGGTTGTCGACATGTGGGATGTGGACTCAGCGATCATAGTGCCGATAGTCGTGACAGCCAATGGATTAATAACCAAAAGCCTCGACCAACACCTGAGGAGGCCCTCGTTGGGCAGCTGGATCAAGGGCTTGATTCAGAAAGCGGTACTTCTGGAGCCGGCCCGCACAGTTTGGAGGTTTCTCTCTCTGAAACCTTGACCGCCGTAGCTTGCCCTGTTCCAGATACCGGTGGGCTACTATTTAATTTTTTTTGTTTTAAATATTTTTATATTCTATTTTTAAATTAAATAAGTACGAGCGAGTGTATGTTCACACAGTATTGGCTGGTAATAGGTATAATAATTATCTTACTTTATCCTACTTAGTTAGGCTCACAATACTTTACTATTTATCCCTAAAAAAGCCTTCTCGCTTTATACGATATATTCAGAGGTTCAAGAATAAAATCCTGTGCTCACCACTGACCACTATTACCGCTTTTAAAACTAGTTTCGCTGTAACAGAGAAAATAGCTACTTTGCGGTTGTGTGCTCCGTTATTGCTAATGTCCGCTATAATTATTGACATTCTCTTCGAACATTCTGTAAGTATTTATTTTCTGTTTTTCTCTGTTGCTTTTATTTCAGGTTTAATTCATTTTCTTTTACTGTTTATTTTGTTATCTGCGGATAAGAAAACTTACTACATGTCGTATCCATACTAATATTATAAATTCGAAAGTAACTCTGTCTGTCTGTCTGTCTGTTTGTTATCTACCTTTTCACGCCTAAACCACTGAACGGATTTCGATAAAATTTGTAAGAGAGATACATTGCATCCCGGGGAAGGACATAGGGTTTTTATCAACATACCTTGCGGGCGAAGCCGCGGGCGGAAGCTAGTAGGATATAAAGTGTGCGTGGTTTTTGTCTGTCCACGTAACGATTGAGTTTTTAGGACTGACTTGTTATTATTTATTAGCTTCTTCCTTTGTTTACCTTCGATAGGGTTCCTTTATCAGGTTCTTTTATCGGAATTGGATTTTCTTCGACCACCATCTTGCTTGATGCTGATGTGTTAACTTGTTCTGAGGTAAAGTGCCAGTTGTAAGGAAAATCTTGTTCAGTTTTCTCTTGAAGACGAGTTAATTTATGATACTTTAGTTTACATATTTTTTCCTTCGATGATCTTCATAATTAACCTATTGTACAGACGCCAGCATATCAAGCAAATCGAAACTGACAAATTTTTCCAATCAACTTTGAACTTTATGCTTTAGCCATAAAGTTGAAAATCTAAAAGAAAGAAAGAAAAGAAAGAAAATACGTTTATTTGCGGCAAACATGACGCATCAAAAGAAAAACATAAAAAAAAAATCATGGGAGAAAACATGCGTCACATCCACGCAAAACGGCCATCGCTCAGCATAATGCTATGACCCTGTACGAGACAGAGCCCCAGCGCTGGTTTTCAGCGCTAATCTAACTATCTAGCTTTAATCTATTAAAGAAATTTGACAGATTGTAGGTAGTAGCTTGATGTGGTGTTTTTTTTAAATTATTTTAATGGCTGGTTGCTAGGACCTTTTAGCAAAGTCTTTATTTGGTTTAATTGGGCTGGCGTCTGTACCAGAAATTGTAATGGCGTATCGATGGCGGTTTTAGTACTATACTTCTACCTACCCCTCCGAGGAATGCAGTCGTTTTTTTTTTTTTTTTTTTTTATAAATGGCATCTCGCAGTTCATCCTTTATGAGGATGGCTACTGCTTAACCGGACTTTCCTGTGGATGCCTCGAATTAAGGCCTCCAGCCAGGGCATACAATAACTTAAAAACTAAGCGACAGCGCTAAGGGTAACCCCCTGCGGGGTTCGGACCTCGGCTCAGGGCGTCGCTGGAAGAGGACAGCAAGGGACAGGCTGGATCGGTATTATTATTAGTGTTTAGGGGCGAATTTAAAACTACAGGCTCAGCTGCGCGGGCTGGCTCGAGCAAGGGTCGGGGCGGGCACGGTGATGGTGCGGGACGTCGCGACGGGCCTCGGCGGCGAGGACGGAAGGACGGATGTCTGAGCTTGTGTTTGTGTTGTCGACTGAGAGTACTCGTGGCCTTACTGCTCTCCTGGAGGAGGGTAGTGGCGTCGTCGGGGATAGTGAGGGTATGCCTTGGTCGGCGAATCCTACTTATGCGGGAGGGAGTGTATCGGGAGGCCGCCGCAATCAGGGGATTGGGGTGCTTTATGGCAGAGTCAAAGAAGCGCTTGGAGAGGCGTTTCATGAACTGCTGGATGGTGGGGAGTCTGAGATCTAGATGCAGATTCACATTTCGGACATAGAAGGGGGCTCCCGTGACCTTTCGGAGGAAACGGTTCTGGAGGGTTTGCATTTTATGCAGAAATCGCGGCTTGGCGTGTGCGAAGACTACGCAAGCATAGGTCATGATGGGACGGATGACCGCGGTGTAGAGGCGCAATTTGCACTTGAGTGACAATTTGCTGCGGGCAGTTATCATGGAGTGGAGCCTACCGAGAGCGAAAGAGGCGCGCGAACGCGCCGTCTTTATGTGCTCGTTGAAGGTGAGGTTGTGGTCTAGGATGACACCTAAGTATTTGGCTCGCTTTCCCCAGGGGATCGGCTTGCCATACATAGAGATCGGGCGCGGGAGGGGGGGGGGGTAGTTTGCGCGGTTTCGAGAAGATGACCGCCTGACTCTTATCGGGGTTGACCTCGATTCTCCATTTCCGGAACCAATCGCTCAAGGCGCTTGCGGAGGTTTGGAGGTTTCGAGCTATGGATGACTGGTTGACACCCGAACAGTATATGGCAGTGTCGTCGGCGAAGAGCGCCAACTGTGCCTTTTTACTGTTCGGGATGTCACTAGTGAACAGGGTGAAAATGAGGGGAGACAGAACGGAACCCTGGGGGACTCCGGCGCGGATGGGGTGAGGGGGAGAGAGAGCGCCCTCGATACGGTAGCGGAAAGTGCGGTCCGACAGAAAATCTCGTAAGATGAGCACGAGACGGTCTGGCACACCTAGCAGGTACAGCTTATATAATAAGCCATTGTGCCAGACCTTGTCGAACGCCTTCGCTATATCGAAGAACAGGACGCCTGTCGAAGCACCTCGCTGAAAAGCAGCGCTAATGTGCTCGACTATGCGGTGGAGCTGGTGGATGCACGAATGCTTCGTGCGAAAACCGAACTGTTCGGGGGGGATGAGGCTCTTTGCTTCGGCATAGTCTTTGAGGCGCTTATAAATAAGCCTCTCGTAGACTTTACCGAAAACATTGAGCAGACTGATGGGGCGGTAGCTGGAGGGCTCAGACTTGGGCTTGCCTGGCTTTGGGATGCCTATGACTGTGGCTTCTTTCCACATTTGGGGGAAGATGTTGTTGCTCAGGGCGCCATTGAAGATGGCGGTCATGAGCAGTATGAGGGGGGCGGGGAGGAGTTTGTACACCCTGTTGGTGATACCGTCCGAACCGGGGGCTTTGCGGGTTGCGAGTCCTTTTATGATGTCTTGCACTTCGTCGGGAGTGACGGGAGGCAGAGGATCATCAGGGTCTTCGACTGGCGGGAGGGAGGCTCTCCGTTCGACTTCAGCGTTCACCTCGTCGAGGTGCGCTCTGTCTACTGGTTGAGAGCTGGGAGTGCATTGAGCTTCTAGGCTGTCGGCTAGGCATTCGGCCTTTTCGAGGTTTTCAAAAGCGACCGTTTTGTCGGGGCGTGTGAGGGGAGGAACTGTGGCCTCTTCAGAGGAGCGGAGCTTCCTCTGGAGTTGCCAGAAGGCGTGGTGGGTGGGCTCGAGTTCGCCGATCAACTTATCCCATCCCTCGGAGCGCCACTCCCCTATGCGTTTCTTTACAGCACGCTGTAAATGGCGCATGTGGGATTTGTTCGCGTCGCAGGGAAAAGAGTCGTAGGCACGAATGGCAGCGTTCTTCTCGGTCATCAGTTCACGTACGTCATCGGGCAGTTTCCAGCGATGGTCTTCCATCACTGGAACTTCCCGTGAGCAATCCGTCAGTACGGATTGAACGTGCTCTGTGAACGAGTCGATCGCCCCGGTCGTGTCTGCGACTGAGATAATTTGCTCGGGGATGGAGTCTAGGTGGGGAGACGCGGTGGATTTCAGTCTTTCGCTTACTTTCCTCCAGTCGGTGACTGTTTTGGTCGGGGGGGGCTGGTTGGGGTCGTGCGGGGGGCCCGAATAGGGGGCCAGGTGCAAGATGACCGGGCGGTGGTCAGAGTTAAGCTCTTGTACCGTCTCGATAGACTGCAAACGGAGGTTTACATTCTTGAGAAGCGCTACATCGAGAACGTCAGGAAGTTGGGCGGGGTCGCCCGAGAAATGAGTGGGATACATCGGAGCGATGATATCGAAATTGAGGGAGTCGCCTAGTTTGAACACGATCCTACCTCTGGTAGAGGTCGTGCTGCTATTCCAAGCGGGATGTTTGGCATTGAGATCCCCCGCCATGATGACGGAGTCACTCATACCGAAGAGGGTAGTGAAATCGGTAGTGAGAGAGATGGGATCCTCCGCACCATTGGTGGGCGGGATATAGGCGGAGATGATGGTGATTGCGGGGTGACCGGTCATGCCGAGCCGACAGATAGAGATCTCTAGCTGAGAGATGAGGGCGGGCGGGTCTATCGGGATGCAATGGAGGGACTTCCTATAGTAGATGAGGGTACCGCCCTTGTGGCAGCGAGCCCTGTCATTGCGAACTATCTTGTAGTTGGCAATGTTCGGGTTCCGCAGATGGGGCTTCAGGAATGTTTCCTGGACTAAGAGGACATCGAGCTGGTGATCGCGGAGGAACGCGGCGATCTCATCGCGTTGATTTTTAATGCCGTTTGCATTAAAAAACCCTAGTCTAAGAGATCGGGGTTTGGTAACGCTCATTCTTTGTAAAGCCATTGGAGCTTTTTAGAAGTTGAGGGTTTGCATGACTTGCGTAATCTGAGGATACGCATTGAAAATCTCGGCGATGCGCCGAGGATTGCCGTTACAGGCTTGGATTTCCGCTGCCATGGCATTTGCGGGGGCAATAAAAGCTGCGTAAGCACCGATTATTACCTCCATGCTGCTAGGCTGGGGGCGGGAGGCGGGGGTCGGGGGGGACCTACTGGGACCAGCGGGAGCCCTGGGCGCGGCGGCGGGAAGGGCTACCGGTGGGGCTACTGGGACCGAGGGGCCTACTGATGGCGCGGGGATGACAGTTGCCATCAGCGCTGGGATAGTCGGGGGTGGGGGGGGCACCGAAGCTGCGGGAGCTTTGAGGTGGTTGAGGTTCGCCCATGGGGAGGGCCTTTGGGGACTGAGCCTATCGGGCATCTGGGAGGAAGGGATCGGGATCCTCACAGAGGGGCTTTCCCTTTGCTGACGGTCGCTCGCGCGCTTCGTCAGTTTGGGAGAAGAAGACTTGGGAGCCTTGGGGCAGCCACGGTAGTTAGCCGGGTGCCCGGATTGGCCGCAAAGAACGCAGCTCGGTGGCTCTGTGCACTGAGAGCGGTCTTTGGGGCGGGGACAGTCTGACGTGCCGTGGGCACCTAGACACTTGACGCATCTAGGTGTCGCGTAGCAGTGGGATTGGGAATGGCCATACAGTTGACACCTGTGGCATTGTCCGATGAGGTTGGACTTCCTGGGTTTCTCGATAGAGATACCCGAGAGGGAGCAAACTGACTTCACCTTGAAGATGGGGTGATGTCCTTCAGTAGGGTCGCAGATGACCAGGACCATGTCGTAGACTAGGCCCTTCCATGCTTTGTGCAAGCGATGGACTGCTGAGACGGGGATGCCTTGTGAAGCAAGGTCTTCTTTGATCTCCTCGGTGGGGATTTCTTTGGGGACGCGCCTGATGATTACGCGGGTGGGGACTTCCTCCGGAAGGGAGTACGTATGGAAGGGGTAAGCCCTTGTCTGGAGGAGACGGGTAAGGTCCCTGTAGTCCGAGGACGAGGCGACCGTTACCTTAATACCCTGTTGGGTTGAGCGGGCGTTCGTGTAGTTGATCTTTTGATCAACACACGCTTTGGAGATTTCTGTCCATTTGGACTTATCCTGGACATAGATGGGGGGCGGGGGTCGTGGCTTCTTTGCGTTCGAAGCGGGAGGGGTAGCCGAGAGGCTAGACACGGGATTGGCCTGCGGTGCGGCGGGGGATGGGGTGGGGGGGCGGGGGTTAGAGGGGATTACCGCGACCGACTTTTTGGCCTTGTTGGCGTGAGAGGAGGCGTTCTTCTTTCTCTTGCCACCCTTTCCGACGACTATATAGTCGTCTTCCGAGGAGGACGAAGAGTCAGAGAGGGCTTCCTCTGAGTCGGATTGAGATTGGGGTACGGACGTGTCCATACTCTCTGGAGTATCTGCTGCGGTAGCGGCTGGCACGGAAGGTGCGGGATCGGGGACTGGCACGGACGGTGCGGGTTTCGGGGCGGACACGGAGGGAGCGGGTGATGGGGCTGGCACAGAGGGTGCGGGTTTTGGGGCGGGCACAGAGGGTGCGGGTTTAGGGGCTGGCACGGATGGTGCGGGTTTTGGGGCTGGCACGGAGGGTGCGGGTTTTGGGGCTGACGCGGGGGGTGCGGGTTTGGGGGCTGGCACGGAGGGTGCGGGTTTGGGGGCTGGCACGGAGGGTGCTGGTTTGGGGGCGGCGGCTGGCACAGAAGGTGCAGGCGAGGGGGCTGGCACGGAGGGTGCGGGAGGGGAGGCGGCGGCGGCCTCGGGGAGTTCGCCTGAGTTTGGCGGAAAGAGGGGGCTGACTAGCGCGTCGCTAAAGTCAATGTCGATGACCGAACCGGGAGGGCGTCTAAAATTTATAAGACGTTGGGCATACTGGTTAACGAAAGAGGGGTCCTTGAAGAGGACCTCTTTAACGAACGCCAATATGACCGCGTCTGCCATGATCGGGATGGGGGCGGGGAGAGGGAAGAACCATAGGGGGCGTGAATCCCTAACAACCTAGCTCCCCGGGTGGATGGGCCCGGGGGTGTGAGATCCTACCCTCCCTGTCGGGTGTGAGACAGGGAGGTGAGTACCTGAAGTGAGCCCTAAGCTTGTGACCCGTCGCCGATCTTATTGTGCGAACGGGGCCCTAACCAGTCTGTGCGATGGGTGTAGAGACACCCTAGACCGGCTTCTAGTACGAAGGGGTTGACACACCCAACCGTACTAGACGCGAGCTGTGGACAAGGGATTAGTTACGAAGCTAGAGCTGACTAGGAGCCACCCCCAAGGCCAAGCTTCTAGCTCCCGATTCCAATTGACAGCCTCGCCCTGATGGGGCTCGGCGGGTGAGATTGGGGCACCACCCCCTTGGCTTCGTTGGCACCGTGAGGTATCCACCAAGGACCACGAAACTGTGGTTTTTACCCGGAAGGGGCCAAAAACCTCGACGACACGTGTGATGACGATTCTCTCTTAAAGAAACAACTTCTATCAACCACGCCTTGAAAAAGGCGGCTATTGACAGGGTGCGGGCGTAGTCCGGAGACTACTGAGCTCGTTACGGCTAGCGTAGCGAGAGCGGGCGGTGGCGGGGCGGCGAGGCGGTGGGGGCGTGCAGCGAGCGAGAGCGGGCAGCACGACCGTCCACGGCGAGCGTCGAACGGAGAGTCGAATGCAGTCGTGATGTAATGTTTATATTAATAGCTGTTTATCCATTAAATTGTATAAGTAACGTAAAGTTTTATCGGTCATCTTCTCTTAATGACCAAAATAACAAGTCACTTAGATCGCAAGGGACACTTTCACAGATAAGTAAAAACATTTTTCTTTCGAATCGACCTCTTGAACGTTCACTGCTATTGGAGATAGCGCCGCCTGTTTTTATTTTTATTTGTATAAGTATCTATTTATTTTGTTAGATATTGTAAGGAACTTCAAGAGCTTTAAATTTTCTGTACCGATACAGAAAATAAGCGTAAATAAGATTTGTTATATTTTCGAAGTACTTAGGTACTTAATTTTTAATACTTGTAAAGTTGAGTGCCTATTTAGATAGGTCGGTACATAAACAATAACAATTGTATGAATAAGTACAACACATGCGCAGGATTATAAAAAACGAACACTATTTTCAAACCTAGTAAAAAACCAATTGTAACTCGCACACTGGTGCCGATTCCCTTGTTCACAAACTAAATAAAATTTAAGTTCAGTGCATCTTTTTCTTTCTATTTCATTAAGAAAAGGACAGAAGATAAATTTTAGTTTAAGTCCTGTCAAATTAATCAGCGCCTGACACTATTCCATACAAGTTTAGACGTGATTAAAAACTTGCCTACTAAAATTACGTCAATTTACGTCAGGCACTGATTAATTTGACAGGACTAAACTAAAATTTTTCTTCTGTCCTTTTCATAATGAAATAGAAAGAAAAAAATGCACTGATCTTAAATTTTGTTTAGTTTGTGAACAACAGAATCGGCACCAATGTCTTCCTAACTAGTAATCGCTAACAAGCTGGCACCAAACAATTAAAACAAAAACAAAATGCGCTCTTCCGTTGACTACAATTCCTAGTTTAAAATAAACGGTTCGTAAGGTATTTCGAAATTTAAACTATGACAGCAGTTGTCAAATTCAGCGGGCGGATAGAGTACGCGCGTCATCGGTTTCTGCTAATTGGATGTAACTTTTCAGTGGCGTATTGCATTGGCCACAGATGTATGCCATGTGAACGTCGGCTGCTTTCAGTTGGATGAATGATTCACACGTCGTTGACTCTCCATCGCTCATGCCGCGTTCGCTGAATATTATATAAACTCGCTAGCTGATGATTGCATAATTAATTTTTTGGTGGATCGGAATCGAGTGGAAGTAATGTTGGTTTCTTTTATTATTTATAATCAAATGTTGAGTTAAACAGAACTACTGAGATGCGAAATGTTACTCTTTGTCTATTCGCAAAATACAAATATTCCTATTTTTACTAACACAAAAGTTGATTGTTGATTTTTATACCAACAAAACTATGATCCTTTTCCAATATTGTATCACAAAAATGGGGAATCCAATAACTGTGATACCAAATCCAAAATGTTTCGAAATCGGTATTCAAATAGAAATATTTGCTAGCCGTGACTCTGTATTTATCCATTTCCATTGGCGTAGCAAAGAGAATACTGACGCAGTAGTATTTTTGGCCACGTGTAACTGCTGATATCAGAGGTTCAGCTACACTTAACGCGGTCGGGTAATGGATGGGTTATCTTTTTTCTGAGTACATCGGGACCCTCCCTGCCGTGGAAAGCACATGCAGCTTATTATGACCATAAGTGTGACAATCGGTCGCATGTAACTTTCAATATTTAGGTAGTTGTGAATGATGTGGTAAGGCACGACGGCACGGTTTAAAAGATATAGTGACTAAAATTTAAAATAGTTTGCTTAGATTGTTTCTAAAGTCATGTGAGAGGATGAATGAAAGGTGACTTACAAAAAGTATTTACAAGTCAGATGTCAGTGGAAACGCCGGGGAGAAGCCCTAGAAGGCTATTTGCACCACGTTAAAATATTGATTGGTGCTCAAATGGGAATACCTTTGGCGCTCAATGCATAGGTGCCCAAAAATAGGTGCTCAAAGGGGAATACTTCATTATAGTGACCTTATTGGTGATATTCTTCAGTAGGTGCATAGTACTCGCAACCAGCGTGTGTGTATGACCATAAACTTGTATGAACGTAAACGAAGCAAAAGGTGTATAGCAGGTGGAGTTTATGTATGTATGAGTATTTGGATAGATTAAAAGTAGACTAACATAGGTGACAAAATAATGATGGATGTTTAAACTTTTTTCACGCAGAAAAGAAAATCAGTAGGTGTGGAAAATATTGGCGTGTGTAAGAAAGTATTCGAGCCAAAAAAGTTGGAAATTCTAACAAAACTTGAAATGGCCTAAAGACCGGTTTCCACCGCGAATGAGTAATGAGCCGGAAATGGCTAAGCGGAGCGGACTTTTCATGAAATAGGTTTGCGTTTCCACTAAGAAAGAGTTTAGTCGTCTGATTTCCACCGCAAAAGAAAAATGAAACACGAGCTCATTTTTACTCTTTTTGCCCGCTGAGTCATTTCAGCTCGACTCTTTGTTAGTGGAAACACATGTAAGCAGTTTTCTCTTACGAGGTAAAAGAAGTCATTTATAATGGGTCCGCTCCGCTCGCGGTGGAAACCGGGCTTAAGAGAGAAACTTTAAATTACTTACTTTTATTTCTTTACATAGTATTTTGTTTATTAATTTAAAGTTAGGGCGTTTGACAGATTTGTTATGTTAAGGCGTGACACGTAGTTAGTAAAGCGTCTGTCAATAAAATGTTGCCAATATATGGAAGTGACGTATTTTGGACTACATAAAACAGGGTATCCAATTACCCTGTATAGGGTGACTGGTAATTAGTGGCCGATACTTAAACACATGATTGTACTCATCATGACAAACAACAGAACTTTCCCAAAGAAAATATTTAAAAAAAAATTAATAAGCGCATGACCCCAATCACCCCAATAGAACCGCGCGCGCGGACCTACTGTTGTCAAATGAATGAAAAAGAATAATTCATGGTAAAAGTGGAATAATTTTGTTTGTAAAAAGGGAACAGTAACTAAATTAAATTACAGCTCTTTTATGTACTTACCTATAATATTCTTGCTTACAGCAATTCTTGTCATGTACTGAATATTCTATTGGGGTGATTGGGGTCATGCGCTTGGTAAATTGAAAAAGCCTTTTGTTTGAGAAAGTTGTTTAATATGATGAGTACATTATTACCAGTTATGTGTTATTAGTTATATTATGTTGCCTAGCAAAAAATGGTCTTGCGTTCTCGAGATTTTTTCTTGAGTCTTCAGTGTGGGGTCTAGTGTGACTACGTACTGTGAAAATGATGTTTTATTGGCACTAATAAACGGCTTCATTTACTTATTTCCAATTTGACATCTATAAAATTCTAGACCTACCTGGTTTAACGATATTGTATTGATTAGAGGTAGGTATGATGTTTTCTATAGACCTATGCCACAAACACAAAAAAAAACTATTTTATTATTACCATTTTAAATTGTGCAGACAATTCAAGTTGGTAGTCAATTTCTTTAACAATTGATTTCCCTGACTTTACCTATGTGTAATATAAATAAAAATAGTGGAGTCTACTTTGGTCGATTAAGAAAGAGCATGGCAAAATGACTCTAGAATACATAAATAATATTCTTCGTCCCATCGGACTATGAGAGTGAGGGAAGAAATAGTGCACCTGTGTCTGCGCACACATTTGTGCACTAAAACATCTCCCGCGCCGAAAGCAAGTCTATGTTGAGATTGGTCGCCATGGCCGAAATATATTATATGTATATATTTTCAAAAGATGTCAACAACAAGACATACATTTTAAATTATATTGCCATTTTATAGATGGTAATAAAAGCAAAGCATAAATAACATACGAAACCGTATCCAGAATGCTACTTACCCAAATTGCGGGGTGAATGACTTGCACACCGCAAGAACCGATTACTTCTATCTACTTGTACTTCTTACCAAATTGATTTATTTCCTCATGAGGCTTTAGGGAAACAAATTATAATATCGTCCTTTTGTGAGGTTCGCAAGAGGGAAAAGTAGGTATATATTGGTGGGTACCTACATGTTGCGGATAAATTAATAAATACATCTTTTAATGATATCAGCTCGTGACACTACTTCAAGACAGAGGGGAGTGGAAAGGAGAAAGCAGTGGGAGAATATAGGCTAAAAATAAATAAATAAATAATGTTTGATTACAAATTTAATTATACCCTCCATTTTTAGAAATTATGAATGACAGCTGTCAATCTTTTGACATTATAACAAAACGCATGACTTTTTCAGTATTGAAAATCATCTTATATTAATCGTAAAATACTGTCAAAAATTATCGCTGCTGAACGAAAGCAATGTAAAAAAAAAGAATTATCAAAATCGGACTACGATGTAAAAAGTTATGCGTGGTCATACATAAAAAAATATATTTATATATATATATATATATATACTTATCGACTTGAGAACCTCTTCCGTTTTTTTTCGTCGGTTAATAAAATACCAGCAATATTGTGCCATTATTGAAAATAGTATTTAAATTAAATTTATTATCATTTCTCTCCTTTACTGGTCCGTAGTCGAATTAAAATAATTATATTTTCGATTACCAATATTACTAGAGTAATGACAATAAGGCGACTTCCACATTGCAGCCGCAACACATGAGTATACTGCTAACAAAAAAATATATTTCCATATTATTATTTTCTAGTATAAGATGTATGTGTGTTTTTTGTCATTTGCCAGTTATCACCTGAGCCCAGCCAGTGTGTAAGAATAAGCTGTGCTCGGGGCGCGTTATTTCATAAAGTAAATATTTATGAAGGAAAGGAGTTTCTTCGCGCGTCCTCCCGTAAGCCTCCTGATCCGAAAAGACATAAACCTCTGGGGATTCAGTTCTAAGTTCACAAAGGCAATGCTCCGTTAGCTCTCATACATAGGTATATATACTTTTTCCGCTTTCAAAGTTATGTATCTTTGTATCGGCAATTGTTTTATTATTGCGAGTTTCCGATATCTTTCATATAACAGCTTAGCTTGTTTTACGTCTTTATGTTCATGTTTTAATCTGGTTTTTTCTTTTCTTATAAGGCTAGTATAAGCCTATGACGGCAAATCGGCTTTTGAAAACTTGTTGAGTTTTAATGAAGTCTTATCGCTAAAGCTCTTTCGCTCTCAGTAGGCTCCACTCCATGATAACTGCCCGCAGCAAATTGTCACTAAAGTGCAAATTGCGCCTCTACACCGCGGTCATCCGTCCCATCATGACCTATGCTTGCGTAGTCTTCGCACACGCCAAGCCGCGACTTCTGCATAAAATGCAAACCCTCCAGAACCGTTTCCTATGAAAGGTCACGGGAGCCCCCTTCTATGTCCGAAATGTGAATGTGCATCTAGATCTCAGAATCCCCACCATCCAGCAGTTCATGAAACACCTCTCCAAGCGCTTCTTTGACTCTGCCATAAAGCACCCCAATCCCCTTATTGCGGCGGCCTCCCGATACACTCCCTCCCGCATAAGTAGGATTCGCCGACCAAGGCATACCCTCACTATCCCCGACGACGCCACTACCCTCCTCCAGGAGAGCAGTAAGGCCACGAGCACTATCAGAAGACAACACAAGCCCAGACATCCGTCCTTCCGTCCTCGCCGCCGAGGCCCGTCGCGACGTCCCGCACCATCACCGTGCCCGCCCCGACCCCTGCTCGAGCCAGCCCGCGCAGCTGAGCCTGTAGTTTTAAATTCGCCTCAAAACACTAATAATAATACCAATCCAGCCTGTTCCTTGCTGTCCTCTTCCAGCGACGCCCTGAGCCGAGGTCCAACCCCGCAGGGGGTTGCCCTTAGCGCTGTCGCTTAGTTTTTAAGTTTTTGTTTGCCCTGGCTGGAGGCCTTAATTCGAGGCATCCACAGGAAAGTCCGGTTAAGCAGTAGCCATCCTCATAAAGGATGAACTGCGAGATGCGATTGTTAAAAAAATAAAATAAATAAATAAAGAAATCTTTTTTCACACTTTTTAGGTAAGTCGTCGTAGAGTTTTGTCAACGTTTTTATTACTTCAGTATTACGTTAATACTTATATATTTTATTTCTAAATTCGAAGTTGTATGTTTTCTTTAATTAGAAAGTTTACAATGACCCTTTATTCAGACTTAGCGGTATAAACAGTGAACTGAAGGGGATTATTACTCGTGTGTGTAAGCGCTAAAAACTTTGTTCAAGACAATACGCTTAATTCTATTTATGGTCTTTAGAAAATCGTTCCCTATTCATGCGCATTTCTGTTCCAAAGTAAACTGAAACTAGAGCTGATATTATACATCACGATTATGTTTGATCTTGTGGGCTCACGGTGAAATAACACGTGTTCCATCAACATATATAACATAACCTACTTAATATATATATGAGGGTGACTCGGACGGAACATTTTCACTAGGATTTTTTCTACGTAGATAAATATATGAGGGTGAGGTAGGGATGGCGGGAAACCGGTAAACTGACAGATCGGTATGAACAGGAATTTTTCACTGCCACAAAAATATTCCACACACGCTCTAGTACATTCAGTAACACCATTAACAATTATTATAAAACTTTTTCTTTCCAAGCATTTTAGGAAACACATAATAAGATATTGTTATAAAATGAGTTAGGGACGAACGGTATAAGAGATGATATAAAAACGAAAGTAGAGAAAAGTGAACAGGGCTCCACGAGGTTTATGCAAATTATACGCGAAATTTTTTAACTTACCAAGTCTGTTTTCTTATTATTTGCAAACAACAGCGGCTGAGTCTTAATGTTATTCTGTTTGGCCTTAAATATGTTTTTGAAATGTATAATCTGTATACTAAACTTGGCCCATGAAGACGTAATTGTATCAAGATGGTAGTAAGAAGTTTGGGTGTATTTATGGAGATGACACTGGCGTAAACAAGCGTTTAATGTAGTTTGACACTTTGATAACGACGGCCTGGGAACATAAGTCGGCCCCTTGGCTGCTGTTAGGCACTTTGCCTAGATATCGAGACGCTGTTGAATTCCGTGATATTGGATATTCGAGTTCCGTTGCGATAATGCATCTTACTCATGAGTGGCTGCATGTCAATAGGGGGGACTTTTATGTTCCCAGATATTCACTTTTATGTTTGTATTCGTCCTTATATGGGTTTGTTTTAGATCTATATTTTTTGAACAAACTAACACATCACGCAGCAGTGCGCGTATTTTTCATTTTTCTCTTTATTTTCTTTTCTGGTAAAAGTGATTTCGAGAAATGATTCGGCAGCTTCATTACCTTCAATAAACATTTTTAATGAACAGATGATATTTTTGCTAACCATTCGAACATCTCACATCTAAATCTGTTCACAACGTTTAACTAAAAAGAGGTAGCCATGTTTATTTCTTTCGCTTACATAACTCTGCTAAAGTTACTTAATAGTTAGTAAAAGTTAAGGCGTACCGGAAACGTTTCGCTTTCATAACTGATACAACAAAACTGTAAAACTTCTATTCAGCCTTCGCGGGGTGACCCGAATTCCGATCGCAATAAAGGAACACGTTTTCAATGAATATTGCTGTGTTGTTCCTGTTTACAAAATAATACGTATTTTACCTTATCATACTAGATAGGTTTGTGTAATAGGTTAATAGGCCGCTTTTGAGGATGCGCAATAGGTAGGTAGATAATATTTTTTTTGTGACCTTATTGGTGATGTTCTTCAGTAAGTTCAGGTGCATAGTACTAGCAACCAGCGTGCTTGTATGACCAAGATGTATGAACGTAAACTAAGGAAAAGTTGTATGTAAGGATCGTAGCCGGTGGTGTTCTATAGTTTCTGCTTACCCCCATTTGATATTTTATGGATATATAATGGTATGTAATGGATATATAGTCACTCATCCACGGAACGACCTCAGCAAGCGATGCTTAACCTTGAAGATCGGCCCAACTAACCTACCTACAAATTATTATTTTTTTATTTTATCATTAAATTATTATTATTTCTTCTGCCCTTACCCCAATTTATTTGGAATCGGCGCAACATGTCTTTTTATTTACCTACTTCTCTATTAGTCGTCATCTCGGTAGTCACCCCCTTTCTAACCATATCATCATTCACACATTCTATCCATCATTTCTTTGGTCTTCCCCTACTCCTATAGCCATCGACATTGATACTCAAAACTCTCCTCACGACACTTTCCTCATTACTCCGTGACACATGCCCATACCATGACAACCGATTTCCACACAACTTTTCAGTTACTGGTGCCAGTTTCAAACTTCCTCTTAGTGCTTGGCCAGACTAGCAGCACGGGCGTGGGGCGGGCGCGGCGCGGCGTACACAAACTTAAGAACTTCATTTGCGGGTGCAGTGAGAGGCGCGGGCTGCTCGAATCGGCGCAGGAAGCGAGCGGGCAACTCACGCCGTGGCCGCAGTGGGTGCGTGGGCGGCCCGCGCGGGAACCGGGTTCTCAAACTAGTTCGGCATTTTTATTTAAATAAAATCTTCTTCATCCATATTATATGTTGATAAACACTGAACACGACAACCCGTAGAAAGCAGTTGCGCTCGACTGCGTACAGGCAGATCGCGCGCGTTTCCGCACCCGCGCCGCTCCCCGCCCCGCGCTGCCAATCTGGGCAAGCACTTCTAATTTTATTCATTTGTGTAACACCTACAAATGATTATAATCTCTATTATTTAATAATATTCTTAAAAAAAAAACCTTTTTCCTAAAATTTTCGTTCCACCTCAGCCTCCTTATTTCTCAATAAAAATTCCGCACTCACAATTTTTGCACTCTGTTTAATCACACATTATACAAGAAAAGGGGTAAAGGATTTGTAATGCAGTCATTGACCCCGTTTTAATTATGTCAAATTTTCTCCGTGCCTTAATGAGAGTAGGGACTGTTCGTCAAGCACTTTATGGAGGTCTACGTTCAACAATAGCCGTTGACTATGGCAGTCACGACGCTAAATTGTGAGGCGAGGAATGTGGGACTTCTGTAGGTAGTGTAAGAGATACAATTTGAAGGACATTTTTGTGTACGAAATAGGCATCATCAAGGCTATTTCGGATAGGTTTTTAGAAGGCCAATTTTCGTAAATAAAACGTTTAAAATGTAGTCGCAATCATATTATTATCACAACGTCAATCATTGTCAGAAACTTGTCAAAAATGTAGGTAATTTACCTACGGAGATTTTTTGACAGATTGAGATAACAATGTGAACGTTCTTGAAAATACGGGACGCCCTTCTGGTCTTTAATAACGTACCTAAGCATATTTTTCGAGAAGGTACCTAAGTATATTTTTTTCGTACACATAATATATAATAACTAAATAAGATTTATAACTCAAGTTAGTTATATTTTGAAATATGTATAAATTTTAAATTAGTTATGTAGGTATGTACGCCACCACACTCAAGAGCTGCGCCAATAACGCATATTTCTGGAGGGTGATATGTTTATTTTATGGTATTATTCCAGCCAAAATGTATACTTTAGCTGAAATGTATATTTGTTATTATTTAAATCTATGCAGCCACGGCACAAATCTGTATGGGGCTGCAAGTGTGAAAAAGTTTTAAATTTGTATTTTCCCCTGTGATTCACCACTCAAATTTTTGTAGGGTGTATAACATTATAACATTTACGCAGATAAGTCGAGGGGGTCGACTACATAATGTACATATAGAAGATGAATCTCTGCCGAGGGTCGCGTCAATACATTTGTTTATTTTTTCGAGGAAATCTCCTTCAAGGAAGCGAATATTTCCGCTACGATCTTTTCTGGAGGGCAATATTTTCACGTGCCTATCTGTATAATAGTTTTTCTTTACACCAACAGATTTACGCAGTTAGTCTATATCATTTTATCTATCTTAAAGATAGTCGAATTTGGGCTGTTTCAAAAGTATTTGATGAAAATGTAAACAAATGGATAAAAAAGTACCTTATAACGGTTTAATGCCATCATGATTCTAGTTTAAGAGAGAGACGGAGCTATACATGACCGATAGCACCATCTTTTTTCGCACTGGAATCATGATGGCATTTCATTTCACGGCCCCTGTGGATGCCAATTTGTAGTGATTGATTTGATTATTCGAATACAAAAATTCGAAATTCTAATTTTAAAGTACCTTACCTTACCTTTACCTTACCTTACCTAACCTTTTAAGTTTACCTTACCTTAGTGTTTTGGTCGATGATTTTTCAACTTTAATTTAATAATGTTATTCAAAACATCTATTGTTGGAAAAAGTCTTGCAATATTAAGTTGAAACCATCTAAATACAGATGAAATTGTTACTAATTTTCTTTTGGGAGTGATTGAGTAAGAATTTGCACAGTGTTTGTTTTCACTCTTGTCAGTTTTGCACCGTTTAATTTCGCTCTGCTGGATAAAGTTCTCCTCATACCTTTCACACCTCGCGTTGTGTTACTATGCAAACTATCTCTAACTGGGCTGTTTGGGATTCTTTAACGCAACGATTTCTTTAGAAATTGAAATCAATCCGCCAGCGTTTCCATGGCCGGCCTTGTATTCATCGTTAAAGCTTTATGATGTTTTATCTATTTTTAGTAGGTACCAATTAGTAGTCGCTTTTAAAAAGCTTTTGTGCTTCTAATGATGTACGCTTTTTAAAATAAATGTGTAACTTTTTAACTTTCTGGCCTTTTTCAAAGTTGATCGCAGTAACTAAGCTAGACCAAATAGGTTAGATTAGGTTAGAGCTATTACCACGCGCGAGCCGAGATGGTCTAAGTAACTAAGCTAAGGGTACCCCGTCCAAATGAGTTAGGTTAGGGTAGAAATGTGACCAACCCAAGCGAGCGCTACATCCAAGTTAGTCGCAGTTATGGCTATTTATTATTTGTAGGATGTTAAAATTGGTATTATTTGGGGTTCGAATAAATACATGCTTTCTATTTATCCACAGATGGCGGTGACCACCTAACGTCAAAGCAATTCCCGTAATTTTAAGAACGTTCACAGTCTGATCTCAGTCTCAATCTGTAAAGGATATTTCTAGTGTCCCTAAAGTTTTAACAAGTTTTTGACATTGATGGTCGCTGAGATGAGATTGCGACAAGATTTTGATCGTTTTTAATTACGGGAATTGGCCGTCAGGTGGGCCGTATTTTTTTGCCATCTATAAAAAACACAGAAGAACTAGTTACTATACATACCGTGTTTCCCGGTGTTGGCTGCCGCGAAGGCGGTGCTAAGTATTACGAGGTGCACCAGCATGCTCCCTCCTCGCGCGGCGGACGCACATCGAGCCGAAAGCGCACTGCGACTTGCTTCTACTGGAACAAACATAACAAGCTATAAGTTTAGAGGTTTTGTCTTTAGTGAGCATACACACTAGCGACACGTGTTGACGACAGAGGCAACTGTAACCGACGATACGAGTTGACAACGTGTCGCTCGTGTATTTGAGTACGGTGCTTAAATGGCTGCCGCCGACACGCGTTGATGGCACAAATGTAGAAGGTATTGTATTAGCGAGTCAGCGAGGTTAATAGAAAAAACCCCGTACCGTGAAATAAAAAAATATCTTTGACCAAATACATATTTCATTAAAGTATGGTTTCGACGATACTATGTTCGTAGCACCATAAAAAAATTATGAGTATTTTAAGGGAAAATCGCTTTTGAATCTTGCGTAAGTGTAAGGTATTTATGCTCGTGAATAGGTACCTAATGAAATTTCGTTTATTAGAGACGTAATCTCAGGAAATCCATACTAATATTATAAATTCGAAAGTAACTCTGTCTGTCTGTCTGTCTGTATGTTACCTTTTCACGCCTAAACCACTGAACGGATTTCGATAAAATTTGGCAGAGAGGTAGATTGCATTCCGGGGAAGGACATAGGATAGTTTTTATCGACATACCTCGCGGGCGAAGCCGCAGGCGGAAGCTTGTAGACTATAAAGAGTAAAGATAGAAACCATAGTGTACTATCTACTATAACTCACTTTATTGACAAAATCGAGATGCTGTCACCAGAAACCAGTCCGTTGGACAAAATATTCCCCATTTTTAGATGGACAAGTATTGTTTCTGGTTCTTGAAAATTGGAGTATACATTATATCGGAGGTAAATTTTTCACCACCGTTCACCATTTTTTTAATACCTTTCGTCTACATAAAGACGGGAAAAAAATCCAAAAAGAAAACATAAATATTCATCAGTCTCATAAGACAGATGAATATTTATCGGAAATTGTGTATTAAGTGACCTATTTAATGGATGAGATAACTATTTGCACAACAGCCGCTGGTAGTCATATTATTTTATGAGGTGGAAAATTCTAGGGACCAATAATTGGGTCGGGTTTACTTTGTGACCATTTGACCAAATAGTATCTTACCTCTTCAGTATTGAGCCGTGGTCTCTTTACTAAGGTAAATCGAAGATTCAAGGTTTGAATCACAAATAATAGGTACCTAATTTTAATTTAATTTAATTAAAATTAGGTACCTATTATATGTCACGGATATAAATATATTACTATGGACAACTCGGCAAGAAAATCTGATTTCATATGACGGCAAATATATGTGATCATCAAATTCATCATCAAAATCAAATTAAGATAACTTTCAAATTGAAGTCACAATCTCATCTCAGCGATAATCAATGTTTTTGAATTGTCAAAAGTGCATGTAAATTAATTGTATTTTTGACAGATTGAGACTGAGATGATTAGAATGCGAACGTACTTGAAAACACAGGAATTGTCCCTCTGACCAAATACTTGTATCGATTAAACATTTATACCAGTCCGTGTAGTTCACTTCTTCCTGGAATTGGTGTCGGAGATAAAGAAAACGTGACGTTCAAACGGAGGACCTTGCGTAAAATTTTTCTAGATATCTAGGTAACGTCAAAGGCAGAAGATTTCACGGTGAACATACATTGTTTCTGACGGCGCGGCGTAACAAAATGTTTATTAGTAAGTATCTAACTAATTTCAAATCTTGACACAGTTACTGGTGTGTCCGTGAGGATTATTCTGGCCTAAAAATGTAGACAAAAATAGTTATTTCAAATGTGTGAAAAAAAATTGTTATAGGTAGGTATGTCAGTGTACTTACAGTCTTAGATTATTGTTTTAATTTTATCAATAGATACAAGTTGCAGAAATTATCAACAATTCTGATTCAACATCAAAATGAGGAGATCATTTAATATAATCTTAAAACAACTATACGAAGCCAGAATGAAAATTTATTTTAAATACACAATTGCTAATAAATTTCCAGTTTCCTTTGGAAAAACTTTCAACTGCGGCTAAGTAGAGCGGAAAACAACTACCACAAGTACCAATGAGAGTTTTCGTTGTAAAATAAAATATAATTCCATCGAGGAACTGGAAGCGGTTTGAATAACAACTCTTTAATTGAAAGTTTAGCAATTTGGTCTTACCCTCCCAAATGGACCCGAAGGAGCGCAGGGCAACTCATCCAGCGTTCCAAAATTGAACGTAGGCAGATGCGCTTAATTACCGGCACAGATGCTGGCCTCCTCGTCTCACCGACACGCTTATCTCGAGATGAACCTCCTAAGACGCCACCGACAATATTTGCCCGCTAAGACGTGCTCAAACGACTTTTTTCAGAGCTCCATTCGCCGTCGGTAATTAAGAAGTTAATCGGGAATTAACTAATTAAGAATCGTCACAAATGATTATACCTCTTAGCAGAAGTATAAGTGGCAATTACGTAGCACTCATTTGTAGAATACAGATAGTAATTAATGCAATATGGTAACTCCAAACTTTTTTGCACACCCAAAGTGCTGATAAAAGTGCCTAACTGTTTAAAACTCTCGAAAGCGTACTCGTATTACGAAAGAAAAGTTGCCAGAAATTCGAACTCCAAGGAAAACCTCCGTGTATCTAATACAAACTGAATAAAATTCGATTCCTGCGATTTGATATTAGGTATCGAATCCAGGCTAGGTTAGAGTTTTCCAATAATGTTCGACTAAGTGTCCTCCACCCGGAGATATGAATCGTAGTCAAATAGAGATAGCTAGGTATAAAGGCCTCGGGAGGTGGACGTGCCTACTACGTGGGATGTCACAAGAGCCAAGTGAATCAAACTTCCCTTTACATTTTATCTAACTGCAAGGGCGGTCGAGCTTATGTTCCTCACCCTAGTTGATTTAGTTTTGATGGCGGAAGGAAGACGCTTTTAGATAAATGATTTCCACAAGCCCCACTAGACGCTGAAGTGATTTGGTGCTAGGATTTGCAACAATGTTATAGTTTATAGGTGCGGTTTGTTCGATGCACCGTAATAAAGGGACGTAATGGGATGGGATTCGTCTGTGAGAGACGTTTAAGTGGATTAAATATTATTGCTCGTAGCGACAGATGGGGCTTAGGTACCCGTGATTATAGTTTCGTCCATGTGCTTGCGAATTTAAGTTTTATTAACTTTGTTTTCGTGAAAATTTATCTATTACGAATATTTTAACTTTGTTAGCTTAGTTGCTGTGGTCTCCTACTTACTTAATGCCTACTTACTTAATACCTGATGTTGCCCGTTATTTATGTGTCATGTATTGTGTGTATCTTTTGCTGGAGATCCTAAATAAATAAAGAAATAAATATAATAAAAAAATAATATTTGCCAAACAAAGAAATCTGAAGGCCAATTCTCGTAATTATAAACGTTCCAAATCTAGTCGCAATCTCATCTCAGCGAATGTCAAAAACTTGTTAAAAATATAAGTCTTTTTGACAGATTGAGACTGAGATGAGACTGTGAACGTTCTTAAAATTACGAGAATTGCCCCTCTATTCAGCAGTACAGTCGAAACAAACAGACGAACACATCCTACGTGCAGTAAGTTCAATATAATATTCAAGTAATTATTTTGTTAGGTATGTATGTTATTTATTAAACAAACTTCGAAGGAGAAACTATGATTACTTGCTAGTTACCGTAGTATTGTTGATATTGCATCAAGCGTCTGCCAGGTACCTACAACAAATCGAGTTTAGTAAATGCAGAGGGCAAACAGTTACTGGTTGAATATATTATAAAATGATATATTATCAATCTCAGATTGGAGTTACCCGTTTACGATAGCATTAGAAGATAAATATGATCACACACATACATTTACACCTACATACAAACACGTCATGGTTATACAACTACTTTAGGGAATACTCCCTAAAGTGGCTAGGGGTGTACTTAAATGTTCACCCACATTGTACTGATGACTGGTGCAAGCTTGATGTCTTCCTTCCTTAGCATTAAACAGAGTGGCGACTAGGACAGCGGTTATTACAAGTTGTTTTCAGTCTGTCAAAATAATCAAATTAATGGATAAAAAATTAAAACTGTTTTTTTTTTCAAACAAAAAAAATCGCTTAATGGCACGACATAAATAAATTTTCGTTAGCTGATTATTTTTTCTTGTAAGTTATCTAATGCGTTTTTCTTGTATATTTTTTTACCATCGTCCTTATTTTGGTGGTCTGAATGATTACTAAAAGTTTGTCCATCTATTTTAATGGGATCTTATATATATGTTCATCATAAAAATATGCTACTTAATTATTTAAAAATACCATTTGTGCTTATCATAAAATATGTAATAGTAGCCACTAAACTACCAGTCAAAGTAATGAAATTTACCTCATTTAATTTTCCATAGGGCTACAATAGTGATGATCCCGAACTATGAATACATCTTATTTTGATACTTCATAATTTAAAATCTCTATGATTTAACTTCAAATCAAATTAAGGCAGACCTAGGTTAAAATGGCGAGATGATCTTTACGCCTACAGACAGGATTGGTCCACACTAGCTCAAGACAAAGAGGAATGAAAGGGAAAAAGTAAGGCCTTAGCCCTGCTGTGTTCAACAAAGGCTAAACTAAAAATTAAATTTCAACTTATCAATTCTTAACTGAAAGATGGCGAATTGACTCGCAAAATAATATTTTTTCACCAACTTTTGTTCCATTAAAAGCAAATAATAGTTCCACAACCATTTAAAGCAAATAGATGACTTTGGTTGAAACTTAGCCCAGTTTCAGAGTCATACCTACCATGCAGTATAAAAATGTAACAACCTTATTATCCTCCACACAGATGCTAACTTAAAAGGCTAACAAAACCATATAAAGCAAATTTTATTGTGCTACGTCAAATAAATAGCTTTTATAATTTCAACTTAGTTACTTTAATCTACAAGTGAAATCTGTCACGACACGCCCTTTTCACGTGAACACGTCATTACACACCATCACACATCATTACATCACATTGATACTTGATTCAGGAGTATGGAGTAGTTTTCACTCATAATATTATGTAAAACTTTTCTTATGAATCAGATATATAGTGATGTAGTGAGTATGGTCTCTCAACTAAACTTCGGATATGTTCCAAACAGACAGATAGACATTTCCGTTTAAATATTACCAAACCTTCACAGCCTAACAAGATTACGTAGTTATAAATCAACGCATTCCTCCTTGCAAGTTGATTAGAGTTTCAGAACACATAGCTGTTGAACGTTTCTCAGGCAATTCTCGACAAGAGCGAATTGTGTTAATGCTTAGTTCTAATCAAAGAGTCGTTAGCCGCGGGCTCAGCAGTCGATTACGACTATTATAGGATACAATGGGAACTACTCGACACTTCCTTGCGATAAGGGAGCGAGACTTTGCAGAATAACGGTGTATGGAGATACGGATAACTCTTTTGTACTGAACCGTTTAGCAGTTTGTTGTACATTATCCCGTTTTTAGGAAAATACGTTTTGGCGGAAGGATTGACCTACATTACCTTTTACCTTATATTGGCTAAGGTTTGAAATAAATTGGCAATAAACCGAAATAGAGACAAACTTTGTAATAAATAACAAGAACGACTAGGTACCGTTTAAGGTAGCAATTTAAACTGGTGAATAATATCAAAGGCCCACAATCTGAATAATTTTGAAAGTTATTGCTATTGCTTCATATGTTCGAAAAATTTGTCTGATCAATAACGTAAATAACGCAATGAATGTGGTTGAACCGAAAATGAAAGCCACTGCTACTATAAGTGTGTTACGAAATTACAGGTCCTCGTTTTATCATCATTTTGCATAAAGAATACTAAGATGATCAGAAAATCCCAAGGACGACGCTCTAGAAGGCCATAATAGTAACAATAATGGTGATGTTCTTCAGAAAAATCAGGTGCGTAGGTAGTACTCGCAACCGACCAGGATACCTACCACGAGCTCTTAACGCGATCCACTTTAGGACCTAAACTGAACTGTTCTTCTAATTCGTACCATGACGTCAGTTTAACGATTCAATTTAGGCCGTGCCACCTGGATACCTACCACGAGTTCTTAACGCTCATTCACTTTCAACGATTCAAATGCCGCTGAGCGTATTGGACGTCATGGTAAGACTGTGAGAGATGCAGTTTAAGAACCTAAACTGAAATGTCTTGCTTTTGAATAGTTTTTAAATAGATCATGGTAGGCCTCCTGATTTATGAACGTAAACGAAGCAAGAGAACTGTGTACCTCATGCTACAGCTACATTGTCGCGATAACGGGAACTAAGACCCGTTCATGTTCGCGTTAAGTTTTCCGGTCCGTGGTAAGCGCGTCCCGTTCCCCAACCGCCTACCGCACCGCTGAGTCGCCCACCGTAAGTACGTCATCCCAAGCGCTAGCGATTTTTCGCCATGGGAAAAGACGTGAGTTTATGTATGTAAAGTCTATTGAAACTTATGTTTCAAATTAATATTATTTCAAGTTAAACTAATATCAAGTTGATTTCAGAGTGACTAGCACTATTGAAAAAGTTTTATTTTTTTTTGAAGTTGTACGGTAAACTGAACTTTATTGTGTATTTAAAGTTATTTTTCCATAAAGTCATGTTTGTTTACATTTTTGGCAAATAAATCGTGAATGCAGATCTCAACGTTTCTAAGACAAATCTTTATCATAACACATGTAGAACTACACTTACATCAAAAGGAAAGGGGTACACTTCCCTAAGACATGTATATTCATGCGTTGTTCAGTATCATGAGTAGAATCAACCCTTAAACGGATGTAGCCGCCGACCAAATCAACAATGTGTAATAACGTTAGTTTTCATCGGGGACATTAATTTCAAACAAAGAACGTTTGCGAACCAAACGAAATTTGAATTTGGTTAGCCGAAAACGCCAAAACTTGATTTCTTCCGTGTAGATTTTAGACCGATGCTGACAAATGAGGCGTCTGAACATAGATTTGTCTTAGCAACGCTTGGGTTTAAAAGAAAAACTTTTTGCGCACTTTTTAGGGTATGGTTAAATTTATAAGAAAAAGTGCCTATTTCATTTTGCCGTTTTGAAAACTTGTGCTGCAGATCTTATGTAATTTGTATCTTCAAAATATTGATAAAACAGTATACCTATACTTTACTGACATGAATTTTTGGCAATTTTACTTAAGTAGGTAGATACAGTTAGAGGAAAAATAGGTCCTCTATTTCGTTACAGATTATTGAAAACTTTTAATTTCTATCTTCAAAATGTTGTTAAAACATCATCTTACGTCATTTATCTTCTACATTATATTTTTTTGTAATATTTCTTTTAGAAGTATACTTACATACTTCTAGAATATTATTTGTTTTATTTAAATACATCATGTTGATTGCTTTATTTTATTTTCTCATCTTCTCTTATAGACAGTGTCTACAGCTCTTAATGAAATACATTTCTTTACTAATAAGCGTCACCTTTGTATGTATTATTCTGTTCATTTCATCTTGTCTGTGTGTGTATAAGTACTTACTGATTTAAAAAGCTCCAAGCCCAGTCACAAAATTGTTCCACTAATGACAAAAGATACACAACAAGATACACAACAATACTTTGTAATCACGGTTGTTGACTCAATTTATTATATTATTATTGACAATCTAAGCATTTTCACTGCGCAATAAAACAATATCTGTACTAAATTCCTTCAAGATTTTCGATTTCACCGGTCCGAAATCTATTGTATTACGCCATCTTGTTCGATGTCTCACATTTCAAGACTAGAGACGTAACAGTTTATTTCAAATTCTTTCTACGACTGTTCATATTTTAAACCATTTTTATTTTGTACGAAACTCGCAGGTTGTGGATTTTTTTTTGTTTTGCTTTGGGCGACATGCGAAAATTTTAATAGTTTAATTGGGACAATACCTTTTTTCCCGGATAAGGGAAGTAGATACATTTTATGTTAAATGTTCTGTTTGAATTAAGCTACACAGTACACAGCTTGCTTTCAGTACACAGTACCTATCCCGCCCATTTTTCATTTCATTTTGAAATGGGTGAAGTTAATTGATGTTTAGTATTCTATTTTTGTACTATTATCCCCGCCTGCATTACAATACTTTAATGCCATGATTTTCGTAAAAAAAATCCAGTAATTTATAATATTACACAGAACACTCCATAATTTTAGTTGTATTTTAGGTGTTTGATCACACTTTTCAAATCGCTGTGAAAATTGCTCAAAACACCACAATCACCACCATAATAAATTTATAAATAATAACCTGTAATAGCAGTAATCGCAATTCGTTGTCCAATTTAAATTATCAATAATATATATATATATATATATATATATATATATATATATATATATATGTAAATTATCAATAATATGTATATTATTATGTATACTTGAACCTATGTTATGTCAATGTTTGTTGTCAGACATTTCCAACATTGACAAATAAACTACATTATTTACCATTCGATTTGGTTCCAAAACTAATTTCAATTCGCGATTAGATTTCCGTGAAGCTAAAAAGACCATTATTGCACCGGGAGTGGCGAACATATTAACACGATTTGGTCCTTCCACCCCGCATACAGGGGACAATGTTCTACTTTCGGCGAAAAATAAAATTTTAATGATGAATCATTTTTATATACCTATCACGTACGATGTTCATGGTCTAGCGGTCACTTTCATAAAAGGGAGGTAATGGTACGCTATGCTTTTATGAGTATAACCGTATGATTATGATTAATGGTTCAAAATCATTTTCTATTTAATATAATTTTCTCAGCTGTGGCATAGCTGTCTATTCACACATTAACGTAGTGTGTATTATGGTGTGTAGTGCGCGTCGTCGTCAACAATTAATCTTCATTAATGGTTCACTTAAGCTATGTGCGGTTTCCGCCAAACTCAAGAGAATACGGCATGTATGTGACCTTAACTCCTTTGTTTTACTTAACTTTAAACTATTTTAATGTCCCAACAAATTAGAACTAAGTATACCTACTCTTAACAAGCCGTTAATATTTATTCGTGTTTTAACAAAAACATGTGAGCACATTCTCTGCGGGCTGCCGACGTTAAAATGTATTTTCTAATGAAATTGCTCGCCTACTTCGAGATCTTAAAATGCTTCAAACTTTTTGGGTAAGGATTTGATTTTACAAAACATGGCATAAGCGATATTTAGAATTCTTCCGTATTCCCGTTTGAGTAATTTGTTTAATATTATTTGAAGAAATACAAAGCCGTAACGCAAGAGCCGTAACAGTGTTATGCACGGATTAAATTATAACAATATTCCGAACGCACTCTGAATAAACATTGTACATAATTTTCCTGTAATTTACACTCAATCTCGTTGCAAAAAAAATAACGTCCAATATTCAAGAGATCTGTAATGAATGCGAAATTAATGCAAAGTGGTTAGCTATAAATCTCCAGAGCTTTGGGGCAATAAAACAAAAAATGAGAATTACCAGTTTGATAAAACAAAAAGTTTGTTTGGCAAGTGCCCCAGAGGACACGCCTAAACTCTGACTGTGTCGGCCTACAGAGTACGGACCTCTACCTCTATTCCAATTTCTACTTTTTGCACGCTTCGGACACGTTTAATGTGGCTTGTTTATTTTAGTTAGTGCTCGCGTACGATGCGTCGACGGTCAACAACGTTTTAACACTGTTTCCCTCATTTTTAATGAACGCGTATTCATTCCCTATTGTTTTTTAGACAGTGTTGTTTCTATAGTTGTAACATACAAAAATGTCATGCCGATTAATAACGGTTCGTTATACTTTTCGGTCATGTTTAACAAAACTTTTTTGTGTAAGTAACAAATATTTTGCCATCATGTCACAATTAAAGCGAGGCTTGTCGGCTAGGATTTTAATATCGTTACAGAACGAACCGAAATTAGAAGATATAGCTTCTAATAGAACAATATTAACAGTAAACCGAGTAATTGGAATCAACGGCTTGGGCGCAAAGCTGTAAAATGTTAATGATCGCAGCTCTGAGCTTCCCCCTCCAAAAACGGTATCCATAAAATTTTACGAAGACTACATTTTGTAAAATAAAGTAATACCGCCCCGGCCCGTCCCTTCACACTTGAAATAACGACGGATTCTGCGTAGACTAGACATCGCTAGTTTTTGCGACCTCAAACTCTATTAACATTTTTACGAATTATGCGATGAAAAAGTTTTTTCTTTTTCAACGAGCGTCGAGCTCGAGCATCATGTTTAAAAGATAGTTTTACGTCTTTTATCAATCTGATTTTGGTATTGGAAAGATTTAAATTACATAAAACAATAGTTATTAAAGAAGCTAAATTCGAATCGAACCCCTTTTAAATCTTATTCAAATAAAATACGTCGGTGAGTATACTCTTCGGTAGAAGTAGGTACTCGCTTTGAACAAATACGAATTTTCAATATCTCTCGAAGCGCTTTTAAATATTTTGTGTATAGGTACTTGTTTATAATAAGTACGCAGTATTCTAGGGCCATTTGCCCTGCCATAAACATGAATGGCGCCAAAACGTCTCTCTTATCTCGGGCATTTCTCAGAGGGCGGAAGCGGGGCCCTAAAGACGGCGTGCCGTTCTTCAAGTGTGGTCCTAAAGGATCTCGAAATAAGGGCCGAGGGATCCCTTTGAGAAAGCACTACGTTCTTAGAGCAAATGGACTGTAAGATGAAACTCGCAACCGATTGCGATATTGATTTTTATTTAAGCGGTACTTCGTCTTACGCGCGAGCTAATCTGCATCTAAGAATATACTTAGTGTTATGTGGATGATATTTTAACTACATACGTGTATTATGTAACTTATTTACCGATAATTTGTATTATAGTTCCGGAAAATATCAAAACATTATGTAATATGTAACGCTAAGATCCTACTCCTAGTTATTGGACGGAGTAATGCGTTATATTCGATCCCCTTTGTTATCGCAACATGCAGTCAATCCACCTCAAATAACTTACTTGCCATGTCAGTGTAGTTTCTTAGCGTCCGGTCCCCTCGAGAGTACAAAGAAAATCGATGTGTACGGACGGTCCAATGTATTTGCCACCGTACGTCTTTCCACCGTCTTTGAGGAAGTTTTCCTGAGGAGTGTACAACTGTACGGAAATTTGGAGTAATTGCTCGTTATAATATGAACCCTTATTTTAGTCTGCGCTTTCATGTGGCTACATATTCATGGGGCAAACTTGATGCGGCAGATAAGTCGGTGAATTCGTCACTAGTCTTACTGGAAGTTTGTCGCTCGTGAATATTTATGGGATAATGCAGTTATAATACATGCCCGGCTCGGTGTTTATGTCGCATTTCATTAATTACCTGTTCCCTAATTTCTCAAATCTTTGCTTTGAAGTATTCGAGAACGCAAGAAGCGTTTTATTATGAAAAGTTTTGCCTTAAGTAAATATATTGGAATCGTTTTGTTCGGTAGGGTTAATTTGAACAATTAGAATTCTTGAAGAAATTTTACGGAAGCATACAAAAGATTGTTAGTATACAAATGATAAATTTCTTGTGAGTTTTAGAATGTTAATCAATGTTTCTTTTTTGCTGCGATTCTTTCTTTTTTATTATTCTAGCGTACTACAACCATTTGCTTGCAGAAAGAACACTTTAAAGATTTTCTAACTCTAGGGTACAAGAAACCGTAGAAATAAGTCTTGTTTTTTCAACTAATTTGGTCCGTGTAATTTTGTTACGTTTGCTAGCGGATATAGGTGTAAAATTACAAAATGGGATGATTGTTTGTGAACAAACAGCCAGTGTCCGCTTATTAGAAGGGCCCACTGTAATAAAAACATCGCCTTATTACAGTTGGGATATTCAGGCCTCGGCGGAACGCTGAAATTTAAATCTGAACATAAAACGATTTGTTTTTGTTGGCGCAATAAAAATAAAATCACATTTAACAGCATGGCAATTTATACTGAGCAGTTAAGTTTCATAAGTATATTTATACGTGTGTATGTGTCGAGATAAATAATTGCATGTTCACGCTTCATTTATGCGCGGCCGATTTCTCGAATAAAGTTGTAAAAAGTTTGCAAAATACATAATAATATGTGATAACCGCAAATAAATATTGTTTTAACATTTTCAAATGTTTTATTTTTAAACTATGTGAGGCAAAATTTTTGAGGGGCCCGTGGCTAAATAATAACAGCCGCACTGGTCGATCGATCAGGTTACGCTACGCTTGCCACGGTTGCTCTGTGGATGGGTGACCATCTTTACATACCGAGACTCCTCCGTGGCTCGGAATGCACGCTAAGCCGTTGATCTCAGCTGACATTCGTGGATCTTTGAGTCGTTATGGGTAGTTAGAAGCCCGAAAGTCTGAAAACCAGTCTTACCAAGGTTATCGTATTACCCAGAAACTGGGTTGTGCATATAAAATACTGGTATTCAGTTGACTCCGATTAGACTGGAAGCCGGCTCCAACTTAGTAGGGAGAAGGCTAGGCAGATGATGACTTTGAGGCCAACTTTTTGCGATAAATACGGCCTTTTACGGTCATTTTATTACGGTGACAAACAAAGCTGCGGAATAAGGTTGTATCTACATACATAATTGAAAATTAGTCGTTCTGAAACATCTTTTATTCAAATACTTTTGAGTACCTATGTATTTTATTGGCGCCCTTGGTTGTTTAATATGTGGTCTGGAAGTATTTTTCTAACCTTATTATTAAGTAAAAGAAAATTGACTAGAAAGTAATGTGGGTGGGTAAACTACTTAATAACATAATTTTAAGTCGAATTTTTGATTTATAAGTCAGTAGGACCCGCGCGGATCGTAGGACCAATTTCCAGCTGTTAGGACAAACTAAAAGCAACCTAAGGTCAAGAAATAAGTATTCTTAAGGGGCTCAAATTAAGCCACAAGCCCCTTAAGAATACCTTTTTCTAGAAGTTTTATACAGATACATAAATATGATTTTCCGACAAAGTCAATATACATCAATATTGTCTCTGCATCAATATTGTTCTTGATGATCCATGAGTTGCCTTGGGTAACATAGTCCTTAAACAGACTCTGGAACCAGGTTTGCCGAAGCAAGGAAGAACTAGACGACTCTACCTTGGAGTGTAAATGAGGTGCTGTTCCGCAAACGATCGGATACTTAATATCGTGTTCTGTTAGCTGCACGTTAAAGGAACTGATCTGATAGACGCTAGTAATAGCGCCTTACACGTAGCCAAATTCTGTGCAGTGTCCATTTAAATTACCATCGACGTGCTAAGAAGAAGAATATTGTTTCTTTGTAAATATTATAACCATTTCACAGTTCAAATTTTCAGCTGAAAATATACTGTTATCCTATTTGAATATTTTTTCATACCTATTCCGACTGTTAATATATTTCGTAATACATAACTGCCTTTGGGGATTATTTCGCGTTTATTGTTAAATTTTTATTTCGTACACGTTCCGGGTTTACCGACCTCGGGAGGTGTAAAAAACTCCCAATACCGGAAAAATTGGTTTTATTTGAAGGTAATTGTATTTTGTTTGCCTACAAAAAAATTAAGCTATTTCATCTAGACTTGAAATTCAGTAGGTAGTTGGGAAAATAAACCGTTAGCTGACATTATAAAATATATTTGTTTGTGTTTAAAACATTTTTTAGGCTTTACTCTTTATTTTTAGGCTTATGGTCTAATCCTAAAAAAATATGCACTAGTATTTTCGCGATACTGTAACATACATTAGATACAGAAAAACACACAGAATTTGGCTACGTGTAAGGCGCTATTACTAGCGCCTTACACGTAGCCAAATTCTGTGCAGTGTCCATTTAAATTACCATCGACGTGCTAAGAAGAAGAATATTGTTTCTTTGTAAATATTATAACCATTTCACAGTTCAAATTTTCAGCTGAAAATATACTGTTATCCTATTTGAATATTTTTTCATACCTATTCCGACTGTTAATATATTTCGTAATACATAACTGCCTTTGGGGATTATTTCGCGTTTATTGTTAAATTTTTATTTCGTACACGTTCCGGGTTTACCGACCTCGGGAGGTGTAAAAAACTCCCAATACCGGAAAAATTGGTTTTATTTGAAGGTAATTGTATTTTGTTTGCCTACAAAAAAATTAAGCTATTTCATCTAGATTTGAAATTCAGTAGGTAGTTGGGAAAATAAACCGTTAGCTGACATTATAAAATATATTTGTTTGTGTTTAAAACATTTTTTAGGCTTTACTCTTTATTTTTAGGCTTATGGTCTAATCCTAAAAAAATATGCACTAGTATTTTCGCGATACTGTAACATACATTAGATACAGAAAAACTATATTTATGAATCATCATCATCATTTCAGCCGAAATACGTCCACTGCTGTCATTGGCCTCCCCAAGTACCTCCACTTTGATCGGTTTTGTGCTTCTCGCATCCAACGGGTTCCTGCGTCTTTCACAAGGTCGCCGGTCCATCTTGTGGGAGGCCTTTCAACTCTACGTCTTCCTGCGGATCTCTTCATTTCTGATTCGATCACGCAGGGAAACTCCAAGCATAGCCCTCTCCATTGCCCTTTGGGTGACTTTTAGCCTTCTAATAATTATATTACCTCGAAGCAATTACTTTTTTTTTAATATTCATTGTACAGCTTTGGCTTTGCTATGATTTTATTATAAGTATATATTTGTAAATGATATATCAAGGGCAAACTAGGTGAAATATCACTGAAGGTTAGGAAACCATTTCAATTGTTTTCACAGGTTTTAATTACCTTTACTTGTTTCATATTGATTGGATATTTTAGACATGAATAATGAACAATGTAGGTGTAACCTATTTAATAATATTTTGTGATATCATTTATTTTAATGACATAGGTATACCTACTGTGTTGGAAAGTTGTGATCATATTTAAGGGTTTGGTACAGGCCATTAATCTGAAAAACTTTTTCCATGAGACCCAACATCGTAATCGCGAAAAAATTATCAACTGTCCAAAACAAAACTTCAATACCTACTCGACCCAAATGTATGGAACGGCTGATTATCTTTTCGCGATTACGATGTTGGTCCCATGGAGAAAGTTGTTCAGTTTGGTGACCTGTACCATACCCTTTAATATGACAACACCTTTCTTAAACATGCTGTTTACTCGGTAATGAAATAGTGTAGTAGGTACCCAATTGGTGAAAATAATTGTACTTTTTATGACACTATGAAGATGTATATTGATCGGCCGTGCGTTAACGGTTTCGCTAATGAACAATAAAATGAGAATTTACTAAGATCTATCAAAATCTATCTGTGTAACACCTTTATTCACATTATCGTATGCAAATAAATGAAAATGAAATGAAAATTATATAATTCTAACACGTAAGCAGGGGTGTTTTGATAAGTTCCTAATTTGAATAAAAACTGATACCATATTAATAGTCAAAATTAGATTTTAGTTAGAGCAAGAATTAACTTTTTATTTATCATCATTTTCGTACCTTTTTCGGACGTAACTACATTATTTTTTGACAATATTCCTGAGTAGTTCTAGTTTTTATAAAAACCTAGTCTAATCAAGTATAATGCTCTAGCCGTTGAGCTTTACTATTATTGCTAATCGAAGTCTAATTATATCTCTCATTCGTATTTTCTTGGCGAAATGCCAACCATGAAAGGTCCTTTTCTTATTTTAAACGCCCACAAAGACCGATAAAGTTCACAAATTAAGTACCCCATAAAGAAAGACCTCTTTACCCAAAAAACCGTAAGTGTTTTATCTGTATGTCTGCTTCATTAATGAAGCGACAATTGCCAAACGCCGGCATTAAAGTCCCGATCAAAGGCTTGCGGATTGAAATCCGACCCCACTGAATTACTGCGGTAGACCTCTTTTTAACCCAAGCTAATTTACCTTTGGAGATACGGTTAAGGGGAACGTTGTGCGTTACATATTAATGTTTAGATAAATACTGTGATTTTAATAAATTACATTTTAGTTTACTATTAAGATATATCTCACACTGTTTATTAAGAATTCTTAAGTATACTATACAATCTAACACTAAAATATATATATTATGTACAAGTATATAAAAGAAAAAAAAAGGGAAGAACTCATTGGGCATCAATAAATTGTGTGATTGTTTATTAATTGAAATGAAGCGATGGGATCAACATTATTAATTATTGAAACTTTTACTTCGTGGAGGATGATGCTAGTAAATTTATGAACTCTGGTGTGCTGCAATATAATGTTCTTTTTTAAACAACGGCCGCCTGCATTGCGCATAAACTAAAATATTAGGCCAGCTTTATTAGGATTTTTATGACTCAAATATATTGCACTCATTTCAAATAACCACATAATAATTATTAATTTACGGCACCCAGGAACGCTGGCGCAGTAAATTACAATTATTTTTGCTTAGAGGGGACACCTAGCTGCCGTTAATCAAATGAATTAAACCCACACTTTTATCACAGAAAACACGGAAATGGAATGCAAACACCCTGTTTATTGGGTGTGTAATGTGTATGTAAAATTCAGCGCGACTCTTTGAACCGAACATATACTTGGTAAAATCTCCGCCACCCCTGGGTCTTATAAATATTAATATTTCCTATCTCAGCTGTTAATTACCCAGACAACTACGGATGAGCCCCCTGTATTCATTAGCCAACCTAATTAGTACAGAAAACCGTGCAACTTGCGAGGGAAGTACAAATTCTTTGTCAACCATATTGAATACAGCACCATCCTGTTGCCTTTTCTAACTAAAAGAAAATTTGCGCTCCTGGCTCGTTTGTATGTTTTTTAAGTGTAACAAAGAAAGGAGAATAATATAATGTACCGCTGCAATTTTCACAACGAGTTTGTGAGCGAGGATGTTTTTAATTCGTGGCTGATTTTCAAAATGTTCCATAGTTGTAGTTATTTTTAAAATAGAGCTTTAATTTTTCTGATAAAACGCTGTGGAAAATGTCGAAGTTAAACTGCTAAAATCAAGAGGTAGTTTTTTTATATTTTTTTCTTGAAGATGGTATAATATCTTTTCCTAAGAGTTGGCTGCTTTACTTTTTTGTACTCATTAGCAATGTCCTGTCTTGTGTAATTGGATGTTGCTGAGAACCACCCGGGGCGACTATAGCACGATAAGGGAACTGCATATATTCTAAGAATATTGGAAAAACGTACTACAATTTTAATAGAATTAACGCACAATTGCGTTTCATATGGTTTCACGTACATCATATTTTCATTTTCACATGCTGTTGGTGTTTCATTCTTCATGGGAAGATGTAATAAAATTCAAAAGAACTAAACATTTTTCAAGGTTTTTCGTTAGAAAAAGTCGGTTGTAAGAACTGAAATTACAGCTGATTACTGAAAAAAAGAAACTCTTGATTAGAGGAAAATTAAAGTGACACAGAGCAAGAAAAGGCTAGACTCAGAATGCTACGATTAAAATCTTGAATCGAATGTAGGTATGAACATAAAAATAAAACACGGGTGTTATAGCAAAACAATAATTGCATGTTTCGAAGTTGCTTTTAAATTCTCCGTAATTCACTTATAAACTCAAAGTTCCAATGAAAGAGTTATTTTCTGGAATTATCACGGCCTAAGCTCTTCAGTTATTATTAATGAAAAGTAGTAATTAATACATACATACATACTACTACATACCGCAATGTGTGTAGGCAGAGCGATGCATGTTACGATACGAACATAACTACATAATTAAACCTAATTGTAGGTATTTTGCTTCGTCCATGTAGGAAGGTACAGTCAGGGAATCTGATCGTTCGACTGATTGACAATTTGCAGTGACTGTAAAAGTGACAGTGATGATTTGAAGTTCCAGACAGGATGACGACATTTTTTTTTATTTTGAACTCAATGAAATATTTATTTGCAAACAGTGCAAACAATGTAAAATAGCTTAATTTTTTTAAAGTTATAAACATTTTAAAATAACTGCTAGAAAGAGACGCCGCTATCATGAAGTGACGTCACGACTAAATATCTTCATACTAGCGCCATACATTGTCCGTACCGCGCGACAAGGACGGGAATAATTCCTTCGAAAATCTTTTTTCGTGTAGCATCTCCATATTTCCATTAATTTTACAGATTTTTTCGATTATTTCATTTTAAAATGAAATTACATTATTTGTATGAACATTTGTAATAGGTATATAGATATTAGTCATCATCCTTATTTTAGTTTATAGTCAATTTTGTCCGGTCATTCTTCATAAGGTTATCTATAACTGATAAGTGATAATGTAAGACTGTCCATTAAGCTGATATCAGACGCTCCACTCGAATGAAGGTTATTTTTTGTTTTATTCCAAGTTCACACGACACTGACAGAATTATTTATGAATCGTCTGCTTCTTTCATTTCATTTTTCGGTCATTCGCTTGGTGAGTGAAGGATGCCGAGTGCCGAAATCCAACATCGTTGGATCGGTTCACTAAAGTATTTATTTTTCACTTCGATTCATTTCATGTTCAGAAATTTCACTTTGAGGTAAAGTTGCCGAATGATAGGCAAAAATGAACAAGACGTGAAGCCTAACCTTTTCCTCTTTTGGGGTCAGTTTCCAATCTCATCTGTAGTGCTATTCTCTAAAAATCTCACCGTGATAACTCAGGTGAAGTGAGCTTAAAGTGAGCTGTCATTAGTGTAAATCCCCAGCATTAGATGGAATGACAGCTCACTTCACCTAACTTCTCACGGTGAGATTCTAACAAAATCGACCGGCTGATGCAGCTGAATACCAGTAGGTATTTTACATGAAGTGACTGCTTATCTGACCTCCACAACCCAGTTGGGTGATACACCATGGTAAGACTGGTTGTCTGTCTTTCGGGCTTCTGACGACCCGAAACGTCTGCAAAGTATCCACGAATGACAGCCGGGACCAACGGCTTAACGTACTTTCCGTGACACGGAGGGGTCTTGATATGTAAATATGGTCACCCATCCACGGATCGACCGCGGCAGGCGTAGCTTAACCTGATCGATCGACCCGTATATTATACTTTTAGGTACCTATCCAACGTCCCACAATTAAGTACAGCAACAGTAAAATAACTAATTCCAGTGCCAATCATGTTGATAACAGCAATATCCCCGTTGACCGTTCATTGTTCCTGTTGTTGAGAGGACAATGTTCAGCGCACAACGTTTGCTTGGTGATATGATGACACTGAAATTTTGTTATCTATGTGTACCTATCTACCTACCTTTAATAATGAGTAGGAGAAAATTTTGATCTTTGTTATAAAGCTCTGGTTTAGGTAATTAAAAAAAAGGTAGCTTTTATTTTTAGAACGAAATTGTCGGGAATAAGTGGGTACGTACCTATAACTTTAAATGCGTATCACCGAATTTGCACCTCAATTGCGTAACTTATTTTCTAACATATGAAGGAAATTCCTAATCCATTGCTTCAATTATGTTTTCATGTATTTGCTAAAAAAATGTTAAGACGACGCCGACCGCACAGTGGCGCCCTCATCGTTTGTTTGGTTATTTCTTGTCCACTATTATCCTTTTTAAGGATTTTAATAAAACTAAACAATGTAAAACTACCGTTTGTAATATTATTAACGTATAATCTTGTGGAGCACAACTTAACGTGCTTATTTTCTGCATTTTCATTCTAAAATAAAAGAAATACTTAACCAAACAGACGACGGCGCCACTGTGCGGTCTGCGTCGTACGGAACGAAGGAGCCCGGATCTCACAACACAGGGGAAACATTTGTGAGGTCTAGGAATTCAATCCACTTGAATATAATTTTAGTGAAACATCCTATTTTTTTTGTTTCTTATTTTTTTATAATTATCATAGCTCGACATCCTTAAGAACGTAATCAATGTTGTTGAATTATTGTCAAAAAGAATGGCATCGCCATTGTCGGTGTGTTACGCAGTTACCCCATTATAAGTACGTGTGTCACGCAATTACCCCGCAATACCTAGTCAATATAAAACGAACTACTTTTAGCAGCTAGGCATGTAGTAAAGTAATTAAAAGTATACAAACAATCGATTTATAAAACAAACATGGCGCTTCATGGATAACATAATGAACAAAACCAAAAAATGTGTTAACATTGTTTTAGACGAGAGACGTCTGTGTAGTGACGTCATGAATACAGGGTGTGTGCATAACAGTGAATGATGTTACGTGTTGTTATGATGTTAGTTTTACTAATGGTTGAATTGTATTTTTAAAGCGCTTTTTATCTCTGATGGTACTGAGTTAGCTGTAAAAATTATACCAAAATGAATAGTTATTTGGATGAACATTTTGTCTGACTTTTCAGTAATATATACAATATATCAATTTACATATAGTTTTTATACATATAGTTTTTAAAAGAACATAACTATTATTTAAAAATCCTTAGTGAGCTTTCACATTATCTATATTTACCATTCAATAATTGCAGCTAAATGTTTTAAATTAATGAATCAAAATAAAAAAAACTATTCGAACGGATTAAATCAAACTGATTAAATACATTATATGAGGTCATTATCAGATGATTCTAGAATGTAAATAATTTTCGATCGCATAGGTGTAAATTATTCCGAAGACCTATTTGAGGAATTAATAGCAATATTGATGAATGAGGGGCCCGTGGCTAAATAATAACAGCCGCACAGGTCACAGCTACGCTTGCCGCTGTTGGTCTGTGGATGGGTGACCATCCTTACATACCGTGACCCCCCCGTGCCTCGGAAAGCATGTTAAGCCGTTGGTCCCGGCAGTAATTCGTGGATATTTGACAGTCGTTAAGGGTAGCCCGAAGCCCGAAAGTCTGACAACCAGCATTATCAAGGGGTATCGTATTACCCAGTTATTGGGTTGTGGAAGTCAGATAGGCAGTCGATCCATGTAAAATAATGGTATTCAAGTGCATCCGGTTAGACTGGAAGCCGACCCTAACATAGTTGGGAAAAGGCTACGCTGATGATGAATAGCAATATTGATGAAAATGTTTAGAGCATCGAAGAGCGACCGCCCTTATCTGTTCTTGAAGAATTTTCCATTCAATAAGTCATGACACGAGGGCACGGGCTCGCAACATATTCGACTCAAGTAATCTGCCATTAGGCCAAAAAGCTCTCTTCGCTTATCTGCGACATCTGGACCATGTTTATATTTTGAGGGTCTCCGACAACCTCTATAACGACTCGGCGCTTATCGTCGTCCTCCTGTCTATGTTATCTCTCATACCTTTACGCAGCAAATTGTGCCCTACTGCTCACGAAAGAAACGCTATAGTGCACTGAAACTCGTTGTATAAGTACCTGTTCGGATCACCGACCCTCACATCGGATATCGAATCTAAATTCCACAACATAGAGTACATTTTTGTAACACAACCCTTTTTTGCTCATATGCGTTTCTTTTTTACTAAAAGCGACTTTGTTACTTACGTGGTTAAGACCGTTTTTGTTTCTTTGTATCTCTAGGTAAATAGAAACATGTCAAACATACTCATGTTTAATGTCAGATCTGTCGGTAGAATTTAGAATTTGACCCCTTCCGTAATGACCCCGTGAATTTTCTTTCTCTGCACTCTAAGTATTGAATTAGGTGGGCACCTTTATGTTTGAGGCTATAAAAACGTGAGCATAAGATAAATGTTTTAATCCGACAAAAATAAACTTCAGTAAAAGCTTTCAGATCGGTAGGTTCTGAAAATAATTAGCGTACCTACGTATCTGTTCTGAATGGATCGCCATTTAATTATTAGGTTAGTATGAAAATAACAGCAAAATATGATCGTTTTTTCTAAATATGTAAATAAAATCTACTAAATACGGAGTAAATTTATTGTATGATAAAAATTAGCAAAAAATTCTATATATGTAGGTATTTTTTTGTCTAGACATTATTATCCTGAATCATTATTTTGTAACACATTTTATTTGTCTAAATACAGCTGACCGCAGTAATATTTTCCTTCCTTTTTTTATTTTTCAGTCAGGTGAATGTAAGCTACTATAAACATAAAAAGCCTACCTACCTATTATAAATTAAACTGGCTTTTCGGGTCTATCTGTGTCAACACGTTGCTTTACTACTACGCAACGGATTTTGACAATCATTTAGACAATTTATTCAGAAAGTTATGTGTCTAATACATTACTATTAAACGTACACATATCCACAAAAACTAGATGTTTAGCCAAATTGTACCTAAAAACCGTGCAAAGCAGGGGCGGGTTAGATGTAAATAAAAATAAAACCATAATCACACTTCTCCGAATTATACGAACTATTTAAACATTTTAACAATATGAGTAACTCACGATGACTAAAATAGAGACTTCATTATTAAATCCAAGTTTATTTTAGCTCAGACAAGCTGCGGTTAATCGCAGCTATTTATTATCTAGTGTTGGCATAGAACGGCTACATTTTCGAGCGAAAAAAGCATTAAGTTTGCAGAAAGAAAACAAATAGGGGAATGCATTAGCGATTTTGCTCACTATTCTGCGCCTACTTTTTAGATTGGTTGCGTTTCTTTATCACGACAATTTATCCGTACTTGGTTACCATTTAAGGCGTAGCTTCCCGAAGTTATGTACTTGTGGGAGGTAGGGCAGAATAATAGACACAAATAGGTTCGTTATTATATTTTTCAGTAAGTGACAATAATATTTCATATCATAACAATTGTACCGGTTGTAGTAGTTAACTCCGTACACCCATTTGTCGTGAAGGTTGATAAGTTCAGTTAGTATAGAGAAACACGTTCCACTGAGATGCACTAAGAAGTTAAGTTTATTTAAGTTAAGAGTAAGTAACAGTACTAGAATGGAAGGAGATTATTTCTTTCAGTTGTTGATAGCTACCCAGTTGTAAGTTCGCTACATGTTAATTCGTTAGTCATGTTATTTTATTATGCTTAATTATGACGCGCATCATTGGTCTAAAGTAGGTTACAGAGTAAGCAGAATCATGTGCGGCGATGAGACCGTACAACAATAATAAATAGCAGAATAGAATCTTAAATATAATAACACAGTAAAAAACAGTACAACATAAAAATAGAAATTCAACATTGCAACATTATTTAAGAAACATACCTGAGAGTTCAGAGCACCGTTGTGCCGTGTCCGCTATCGAACAACTTCTGATCTATCGAGTTTTTTTTTTTTTTTTTTTTTCCTATTGGCATCTCGTAGTTGACCTTTAGAGGTCGTGACTACTTAACCGGACTATCCTGTGGCTGCCTTAAGTGAAACTCAAAGCCTCCAGCCAGGGGCATTAATCTAACTACGTTATGCTAAGCGACTACGCACTAAGGGCACCCCCTGTGGGGTACGAACCTCGGCTTAGGGCGTCGCTGGAGAGGACAGCAAGAAGGGACAGGCTGGATCACTGTTATATTATTTAAGCTTGATGGAGCCGGCATTTCCTATCTGACTACTCTGAGAAGAAATGCCGAAACAAACTCAGAGGTCACGGTCGGGGATTTGCGCCCCTTTTATAGCGAGATTCACTCGTATAGTGGGGGAACAAGTAGTCGGTTACAAATGTTACAATACCCTCATATACCAGAAAAAATATTATTAAACAATTCTTTAAATCATTAAATAATTTCTCTCTCACATACTATCGCGGATACTGACTACCACTAAGTTCATCTCTAGTAAGCGCGCCAAGGTTAAATAGTTCGTCCGTAAAATTCACAAACGGAGTACACGTAATGCGTCACTAAGCTGCGCAGTACAGATTGCAACTAGTTGTGTTATCGCTTTCCTATTAGGCGAAAACTTTACGGGGGCGTGTCTTGGCGCTGCCGAAGGATTAAGGCGCAGATATACGACTTCTAATGATTTTAAATTCAACATCACGTCTAATCGACCGGACTGATTTCTTTGAAAAAAAATAAATGTTATACTAGACCATTTGCTTCGTAATTTGATATGTGAATATTTGCAATTATATTTTTTAACATAGTGTAATTAATTTGTAAAGTAATGTCTACCGCGGACATAAAAACGATAATCACGCAAACACTATCGGGTGTATTTTCATAAAACTTTCACCATATAAAAGACAATTTAATTCCCCGAATTTTAGTGTACGGTTTTTATTTGTTTGGTGTTTGATAAATCAACAATAGATGATTGTTTCATGTTTTGCATAAAATTACCAGCGTTGTGTCATCGCGCTTCTCTTTCTTTTCTATGCAGTCCGATAGTGACCGCGTTTTAGGTCATGTAGTCGCCTTAAGGTGAAAAAAAAAAGTAATCAGGCGGAAAAGGCCGCTATGCTACCTACTTATGGGTGACAGGCACATCGGCGCACAAACTGTAAACATGAAATGCGTACATGATTCTATCTCAAACATATTCTATAGATTAGGACATAGGATACTTTTTATTCTGATATTCCCATGGGATCGAGACGCGGGTGAATCCGCGTGGCAGAAGCTAATCAACAATCAATATGAAATTAACAAAAGATAAATAATATTAACTTTACGACTATTAATCAAAAAACCTGTAATTAACAAAACAAGGTACAAACCAGTCAACAAAAATTAATTATGAACTCTCTACAGACACAATAAAAGCTCTTTGACTAGTTCGATTTTCAATTAGAATTTATTAGTAGAGAAGTTTATTTGCTAAACAAGACCTTAATTTATTGTTCAATTGGGTTTATTGTACAATCAATCATTTATAAAACTCCTTGTAAGGAATTCTTTTATAGAAAACGACTTGGTGACTGTTTCTAGGAAAAAGCCAGGAGAACGATTACATCAAGGGAATGATAGATAGATAGATAAACCATTTATTTGGCGCACACAAAGACAGCACACCACACAAAAATACAATATTAGATGAGAACCAATTACTCACATGAACATAATATAAAAACAAGGTACCGATATCAAAACAAAAAAAAAAGGAAACACAAGCAAAATTCGAAATAAAAGTGACACTATGACGAATAAATCTTTCTATAATGGAATGGAATTTTACTTTCTGTAATTAAATTAATTTTATTTTTAATAAATTACCAAGAGGCTGGAAAGAATGGGAAGACTTGACAACCAACAGTGTTGTTTAAGAGCAGACTATGTAATTTTTTTGATAGATACAACGGTCTACTGCGTGACGTGTGACTGAGTTTTTTTCAGTGAAAAGAATTGCCTGAATTGCTCTGGATTGATGGATCTGGTCTACTGGCATTTGGTTAAACTTATGTGAATCCTAATAATATAAATGTTGCATGCGGAATGGTGAAATATGGCTGAGCTTCAATGTATTTTAACACCTGTTTGGTATTAACCATATTTGCAGAATAAATGTATTTTCTATTATAAAGTCTGCTCCAAAAGTATCTAATGAAAGGAAAGTGTAAACAAACCCTGTTCTGGTTAAATGGCGTTTGTGGTGCGCATACCAACATGCTACCTGCACCTGGTGATGGATGAAAGTTTTTGGCCGCAGGATGTGGTATTCCGCCGCTTTCGCGGACAAGTGCCACCTGAACGCACAATTAGTGCAACCAAGTGATACTAACATAGTTATTAAGTTTTATTTACTAACACAATTGTTACTATATTATTATGTATACTTAGGTTAAGGTATGTATCTATGGGTCTTTGTTACCTGAAAACAAATGGTTTATTATTTATTATTATTAAATTCTTACGCAATATCTAACTCAAGGGAATTAGTGACATTCATCTGTATTTAAATGGTTTCACCTTCACTCTCACAGCCTTTTCCCACAATTATTATTATTGTTTGAATTTAGGCATTATTAATGTAATTGAAAAACCATCGAAGAAAATTGAGGTTTTAAAATTTATCTCAATTGTGAAGTGGAAAGTTTTTGTTTCCCATGGGAGTTTGCAAACAAAATAGCGGTTTCGATTCCGGTTTTGAAAAGTTGACATTTACTTCTAGCTTGGTATGACTTTTTTACCGGATATTTATATGTGTGGGAGGACTTTACCGTCGAGGTAGACTGCGGCAAAGGTAGTCTGATGATCCAATCATGTTTGCGGAGCCATGGCCATGTTGGGATCAGAGATCGCACAACATATAGAGATATGGAGGAAAAACGGGAGGCCTTTGCAGAGCAGTGGGAAACAAAATAGGCTAACAAAAAGAAAACAGCTGGTAAGTCTCATACGCCTCTTTTCCAGATGCCTTTACGCTACAGTGGAACAGTAATATCTAACTAGCCTGTATTGTCCCACTGCAGGGCAAAGTCCCATCCCCATGGAATAGTAATAGGTTAGTATTATTATTAAAAACAAAATCAAAATCGGTTCATCCGTTCGGGAGCTACGATGCCACAGACACACACACACACAAACAGACACGTCAAACTTATAAACAGCCCGTCGTTTTTGCGTCGGGGTTAATAAACTGTTGTTACTAATAAGTAAGCAACGTGCCAAAAATATAGCTTTTAGTATATGGCAACAGTTTTCTCATTACGTATGCATAAAGGATCGTGTTTGGAAGAGCACTATACGAGTATTTCTACTAATTCTGATAGCGACGGAGTTCTTGGATTTCCAAGGTAACTGAGATAATTTATCTCAACACTGTTAAATGTGGAAACTGCAAGAAGAGACAGCCACGTAAATACACTCCGATCTCCGATCTCTCGCTCGAAAATGACAAATTATGGTCTTACAGACACGAAATGAAAGAGCAGTGGTGTAGTGGCACAGTGGTGACGGCCACGACTTACGTAAGTCGTGGGTTCTATCCTAAGTAGGCGTTTTACTTTCCTTCGATTTCCATGGGATTCCCTCATCAGATTCCGACTTGGTGACAATGGCAACTTCGAAACCATAACCTTTTAAACAAAAAAAGAATTTTAATAATTGGTCCACAATTGACGGAGAAATCGGTGAAAATACATTAAAAAAAAAAAAGGAAGTTGAATATATAATCTCCTCCTTTTTGGAAGTCGTATAAAAATTGGGGTACACCAATGCTACTTAACCGCAGAATTTTGCCCCACGAGCTATCTAACAGGGACCTCTAACTACTCCTGGTAAATTAACTAACATTGTTATTCCCGCCAAAATATCAGTTGTTTGGACAGCTGCTGTATCCCCTAAATACTGATAACAGACCACGCGATCATCGCACCCTGTCAAGTGACTATATGCATGCATTATCCCGTAAGATCGTTCCTTATCGTAAACCCCGTGCTCTATATAGTGGAGGTCACTAAGGATGTATGTATGTGTTATGTTCACCCATGTGCACCTACATACCCGTAGGAGATAAGTCTACGAGTATAATGGCACTCTGTTCAGATATTTGTTTAAGTAAACGGAAAAATATTACAAACGTGCGGTTACGAGGCGGTGCGTTTACCGCGAGTAATTTAAAAAGAAAACCAGTTTCGAAACGGATTCTATGCAGAAATCCTAGTATCTACGTTTTACCCTGGGTTTAGTCTCGCAGAGCACCAGTACCTAACAGCTTAATACATCAACGTGACACACCTTTTACTTATAAGCCTCATGCAAACAGAATACGTACCTGGACAGGTCCTGCCTTAGAAACCTAACACCTTACGTCCAAGACTAGATGACACCTTAGATCTTAGCCACACAATCCCATCGTCTCAAAGATTGTAAAGATCTTGCATATTCCTTATGTACAAAGGTTGTTGATACCCCTTTAGGAGTGAACAGGGATCCTTAATCTCTCTTTATGCGCTGTCAGTCGGCGGGTCGGTAACTCATGTTTAACATGGCAGGTGGCGTTACGTGTCATCTCTCTCAGAGCATTACATCCTGTATATTTAATATAAATATGTTCTTGGTTATTTTTCTTCTCTGAATGTACCTATTCGTCCGTGATACGTCGGTTTTTAAGTATGAATAAGTTGATGTGTACAGCTAATATAATATACGGTTGACAAATGTATTAAGAACAGATTTTATATTACTGAATGTCTGTGAGGTGTCTTACTTTGTGTAAATTATTTTATTACTACTGTTCTCAAAATACTGAAGGAAAACATCGTGAGGAAACCGGCCATGTCTTAGAGCCAAACATTCTAACATCGACATCGACATCTAACAACCTGCACTGGGCCCGCGTGGTGGATTACGGCCCACTCCCTCTCACTGAAGCCTGTGTTCCAGCAGTGGGAACACTATAGGCTGATTATGAATGTGTCATAGGAATAAATTAATTAAAAAAAAGTTATTTTCCAAGGTTTTTTGCCCGTTCTTCTTTCCTAATCATAATTTTGTTAAATTTTCGTAAAACAACACGGCCCCTAAAATACCAATTTGTTTCTGAAAATAGTAAGCTACCCACAGTATCTAATTTGTTGTTAGATCCTACCCAATTACTTAAAAATACTTATTTTAAAATTCAATGTTACTAAATTTAAGCACCTACTCAAAACATACTAACATTATCCTATCTTGTTTATGCCTAGAATATATACATAGAAATTACATAGTGACATACATAGAATTGTTTACACGTAATTGTGGAATCTACGTATACTTTATGTCGAATATGTGACAAAATAAATTGATACGTAATTGAACCCACAATATTATTGTACCTTTCTATCAGTGGGTTCAATAAAGGATGCCCACTATCCTATATGGAGTAAGTAATTCAATTAACTTCCTATTAAGGGGAGAGTCGGCATCGTTTGTAGAACTCCCAAGTTTTTGTGAAGCCGAGCTTTGTGTGATTATACACTGCTTCATTTTGTTGGTTTATTATGTCAGCTCTTTTATTGTAATCGATTTAATGTATCTCACGAAATTAATAAAAAGGTTGTTGATTTCACGCTTTAGAAACCAAAAATAGTAACTGATTTAGTACCTTTACATTAAAAGAAAAACTAACGTCAGTCAATGTGGGCTTTTCTAATTTCTAATATGTATGGAAGTGCGTGCAAGTTTTATCGGTACCGTGGACGGAAATTTAAAGGCGTCTTCATAATTATATTTCAACAGATTTTATTTCAATGTGATATCGTGATGCCGTGACATGGACTTGGACGTCCACGACAAACGTCACGTTAGAAATTATAAAACCGCACAATCTATTCGAATATTTGAGGAAAACAATGTTTTCCTTGTTTTTTAGTTATTGAAATGTTATATTTTATTTATTAATTGATTGAAGAACATTGAACGAGATACAAATATATGTTTTATTGTTATTATGCGTACGGGCGTTGTTAAACGTATCCTAAAACAATATTTTTTATAATTAGTTTTTGGTTTATAAAAAATATATTTTGGTTCAAATATATAAGTATTAATTTTTTTATAATAGTGTTTACAGTAATGTTTTACTACTGAAACTAGGTCGCCATTGTAAAACGATAAAAATGGCACGTTGGCTACTTAGTATAGGGGAGCTACATAATTATGGCAAGTTTTTCTTTTGTAGGAAACATTGACCATGTGGCCATGTGATTTGTTTATTTGTCTGTGTCATTAGCTAATGCTTTTTATTAGACAGTACAAAAATGATCAAAAATGTGTAGAGTGAATCAGACTGCGATTTTGAGTTTTACCTATTAAGTACGCGACACCTTTTTACACGCGACTTTACAGACAGCCTCAATAAAATGCTAGGTGATACATAGACAAAAATTATTTTAAGTATCTAGAACTTTCTTCTATAATATTGTATCAATAAAACATTTATTACAAATTAGGTAGCTATTTTTTAAATGATGTGTTTTGGGACACAAAGAACAGGATAGGAGGTGGAGCATAGTTTGTGACGTAGCTCCACAATCACACCCTACTGCATTTCCGTCAAGGTAGCCCCAGTTTACCAGGTTGGACTTACATCTTCCCACTTGTGTCTGGAGACAGGCAAAACATGCAGTCAAAGTGACCTCTGCGTTGCACCGACAAGGCCATGGAAGTGGCAAGTAGTTTTGGGAAAACAAGATTTAAAATACAGTCGTGCCAGCGACACGAAGAAGAAGAAATAATTAGTAATAAGAATTTATTCAATACCTACTTAAGCTGGGTCGCCGTTGTAAGACGATAAATAAAAATGGCGCGCTGTATAGTAGGGGAGCAACATATGGGATGTTTTTCTTTTGTAAGAAACAGTGACCATGTGGCCATGTGATTTGTTTGTTTGTCTGTGCCATTAGAGATTAGAAACGCCTCCTATTGTTGTTCTACGACTGTCTTTTATTTAAGTGCGTGAGTTTATTAATGATTCTCATCTGTTTTTGTGGTTTTCTTCACAATGATGGGGATAAAATTGTTCGAACATTATGCTTTGTCTGGTCTATATTAACAGGTATAATTTGTATTTGACGGCCTGTTTAATCAAATGGTCACGTCGAGGATTCGATCCAAAAGTCAGTTGTAAGTTTTTTTTCAGTAGCCACAGTTTGAATATGCAATTAATTCAAAACTTTTTCATTATTTAAATATACTTTGTATATGATAGAAGACACAATATATAAAAAATGCATTACTTGTTTTACAATTGTTTTTTTTTTATATGTTGTGTTTTTTTGGTGGAACGGAACGCAAACTCGAAACGCGTCGTCTTTGACAATGCGGAAGTGATGTTTAAATTCATGTAAATAAACATCTATTCTTAGCACACTGCTTGTTATTAAAGGCCGATTATTCAATCGACAGATAATTTTTATTTCTGAAATAAAATTGATTTCTGACAGATTTTGTAAAGAAGAACTGTCTAAAATTCAAAATTATTCCTCGGATAAAATTACCTAGCGTTGGAAAAATCTGCCTTAAGATAAGTAAGTGAGATATGTCTGCTTGCGGGGGCAAAAAAAGAGATGTAAACAAAGCAGTCTCGTGGATAATGACGTCACATTATGGCCGCGGCAGTAACGGACATTTGAACAGTAGCTACCTAGTATAAAATAATTAATATTTTAAAGTTGAAAATAGTTTTTTTTTTAAGATAATTCGCATGGATTTATATTACTGTATTTTACTGAATAAGTGAAAAAATATGATTATTCTCTATTTGAGTCTGGTTGATGGCAATAGACACGTCCCTTTAACATGGATTAAAGCGTAACTGGCGAAATGTCGGTGTGGTGTACAACTCTGCCCACTCGTTCAGAGATCATGGGCGTGATTCTTTACTGTAGTGAAAACGTTCCATGTATTTCTAGCAACAATTGAATTTTATGAGACCTTGAACATATAACATGATAGTAATCGATTTCGTATAAATTGGGTGTAATGCGCGATATTGATTGATATAATAAAATTTATCGAGTAGAGAGGAGGCTTTATGTAGCTATATTTTATAAGGCTCTTTGATATTTATAAAATAGAGTAAGTACCTATAATGTTTAGATATTGTATAAGTTTTGGTATAACGTTCATTTCATAATGGCTTTCTTATCTTTAGATTATATTCCTAACTTAAGATAAAATGGTTATAGATTACTTATTGTATCTGTATATCATATAGAAAATTACACTTTATAAAAAAATTGCTTACAATTAAAAAGTATAAAAATGGTTAAAAGATAAGTTGAGTGAATGAGACTGTACGAGATTTTGAATGTTTCCAATTGAGTATGGTACCTAAACCTTTTTATACATGACTGTATACAGCCTCATTTGCTAGATTATACATAGGCAGTATCAATGTGAAGCCACAAAACATATTACACATTGTGTGTCTACTTAATTATAGCTTCACGTTGATAGAACACAAATTGAAGACAATCAAATGAATTATTGTCGACGTGAACATCTTTTTGAAGCAGACTGCACCTAATCTAAAATAATTTTTATCTACTCGCTATAAAAATGACAATAGAGAGAGCACTTTGTTGGTATCTCTGGCAACAACCATTAAAATAAATTATGAAACTTTCGCCGGCTAATAGAAAACAATAAACAGTTTATGATCTGTGACGGGCTAAATTAACGATTGCACGTGCCGAGAGCGAAACGAGTTAGGGGTGTTCATCATGTGAACTTTCCCGGTTTATTTATTCCCGGGGTCTTTCCCGGAGCGGCTTAATGGCGCCTTAAGCGGTAATGTGTGGTCATAAATTAAACGATAATAAGTTCGGACAACAACACTGCCGTTAATGACTGTAAGGCGAGAGATAGTGTGTGATGTCGTAGACGAACCCTTCGACACTTTCTTCAGTTATCTGTGAGCCGAACACGCGTCCCTTCCGGGGAGCTATCAAGGGGTGCTAGCCCGGGGAGCTTTCCCGGGTTAATACGTCTAGTGCTGTGCGTAACGGAGTTTTCGGGGTATTTTTTTTATCGGGAATGGTTGTGGTAATATTTGCCGTAGGAAGCGGCTTTTAAGGGTGTGTTGAAAAAGAATAGGTATGGTTTACTGAAATGTTTGGGGGTTTTAGAAAAAATAAATATTATAATTTATTAGTGTAAAATAAATACTACCTACCTACATAGCAAAAGTTACGAGATATTAGAGACATTTTATGAAAAACACTGAAACTTTTGCGGTTGAAGAATACGAGGTATTCCACTCAGACGCCTGTAGCATTGATGTAATTTATTCTTAATCTGATTTTGTTTTTTTAGTGTTCATTGATTTCAAAAATCAATCTGCCTAGCCTTTTCTCAACTATGTTGGGGTCGACTTCCAGTCTAACCGGATGCAGCTGAATAGCAGTATTTTACATGGAGTGACTGCCCATCAGAACTTCACAACCCAGTTACTGGGTAACACGATACGACTTGGTAAGACTTGTCAGATTTTCGGGCCTCTAGTGACTACCCGTAATGACTGTCAAAGATGACAGCCGACAGTCGTAACCACGTGATTTTAGGGGCACGGAGGTGTCTCGATATGTAATGAATGGCCACCCATCCACAAACCGACCGCAGTAAGCGTAGCTTAACCTTCAGTCGATCCGTGCGGCTGATATCGTTTAGCCACGAGCCCCTCCCTAGGTACCTACTCGTACTTTCATAATTATTAGGTTTGAAGCTTTATATTAAAATCCATTTCAATCTCCACTATTATTTTTTCGCTTTAAATAAATATGAGACATGGTTACAACCTTTGTTTATCGGTGCCCGTAGAGCAATTTTCTTAGATAAGTTTGCTACTTTCTATTGTTTCGCAAAGTCTATATAATAGAAATATATATGTACAGTAATTGCCCTCGAGAAAGGAAAACAAAGTTCTAAAGATTATCGAGTAAGTTTATTATTTGCTTGTTTCTGAACACAATTGATCATGTTGGATTTAATATAATTATTCTTATTAAATACTTGATTTTTCCAGCGGCTACGCCTACGCGTGTGGCTACTACCGGGATAAAAAGTGTCCTATGTGTTAATCCAGGTTTTATAAACTATCTGTATGCCAAATTTTATCCAAATCCGTTTAGCCGTTTTAGCGTGATTCGTGAACATCCAAACTTTCACATTTCTTAATAGGTAGGAGGATTAGTAAGATTTAGTAGGCTAAATCCTATTCCTCCCTACCTATTAATAAATGTGAAAGTTCATCAATTCACCATTAAAGAGACCAGTCCTAACGGTTAAGAAATTAAAAAAAAAACGTGTAGGGTCGGGGGACTCCCATCAGGAATAAAGTTCCTTACGCGGTACTCGCACGCAAACACACTCGTATGTAATAGAAAAAGATAGAGAGAGAAAGAGTGAAATTAATAGCTATCTAGAATGGAATAGTATATATTTATTTGCTTTAAAACATGGTACCTTGAGGACTTGTAAATAGAATTATGATCTTACATTATTTCGTCTAGTAGGTATAAATATAGATAGGTTATACGGGATGGTGTCTGCAACTCAAAATATATGCGCGTATTTTGCGTATGCGTGGGAAAATTGTAGTATAAATATTTAGAAGTTGTAATAAAGTTGTTGCCATCTTGGATTTTCATTTTGACTTTGGTATAATCGGCTTTAGTACCCTGGAAAACCACGAAAACTATCTTGATAAAGTCGTATGGAGACGCTTTTTCGTTACGTAAAGATTTCTGCCAGTTTATCCAACCGCAAGCCGCGGTAAAGAACTTCGTTCCAAAAAGAGCATAGACACGTACAAAAAACCAAGCAAATGTTTTAACATTTCGTTCTACCAACATAGAACGAAATGTTAAAACATTGGCTAGGATTCCTACAGCTTCTTTTTTTGCTTGTTCACTTCCATCAGAGGGTTACTTTGTACTGCGCAGCCGACGATCAAACATACGAATGTGCCCATGACGTCCTTGTCATTTTCGGCAAAACAATCGCGTGTTCAGTCTTCAGTCGATCGTGCAAGCTGGGCGACTGTGTGCTCTTGATATCTGTGTTTTTGCGCCGTGGTTAATGCAGCTTTTCGACTTTGTAATATGCGTAAGGATGAATGTGAATTCGTATGTTATCAAGATTTAGAAGAACTTGTAAAAATATTATAAAGCCGATCCAAACATTTGTAATACAAAAGTAAAAAAAGTATCTAGCCTAAATCGATGCAACTATTGTGTAAGTTTTGTTACATAAACTCAAAGCATTTATTCCAATCAACATTTACAAGCACTTTCGAATGATCAAGGAGTTGGTCAGTCAGAAATTTTAAACTAGTTGCCCATTCAAAAGTGTAGTAGTTATATCTAAGGAGAAGAACGATTTATTCCGGTCTAACGGGCATGAAACTCCATGGACGCTCTTTTAAAATTATATTGTTACTACTTACTAGTTGAAAGAATAAAGAAAGACCGATGTAAAGAAGAGGTACACGTTAAAAGCGTCCAGAGTACAACAAATAACAACAACAAAATTAAAACAAAAGAAAAATTCTTTGAAATACATGGCAGCTATCGTAACTCTCCCTCTGTCCACCTAAGAATATACCATAAAATCTCTTTCTTTTAAGGTTGTCGACTACAAATTGTTTTTGAAAAGAAGTTACATTTTGTATTTGGCCCAAGTACCCAGCAACGCTCACACAATTCGTTGACGCAGACAAGTACAGGTGACAGGGCATTCGGCGCAAGATGAAAGGTGGGTGGGTCATGGCCAGTTATGGTGATATATTGAAACAAACAAAAATACTGGAAAAATTACTTTCATAAGCATAATATTTAAAAAACGTGTGGGTTTATGTATGTTTGTGTAATGTTTTCCGGCGTTATGAGATTTTTTATGAAAATCAGCGAAATATGTTCTCCTACGATAAGAATCGATATTACGAACAAATGTTTGATATTGATACTGTCTAATCTAGTGTAAAATCTGTTCAAAAGCACTGGTTTTCCTAGTTTCACTAGTGTTATTGAGTTCTTCCGTTAGAAAATTTCTCTCCAGCCCGAGTGCTCGCCATAAGCTTGGTAGAGAGTTTGATTTCCGCAATAGGACAAATATTTATATTGGTTCCAATGTTGGTTCCGTGTGTAATGGTGGCTACGACAGTGAAAGTGGCTTGTATGAAATCGTGTTGTGCGGTAGGTACTGCTTTTTCACATATTTGTGACTAATATGATAAGGACAGATATAATTTATAAGGGGAATGTGTTTGGGTGATGATTTCTGTAGGTTCGAGCGAAAATTATTGAGAAAATTATGTTACATAAATCGAGTTTAAAATTGAGAAACAGGTCATCAAAAAAAAAAAAAATTTCATACAACATTTGCCATAGACAACTATAATTTTAAAAGTCCTACAAGACGTCCACTTTTTCCTACTCGATATTACAAGAGTAAATCCAGAATCCTCATAACAATTTCCTTCCAGAAAGTCCATCATCATTGTCATAATCATATGACAATGACGGTCGATTTTCTATAGGGCAGACAACCTGGTTTTAGACAGACAACACGTTTTAAGGCTCCCGCTGACAGGAGCGAAACGACAGCGCGACACGACTTTAACAGAATAATTTCTATGAAAACTATGGGAGCCTTAAACAGGTTGTCTGTCTGCCTTTAAGTGGCATAGAGAACCTAGGAACAATACAATCATTTACTATTATCAGATAAAAAACCAGACTCTAATTAAATTGATAGGAACGCTTCGTAAATTAAACTATATATCGATAAAACATTCACCGAATCCCAGTCAGTTTAATCTTTTGTATTGTTTCCCCGCGTACCTCACACCTATGTTTATCCTTCGAGGCTCAGAATTGACGGGTAGGTAATTACTTAAGGAGAACGTGGTTCTAACTTTCAGGATACACATGGAACTAATCAAAGAAGTAACAGGCTGCTTGTTGCTGATACACAAGTGCTGATTTAATGCTTAACTTGCATAAGGGTTTCTTTGGCATGATAGTATCTGATTGCTTATACTCCGACTTTTAATTAGCTGCAGTAAAATTACACTTCATAATAACTCATTTCGGACTGCGTTTAGAGGTATGCATGTCAAGTAAGTTTAGTTTGTTACACAATTCTGTACTAGAAAAACAAGATTAGGTTGACGGCCGCGAAACTTACGTTACGTTTTCATCGCTCTAGGGCCTCAGAAATGTGGCTGGGGCTAACAGTATCCGGAATGAGACAAGTAAGGCCCAAGAATGGTCGGCGAGAAGTCGTCAAAACTTCCATAAGCGCAAAACTTCAGTCGTTGAGTATGCACATGACCAAACGAAATAGTTGACATTATCTTACAGCTGAAACCATAGCTGAACAATTTGTTTCATTCAATTTAATATTAGTTTCGAAATAAATAAATTAATGCATGTTCTACGCACTGAAAGACATAAACTACTGGTATACCTTATATCATCAGATAACCTACAAACCGATCACAAAACAGAGTTTTCACCACAGCTACTGCTACACGTGTTTGCAAAATTTCAACTCAATCAGATTACGGGTTGTGGGTTAGAAATCAATGACAAGATTCGAATATTCACTGTTTTACCACGAGCTCTTCTTGAAGAGCACGGCTTCGGCTTCGTGTAGCTCAACTCGGGTCTTGACCCGAGTTGAGCTACACGATTACTGATAAACGTGTGCACTGACTGGATAGATCCGCTCTAATCTGTGTGGTTCCTTCCTCAAAATACCATCTTAGACGCTGATCTGCAATCCTGCATGGTCATCATATGGCCTGGCCAAGATTATGTCTGGGCCTTAAAAAATACAGTGACCTCTGAATTTGTTTTGTGTTTTTTCTCAGAGAAATCGGATAGGAATCATCGATCTCATCTAGTTTTAAAACATAACTTATTTTGACGTGCAAAAATGTTTTTTTAAACCAATTTACAGAAATAAATATAATTTATCTCACACAAAAAAGAGGCTTAAGAGGTTAACCAACTGTTATCAGTAAAAAAAATACTATGAATGTCAAACCTTGTGGATTGAAGTGTACAAGTTTTTTTTTATCCATTTTACATATAAAATATAATTTATTATTTTATCATTTAGTTAGATACTTAGATATAACAGACATTTAAAAATATTGAATGTCTCTCGTTGCCTCAAATCTTGCAGTACCGCCGTCAATAAACAGCTTTATTCCGTCTATACACGGTTAGACGTTGTTGCATAAATTACCGCAAGACGCAAGACTGCACGCCGCGAGGACGCGTTTGCTTGTAAGACAGGTGTAAGTTAGTTAACGTACTCGTCGTAAAGCGATCCACTGACGATACTGTGCTAGAGGTTGATGTGATCGTTTCCCTATAAACGTATTTTGTAGTAAATGGGTTTTACCACACCATATTATGGTAATTTAAAAAGAAATAGTAAGGAATAAAATTTTATTCATCTCTCAAATACAAACGCAAACTATGGTTTCGTATAATTTAGAAGCATTTTTCAAGTTTGAAAATGTGAGTACCATGGATCCGTTTAGTAGCATATTATGGTGTAAGTTGACTTGCAAGAGCCGGCAGTTGACAGCATGCCATGTTCACTGGAGATGGCGCGTGTGTTGGATCATTCGGTTCCCTACAAAATGGTTGAGCTGGCTGGTGCTGATCCACGCGTCATGTTCGTAAACGGGCGTCGTCGGTTGAGACTGGTCATCTCTTAACTGCCAGGGCTTATTTTTTATATTTTATTTTTAACTGTTTCTTAATTTTTTCTACATTGTTCTCACATATAGAAGCAACAAGAAAAATGTACCCAGGATTTTGTAATATCTTCTTTTAAAACAGTGTCCATGGAGTTTCTTGCCTGTTCTTCTCTATAGAGATCTACATTTTGAAATGGGCTACTAGCTACAATTTTCTGACTAACTGACCAACTCTTTGACAATTCAAAAGTGCCTATATATTATTTAAATAAAATAAATGCTTTGACTTTGAGTTTAAAATAAAATAGGTTTTATCAAAAATAGTCGAAAAATATATAACATGGCTTATAAAATTAGTTTTAGATACCCGTTTTTAGATATTATTGTAATGTAACAACAATACATTCATGAATATGGAAGAGAAATAACATTTAAGATAAAACATATTTTTGTAATAACTGTCGAAATACCTAGATTTTTTTTTTTTTTTTTTTTAAATGGCATCTCGCAGTTCATCCTTTATGAGGATGGCTACTGCTTAACCGGACTTTCCTGTGGATGCCTCGAATTAAGGCCTCCAGCCAGGGCAAACAATAACTTAAAAACTAAGCGACAGCGCTAAGGGTAACCCCCTGTGGGGTTCGGACCTCGGCTCAGGGCGTCGCTGGAAGAGGACAGCAAGGGACAGGCTGGATCGGTATTATTATTAGTGTTTAGGGGCGAATTTAAAACTACAGGCTCAGCTGCGCGGGCTGGCTCGAGTAAGGGTCGGGGCGGGCACGGTGATGGTGCGGGACGTCGCGACGGGCCTCGGCGGCGAGGACGGAAGGACGGATGTCTGAGCTCGTGTTTGTGATGTTGTCTGAGAGTACTAGTGGCCTTACTGCTCTCCTGGAGGAGGGTAGTGGCGTCGTCGGGGATAGTGAGGGTATGCCTTGGTCGGCGAATCCTACTTATGCGGGAGGGAGTGTATCGGGAGGCCGCCGCAATCAGGGGATTGGGGTGCTTTATAGCAGAGTCAAAGAAGCGCTTGGAGAGGCGTTTCATGAACTGCTGGATGGTGGGGATTCTGAGATCTAGATGCAGATTCACATTTCGGACATAGAAGGGGGCTCCCGTGACCTTTCGGAGGAAACGGTTCTGGAGGGTTTGCATTTTATGCAGAAATCGCGGCTTGGCGTGTGCGAAGACTACGCAAGCATAGGTCATGATGGGACGGATGACCGCGGTGTAGAGGCGCAATTTGCACTTGAGTGACAATTTGCTGCGGGCAGTTATCATAGAGTGGAGCCTACCGAGAGCGAAAGAGGCGCGCGAGCGCGCCGTCTTTATGTGCTCGTTGAAGGTGAGGTTGTGGTCTAGGATGACACCTAAGTATTTGGCTCGCTTTCCCCAGGGGATCGGCTTGCCATACATAGAGATCGGGCGCGGGAGGGGCGGGGGTAGTTTGCGCGGTTTTGAGAAGATGACCGCCTGACTCTTATCGGGGTTGACCTCGATTCTCCATTTCCGGAACCAATCGCTCAAGGCGCTTGCGGAGGTTTGGAGGTTTCGAGCTATGGATGACTGGTTGACACCCGAACAGTAAATGGCAGTGTCGTCGGCGAAAAGCGCCAACTGTGCCTTTTTACTGTTCGGGATGTCACTAGTGAACAGGGTGAAAATGAGGGGAGATAGAACGGAACCCTGGGGGACTCCGGCGCGGATGGGGTGAGGGGGAGAGAGAGCGCCCTCGATACGGTAGCGGAAAGTGCGGTCCGACAGAAAATCTCGTAAGATGAGCACGAGACGGTCTGGCACACCTAGCAGGTACAGCTTATATAATAAGCCATTGTGCCAGACCTTGTCGAACGCCTTCGCTATATCGAAGAACAGGACGCCTGTCGAAGCACCTCGCTGAAAAGCAGCGCTAATGTGCTCGACTATGCGGTGGAGCTGGTGGATGCACGAATGCTTCGTGCGAAAACCGAACTGTTCGGGGGGGATGAGGCTCTTTGCTTCGGCATAGTCTTTGAGGCGCTTATAAATAAGCCTCTCGTAGACTTTACCGAAAACATTGAGCAGACTGATGGGGCGGTAGCTGGAGGGCTCAGACTTGGGCTTGCCTGGCTTTGGGATGCCTATGACTGTGGCTTCTTTCCACATTTGGGGGAAGATGTTGTTGCTCAGGGCGCCATTGAAGATGGCGGTCATGAGCAGTATGAGGGGGGCGGGGAGGAGTTTGTACACCCTGTTGGTGATACCGTCCGAACCGGGGGCTTTGCGGGTTGCGAGCCCTTTTATGATGTCTTGCACTTCGTCGGGAGTGACGGGAGGCAGAGGATCATCAGGGTCTTCGACTGGCGGGAGGGAGGCTCTCCGTTCGACTTCAGCGTTCACCTCGTCGAGGTGCGCTCTGTCTACTGGTTGAGAGCTGGGAGTGCATTGAGCCTCTAGGCTGTCGGCTAGGCATTCGGCCTTTTCGAGGTTTTCGAAAGCGACCGTTTTGTCGGGGCGTGTGAGGGGAGGAACTGTGGCCTCTTCAGAGGAGCGGAGCTTCCTCTGGAGTTGCCAGAAGGCGTGGTGGGTGGGCTCGAGTTCGCCGATCAACTTATCCCATCCCTCGGAGCGCCACTCCCCTATGCGTTTCTTTACAGCACGCTGTAAATGGCGCATGTGGGATTTGTTCGCGTCGCAGGGAAAAGAGTCGTAGGCACGAATGGCAGCGTTCTTCTCGGTCACCAGTTCACGTACGTCATCGGGCAGTTTCCAGCGATGGTCTTCCATCACTGGAACTTCCCGTGAGCAATCCGTCAGTACGGATTGAACGTGCTCTGTGAACGAGTCGATCGCCCCAGTCGTGTCTGCGACTGAGATAATTTGCTCGGGGATGGAGTCTAGGTGGGGAGACGTGGTGGATTTCAGTCTTTCGCTTACTTTCCTCCAGTCGGTGACTGTTTTGGTCGGGGGGGGCTGGTTGGGGTCGTGCGGGGGGCCCGAATAGGGGGCCAGGTGCAAGATGACCGGGCGGTGGTCAGAGTTAAGCTCTTGTACCGTCTCGATAGACTGCAAACGGAGGTTTACATTCTTGAGAAGCGCTACATCGAGAACGTCAGGAAGTTGGGCGGGGTCGCCCGGGAAATGAGTGGGATACATCGGAGCGATGATATCGAAATTGAGGGAGTCGCCTAGTTTGAACACGATCCTACCTCTGGTAGAGGTCGTGCTGCTATTCCAAGCGGGATGTTTGGCATTGAGATCCCCCGCCATGATGACGGAGTCACTCATACCGAAGAGGGTAGTGAAATCGGTAGTGAGAGAGATGGGATCCTCCGCACCATTGGTGGGCGGGATATAGGCGGAGATGATGGTGATTGCGGGGTGACCGGTCATGCCGAGCCGACAGATAGAGATCTCTAGCTGAGAGATAAGGGCGGGCGGGTCTATCGGGATGCAATGGAGGGACTTCCTATAGTAGATGAGGGTACCGCCCTTGTGGCAGCGAGCCCTGTCATTGCGAACTATCTTGTAGTTGGCAATGTTCGGGTTCCGCAGATGGGGCTTCAGGAAGGTTTCCTGGACTAAGAGGACATCGAGCTGGTGATCGCGGAGGAACGCGGCGATCTCATCGCGTTGATTTTTAATGCCGTTTGCATTAAAAAACCCTAGTCTAAGGGATCGGGGTTTGGTAACGCTCATTCTTTGTAAAGCCATTGGAGCTTTTTAGAAGTTGAGGGTTTGCATGACTTGCGTAATCTGAGGATACGCATTGAAAATCTCGGCGATGCGCCGAGGATTGCCGTTACAGGCTTGGATTTCCGCTGCCATGGCATTTGCGGGGGCAATAAAAGCTGCGTAAGCACCGATTATTACCTCCATGCTGCTAGGCTGGGGGCGGGAGGCGGGGGTCGGGGGGGACCTACTGGGACCAGCGGGAGCCCTGGGCGCGGCGGCGGGAAGGGCTACCGGTGGGGCTACTGGGACCGAGGGGCCTACTGATGGCGCGGGGATGACAGTTGCCATCAGCGCTGGGATAGTCGGGGGTGGGGGGGGCACCGAAGCTGCGGGAGCTTTGAGGTGGTTGAGGTTCGCCCATGGGGAGGGCCTTTGGGGACTGAGCCTATCGGGCATCTGGGAGGAAGGGATCGGGATCCTCACAGAGGGGCTTTCCCTTTGCTGACGGTCGCTCGCGCGCTTCGTCAGTTTGGGAGAAGAAGACTTGGGAGCCTTGGGGCAGCCACGGTAGTTAGCCGGGTGCCCGGATTGGCCGCAAAGAACGCAGCTCGGTGGCTCTGTGCACTGAGAGCGGTCTTTGGGGCGGGGACAGTCTGACGTGCCGTGGGCACCTAGACACTTGACGCATCTAGGTGTCGCGTAGCAGTGGGATTGGGAATGGCCATACAGTTGACACCTGTGGCATTGTCCGATGAGGTTGGACTTCCTGGGTTTCTCGATAGAGATACCCGAGAGGGAGCAGACTGACTTCACCTTGAAGATGGGGTGATGTCCTTCAGTAGGGTCGCAGATGACCAGGACCATGTCGTAGACTAGGCCCTTCCATGCTTTGTGCAAGCGATGGACTGCTGAGACGGGGATGCCTTGTGAAGCAAGGTCTTCTTTGATCTCCTCGGTGGGGATTTCTTTGGGGACGCGCCTGATGATTACGCGGGTGGGGACTTCCTCCGGAAGGGAGTAAGTATGAAAGGAGTAAGCCCTTGTCTGGAGGAGACGGGTAAGGTCCCTGTAGTCCGAGGACGAGGCGACCGTTACCTTAATACCCTGTTGGGTTGAGCGGGCGTTCGTGTAGTTGATCTTTTGATCAACACACGCTTTGGAGATTTCTGTCCATTTGGACTTATCCTGGACATAGATGGGGGGCGGGGGTCGTGGCTTCTTTGCGTTCGAAGCGGGAGGGGTAGCCGAGAGGCTAGACGCGGGATTGGCCTGCGGTGCGGCGGGGGTTGGGGTGGGGGGGCGGGGGTTAGAGGGGATTACCGCGACCGACTTTTTGGCCTTGTTGGCGTGAGAGGAGGCGTTCTTCTTTCTCTTGCCACCCTTTCCGACGACTATATAGTCGTCTTCCGAGGAGGACGAAGAGTCAGAGAGGGCTTCCTCTGAGTCGGATTGAGATTGGGGTACGGACGTGTCCATACTCTCTGGAGTATCTGCTGCGGTAGCGGCTGGCACGGAAGGTGCGGGATCGGGGACTGGCACGGACGGTGCGGGTTTCGGGGCGGACACGGAGGGAGCGGGTGATGGGGCTGGCACAGAGGGTGCGGGTTTTGGGGCGGGCACCGAGGGTGCGGGTTTAGGGGCTGGCACGGATGGTGCGGGTTTTGGGGCTGGCACGGAGGGTGCGGGTTTTGGGGCTGACGCGGGGGGTGCGGGTTTGGGGGCTGGCGCGGAGGGTGCGGGTTTGTGGGCTGGCACGGAAGGTGCTGGTTTGGGGGCGGCGGCTGGCACAGAAGGTGCAGGCGAGGGGGCTGGCACGGAGGGTGCGGGAGGGGAGGCGGCGGCGGCCTCGGGGATTTCGCCTGAGTTTGGCGGAAAGAGGGGGCTGACTAGCGCGTCGCTAAAGTCAATGTCGATGACCGAACCGGGAGGGCGTCTAAAATTTATAAGACGTTGGGCATACTGGTTAACGAAAGAGGGGTCCTTGAAGAGGACCTCTTTAACGAACGCCAATATGACCGCGTCTGCCATGATCGGGATGGGGGCGGGGAGAGGGAAGAACCATAGGGGGCGTGAATCCCTAACAACCTAGCACCCCGGGTGGATGGGCCCGGGGGTGTGAGATCCTACCCTCCCTGTCGGGTGTGAGACAGGGAGGTGAGTACCTGAAGTGAGCCCTAAGCTTGTGACCCGTCGCCGATCTTATTGTGCGAACGGGGCCCTGACCAGTCTGTGCGATGGGTGTAGAGACACCCTAGACCGGCTTCTAGTACGAAGGGGTTGACACACCCAACCGTACTAGACGCGAGCTGTGGACAAGGGATTAGTTACGAAGCTAGAGCTGACTAGGAGCCACCCCCAAGGCCAAGCTTCTAGCTCCCGATTCCAATTGACAGCCTCGCCCTGATGGGGCTCGGCGGGTGAGATTGGGGCACCACCCCCTTGGCTTCGTTGGCACCGTGAGGTATCCACCAAGGACCACGAAACTGTGGTTTTTACCCGGAAGGGGCCAAAAACCTCGACGACACGTGTGATGACGAATCTATCTTAAAGAAACAACTTCTATCAACCACGCCTTGAAAAAGGCGGCTATTGACAGGGTGCGGGCGTAGTCCGGAGACTACTGAGCTCGTTACGGCTAGCGTAGCGAGAACGGGCGGCGGCAGGCGGCGAGGCGGTGGGGGCGTGCAGCGAGCGAGAGCGGGCAGCACGACCGTCCACGGCGAGCGTCGAACGGCGAGTCCGAAATACCTAGATGACCTTAGTAACCTAATAAACATGTGACGTACCTACTCCAACGTTAACTCTGCCATTAAAACCTCACCTCTTAGGTTAAAACCTTTTTATTTTCCAAATAATGACTGTTTGTTTGCTTTTAATGTTTTATTCAAAACGAGATAAATCAAATTTTTTCTTGATTATTTTTTGTTGCTTGATAATTGTTGAACTGGTTTCACCTGATAGGTATCTACTCCCAAATTGCTGTTATATTACATCCACGCACTGATTCCTGCCAGCGTGCAATGTTCAAAGTCTTGATGTCGAGCTCCGCATCCACAATCCGCACAAACAATATATATTCTCCAAACCTGGTGTTGAGCCAGTGAAAAAGGGCAATTAATCACAAGTTGTTGCATACTCCAACCTAGCTGCAGAGTATTCCTGTGCTTTGAGTCCCGCGCGGCGTTGTCTGCTGGACATCGTGACCATGCACTTTCGCCTGTGTCCAGGAAACTACGATCGAATACATTTTTTTTTTTTCTTATTAACACTAAAGCTCCCTTACCTTTTTATCTCAGGGCAAAATAGCTAATGTTTTTTTTTAGGTATATAAAATTCATTTTAAAATCTGTTGATCGATGTCGATTGCAATCAGGTAATATTCGCTTTATTCGTTATAAATTTTTATTCAAAAAATATCCTGAATTTGTTATATACTCACCTAATTCCTTTTTATTTTTCTAATATTTAGTTTTCCTACAATTTTCAAGCAATGAACCTCCGTTTTTTTATACATTTAGATTTTTTATACATTTAATATTTGGATTTGATTTGAAAATTAAACGTATTATATTCAATGTGGTGATTCTTGTTATTTTTACGTAGTGGGCGTATTGGACTGTGTAGCAATCAGAAAGGGATTTGTTGTAATGGTCATGAAAATTATTTTATTAGTACAAAGATATAAGTCAACTACCACGAGGTGAACTTACTTATATTATCTAAATACTAGCTTCTGCCCCGTCGCATCGCGTCGTCTGCCCACTATTACTTCGTTTTCGCTTAACGTTCTTGTTTCTGATTTTGTTTATTGTTATTAGCCTCATAAGGATTATAATGTGATGACTTCGAGAATTGGGCAAAAATGACCGCTGTTGCTAGATATTATTAGCACGTTCAAACAAAAAAACTAACTCTTCAGCTTTATTATTAGTCCAAATATAAGTCTAATATTGCCACAAAGCATTCTGCATGTGAGGCGACCAATACATAGATAGATAGATAGAATACTCTTTATTATGCACACCATATAAATTAGTTATATGGTGTGTCTATAGTTACAATATTTGGAAATGTGTGAGCACCATGTTTCTATCAAGATAATTTTATTAATTTATCTGTCACTGTTTAGTTTTTAACACATTGTTTTTTTTTTATTCCAGGTACATCGTCTTCACATATAAATAGTGTAGGTAAATAAAAGATTGTAAAACATTTTAAAAGAGTAATGTTTCTTTCCCATTCTTCTCCACACAAAACTACCTTTCGGAACGGACAACTAGAAACAATTACCCACCAAAAACAATTTCATGTAACAAGTTACCAAGACGAGACCACATATGGCTCGCACTGTCAAAAAGTTATCAGAAGGACATTTCTGGTAATTTAAAACGTTCAAAATCTAGTCGCAATTAGAGGTATTTTTGACAGATTGAGACTGAAATCAGACTGTGAACGTTCTTAAAATTACAAGAATTGCTCCTCTGATCTCATGTAGAGCCAAGCTTATAACTCTATACATCCTAACTCTACATGCCCTAACTTCACAAACTCTACACCTTAGTGAAAATATGTGGCTTGGCCGTTTCGTTACTTCAAGAATAATTGTATAACATAAAAGTAATGAACAGTGAAAAAATTTTTCGCCTCACGCCCTTCTGACGGTAACGAAACGGCCAAGCCACATATTTTGAATAAGGTGTAGAGTTTGTGAAGTTAGGGCTTTAAGTTAGGGCTTAGTTTCACTGGCAACTAAGACTGGGTTAGCGTTATTTTTTTTTGGCTTCCCTCTCCTGTGTCTCCAGGGCCTTATTACTAAGCCTAATGTCTGTCAGTCTGTCTGCCAGTTACAGAGCTTTAGCTTAAGTGAGGGAGAATGTGAGTTGTGAGCCATGTAAAAAATCAACGTTTTATTTTCATGAAAATAAATGACTGCCGAGTTATGTGTCTGACTCACTACGGCCCACTTTCATCACAAAGAACTTTTTTTTTATTGCTAAATGGGCCCGCTCTTGACCTTGATCACGCTTGATGGAAAGCGACGGATGAGGTCTATGATGTCCAAGGCACTAGAACTCCCACGCATCGATGAAACGGCAGGCTGCTGGACGCCGGACTCCGGTGGGAGGGTGGTCGCAAACCAGGCGGGCGTTAGCCCTAAAACCGCAAGGGAAGAATTGGCCCGTCAAGTAGGGTGTTAGGTGTGACTGTCCAGGATGCGCCGAGCACTCAGTTTGATTCAGTAACTGGCGGAACTAACTGCGCTACACGAGGAGGCTTCTTCATGCATCCCAAATAACTAATTACGGTTAGCGCTAAATGAGTAAATAATATCATTCTGTTTCGGTAAATCGTTTTAAGAAGAAAGAGATAGACTGATGCTTTAAATATTTATACATAAACTCACGCGTTCTTTACAGCATGCATACCCAGGTAGAAAATACAGAATGCCATCTGCTACGATCCTTAAATACTCCTTTTGACTCGTTTACATTCATACATCTAGTCATAAATGTACGCCGGTTGTGAGCAAATAAAGCCCTCCAGACCGTATTTCGGCCACGGCAGCCAATCTCAATGGAGACTCTTCGACGCGGGAGATAATATAGTGCACAAGTGTGCGCGCAGACACAGGTGCACTCCGTCTTCCCTCACTCTCATAGTCCGATGGGACGGCAATCCGACCGGAGAGATATCAGGCGCAGGACCAACGGCCGTGCTTTCCGAGGCGTGCTTTCACGGGGGTATCATACCGCCAACTTCCAAACTCTGGGCTGTTACTGAGAAATTCCTAATGGAAAAACTCAATAACACTTTGCCCGACCCGGGAATCGAACCTAGGACCGCACGTTCAGCAGTCGCGCTTGTGACCACGAGACCAACGGGGCGGTTGCGAGTACTACGCACCTTACCTTTCTGAATAACTTCACCAATAAGGTCAATATATGCACAATCAGCCTATAATGTTCCCTCTACTGGGACTCAGGCCTCCGCTCTTCGAAAAGGAGTGGGCTGTAATCTACCACGCGGGCGAAGTACGGGTTGGAAGATGTCACATGTCTTCGAATTTTTGGTTCTAGGACATACCGGTTTCCTCACGATGTTTTCCTTCACCGTTTTGAGAGCAGTGGTGATGAAAATATTTACATAAACTAAAGCTCCTGCCTGGGTTGGAACCCACGACCTCCAACTTGTAAGTCGGAGCCGTTACCGCTGGGCCAAGACTGATATGTTTAACGTTTTAAATATGTTTAGTGCTAAATACATTTAGTGATTTGAGGTGCAAGTGGGCTTTAGTGAAAATAAGTCACATAAATCTGCAGTCATGTAATTTCATGAAAATACACATGGAATAACCAATTCCATATTGCGTATATACATTTATACCGTAGGTTCAGGCACGTGTAAGGAAATTCTTAAGTAATTAATAGTGTATTCAGAGATATGTAACACGATCAAATATCTTGTGTGTATCTTGAAGGGCTAAGCCTGTATATAATAAGGAAGTTTCTTAATTGCTGAGCCAGTTAAAATTGATTTAAGCAAATTAATAGAGCCAGATGTGGATTTGGGTATCCAGTCATTTTCGTGATTGCTTAACTACTTTTGACCAAAACTCCCAGTAAGTTGCTAACTTCTCTAAGGTTAAAACTATCTATTACAAGGCGCAGCCCCGGTGCCTCTAAGCCACGCTGCTGTAAGCCCCACTCAGCTACGCCGCCGTAGCAGAGTAGCTTCGGTGCCTGTACATCATGCCACTGTAGGGCCGGTACGGCGTGGCGCAGCTACGACGTCGTAGGCTCCGAACCTTTACACTGCCATCATTTTAAAGCAAAAACTTTTTTACAAAAAAAAAATCAACCGACTTCAAAAAAAACTACAAAGTGATAAATAACTTTAATTTCGGAAGTCGGTGTCGTTGGTTCTGCATTTTCGTTTATTGACACCAACTTCCGAAATTAAAGTTTCACTTTGTAGTGTTTTTTGGAAGTCGGTTGTTTTTTTTGTAAAAAGTTTTTATTTTTACTTTTTAGTGAGAGAGTTTGTAATTTATCTAAGTTAAAATAGCCTAACGTCAACTGCTCATCACCTTTTACAAAATATTGCTTTTCCCGATGCTGGGACGTTAATTGTTGAGGAGTTCTCCTGGTAAGAACCTGGAGAACTCCTCAACAACCACTCACCATAAGCATTGTGACGAGAATAAATTGCTTAGCAACCATATTAAAGTAATCAAATCGCAATCCGTGAAATATTTATCATTGAGTAGTTCCGATGGCCGTCTGTGGTCTTCATCATCAGCTCCACTTTACCAAATGATGATTTCCGAGAGCAAATGCTCAAGTTACTCTAAAAATATCCAAATCGCTATAAGTTTGCCAATAAAATTTGAGGGTTTCCCTCGATTTCCATGGGATCCTTTCATCAGATTCCAACTTGCTAACAATGGGACCAACTTGGGAGTATACTCTTTCAAACAAAAAAATAATTTTTAAAATCCATCCACAATTCACGGAGATATCGGTGAACATACAAAAAAAAAACATACATAAAGTCGAACATATAACCTCCTCCTTTTTGGAAGTCGGTAAAAAAAGTGACATTCTACGTACTTTTGGATGTTGGTAGTTACGGGGTGACTGTACATACCTACACGATACGTAGGTATTTTAATGGGTAGTTACTTAAAGGTAACGGGTAACCCTTCGTTGTTCCATTTGAGGGGCTTATAATTTATTTTGCTGTCATATGCACCTCTATAGAGAAGCACATAGATGATGGCGACTCGTTTCAGTGTTCATTATCTTGCTAGTTGGTAGCTGGGACAGATTGAATGCGAAAGGTGGAGAACAGGGTGTTGTGGTGCAGTGGACTGCGATGCTGACCCTCCTAGCTATATTAGGTATCGTTTTTCTCACAATCCATCTATCTTTTCTTTGGCCTGCCCACTTATAACAAACCCACATTCATACTTATCAATTTCCGTCTCAGATGCTCCTCGTTCCTTTGCATCACATGTCATGTCCTATAATTGCATAACAAGTAAAGCTACCAACTCAAATTGTCCGTATAGTCGAATCACAACTGTCATTCTTTGACAGTGGTATAAAATGACTATAATACGGCAAAATTACGTAGGTTGGAATTTACTTAACAAAAAACTTTTCTACAAGGTATCATTTTATAATTTTACTCATAAAATTGTAATAAGATTGTGGCATTTGAGTGTTAGTTTATATTTCGCTGAAGAACCTACACGATTGAAAACTCCTCGGAGAGTGATTAAGATTTTTACTGCCTAGACGCGTAGGTGTTTACCTATAGTCTGTTAAATTGGTTCGTTTCTGGTAAAAGAAGAGGCGCAAGTATAATTTACAAGAAGGGCTTTATTAGGAGCTATCTTTTTAATTCTTAGACGTCTGTTACAAAACATGTACCTTCTAGCTAGTCCTATTATAATAATAATAATTATTATAATAGGATATTTATTTATTTTCACTTCAAAACATAAATATCTGTGTAGCCCTGGCTCTTGTACTAGGAGGTCCTGTATCACAAGAGCCAGACCTCTCAATTTACAGAGAATATGATATCACAAAAATTTGATTCGTTATAGTCATGGCATGCATTAGAAGGTGAGTTTACAAAATATAATATCAAGATAAAAAAGTAATAATAATAAAAGAGTTTACATTTTTTATGAAGTTATCACTGCGTTCTGTTTAGAGTCTGGGTAATTGTGACTGAGGTGTGTATGTGTGTGAGGGTGTGTGTGTGAATGTGACAGGGTGTTATGTAACGCTACCGAATAGATTCTGATTCGTCATAATCGTAATTTTTAGCTAATGAATAATAGTTTTTTTGAATTGGTAGTTTTCAAGTTTTTTTAAGTTGTTTGATCCCTTTTTCATGACCGATTTTGTTGTAAAGACATGAGGAAATATAGTGGTAGCGTTTGCTAGAGAAAACGCGCTTTGTACCTTCAACTGGGCACCTGCCAATGTTAAACGAAACTGGCCAACAGTTTAGTTTGTACTCGTACACAACTCGCTAATCACATTATTTAAAGAAGAAAGCCTTAATCATAAAAAAAAATGTTATCTGTGGTTCAGTCGTTGGCGCGCTTTCCTGACATATGTCAATCATTTCACTAGGACCGATATGGGTCCCGGTATAGTGCATACAGCAAAACACAACTTTTAGAAGAGGTTTAATAAGGCAATCCAATACACATAAGTAGGATGATTATCTGGGAAGGGCTGGGATACAATGAGGACGAGATTACTTCACATAATTAAGGGTCGGACGTCACTAGGTAAGTTAGTCCGATCTATATAATTATCCTTTGTAATCTCGTCCTCTTTGTTTATGGTATTGTTTCCTCTAGGTCAATACAGGCTGGCAGGCACGTCGCCGCGCATTAAAATTTTTCATCAGTTTTTAAAAACAAAAGCCATTACATCCATTTTAATCACGCAGGTATTGCACTTTTTTAGGAAACCGATTTCTTTTTTATATTCGACAGACATTTTAAGTTTAATCTAAGAGCTATCTTTGACAGAGAATGAGAATACCTATAGCGGGAAACCACATGGTAAATATGCATTAATGTAACGCCTCTAATTCCCAAAGGGTTAGGCACAGGTGTCCCTAATAGTAAACCCACATTTCGCCAGTAACTTATGCATTAGGTCAATCAATCTGCCTACCCTTTTCCCAACTATATTGGGATCGGCTTCCAGTCTAACCAGTTGCGGCTGAATGCTTCGCCGAGTCAAGGATTCAACTGAGTCGCTTCATGTAAAATACTGGCTGTTTTACAAGAAGCGACTGCCGATCTGACCTCCACAATCCAGTTACTGGGTAACACGATACCCCTACATTTACCCCAAAACATTTATGCGTTAGATATGAACATAAATAAGACAAAACTAATAATTTAACCTATTAAAGGCTAAATGTAACTAATCTACCACAACTTGACGAACAAAAAGTTAAAATGTCAAATATTACAATTAATTCAACAGTTTCGTTTGAATTTGTTTTCCAGTTTAGTTTCAGAATACCCGGGCCTTAGTCATTAATGTGCAAAACCGTCCTTTGTGGCTTGTGTACATTATAAACAAGGCTCCAGCTAGTTTCAATAACAAACGAAAAACCCACGAATCTACCCTAATTACTGAACTAACCTAAATAACTGAATACTATTCTACAAATGTGTTACACTGCAGCCTTTTATTAGTCCCTAAGTTCACGACATTCCTATGTCAAAGACTTTGTTTTAGCAAATTGAACACTAATTGTTTTAATAATTTGAATTTTTTCAAGATATTATGATATTTTAGACATAAAATTTTCGGGTTAGATTAGAAGCTGACCACAACATAGTTGGGAAAAGGCTAGGCAGATGATAAAATTTGGAAGTTTGTTTCCTACAAAAGAAAAACATCCCAACTGTACAACTTCGATCCAGTGAATGAATTCTTATTACTATCAGCTGTACTATTAATATTATAAGGAGCTACAATTCGTGAGTTTGTATTTTGGGGGCAATATTTGTAACATTAGTGCAGCCCTAATTCACTATGACCACTTAACGATTCCTTACCGAAACCACGTCAATTTCTTAGTAAAAAAATTTCGTTCATTGTGTCATAGAAAATTACGGCCCTGATCTGATTCCAAAAAGTCTTTCACTAATGGGAAGCTACAGTTTTGCCGAATCAGTCCTACGATATATTTTATGTTGAACAAAAAAATTACGCGGAAGAAGTCGCGGGCTGAAGCTAGACTAGCCAAAGTAAAACTTCAAAACAAATGAAATTGTTTATTCTAAATAGAATGTTGGAATAACTATTACACATCATATTTTTAAAAAAATAATAAGCTAGATGAAGTCGAAATTTACCATCTGACTAGGGTCTGAGAAGATCATCATCTGCCTAGCCTTTGCCAACTATGTTGGGGTCGGCTTACAGTCTAACCGGATGCAGCTGAATACCAGTATTTTACACGGAGCGACTGCCTATCTGACCTCCACAACCCAGTTACTGGGTAATACGATACCCCTTGGTAAGACTGGTTGTCAGACTGTCGGGCGTCTGAATACCCGTAACAACTGTCAAAGATCCACGAATGACAGCCGGGACCAACGTGCAACGGCTTAACGTGCTTTCCGAGGCACGGAGGGGTCTCGATATGTAAAGATGGTCACCCATCCACAGATCAACCGCGGCAAGCGTACTTAACCTTACCGATCGACCTGTGCGGCTGTCATTATTTAGCTACGGGTCTGAGAAGATATGGCGAAATAAACTGAAGGAATAAAGTCTCTTTTAAAGTCCAGACATAATCTTGTCACATTATTTGAGGACAATGTAGATTAGTGCCTGAAATGGTCTTTTGTGGTCACATTTCAGTGGACCAGTCCAGTCAGTGCAAGTTTTGTCTGTAATCGTGCAGCTCAACTCAGAACTTGAGGAGCTCAACGTGTGGATTTATTTTGTTTTCCAATACCAATTTCAAATCTTTCATTATATTTTCGTCGAAAGACCGTAACATCAAATAATACCACGTAATTAGTTTGTATAAGGGGCTTAATTTAATTTATTACGCGATTTATTTACGTCTTTCTTGTGACGGATTCCTTATTAATTAATATTTAATGGAAGACATTTTCATGTTTGCCTTTAGACATTATAATGTACCTAAGTGTTTTTTGGAGGTAGGTTTTACAGTTCAACTTAAGGTCGATTTTTCGATCATTAGATAACGTTCACCTGAAGAATAAATGAATGTGACGTTTTAACAAATTGTCAATACAAAAATTGTCAAAGGGACAAACTTATTCGTCGGATAAAAGTTAACTGGCGATTGAAAATCAGGCCCTTAAAGAAATATAAATGAAGTAAGTATAGTAACAAGAACTGGTCCTCAGCAGCTTTGAGCAGAGAGAAGTGGAAAGAGAGTAGGGAGGCTTTTGCCCTGCAGTGGGACATCACAGGCTAATAATAATAATAATAAGTATAGTAAAGTTGGTACGTTTCTCTTAGTAATTTTTTTAACACATCTTATTAAGACTTTCAATATTAAGGACGGGTCAATACATGAATTTTCATCTTGCATTGCGTTGCGTAAATTCAATACAATGCACATACAAGTACCTTAGTCCTACTCAGAAGCACACACGAACATTGAAGGATCTAAAAAGACAAGAACGGACGTAAAACTCGAGGGTATTAGTTAAGAAGAAAGGGTACTTCTAAACTGACACTCCCTTCCGCTCCACCCAGAGCGGGAGGGGTCATTTGATGATTTCCCATCCTAAAAAAAAAAAAAAAAAAAAAAAAAAAAAAAAAAAAAAAAAAAAAAAAAAAGGGTACTTCTAAAGCTAACTCTACAAAGCATTTTACTAATTATTTTTCCTTTTATCTCGTACCGGCAACGTAAAGCGATTTTGAAAATACGGGGAATAGAAAACAAAGGATGCCCGAATAAAACCGTAAGGGCTCGTCGCCATGATCGGAGCTCCCCTTTGTTTATTATGAAACGAGTGAATAGAAATGTTTAGCTAGCTCGCCGACGACTACCTAATATAATTATGTACTTATTATCTTTTATAGGAAATCTTTATTTTGATATTGATTTCTGTTTTATACACCCACGAACGATAAAATGGGGGGTTTTTTATACACCCACGAACGATAAAAGAGGGGACCGTGGCTAAATAATAACAGCCGCACAGGTCGATCGATCAGGTTAAGCTACGCTTGCCGCGGTTGGTCTGTGGATGGGTGACCATCTTTACATATCGAGACCCCTCCGTGCCTCGGAAAGCACGTTAAGCCGTTGGTCCCGGCTGTCATTCGTGGATCTTTGACAGTCGTTACGGGTAGTCAGAAGCCCGAAAGTCTGACAACCAGTCTTACCAAGGGGTATCGTATTACCCAGTAACTGGGTTGTGGAGGTCAGATAGTCGCTTCATGTAAAATACTGGTATTCAGCTGCATCCGGTTAGACTGGAAGCCGACCCCAACATAGTTGGGAAAAGGCTAGGCAGATGATGATGACACCCACGAACGATAAAAATCAAAGGATGTAAGCTTATAAAAACCGATTTGAAAAGCAATGCTTATTTTTTTTGTATTAAATCACGACAATGTTTATATTAACTATGTTAACTGTAGAGAAATCCATTTAGTTTATTAACAAAATAACAATAAAAATACTTACGAATCCTAATAGAAAAAGTTGTCCACTTGTAATTCAATTCATAAATCACTAAAATAATTACGAATCAACAAACCAACTCAGAAACCGATTTTCAAATTTTGAAAGTTACGATTGCGGATGAAAGTTTTCGTAGACGCGTGTCCGCTACGAGACTACGAGGGGAGGTCTACGAGCGCGGCGTAGCGTCCGCCCTGTTTGAAGGGGCGCGTAGCACTGAGCTCCGGCTCTTGACAAGACAATCTTTGCCTGTACATAGTGGTACTCAACAGACAACAGCAACTTGTGAGCTTTCGCACGGATAACGGGCGTAACGGGAGCTTTGTCTTCCGCCCGTTCTTTTTAACTTACTCTAGTGTCATATTGTTAATTGGCAGCGCTTTTTTCACTTTTAAATTAAGTTTCATTTCTTCTTCTTAGTTTCTCGATAGTAGATTGGGATCTTGGAAAAACTTGGATGGGGAATAATTTCCTATGAGTGCTGTAAAATTTGTATTGTTAACTTTCTAGTAAAAATAATAATCAGTATATAGTGATACCACATAATGCAAGTTTGTGGAGCATAAGCGGCCAGTAAAATTTGCATGCAACTCATGAAGGTTATTATTTAAAGTACTCATAACTTTCCGCATAATGGTTCAGAAAGAGAATGTGATAGCATGCTGCTAAAAGCCTAAAATTACATAAGTTTGCTTCACCTACACGATATAATTAGATCCAGGCACGGTGAGCGAGCTTTAGCTAAATGGCAAGTTACGCGCGTAATAAACTTGTTAACTAAATTATACGACATTTTCACGTTCCTACTTAAGTAATTCTAATTGATTATAACGACACGGAAAGTATACTTAAAACTCTTAATAAACACGTCCAACAAACATAATACATCAGAGGGTGACAAAAAAGAATGGAGTAGTATAAGGGATGACGACATTTACTCCGTGTATTCTAAAGATCTTTCTTTAAAATACGTTTATTTTCCTCGAAGGCGTACATAAAAACAGGCAAATCACAAAACAAGATAACATTCGCTAGGTTTTCCAGTGCGGGAATCTCATTTTCAATATGTTTTTATAACTTTCAGTGAGGAAATGAGGTGGTGCTCGGGGCGGCGCGCCATTGTCATCATAAACCAGGCGAGGCCTTCTTCATAAATCCCCACCAAATGTACCTTTATACGCATTATGGCATAACACCGAGGAATCTTTTTGCTCCACAGTACTTTTGAACCCAACAATAAAGTACCGTGTTTTGTTTATTGGCTGGGATATGTTGCAGACTTGTAGTTACGTACATAAACATGAAATGAACATGTTTGTAATTGTATTTGTTTGCAACTTTGTACGTATAGCGAACAGAATTCGCATTTTGAGGACCTGGTTTTGTCGTTGCTCGTATTAAATTGAGCAATCATCTTGCACCAATTTGTAGCTAGTAAAACACTTCAATATTTTAATATGGTACATGTATTTACTGCAATATATTGCGTATTATTTGTGCAAAAGATTGTGCTCAAAATACAACGCACCATTAAACAAGAGTCTTGTATTAACATATGGTATTGTAAAATTAATGACAGCAATTATTAAAGCCTTGGATACTGGCCAAGTGTCGTGGATAAATTCTTGCCAATCTTTGCCTTTATGTGTAATATTATTATAGCTAGTAAGCACCCACATGAAACACATCCCTACAAAAGATAATTTTTTTTAAATATATTTACAAAGCAAGGTTTCAATACTGTAATATTGCTATTAGAATATCAAGTTTAGCATAAAATATGTGCAGGGCTTGTCGTTGATAATGTTGTATGTTTAAAGTAGGTATCGTGTGTAATATCACAGGTCGTCAACCCACTGCATTCAACCCATCTCAATTCATCAACGGTTCAGTCGACTTTTGGAACAAGAAACAACTGCTCGTCAATATTTCTTCACTCCCAAGACATTCGCGTAAAATATTCGGCAAAATCTGCAAGTACTTAAAACCACTCTAAGAAGATCATTAGAAACAACTCCGAGGAACGAGTTGAAAAAACAGAAAAACGAAAATGTTTGTTTAATCGTTTTGCGGATTGAAATTTTAAAGTGTTCTGTGGCGTTGCAGAATGCAAAAATCTTTTCTTGCTCATTTTTCACCAGTCCCAACATAATAACTGCTTGTTGGCCCCGCGGCCTCAAGCACTTCACAAGCAATAAGACTGTAATAAATGTTCAGACTTCAGATCCTAAGACAAGAACAAAAAGGAATATAATAAGTAGATATTGTGGATCGGTACTTGTGAGAGTTCAATATTATTGCTTCGTGATAGAACGTTGCGGTCTCGATCCGTTTGCTTTGCCCACTTATCATTATGAGTTCCAATTGTGACTGTGTGCTTTCGTGCTCGGAGTTTAGAGGTACTCTGGTCATGTAGGAAAAGCATAGCGGTTCGTGGAGCGTGGTATAAGTACGTAATGTAGGTATGGCTGAAGATTAAATTATATTTTGGTCATTTATTTTTTGATTGATGCGACCGTTTGTGGTTAGCTAATATCTATCTTTTACAATTTCCGCCAACAACAGGCTGGCTGGGATATCGACGTGCAAATTAAAACCACGGATTCAGCACATGATTCTAGACCCCTTAGCGTAGAAATTTTTCGTCAGTTTATAAAAAAAAATCTGCTGTTTCATAGAAAAGTGCAATACCTACGCTTCATAAATAATGCATGGAACAACTTATTTTTTAAGGTTCCGTACCTCAAAAGGAAAAAACGGAACCCTTATACGATCACTTTGTTGTCCGTCTGTCTGTCTGTCAAGACCCTTTATCTGGGAACGCGTGGAGGCATCGAGTTGAAATTAAATCATTTACTCAGGTCTGCGGTCCCTTGAAGCTGTGAAAAATCAAATTTCTAAGTTAACGTAAAAATAAGATACCTACGGCTTTTATGCTGCAAAAAACGTTTATTTTGACACTCTCAAGAGAATCAAAATGTATAGGTTACTTTCCGTTGACCTAAAATCATGAAATTTAGCAAAAAGCAAGGTCATGTAGCACAAGTAAAAAAATCCGTGATAAACTATTTACTCACCTACAAATTTGTATGGAACCCTAGGTGCGCAAGTCCAACTCGCACTTGACCGGTTTTTTTTAAATAACTGACGAACAATTTCAATGCAGGGGGCTTTCTCAAACATTTACTGAATCCATGGTATCCAGGTTGTGCGTCGATGTTCCTGACAACATGTAAAAGCAAATTAAAAAAAAAAAACTCATATTATTAAAAAAAAATCAGCAATTTCAAAAGACTCCTTATCAAAATCGTAGGCAGACTAACAAATAGTTATATTGATTGAGTCAAAAGATCTAAGTCCCTATTTACATAAAAGGGCCATAACATAACCCTCTTAGGCAACAAATAATAAACAAAAGCTTTACTCTCATTAATATAGCATGCTGAACATTACGGTTATTATGGTATTAACATAACAACATAATCATAGTCATAAACAGGGCAATGAATAAATAATTTTCGAGTCGGATGAACGGCAAAGGATCCCCGGTAGCTTCATTTCGAGCAGCGCGGATTATCCATATTATCCGAAAATCTCGGAACGCCAGCCGTTGCTCACTACAATGATCGAGCTCCTATAAAATGACTACAATTTTTAGATCGCTCTTTTGTAATAGGTAAAGTACTTAGTTTTATGTCGATTAATTGCTTTCCGGTTTTCGGCGGGAATTTTTAGAGGAGGGTTGACAAAATCAGTGGAAAAACTAAAATCTTGAAACAAAATTATTTGAAGTTTCAGTTTTTCCACTCATTTTCAAGTAGGCTACCTACGTAATCGTTAATTCTTAAGGTCTACCCTACTAACTACTTACTCGTATTAATAAACTATGATTGTGAACAGAAAATATTTTTTTACAAACAAAAGGAATATGGTTATAATTATTAAATAATATTAATAAAAATATACTAATAAGAAAATTTATGTACCATAATCAACAACCTTTTAATAATTTTTACGTCATCAGCTTCAACTGCAACTCTACGAGTAGTTTAATATTAAAAGTAAAATTTTCCCACCAATTCAACATTATTTTATCATCTGCTAACTGCTCAATGGAAACAAAAGACAACAGTACAGACAGTGCTATTCGAATCGAATTCTAAACACGCGCCAAACAAATGAACGTTCAAAAAACCGTGAATGAAAATATAAGTTTGGTTAGACAGCACTTGCATCGATAAGCTTTATTGTCACAGTCTAGGTGAGATTGGCGGTGCCAGCGAAAGGCGTTAAGGTAAAACGTTTCAAGGGTTTTTGTCAGTTAATGGAAGTTCTTTGTACGGATGTTCCGAACGGACGGGCGGGTCCGACTTGAAATCGGATTAGCGATATCGGGCATACACCGTGATAGAATCGCCGGAGCATTATCTTTCACTGCAGACTTTTGTGACACAGAAATAGTTTTTAATGCTTTAGTTTTTAGGTAGATGTTAAATAGACAGGTTCTGTTTTAGGTGTGATTTTAATTTAGATCATGTGGTATGCGCCTTAAATAAATAAATGTGATGTGAATAAAACTGTAATTTTAAGGTGAAAATAAAAAAATATATCTATAGTTTTGTAATTAATTTCTGCCTTTTTATCTCTCTGATAAAATATACCTACAAACAAAAATATTTTCTGAAAATCATCCACTACTGTACCGAAAATGTATTATTATGTTTCACGGATAAGTTATTATCTAACTTTGTTTTTTTATATTTAGTTTCAATTCGCGGAGTTGTAAGGTTCATTGAAAAAGTAAAAACGTCGATGTCAAACGTGATACTGGATGAGATGAACTTATCTTGTGATCAGATGAAACGTCAGTGCAAGGCTAGATACTGAAATCAATTTTGCCATCTTGATGCTACTTGATATTGCTTTTATATATCTCTAATGTAGCTTAATCAGCCTATAATGTTCCGACTGTTGGGACACACGCCTCCTCTCTTCGAGGAAGTAGGCCGTAATCCACTACGCGGGCCCAGTGCACCAGTGCCACATGTCTTTGAATTTTTGGTTGTAGGTCCTCACGATATTTTCTTTCACTGTTTTTAAACCAACGGTGACAAAATAATTTACACATAGTAAAGCGCCTGTCTGCCATTTGTGCATGTCTTTACCATTTGGCCACCACTGCTCTCGAAAAAATATATACGTTACTGTAGCTTTCCAGTATTCCAATTTATTAGATAGATTTGCCAGCTACCTCAGTCACATTTGGTGTTAGTCGCAACATTATAAAAACTTTAATTTCAATAAGGCTTGGGATTGAGCTGCTCCAATTTTTACACAGTGAATGTTGATTTTTTGCTAACTTTCTATATACCATATTATATACACATCGACATGCAATGCATATTTACTTCGTAAAGTATTATTTATTATTTAAATTATTATGATCGTGTTTTTTTTCTCAGTGATATTATGCTGCCCACCCAAATGTCCTGTCTTTGGTATTTATCGTCTTTTATTTCTAAGTTGAGCTGCACAATTACTGATAAATAAGTGCACTGACTGAACAGGTCCACTCAAATCTGTGTGGTGCTTACCTCAAAAGACCATCTCAGACACTAATATGCATGGTCCTCATATAGCCAAGATTATGTCTAAATTTTAAAAGGGACTGTGACTTTCGAGTTGGTGTCGGCCTCCTTATTATTTATTTATTTAATACTTCAAGCACAAATGTACAGAGGCGGACTTAATGCCATAGTCATTTTTTACCGGTAATCGGACAGGAAACGCTGACCTCATCTGTTTTTTAAATATGATTGACAAGTAAAAGTGTTTGTACACATGAAGAAGTATGTGTACAAACACTTATACGAAGAAGACTGCTTATACTGGTATAAGCAGACTTCTCGTTGTACGAAAAGCCTATACAATGCGAGGTCATCTAAAATTTAAAATGTATAACTTGTTTTGGCGTCATGTGTACAAACAAACTAACAGAAATAGAATCATTCATCTTGTCGTAGAAATAGGTAGTCATTATTTCTGTGAAAAGGTCAAATGTGTAAACGAATAAAAATAGACCACGAAGACGCATGGAATAAACGCCGTGGGAGAATTTATATTATTGTATTTCGACCACTGAAGGACTACCATTATTTTAGCCTAAGTATTAATAGAGACACTAGCTTTTTCCCGCGGCTACGTCCGTGTGGCTGTCAGAAAATATCATACGGGAACGTACTACAGGGATTAAAAGTACCTTATTTATGTGTTAAGGTTATCAACTACCTGTGTTCCAAATTTCATCTAAATCCGTATAGCCGTTTTTGCGCTAATCCGAAACATACCTACATCCGTACAAACGGACAAAGATTCTAGAAATTATATTTTCAGCATCAGCGTCGTTCCCACACTTTTTTTTTCATGAATATTAAATGTACCTACAGTTTGGGAGGAGGTTATAATTATGTTCGACTTTGTGTTTTTTTTTTTAATGTATGTTCACCGATTTTTCCATCAATGGTGGAATTATTGTTATTTTTTTTTTTTTTGTTGAATTGGTATACTCTCGAGGTGGTCCCATTATCGTCAAGTTGGAATCTGATGAGAGGAACCCATGGAAATCGAAGGAAACCCTAAAATTTTATAGGCAAACCTATAGCGATTTGGGTATTTTTTTAAGTAAATTGAGCATTTCCTCTTGGAAATCATCATTTGCTAAAGTGGAGCTGATGATGAAGACCCCAGATGGCCATCGGAACTACTCAATGATAAATATTTTACGGGTTGCGATTCCATTACTTTAATATGGTTCGTCACAATGCGTATGGTGTGTGGTTGTTGAGTTCTTCTGGATCTTACAAGGAGAACTCCTCAACAATTAACGTCCCAGCATCGGGAAAAGCCATACTGTAACTTAGATAAATTACAAACTCTCCCACTAAAATGTCAAAAATAAAAAACTTTCTTACTAATAAAAAAACCGACTCCCAAAAAAAAAACAAAAAGTGAAAGTTTCGGAAGTCGGTGTCAATAAACGAAAATACGGAACCAACGACACCGACTTTCACTTTGTAGTTTTTCTTTGGAAGTCGGTTGTTTTTTTTTTTTGGAAAATAGTGTTTTATTTATTTTAATGCTTAACATAATTTTAAATCGTCGTTTCAGCAGGTGTTCTCTCTGTACTCTGGCACGACCAGTATTCTAATTGACCCTCATAAAACAAACAGAAGACATGCCAATACTCTATGTCTTTCCTACCATTCGTCTCTTCGTCCATCTCAGCTTTGCAGCCGGCGCCGGCATCTGTATGCCCCAAGATAACGGCGCCGGCACTCAGAATGTGCTGGATAAGTGCCGTGCCGAGATGTTTGGACGTTAACGAACTATCCGGCTTACGCGTTGAATATTCATTGTTAACTAATAACAGTTATCTTGGATTGTGTTGTATCTTAATTTGATTCTTAGTTGGATTGTTAAAGGAGGTTGTGTGTTAAGTTTTACTTATCTAGGTATATCTGTACATAAATTAAAGTCGCTTTTCGTGTCTGTCTGTGTGAAGGCGTTATTATTTTAAATTTTGCAACAGATTTTGATGCAGTTTTACCATTATTTAGAGACTTTATTCCGGAAAGTCTATACTTTCCGGAATAAATTCTCTCGTGTGTATAAAACATTAATATTAAACTTACATATAAATAAATAAATCTCAATGTTTTGTAAAGTCGTAAAAATCGTGCGAAATAATTGAAAACATATAACGGAAAGTAAAACATTTAGAAGTTGGATACCAAGAGTGACAGTGAAAGTCTAAGAGAATGCTGGCAGCATTTAAGATGTTGATGCCGTATTGACATGGAATACTAACTCATTCAAATAAAATAAATGAGCATCAACATATTATGTTCGGATTTCAAGTTTTCATTCGTAGGCCAGAATATTCACAAAAAAAAACAGATGAACAATAAAAAGTTTCCTAAGTTGCTTAGAGTTGAGTGCAACACCTAAATGTAAGTACCTTTCCATTATCATGATCTTCAATCCAATAGTACAGTAAAAGTAGCCGGCAGTCCGCGTCTTCTCTTGGAATGTTGCCCGCTGAAAGGAAAACGAGCGTAAATACGTATTTGATACACAAACAATATTGCTTATGGCAACATTTTGCGATATCAAAATTTCAGGAGCAATGCTAGGGTTGTAAGGTTGGTCCGTTGCTTTTGAGGACCAACAACATAAAATTCTGCAGGTGGGTTAGAAAACTGTCATGTATCAAAATTACTTTTTTGTAGGAATTCGGGCTCTTTTGCCTCTTTTTTTACTTTTTGCCTCTGACTGACAGACGAAAAAAAAAAGCAACCTGAAGGAGCTTAGATTCCTTGTCCTGATTGCTAACGCGCTCTCATTTCTGTGGTGATCAGAGAGGCAATTCTCGTAATTTTAAGAACGTTTACAGTCTGAAGTCCAATTCTCGTAATTTAAAACGTTCAAAATCTAGTCGCAGTCTCATTTCAGCGACAAACAAATGTCAAAAACATGTCAAAATGTACTGAAATTTGAGGTATTTTTGACAGATGGAGACTGAGATCAGACTGTGAACGTTCTTAAAATTACCAGAGTTGCCCCTCTGAACTCAGTCTCAATCTGTCAAAAATACCTCTAATATCCCTGCATTTTTGACAAGTTTTTGACATTGATTGTCACTAAGATGAGATTGCGACTACATTTTGAACGTTTTTAATTTCGCGAATTGGTCTTCAGGAGTTTTTACTTCTTTGTATTATGAAACGATACTTTATCGCAACAAATGTTTCCATAAAATTATTTAGGTATCATCATAACCCTAGCCTTGTCTAAATATCAATGTCGTATACGGACGTCCACTTTGTAGATTCACCAGTGGGTCATCGGCTTAATTGCGAGAAGCCACGCCCTTCGTGTGTTGTGATCTCAGTTAACCCCCATATATAACGGGGTGATGGTCGGACGTCGCTTCATGTCATGGCCATACTCTGTCACCTTGAATGTATCGTTATCACCTAGTGTTATCAGTTGGGACTGACGGTTTAACGTCGTCAGGAAATATGGACGGGTGTTAATAGCCCTTGTCCCTTTTGTTTCTTCATAGAAATTTTAGTTGGTATATGGATTTCGTTTCTAGTTTAAAGTTGAAGGACAAACATTTTGTTTCAAGCTTTACGTCTACTATTAGTTATGTACTGTATTTAAATAATAGCACATTTTAATAGAACATTTATATTTATGTTCTATTTCTAAACATCACATGTTTTATTCTTACCTTTTCCAAACACGTAATACGGATATTCTTAACTGTATTATAAAATTATGATATAAATTTCATTTTTTTTTTTTTTTTTTTTAATAATGGCATCTCGCAGTTCATCCTTTATGAGGATGGCTACTGCTTAACCGGACTTTCCTGTGGATGCCTCGAATTAAGGCCTCCAGCCAGGGCAAACAATAACTTAAAAACTAAGCGACAGCGCTAAGGGTAACCCCCTGCGGGGTTCGGACCTCGGCTCAGGGCGTCGCTGGAAGAGGACAGCAAGGGACAGGCTGGATCGGTATTATTATTGGTGTTTAGGGGCGAATTTAAAACTACAGGCTCAGCTGCGCGGGCTGGCTCGAGCAAGGGTCGGGGCGGGCACGGTGATGGTGCGGGACGTCGCGACGGGCCTCGGCGGCGAGGACGGAAGGACGGATGTCTGAGCTTGTGATTGTGTTGTCGTCTGAGAGTACTAGTGGCCTTACTGCTCTCCTGGAGGAGGGTAGTGGCGTCGTCGGGGACAGTGAGGGTATGCCTTGGTCGGCGAATCCTACTTATGCGGGAGGGAGTGTATCGGGAGGCCGCCGCAATCAGAGGATTGGGGTGCTTTATGGCAGAGTCAAAGAAGCGCTTGGAAAGGTGTTTCATGAACTGCTGGATGGTGGGGAGTCTGAGATCTAGATGCAGATTCACATTTCGGACATAGAAGGGGGCTCCCGTGACCTTTCGGAGGAAACGGTTCTGGAGGGTTTGCATTTTATGCAGAAATCGCGGCTTGGCGTGTGCGAAGACTACGCAAGCATAGGTCATGATGGGACGGATGACCGCGGTGTAGAGGCGCAATTTGCACTTGAGTGACAATTTGCTGCGGGCAGTTATCATGGAGTGGAGCCTACCGAGAGCGAAAGAGGCGCGCGAGCGCGCCGTCTTTATGTGCTCGTTGAAGGTGAGGTTGTGGTCTAGGATGACACCTAAGTATTTGGCTCGCTTTCCCCAGGGGATCGGCTTGCCATACATATAGATCGGGCGCGGGAGGGGGGGGGGGGGTCGTTTGCGCGGTCTCGAGAAGATGACCGCCTGACTCTTATCGGGGTTGACCTCGATTCTCCATTTCCGGAACCAATCGCTCAAGGCGCTTGCGGAGGTTTGGAGGTTTCGAGCTATGGATGACTGGTTGGCACCCGAACAGTAAATGGCAGTGTCGTCGTCGAAGAGCGCCAACTGTGCCTTTTTACTGTTCGGGATGTCGCTAGTGAACAGGGTGAAAATGAGGGGAGACAGAACGGAACCCTGGGGGACTCCGGCGCGGATGGGGTGAGGGGGAGAGAGAGCGCCCTCGATACGGTAGCGGAAAGTGCGGTTCGACAGAAAATCTCGTAAGATGAGCACGAGACGGTCTGGCACACCTAGCAGGTACAGCTTATATAATAAGCCATTGTGCCAGACCTTGTCGAACGCCTTCGCTATATCGAAGAACAGGACGCCTGTCGAAGCGCTCGCTGAAAAGCAGCGCTAATGTGCTCGACTATGCGGTGGAGCTGGTTGATGCACGAATGCTTCGTGCGAAAACCGAACTGTTCGGGGGGGATGAGGCTCTTTGCTTCGGCATAGTCTTTGAGGCGCTTATAAATAAGCCTCTCGTAGACTTTGCCGAAAACATTGAGCAGACTGATGGGGCGGTAGCTGGAGGGCTCAGACTTGGGCTTGCCTGGCTTAGGGATGCCTATGACTGTGGCTTCTTTCCACATTTGGGGGAAGATGTTGTTGCTCAGGGCGCCATTGAAGATGGCGGTCATGAGCAGTATGAGGGGGGCGGGGAGGAGTTTGTACACCCTATTGGTGATACCGTCCGAACCAGGGGCTTTGCGGGTTGCGAGCCCTTTTATGAAGTCTTGCACTTCGTCGGGAGTGACGGGAGGCAGAGGATCATCAGGGTCTTCGACTGGCGGGAGGGAGGCTCTCCGTTCGACTTCAGCGTTCACCTCGTCGAGGTGCGCTCTGTCTACTGGTTGAGAGCTGGGAGTGCATTGAGCCTCTAGGCTGTCGGCTAGGCATTCGGCCTTTTCGAGGTTTTCGAAAGCGACCGTTTTGTCGGGGCGTGTGAGGGGAGGAACTGTGGCCTCTTCAGAGGAGCGGAGCTTCCTCTAGAGTTGTCAGAAGGCGTGGTGGGTCGGCTCGAGTTCGCCGATCAACTTATCCCATCCCTCGGAGCGCCACTCCCCTATGCGTTTCTTTACAGCACGCTGTAAATGGCGCATGTGGGATTTGTTCGCGTCGCAGGGAAAAGAGTCGTAGGCACGAATGGCAGCGTTCTTCTCGGTCACCAGTTCACGTACGTCATCGGGCAGTTTCCAGCGATGGTCTTCCATCACTGGAACTTCCCGTGAGCAATCCGTCAGTACGGATTGAACGTGCTCTGTGAACGAGTCGATCGCCCCAGTCGTGTCTGCGACTGAGATAATTTGCTCGGGGATGGAGTCTAGGTGGGGAGACGTGGTGGATTTCAGTCTTACGCTTACTTTCCTCCAGTCGGTGACTATTTTGGTCGGGGGGGGCTGGTTGGGGTCGTGCGGGGGGCCCGAGTAGGGGGCCAGGTGCAAGATGACCGGGCGGTGGTCAGAATTAAGCTCTTGTACCGTCTCGATAGACTGCAAACGGAGGTTTACATTCTTGAGAAGCGCTACATCGAGAACGTCAGGAAGTTGGGCGGGGTCGCCCGGGAAATGAGTGGGATACATCGGAGCGATGATATCGAAATTGAGGGAGTCGCCTAGTTTGAACACGATCCTACCTCTGGTAGAGGTCGTGCTGCTATTCCAAGCGGGATGTTTGGCATTGAGATCCCCCGCCATGATGACGGAGTCACTCATACCGAAGAGGGTAGTGAAATCGGTAGTGAGAGAGATGGGATCCTCCGCACCATTGGTGGGCGGGATATAGGCGGAGATGATGGTGATTGCGGGGTGACCGGTCATGCCGAGCCGACAGATAGAGATCTCTAGCTGTGAGATAAGGGCGGGCGGGTCTATCGGGATGCAATGGAGAGACTTCCTATAGTAATGAGGGTACCGCCCTTGTGGCAGCGAGACCTGTCATTGCGAACTATCTTGTAGTTGGCAATGTTCGGGTTCCGCAGATGGGGCTTCAGGAAGGTTTCCTGGACTAAGAGGACATCGAGCTGGTGATCGCGGAGGAACGCGGCGATCTCATCGCGTTGATTTTTAATGCCGTTTGCATTAAAAAACCCTAGTCTAAGGGATCGGGGTTTGGTAACGCTCATTCTTTGTAAAGCCATTGGAGCTTTTTAGAAGTTGAGGGTTTGCATGACTTGCGTAATCTGGGGATACGCATTGAAAATCTCGGCGATGCGCCGAGGATTGCCGTTACAGGCTTGGATTTCCGCTGCCATGGCATTTGCGGGGGCAATAAAAGCTGCGTAAGCACCGATTATTACCTCCATGCTGCTAGGCTGGGGGCGGGAGGCGGGGGTCGGGGGGGACCTACTGGGACCAGCGGGAGCCCTGGGCGCGGCGGCGGGAAGGGCTACCGGTGGGGCTACTGGGACCGAGGGGCCTACTGATGGCGCGGGGATGACGGTTACCATCAGCGCTGGGATAGTCGGGGGTGGGGGGGGCACCGAAGCTGCGGGAGCTTTGAGGTGGTTGAGGTTCGCCCATGGGGAGGGTCTTTGGGGACTGAGCCTATCGGGCATCTGGGAGGAAGGGATCGGGATCCTCACAGAGGGGCTTTCCCTTTGCTGACGGTCGCTCGCGCGCTTCGTCAGTTTGGGAGAAGAAGACTTGGGAGCCTTGGAGCAGCCTCGGTAGTTAGCCGGGTGCCCGGATTGACCGCAAAGAACGCAGCTCGGTGGCTTTGTGCACTGAGAGCGGTCTTTGGGGCGGGGACAGTCTGACGTGCCGTGGGCACCTAGACACTTGACGCATCTAGGTGTCGCGAAGCAGTGGGATTGGGAATGGCCATACAATTGGCACCTGTGGCATTGTCCGATGAGGTTGGACTTCCTGGGTTTCTCGATAGAGATACCCGAGAGGGAGTAGACTGACTTCACCTTGAAGATGGGGTGATGTCCTTCAGTAGGGTCGCAGATGACCAGGACCATGTCGTAGACTAGGCCCTTCCATGCTTTGTGCAAGCGATGGACTGCTGAGACGGGGATGCCTTGTGAATCAAGGTCTTCTTTGATCTCCTCGGTGGGGATTTCTTTGGGGACGCGCCTGATGATTACGCGGGTGGGGACTTCCTCCGGAAGGGAGTACGTGTGGAAGGAGTAAGCCCTTGTCTGGAGGAGACGGGTAAGGTCCCTGTAGTCCGAGGACGAGGCGACCGTTACCTTTATACCCTGTTGGGTTGAGCGGGCGTTCGTGTAGTTGATCTTTTGATCAACACACGCTTTGGAAATTTCTGTCCATTTGGACTTATCCTGGACATAGATGGGGGGCGGGGGTCGTGGCTTCTTTGCGTTCGAAGCGGGAGGGGTAGCCGAGAGGCTAGACGCGGGATTGGAGTGGGGTGGGGGGGGCAGGGGTTAGAGGGGATTACCGCGACCGACTTTTTGGCCTTGTTGGCGTGAGAGGAGGCGTTCTTCTTCCTCTTGCCACCCTTTCCGACGACTATATAGTCGTCTTCCGAGGAGGACGAAGAGTCAGAGAGGGCTTCCTCTGAGTCGGATTGAGTATAAATTTCACATAATTTTCCGTCTCATATAAGAGGTAGAAAAGAATTTGCCTGATAAAATAGATTTTATTTGCCAAGAATTTCCTAAATTCTTGCTGCTTTTAACTCGTGAAAAGCGTTTTGTATGAATAAATCTTAAATAGCTATTTAGATTGCCTTAGATTGATTTCTATATTTAGATTTAGAGCATTAAATACCTATATAATTTATAGACCATCTACAGTTGGATACGTCGCGGCGCCTAGAATTTAATTTCAGAATGTAAATCATTAGGTAAGTTTCTGAAATTAAAATTCTGGAACCTTTGTCCAGCAGTTAATACGAGACTGTTTGGTAGGATATTCACAACACACTTCTTCATTCGAAATGACTATTTACTTATTCTGTAAACGTACTAGTATTCTGGCCATCTTTGTTAAGCTATTAATATTATAATTATTCTAGCTTTTGCCCGCGACTTCGTTCGCGTGGAATTAGTTATTTGGGTAGCTTATTTTTTATCCAATCTGCTTTTTCATCAATCTGATTACTATATAAATAATACTTATGCAATTATAGATTTTTGAGATTCTCCATACAAACTTCCACCCCTCATTTCATCCCCTAAAGGAATGACTAATTGATCAAAAATTCTTTATTTCTAACGAAAACTTAAATGATAAAAGTCTTATAGTCCTTTTTTATTGATTCCCTTTACAAATTTCCACCTCCCCCCCCCCCCGTTTTTACACTCTTATGGGATAATTTCGGGTATAAAAACTATTCTATATCCTTCCCCACAACTCAAACTATCTCCTTACCAAATTTCATCTAAATCGGTTCAGCGGTTTAAGCGTGACAGACAGACACACTTTCGCATTTATAATATTAGTATGGATTGGCGACTGAGACCATTTTAGAACCAAGTTTTAATGTTTTTATCCAGTCGTCTATTATACTATTGTTCATAATTATATTGGTCGCAGATTTATTAAGTTTTTTAAATCAGCAGTTACATTAATTTCATTCAAACAAAGCACTAGACCGTGAACTATCATCTAGATTTAACATAATAGCCGTCGGCGCTACGAGTCTTTCATCTCTTCGTCCTATTTACCGCATCAATCTCCTCATTATAAAGAAGTTAAGTCAAAAAAACATCTTAAAATGTAATATAAAACGAAACGAGAGAAACGTCAACAAATCTCATTTATGGAGTTGTTATTTTTTCAGCTTATCTTTGTTTTTTCGTACAGTAGCAAAAAAGCTGGGAGAAAAAAAACATTAATGAAGTGAATTAAGCCCGGCACGGCGATGCTAAGAGGAGTCCAACTAAGATGGATGACGTAATTTTCTCCTTCATTAACCCATTTACTTGGCCCCAGCAGTCAAAATAGTTCAGATGTCAACATTTTGTGCAAGCTTGCACTTTATGTTTTTATTACGTCATGAATACACGCTTCCCTAGTGTGTTGAGGAACAATTAGCGCCACTAATTGTAACCATATTAGTCTAGAAAGTGTTGTACTCGTACGTGTATAATAAGTAGTTCATGTAGTGATAGGCTCTCTATAGAAAGTGACCAAAGGACAAATTGATGATTTGTCACATACCGCTTGTCTGTTAATCTGGTCTCTATAAGTGCTATCACTGGCTAGAAAATGTCTACCGAAAAAAAATGGTAGCCAAAAACAATGCAAAAACTGGATCAGTAAAAAAGTACTTTAAAATACTACTACAATTAGGTCGGTTTACATCGTGAAATTGATTAGGATTTAAGGTAGAAACAGTTAGTTATATTTGAAGTGATTGTAACAAATAATAGCAGTGTAAACAGTGTTTGTATGTTTAAATAGATATTATAGAATTCCTTAAGTACAGACGACACAATAAACTTTTCATTCTAAAGGATTCGGCTCTACTAGTAATAGGTTTCAAAAGGAGGTCGCAACTTCCTTTCATTCGAAATTAAGAACTACTTGAGCTGTTAAAGTTCAATAAACAGACAGAGACGAAATACGAACTTAATACTCCACAAAGGTTGGCTCTGATTCCGCTGCCTTACAAAGAGCCAGAAATATATACGCGCAAGTTGCCAATTTATTGGACCGCAATCCGTCAAGCGTAAATCCTTGCCTATCCGGGAGGTATCCTCCTTTTTTGCAAAAAAAACACTGCACCTTCTTTTAAAGCAGGTATAAAAATTCCACCAAGTATTTTGTTTTTCTAGTTCTTTTTGAACACCATCCTACTATGAAAGAGTATCGAAACTTTTCTGTCTTTTAATTACCTGTATAAAGCATGTAGGTAGGTTATGCTATGTGTACATTCGACTATCACGTTTTCAAGGGGCGGTAGCTGAGTGCGCATCGGAGATATGCCTTTTACTGAGTGAACGTTTGAAGAGCACTCAAAGCGGGGAGATGTCCGATTTGGGAAATCACGTTACTGGTCCGACCGCGCGCCGTCGATACACGACCTAACGGTACCTATAACTAGGTTACGTATAGTTTATTGGCGCAAGAAGTGATTTTCACTCGTATTGTGACTGATGCTAATAAAACTAAATGGTGTGTAGAATTTTTGTTTGCTGTGTTACCTTTTGTGTAGAAACAAATTGTTTTATTGTAAGATAGTTTTTCACTGCTTTTCTTGTTTCCTGACTATTTCTTTTGTGGTCGTTAGCTCTGTCTGTTAGACAGATTGTATACAAAAGTTATTTTTTTAGCGTAAGCTGTCAGAATTTGGTGATTTCAAGATTTTTAATAACTAGAGTCCTTGACGATAGAGCCACAGATGTACTATCGCAGTCACTCCCACCTGATCACCACTAAGTTAATTTTTGCTTGCATTCAAAAAATAGAAGCGCTCTCTAGTAAGCGCGCCAAGGTCAAATAGTTCGTCCGTAAAGCTGCTCAGTGCAGGTTGCAACTAGCTGCGTCATCGTTTTCCTAATAGGCGAAAACTTTAAGGAGGCGTGTCTTGGCGCCGCCGCAGGATTTAGGTGAAAGCATTTTTAAGTTACCAGGCGGAAAAGGAAGCGATGGTACCTTTGTATCACAAAGTCATTGCTTGCGATACAGCCGCACTGCTCGATCCAATGCTTGTCGCGGTCAGATCGTGGGTTGGTGGTGTTGGTGTCCCTTTGTGCCTCGGAAAGCAGATTAAACCTTGGTCCCGGCTGTTATTCGTAGATGTTTGACAGTCGCTATGGGTAGCCAGAAGCCCAAAAGTCTGACAACCAGTCTTACCAAGGGGTATCATGTTACCCGGTAAATGAGTTGCGGAGCTCACATAGAGCCACAATGCATGCAAAATAAAAATATTGAGCTATATAAAATACTGGTATTCAGCTGCATCCGGTGAGACTGTAAAAATACCGCAACAGATTCTCGTAGAAATAGGCGTGGTAGATTTTTTGATCACAAAGTAATCTCGTGCTAGTAAGAAAACCGTTTTTAGTTTACATAATAGCCGTATTCTAATAAAATCGTCACAACCCTCTTTGTCAAACTCATGTTTAGTGCGTATATTTTACAACCAAGACCGTCTTGATAGCCTAACCTCGAAGGAAATTGAATATTACAAGCAATGTTACAATTTTGTATTGCCATTACAAAGTATAATATAACGATAATATGTACCTACTAACCCATTACCGTTAGGGTTTATGAACAGTGAAAACTGGAAGATGGGAACATTCTAGCTTGTGTAAGGGTTTTTTTCTGATATTATTTGTATTGAGCAGGTACAGAAATCGGCTCGATTTTTTTGGTAGAAAAGCGCCTTTGCCACGAAAGATACTGTCTTCAAAACTGTATCAGGTATAAAATATGATTTCACAAGATGTTGCAACAAACGCCTACCACAGAAATCAGCTACCAAATCACAACACACAAACAAGTAGCTACTGAACCAAAGCTGGTGGCACGTATCATAACCATAATGCATGTTGATGCCAATATCAGGCGTGTTAGTAACACGGGCTGAGTGACGGCGCGGTGAAGTGCACTTAAGATGGCGATCAACGGCTGATAGCGACGGCCATGATATTAGGACGTGGCATCGAAGAAGAGCAATGAAGTTGGATAAATATATCCTCAAATCTATACTTCCATACTATAGTCAGAGTACTAATCTACTTGGTAAAAAATCTTAAACACACTTTAACAGACAACGCACATATACAAGCAACAAGAATATTGTAGGTACTCAGGATTTTGTAATATCTTGATTTAAAAGAGTGACCTTGGAGTTTCATGCCCGTTCTTCTCCATAGAGATCTACGTTTTGGAATGGGTAGGGTGAGCTTCAACTTTCTGACTAACTGACCGACTATTTAATTTGGACAATTCAAAAGTGCCTGTAAATGGTTTAATTGAAATAAATGGTTTAATTGAAGTTTGAGTTTGCACAGCCTAAACCACTGGGTCTAGAAGAATTAAATTTTGCACAAGAGTTCATAAAAAATGAAGGTTAGCTAAGGACGGATTTTAGAAAATTCATCTCCTAAAGGGCTTCAATAGGGGATGAAAGTTTGTATGGAAGTTCGTCTTATATCTTTTATGCCGATGGGAAATCATGTCAGACACACGGCTTGTAGCTATTATAAATTAATGTGAAATTAACTGTGTCTGTATGTCTGTGTCCCTTTCATGCGTTAACAGCTCAATGGATTTCGATGAAATTTGGCACAGAAATGATGACCTATAGGACATAGGATACTTTCTATACCGATAGTACTTACCTTCCTGTGGGATAATTTCCAGCTTGCACGCAGGAGAAGCCGCGGGCAAAATCATAATAATATTAATTAAATTTTTTATTATTAACTTTTTATTATAATTTTTTTATTATTAATTTTTTTTTATTAATTTAATTTTTTTTCTTCATTTAAAAAAACTTGCCTCTTTTTAAATTTCTGGTCTTTTCTTAAAGTTAGTCGCTGTAACTAAGATGATCAAATGGCTCAGTTTCGGTTAGAACTGTTATTACGATATTATTTAACAATCCCAATATTTCTTCAGAAAGGAACCTACCTCCTATTAAGAAAACCTAACCTTCTTCCTATTGAGAATACAAAATACCCCAAACCAATTTGAATAAAATATGACGAAAATTCTAAAAACCAGTAGAATATTGCTTATAGCTTTGAGAAATGAAAAAAAAAAGAAGATACTTTTATTTGCGGTTAACAAATAAATCAATTAAATAAGACCCAGAAATCAGAATTTCTATGACAGAAGGGAGGTATTCTCGGAGCATTAACATGTGGGTGTCCATCTCTGCCTTACCCTTCAGGGAAACAGGCATGATTTTATGTTATGTTTAAGAGTTCAATATGTAGAAGGAAATATACAGAGCCATATTATTATATACTTCCTATAAGTTTTATATATCTTAACAGACGGCGGAAAAGATAAAGTCGTCCTAATAACGCATGCATTATCGACTCAGAGCAAAATTAAGCTCCAAAAACCTAATAAGATTGTCAGGGTAAAATGAGCTTAAAAAACTGATAACATTAGCCGTTAAAGTTACCGAACAACTCATAAGACGCAACTGAGTAAAATAGGTTAATATGGCGCTCGGATCGAGGCAGCTTCCTGCATTATTTTATGTACTCCCGATATTTTATGTTTTGAAGTTTCACCTCTTTTCTTGGATGAGGCTAGTAAAAGAGTTATCAGTTTCGATGATTACCTATAAAAATAACAACGGACGTTTAACTAATTTTCTTTTAACGAAGTATAAGTAGGTATAGGATTATGCTGAGAAGTATCACAGTTTTTTTATTTAGAACTGCCTTGTTAGTCCCGTGATCGCAATCGTGACTACTGACCATGGGTTTGAGGTTTTGGGTTGGGTCCTGGGTGTGATTCCCAGATCGGTCAATGTGTTATGGTTTTTCCCTCTCTCCGGTCGTGTTGGATTGCGTGCTGTACCATCGGACTATGAGAGCGTTGGAAGAGAGAGTGCATCTATGTTGCACACACTTGTGCATTATATAATCTCCCACGTCAAGGCTTGTCTCTGCTGAGATTTGCCGCCGATGTATTTTTTTTTGTTTTGGGAGAGATCTAGGGCAAAATGAATCTAAGGCACATTAGTAAACTAGTGGGAAAAATAAACAAGACGAGCGCAAAACGGGAAAGAATTGCGGCAAATACAGGACTTCACCTTGTAGTGTTTTGAACAAGGCTTTGTACGATAATGATTCTGCTAACAAAGATGCAACTTTTACCAAATCAGGAGCTTATTTATTACCACGCCCGTCTATAACATGCTCCCACAGATTAAGTGCGAGCCTGATTGGTTTACCACAACTACCGATTACACAACGGAACTTGCGGCTACGCGAACAACTTTACGCTACACATTTCGGAACTTGTAAGCAGTGTTTAATCCAATCAGACGCTGATAAACAGCAAATGTGTATCGGGAGTACGCAACCGTGACTTGTATCGTACGAAGAATTTATTGAGAATCTTCAGCGATTCGATAGCAGCTCACGCGATGACGTTTCTCTTTTCTTCCTAGCTGCGATTCAAAACATAGATAACAAATATTTCTCTATTTTTTATTTAAGTTTAATAGAACTAGATAACGTTGCTATTAAAAAAAATAACAGTATCTTTCCTTGAAAACAATTTGTTTGTAAGTATATCGTCGTTAACGAAAACTTCTAACTAACTGACAGGATAATACAAAGTTTTGCGAAGCACTAATATTCGATACACCTACAAATTGTTGAGCTTCATTCAAATTCGCAAAACCGCATTACGCACACAGACGACTCACCGTCGATATTATATTAAGATCCCTCCTTTGTTGGACGAATACTTGTGGAGAATTAAGGTAATAGAGAACTAGCAAATCACGTTACACCCCGAACTATTATGGTGTCCTCGTCCCACCTAAGTGTATTACGGGCTATTTATCGTGACATTGAGACCATCGGCTCATCACGGCCAGTCATTGGAAGACTGACAGGCGGCCATGATTTCTTTCTTAATAGATTTTATTGGTAATCAGCGAGGCGGTGTCAAATAATTTGTGGGTTATTATTAATTTCCGGCTGGTATTGTAAGTGATATTATTGATAAGTGTGAATGTTTTGTTTTTTGTTTCGTCGCGAAAGTGTAGATAAATATTATAAATAACAAATTTACATTTAATAAGTATACAGAGTGGCAGGGACCTGCGGGGCAATTGCATATACACTATCAGTAACAATGGGTTTAATTTTAATAGAAAAGTTCAATAATAGACGAAAAAAATTACGACGCAGGGGTTGAAATGTTGCGTCCGTTATTAAAAAGCTTAAAAAGCTTTTCCATACTATTCACCGCAATGCACTTTTCTATGAAACAGCAGTTTTTTTTAAATACCCAACGAGAAAATTTTACGCTAGGCTCTAGAACCATGTTCTGAGTTCGAGGTTACAGTTAGCGCGACGATGTCCTTGCCACCGTGTATTAAGTATTTTTATGTTGTTTTGATGCTGTCTGATATTTAAATCACATTAAAAAATTTACTAATATCTACGTTACTTCTATAAAACAACTTTTGATGCCCAAATCTAATCTAAATAAACTTCTTAAATTGAATTTACATAATTATATTTTATTGGGCAGCATATTTTTGATAATTTACTCTGTACGAAAATCTCCTTTTAATGCAATTTAAATTATAATTAATTACATTCTTTGACAAAAGAAAAATCTAAACATGTATCTACTTTTAATTCCATGCAAGTTTCAGCGGACAAGGGGGGAGCTCCGCTTGTATTTTTTTTTTAAATTATATGACCGAAGACAAGGCGATGGCCGGCCTGTCACTGACACTGACAGCTTTCCGTAGACATTTGTTTTATTTTGGTAAACTCTGTTTTATTTCTACCTCTGGGAATCACGGAAGATGAAGTGATGTAGATTTTGGCACTAGGTAATATTTCACTTCAGACTTTGGCAGATTGTTAGGCCACTCTAGGTAAGATGATTTTGTGTGTAAAGGGATGAAAATAGGATGCATTAAAAGAGCTTTCACTTGAGACTAGAATATCAGTCCCTAAATCCAGAGCACTTTGACATTGGGCAATCACTACTTACCTTGGGCTCATAGGAGAAGTACGGAGTTGCCACAATAGTGTGTGTTATTATTACGTACATAACACAAACCAACGCACATTAAATTGCATGATGGTCCCATGCTTGCAGTGGTGGTTCACAGTCCTAACTGTCGTTTGGGAGGGGCTTGGCCGCGCTAAGCCCTAAAAAAAATAGGCGCGCGGATTCAAAATTAGTCACGTAAACAAAAAATCTAATTGAACATTACAACTTGAATTCATAATACTTAATAGGTTAAGGATAGGTATAATTGATGACAATTGGCAATTGTAGATACATTAGATAGGTAATGTAGTGCTTGGTAAAAAGTTTAATTAGAATAAATCAAGTCCACTGCAATCTTAGACTAGCCCAAGACTGAAGGCTATTTTTATTTACACTTTGATTCTGATCTTCTCACTCATTCCAAGTTAGCATCGAAATATGATTGAAAATGATTGCACACTTAGGTATTGTGTACCTTAGGTATCTGATGTGCATTTTTATCAATAAAACAAAGTTATGACCTCTGAAGACAGAAATAATGTACAAAAATGCAAGTCCAACAATTCTAGTTGAGAGGCAAATGACCCGCAGTCCAAATGTCATTTAGATTCATGTCGGTGGCAATGCCCGGACAATGTGAGGAATCACGGATGCGTATCAAACTATAAACGGATAACGGACATTTGCGTTCAATTGCACACAAAAGTGCAAACACGCTCCAATGGAATGTGCTTGACTGTACCTCAGAGTTCGTGTGAGGTCATAAAATTTTATCATGTTCTTAAGTTAGGCGCCTGCGTGGTTTTGTTTATCGGAATATTTTGAACGGTTTTTCGATATTATGGTAGGGAGGAGGTTGAAGACAGTCCTACTTAAAATAATTATAAGTTACCTACATGTAAAGCGAGGGTAACTATTTTAGATATTGAATGACGTTTTTTCCTGACATCTAGGTAATTAATATTTTGAATGGAATGAAGCTTCTCATTCAAAGTAAGGATTTTTTGAAGACTATGCAAGCCTTTTTACTGATAGCGTGTTACGCAATTTGAGTTACCTTGGGAACTTGCTGCTGAAATAACGGTGGACCCTATGATATAAATCGAGCCTAAAAGCCATAGGTACGTAGGTTCGTAAAATACTGACAAATGACCCAAAAAAACAATAAAACCCCACATTCAAGATGGCTTTAGAGTTAAAAAGCCAATACAAGAGCTCTTAAACTGTTGAGAACTTCACAAGGTTTACCGACCCGTAACTCCTGCGTCTTGAAGACATCTTATAAAAAGGAAGATACGGTCCGGAACAAACAAACGTATTGCAATGTCTTCGCTAGAATATACGACTTAGGTAGGTACCAGGCGCGCAGAAATACGAGTATAGTGGACATTCCTTTGTAATAAGTTCGAGTACTTTTAAAGCTTAGGATTTTGTTGGTGATTCAAAGATTTCAGGGTTACATTTTTGAATCAATATCAGGGATTTGTAACCAGGATCAGATTTATTTCTCTTGTAACGAGGTTTTGTAAGCTTCACTTTCATATCCGCCTTCGTCACTGATGGATTCCTGGTTCCAATTTGTCCTTTCCCAGAAAGAATCACTTGAAAAATGTATTGTTACTTTTCTGTTTTGCTTTTGTTAATTACTAGCAACCTGCCCCTTCTTCGCACGGTTTTTTACGAATAGATAAAACATTGAAATTTTATAACGTGCTTACTTAAGTGGCAGTGGGCAGGGCATATTGCTCGCAGACCAGATGGCCGACAGGTTCTGGAGTAGCACCGTAGACCGACGTAGTGTTGGAAGGCCTCCCACAAAGTGGACCGATGACCTGGTGAAGGCTGCAGGATTCCGCTGAATGCGAGAAACACAAAACCCGACAGAGGCCTAAGTCTAATAGCAGTCTTTCGGCTGAAATGATGATGAACGTTTAATATTTATGTATTACACACATAAACCTTTCGGAATAAATTTTCTAAAAGATGAGGAAAACCGCAACAAAATCCGTTGTGTAGTTTAGAAGGACAACACAGTCTCATAGACAGAAACAAAAAGCTAATCTGCATTCGCGATTAATTTGTCAAAAATGTAAACAAATAATTATGAGTTTATGGGAAAATTACTCTACTCTACAACTTCAAACATTTTTATAACTTTTTCAGTAGTGTTAGTTACTCTGAAATCAACTTAATTTCCATTAAAATAAAGGGGCAATGTCTTGGTGAAGGCAGCAGGATTCCACTGGATGCGAGAAGCTGAAAACCGGTCGAAGTGGCGGTGCTTAGGGTAGGCCTGCCTATGTCCAACAGTGGACATTTTTGGGCTAAAATTGCCGTGATGATGATGACATAACAACTTTAGTTTAATCAACACACTCATGCCATAAGTGATGCTACAGAAAATGACTTATAGCGAGATTAAAGTAGGACCACAAAAGAACAACTGATGTGGAATTAAATCAAAATAAAAACTTTTTACAAAAAAAAAACAACCGACTTCCAAAAAAAAAACACTATAGTGCACTGTATAACTTTAATTTCGGAAGTCGGTGTCGTTGGTTCTGCATTTTCGTTTATTGACACATACTTCCGAAATTAAAGTTATTTGGCACTTTGTAGTGTTTTTTTTTGGAAGTCGGTTGTTTTTTTTTTTGTGAAAAAGTTTTTATTTTTTACTTTTTAGTGGGAGAGTTTGTAATTTATCTAAGTTACAATAGCCTAATGTCAACTGCTCATCACCTTTTACAAAATATTGCTTTTGAATTTTTAGATTTTTGTTGATTTTTCAAAAACCGCTTGTCAGATTTTGAAAAAAAATTCATGGGACCATTTGGGAAGTATACCCTTTTTTAGAAGTCGGTTAAAAACATTAGTTACATTGATGTTCACTTTTCTCTTTTATAAAGAAATTCAAACTGACCTTTGTATTCTGTCTTCACCTAGTCTAGGCCGAGACCATTAAAGTCAGTTGATTTTTCACCCCTTCTCCACAGTAATATAACCACAGATATAACGATTGCTTTATTGACAGCATTAAAAAAGTTTGAAATTCGTATTTTAAAGTTGCTGAAACTTTTTACAGAATAAAAAAAAATATTGTGTTTGTATGAAAATATTTTCTTTTCTAAACTTATTGTAATTGCTGAAAGGTTATAGAAAGTATGGATGGAATAAACATCTGTTATGTAAATTAATATTGTGAAGTACCCACTCAAATATTTCAAAAGATTTTGGAGATGCAAATTTTAAAAATATTGTGTTATCAAAGGATCAAGTAATTGGATATATTTTTCTATCAAATTCATATTTACAACTAAATCATTCATATTTAAATTCTGCATCAATACAGATTCTATGAAAAATAAGTGCCGATCTAATATAAGTAGTTACTTATCTGTACATATAATAAAATCGTAGGAAAGTCAAAACTGTACATTGAATATTTTTTTTAAAGAATACTTGGGGCGTGATCTACAATTGACATCGAAGCCAAAAATATAGTTTTTAGAATTTTTGGTCCGTGGATGGGTGAACATCTTTACATATAAATACTCTTCTATGCCTCGGAAAGCACGTTAAACCGTTGGTCCCGGCTGTCATTCGTGGATCTTTAAAAGTCGCTACGGGTCGTCAGAAGCCCGAGAGTCTGACAACCAGTCTTATCCCTTGGTAAGACTGGTTACAATACCCCTTGGTATTGTATTACCCAGAAAAGAAACTGGGCTGTGAAGATCAGATAGGCAGTCGCTCTATATTAAATTCTGCTATTCAGCTGCATCCGGTTAGACTGGAAGCCGATTCCAATATAATATGTAACTAGGCAGATGATGATGAATCACTACATAAATTAAATAATAAAAAAAAAGAATATTTCTGGCTTGGCTTCTTTGAAAATGTGTTATAATTCCAAAAAGGTAAGGTTTGATGTTTATGTGTGACAATAAACGTACTTTGGTCACGTCTGGATGAGGGTAACTTAAGATTCAATTTTATGGACGACTCCGGGTCGGTCGATCCGGAGAGAATTGTTACGAACCGATCATGGTGACAAAATTAAATTATGAATGAGGCAAGAGATTTTATCTGTCTTGTGATGTTTATTGGATGACTAAGGGAACATAATGCATAATAGCAGTTCAGTTATTTGTATAGGTATCAAAGCAAAGATGACAAATCAACAAAAGCGGTTGAAAAATTCTACTTACTTAAACTTTTTCTCTCCCATATTTTTTGTACTTTAGTTTCCTAATCAATACACCTTATATTTTTTAATAAGCCTAGGGTCAACATCCTAGTTTTTAAATGAAATTATCGTCAGGTCAAAAATAATCACCAATCAGGCCGGTGCACCTACTGAAACCTATTTTTCTTACTGTTTACAACATATTTACGTAACTCATCATCTGCCTAGCCTTTTCCCAACTATGTTGGGGTCGGCTTCCAGTCTGACCGGATGCAGCTGAATACCAGTATTTTACATGGAGCGACTGCCTATCTGACCTCCACAACCCAGTTACTGGGTAATACGATACCCTTTGGTAAGACTGGTTGTCAGGCTTTCGGGCTTCTGACTACCCGTAACGACTGTCAAAGATCCACAAATGACAGCCGCGACCAACGGCTTAACGTGCTTTCCGAGGCACGGAGGGGTCTCGATATGTAAAGATGGTCACCCATCCACAGACCAACCGCGGCAAGCGTAGCTTAACCTGATCGATCGATCTGTGCGGCTGTTATTATTTAGCCACGGGCCCCTCGAACATATTTACGTAACTATAGTGTATTATGTTATATGTATTTGTGTTCGTTTTATTATTTGTATTTATTTTAAATTAGATCTCTATCTGGAAATAAACGATTACATTTTATAGTCAAAGTTGATTAGATTAAGCAGCCTTTTTGACATAGTCTTAATATTTGACAGGCATGGAAAAAAAGGAGATGACGTATGTCAAAACTCATAAATCATCACTTTTTCACATAGAACTATTATTACCGTAGTACTTTATCTCAGTGCTTTTTCATACCATATTCAACTTCGATTACTTTCTGCGGAAGTGTGTACACGTAGTTGCAGCAATAAAAAATCCCACTTTTCGTGGCAATTATCGTATGCAGCGCCGATTGTTTGCTAGTCCCGGTGCCCAGCTGGTCCGTATTAAACCAATAAATATTCATTATGAACTTGCTTAATTTCGTACAACACTATTTTACTATTTCACTAATTTAAGCATAACGGGCTACTGTGGCCGAATGTTTAGGAATTGGCTTTAGATTGGTTTTGTGCGAGTGTTATTGTTGTTTTATAGTTGTCAAGGTGTAATTGGATTGATAAAATTGAAAAGGTAGGCTACTAAGTGTTGCTGTCAGTTTACAAGCAATTATTGGACTGTTCCTTTTCTTTTCGTGAATATTAAACTGTGAGTATACAATTTGATAATTAGATTACGGCATGCGGCACGAGAAAGGGCAGCACCATACTTACCTAATACTTACCTAATACCTATACTGTGATTGCTACTTGCGCCGTGTTATTATAATGACAATGTAGATTTACTTTTATGTGCAGGACTAACAATGGAGTGATTAGGTACCCAATGATGAATGAATAATTTTATTACATAACATAATGCCTGAAATCCCCGAAGGGATAGGCATAAGTGTACCTATAGTAGGTACACCCACATTTCGCCAATCATCTTTAAGTCCCATGTAATATGGGGCGAGCCTATTGCCATCAACGGCATAAATCCAGAGTCCGAGCTACTGAGAAATTCCTGTTAGAAAAATCCAATAAAACTATGCCCGACCTGGAAATCGAACCCAGGTATTATTTATTCACTTCAAACATACAAATATCCTTACAGGCTAGACCCAATATGCTTAAAAGGAGACGCCACCAACTGTTTAATGTACAACGTGTAAAATAAATGAAATAAATCATTTTGGTTTTTTTTTATTAGATTTTGAATACTTTTTGTAGTACACTTAAAAATTAAATAGTTCCAATGCTTGTACCATAACAAATTCTTTAGGTATTATTTAAAAATTATCATTATTAATTAATTAATTATAATTATTTTCAGAGTGTGGAGCTCGCTCGTCAGCGTTGCCTCATGCAGCAAGTTAGATCGCGCGCACGCTACCGCCAGCAACCGCGGCTGACGACTAGTTTCATATTCCATTTTTAATCCAAACTTTATGTTAATTTTAAGAGGGGTCTTAAAATTCAAAACTCTCCTTTTAATAATTTGCAGATCATTTTCGCTTTAATTATTAAAACCAATATTTAAATTTTAGCTTCCACGTAGGCATAATAGGGTAAATGCACAGCAATTTCACAACTTAGGTCGTATTTCGTACTGATCTGGGAATTAAGAGCACAAAGCTTAATGTCTGTTCAAGAACTAAGTGTGCTCCTGTATTTATTGAATTATTGGGGTCGATTCACTTTTAATCTTTTATTACGACTTCAAGGAAACAAGGTTTTAAGTCTTATTCTTCAGACTATGCTGTTTTACTGTTGAGAAAAGTTCTGAACTACATAACATCACGCCTGCAATCAACGAACGGTTAGGTAAAGGTGTTCCTATAGTACGAGTAATAGTCCTCCAGATCGTTTTTCGGCTAGGCGGCTAATCTCAACGGAGGCTAGACATCGGCGCGGGAGATATTAGACTCATAATCCTATGGGACGGCAACCCAATACGACCGGAGAGTGTTCAGGCGCAGGAACAACAGCTTATATACCGTGCTCGTGTCCCTATAGTGCATAGTGGGTGAGCCTTTTGCCAAAAATAAAGCGATTTTTAGAAAAAAATATACGACGATTCGCCCTTTCGGGTGAGTAAATTCTTGCGAATCGACTAATTAACCTCTTTTTGTACCTAGTACACCACTTACCTCCAAGGCCTGCAAAACTAAACTAAATTATAGTGACTAAAGCATTATGACTAATTGCTATAATATTATGAGCTTCAAACCTTCATCATAACCTTCATTGATCATACTTATGCGATACCCACAGAAAAAGGCGACTTTCTCGGACACAAGAACAAAAGATTTATTTAAAGAATAGTAGGTACCTAATTTAAACCACTTAAAACAGAAAACTCACTCATGTGCACATGTAACCACTCATACAAGGTACACGTATATTTTTATTTTTCATAGCAGGTACCACGGTACACATGGAAAGTATAAAAAATGCTCTCTCAAGGAAAAATGTTTGGTCCGGAAAGGAAATTGAAAATCCGGTTTGTTCAGTACTGTTTCTGTCTGCAGCACTATGGAATATCATAAATGTAGTAGCTACACGAGCTTTTTCAGATAAGGTGGCTGGGTTCAAATACTGGAGGGAAATAAGAAAAGAAGACTGTGTTTATATCTTCAATACAGGGTTATTTTAAATTAGCTAGCGAAACTCCACAGACGCGATGGGTAAACAAATAAATTATAATATATATATATAATATCTAAACAAGATAAAACAAAAAAATAATAATTAGACGTGGCAATGCTGCCAGCCTTTTTGGCACTTTTCCTGTTGATAGCGATGCGGACGAATTTTGTGATGTGTTGATGACCTATGATAATTTTCCTTCTTTTTTATATACATGTACCTACATATTTAATATTTTTTTAAGTCTGTTAGCATAAATTATGTAAATATTATCTTGTTTGAAAATAAAAATAATACCTAAGTTCATGATTCGATAATAACGAGAAGATTAATTTGATATTGTCTGGTTGGAGAATCCTTCCTTTTCTATGGCGGATGAGTGAACTTAACACCCTATTCCTTACACCTCTTTAAATAATGTGTATATTACGTATAATAAAGAAATGTCGATATTTTGTCAAGTCGTAGGCAGCACCCTTTGCGTAGCACTCAATCTCAATCTGAATAATTTTGAAAGATACTGCTAAACCATTGCTTCATAAGTTCGAAAAATGTGTCTGCTCAACAACGTAAATAGCGCAATGTATGTTGTTGAAAAAACGAAATTACCCCGCGGGTTGCTAGTATAGGATAAAAACAAATGTGGATAGATTTAATTCAGATTCTAAAAAGGAAGTGTAATATTAATAATAGCCACAAGGTTTGCTTTCTCATGATCACTTTTTCACACACTTGATCACACTTTTTCGTCGAATTTTCATTTCGCCAACACAGATCGCTTTTGCAATATTCACATTTACCGTTTCTAAGAAGTTCGCTTCGGAAAGGGAGTTCATATGACGAACATGAATGTTATCTACCTGAACTAGACTAGTGTGCTGTGTGACATGTTTCTTAGGTAAAATTTCCTTTATGCTTATCAGAAATGTCTGTGTCTGTTCTTAGAATAAAATATCTGATACCTTAATAGAAAATAGTAGATTGTTTGTCAAGAGAGCGAACAAACTACGTCACCTGAGCTTAAAATTGTGTTGCTCCCGAGGTGGACACTCTACTTTTTATCACCCTCTATGAAATAATAAGTAAGTGCGACTTATGAATAAGAATAGTACGTTTATTTATTTACATACAACTTTAAGTAAACAATTACAGTATAGTTACAGCAGTTGAAAATTATTGATACAAAGCAACTTTCAATTACGAAATTACGTTTCTTTTATTTTAACAAAATTATGATGAATTTAATAAATATCGTCACGGGTTACATTGATATCCTTTATTAAATGTCATTAATTTGATATGATGGACGAAATTTTGATGCCAAATGAAATAGTCATCTACGAATTTTATCGACCTGTTTAAATGGGGTAGGGGTAGTTTAATTTGGCCTGTGAGGCGATTTGGTAAGCGACACAGCGAAAATTAACCTAGTGTAAATCCCCATAATACGTCTATCCGATTGGCTGCCAAAATTAGGAGAAGCAGCTAATAAGAAGAAAACACAAGAAACATACGAAATTACGAACAAAAAGAAGATTGTAACATTTTACCAAAGAAATTTTCATAAAACTCAGTTATCATTGTGTTCCAGCAGAAAATTTGCAACTTATAAGAGAAAACGCATCGCAACAGATCTCTTCAATACCTTCATACAAAGATTACCATCTTTTTAAATTAACAGATCGTTGTAAAAGATTTCATTTGGTGCCGTTTCCTATGCGAGAGAGAAGAGACAGATTTTTATCAGAAGCATACTGAAACCATGCTTATTTTTCTCATCTATTTTAATAACCCTTTTAAAATAAAACTAGCTTTTCATATAAAGGCTGATTCTTTGTGACTTCGCATTTGAAAAATGAACATTTCGATCTTTCCAGAGGATTCATTTCGAAACAAAGATTCGCAACATTGTTTCAGCAGGGAAATATGTTGCTGGCAACATGGAAAGTTGCAGTAAAAAAAGTTCCGTATTAAAAACATGTGAATATACCGTGTACAAGACGTGTGCAATATTTAATGTTGCGGGCAAAAGTTGCGCAACTTTTTTTCAACTGTTTTTTTCAATGAAAACACATTTTCCTTGGAAATAAAGTTGAGAAAAAAATTATAGTGAACAATAACAGTTATTTAACTAGTTTTTGTAACCCTTAGAGATTGCCTAGTTCCGAGACTGTGGATATTAATTATGTTAATCCTATGTTAGTTCTAGTCTTAGCGTAGCCTACACATGTGCAACTAGATGATTGATCAAGGATTACCCTAAGTAGTTATATGTGTACTCAGTAATATTAAATCGAGTACGTTAAATTAAATCAGTTCTTTGTGTAATTTTCAGGGTAAAATGTGAAGATTATTAATGTAGCAACGCAAAACACAATGTTTAACTAAATTAATGCACATTATGAATGTGCATTTTTATCCCAAAAATAATTAAAACTACTTAAATTACCGTCAAACTTTCGCTGTACAGTCAACACAAATCAAAATGGACGGAGTACCTACCATGCTAGACCCTTATTCATGAAATGTAACCACAATTTTCTCCCACAATCAGTTTACGTAATTTAATAAATAAATAAGGTTTTATAGATAATTGTAAAACATCTGTATAATCATGTGTTATGATTATAACATAGCTAATATTCATATTGGGGCGTTGGGTGGTGGGCGTTAATATCGGGACATGTTAATTGTAATAATTATGTTAATTGAAGTAAACACTGAAGAATTACTTCAGTATTATTATTAAAGCTCTCGTTGTACTATTGATGTAAGTCTAACTAGATGAGAAACAAACATTAAAAAAAATATATAGCATCTTGAAAATAAATATGGCACTTCAAAAAGAACTGCAATCCTATTGTATCAAACGACTTTGCATACCCTAGAATAAAGCCATCATCAAGAATAGAATCTCTCAAACTTCTGCTCACATCATAGGGAAAACGGGCGTGAAAATACAAAATATATGTTTAGGGAACTCCATAAACCAGATGTTGCTTTATCTAAAACGGCTATACGCACTCGTCTCCCGAAATAAGTTCGGCTACAATCGACTTACCGGGATTATTGAAAGTTCCCGATAGTTGGGAAATCTTTTGCTACTTAGATACGTGGCTAAAAGTTTTCTGCTTTTGTAACTTCGGCTTGATGCCTATTAGCGGCCGGGATCGCTTATTTTGAGGGCAACATAATAATTTAAGTGGCGGAACTTTTTTCGGGGTTCTTTGGCTTGTGTAAATTAAGTTGTTTTATGGAATGTTACTTTCAACAGTTTCTTTATAGGGAAGGTTCATCATCTGCCTAGTCTTTTCTCAACAATGTTTAGGGTCCAGTGTAACCAGTATTTTACGTGGAGCGACTGCCTACCTGACCTCCACAACCTAGTTACTGGGTAACACTATATCTCTTGGTAAGACAAAAAAAGAAAAAAAGAATGAATGAATGTTATCTGTCACCAAATTACCAACTTGGAACAAACAGGTACAGACGCCAGCACATCAAGCTTCTACAGTTCAAGGTTGATTGGAAAAGTTTGACAGTTTCGGTTAGCTTGATGTACTGGCACATAATATTACATCACGCCTGTATTCGCCGAAGGGTTAGGCAGAGGTGTACCTATAGTAGGTACACCGTCATTTCGCCAGTTATGGTAAAGCCTCATGTAATATGGGGCGAGCCTATTGCCATCAACCGGCCACCAATCCACACTCCCGGCTGCTACTGATTAAATTCTTAAATATGTAAAAACCCATTAACACTTTGCTCGACCTAGGAATCGAACCAATGACCTCAGCAGTGGCGTTTGTTACCACTAGACCAACGAGGCATGTACAGACGCCAGCACATCAAGCTACCCGAAACTGTCAAATGTTCCCAATCAACTTTGTACCTTATGCTTTAGCGATAAAGTTGAAACTCTATTAAAGAAATAATAATAGCTTGATGTGCTGGCGTCAATACCTTCCTCCTTGCTAATACAAACCCTGAGCTATCTATACGCCAACTGAAATAGATTCTTCATAAGTGGCGTCCTTTTCGAAGTACCAATTTTATTAAAATAATAAAAGGACAGTGGCCACTTCGATATGCGAAGAAAAATATTATGATGGCAAACCAAGTGAATTTAAACATCAAACTGTAAAAATCGTATCAAAATTTTTACTTGTATAAGTATTCGATTCTCGATAATGTTATTTTAAGGACATTATATAACTATTATTATTTTTTATATCAAAGCAAGCTATTTTAAAATACAAAATCACACACAAAGCATCGAAAAAATTAATAGCTGTTGTCTAGGTATATAAAAGTATTTACACGGATACATTTTATGAGCCTTTAATAACAGAGCAGGCGCCAGGTAATAATTATTACTTAAAAGTTTAATGAAATTTATGGTATACATGGAAATTTATCGCATAAGCCTCTCTCAGCCAATTTCGGAATACCGACAAAATATAACTTAATTAATGTTTTAGAGCCATTTGTATCAATATTGAATAGAAACTAGACCAGTGCAGTGCCTAATAGTTCGGCGAATTATTAAATTAGTTAGGCTTCCTTTAATATGAATAAAGGAATATTAAAATAATTTTATTAGGCGGTACGTACCTGCACCCTAATTTTGAATCAATTTGAAGCAAATTGCTAATCCATTGCTTTGCTCAACACGTAAATAATGCAATGAATGTTGCTAAACTATCAAAATGAAACCGATTATGATTGATAATAAGAGGTAAAAGTATCGCGCCGAGCATTGAGAATCCAACAGGAGTGCATCCCAGCTCAGCGCGGCGCGGCGCTAAGCACTGCGTTGAAAATCCAGTTGGCGAAAATAAAACCCCGCGGGACAAAAGCGCCCGTGCGAACCTGGGCTTTAAAGTAACCAAAAGAGAAATTACTTAGATAGGTAGGTAGCATAAGTACCTAATTGTAATACGCCAGCAAAATTAATAAGGTATTTGTAGCATTTTATTCTACTTGTCATATAGGTACCTATAACTTTGTGTTATTAAATCATATTTTCCTGGTAATGTCATTATCAAGATTGACAAAATGTAGAAAAGTCAGTTACCATGTTAAGATACTTCAAATCATTTAGTTTTTATTGTCTATATTACATTTATTTTAACACAAGCATAACCACAAAGTAACAATTTATTTTAAAATAAAAAAAACATCGATTTATCTAGCGTGATAGCTCCCCTCCTTGGCTAATGTCAATTTAACGTCATACAGACAAAATACCGTTGCCAAAAAAAAAAATTACAAAAAAATAAAACCCATACAACGAAATAGCAAACACAATACAAATAAAAACTGTTAGTAACGCAATCGCAACGGCTCGTTCATAATTGAAACATGTCATCGAGTCTTTGATGTTTCGGACGCTAGATGCCTGTCTTTGTCCGGACTGATGGACAGATACGTCAGCCGAATGTATATGTCCATCGGCATAATGTCAGCTCTGTCCATACTCGATAGTTCGCATTCAATTTCCGTTGGTGCTATGTGCGAATACCGTGCCAGACAGCGGCGAATTATTGACTGAAACGTATGAAGATTTGGCACGTTTCGAATGTTGTTTTTGGTGTAAAGTGAATTGTGGAATTAAGTTGATTGTGATTTAATTATTATATTATTATAAGCCTGTGATGTCCCACTGCAGTACAAAGGCTTTTCTTCCCTCTTTCCACTTTTCCCGGTCTACTGCGTTTGCCAATCCTTTAAGAAGGAGTCCAGCTCATCCCACCATCTCTTTCTGGGCCTGCCGCGCAGTCGTTTCCTGCCATTAGGAATCCACTGAGTGGTGGCATTCGCATATTGCTGCTCCGTGATGCGACAGATATGGCCAGCCCAAATCCACTCTCGTCCAACAGCTGTGCGTCCAGCGTCAGCTATTTGTGTTTTGGAACGAAGTATAAAGTTCTAAATGCGGTCTGCGAGTTTGACACCTAGTAGGTACACTTCGTTCCGTAGCCCATAGCAGACTCCAAGTGTGGACTTTTGACGCTTTGTAAGAGACTATGTTTGCGCTCCGTAGGTGATTTATTTAAAGGATAATATTTAAATGCATAATACTCTTTCAAGAAAATTTATTACATCCATTGCTAAGGTGTGCGTGAAAGATAGTTTCGTACTGAATATATCTTCATCATTCTCCTGTCCCAATTTATTTGGGGTCGGCACATGTAATTTTTTTCAATACCTACTTCTCTATTAGTCGTCATGTCCCTAGGTATCCCATCGTTTACACAGTCCATCCATCGTTTCTTTAGCCTTCCCCTACTTTTAAAGCCATCAATATTCATACTCAAAACTTTTCTACTGAATTAATGCATTAGATATAAATAAAACTACAGCCTTTAAAATAACACATTATGCTTGTAAACAGCTCCCACGTCTTCCCATAAATTCATTTTTATCAAAAACCTATACCAGTATCGAATATAACAGAGCATTTTTTAATAAAATTTCATAAAGTTAAGTCATAGATTAAAATAACGCGCTGAACAATACTTAGAAAGCACTACTCATAACTTGGATCTCATTGGTATTCAGCATGCGAACGGCGAGTGGAGCAAATTCTTAAAATTGAATCTAGAGTAGAACACAATGCTTTTGGTTTTAGAAAACACTGATTTTTCTCCTTACAGCCATTAAATCATTATGGGTCGTATAGTTAAATGAATAAATAAATAACAGTTTTTAACTTTTATCAAGCAGTAATTGTCTCTGAAAAGGAAAAATCAAGATAAAACTAGACTTCAATAATAGATTTAAATCGACAACACAAAATCAAAGTAAAAATTAGTTAACAAATTGTCTAGCGCGCGTTAACTGCTGTGTTTGGTCAGCTAATTATATCACTTGATTCTTTTAACGCGTCGATAATTAACCGACTTCAAATAAAAAGGAGGACGTTATGAATGCTCATCGATTTCCCCATGATTACTTCATTTGATAGAGGAAGCCCGCGTGGTGGTCGAAAGAAATCGGTTGTTCTGTTTTAAGTTTTTTTTTCGTTCCAATATTTGGGTGCGAGCACGGTGAAGAATGATCATTCATTCTCTTTGAAAATATGCCTTTACCAGCCAGCAGTCTAATCGGGACATTTACTTACTAACATTGTAAGCGTTTTAAAATTTTATTTATTTTAAAACTTACAGTTTTAATTGTGTGGTTCCAACCGCTTACAATTAGTCTTTTAGGGGCTTTTCTCTCGAACTCATTTGTTTCAAATGGAAACATAATAAAGACTTTATTCGAAGCCATTAATTTTATTACGTGAAGGTAACGTTGTAATTACTGTACTACATTTTTTTATGTACTTTAATTTCACTGAACTATATCTATATAGGTGCTTTGTAGGCAGTATACTGTCTGCCCCGTTGATCTCGAGGTCACAAGAGACTTCTGAGCGTGGGGTCCTGGGTTCAATTTCCGGGTCGGGCAAAGTGTTATTGGGTTTTTCCATTCTGATTTATTTAGTAACAGCCCGGAGTTTGGTGGTTGGCGGTGTGATACCCCCGTGCCTCGTAAAGCATGTTAAGCCGTTGTCCCTGCGCCTGATCTCTCTCCGGTCGTGTCGGATTGCCATCCCATCGGACAATGAGTGTGGTGCTGTTCCACAAACGATGGGACACATAACATCGTGTCCTGCGTGTCCTGTCAGCTGCACGTTACAGGAACTGATGGACGCTGGTGACGGCGCCAAACAAGTAGCCGAATTCGGGGCCGAGTTCATTTAGATTGCTATCGACACGCTAAGAAGAAGATTAGAGTTATGGAAGAGAGAATGCACCTGGGTCTGCGTAAACACTTGTGCACTATAAAACCTTTCGCGCCGAAGGCTGGGCTCCGCTGAGATTCGTCGCCATGGCCAAAATTCTCGATATTCATATTGTGGAATGGTATTCCACGATAAACTTCGAATATGAAGTTTATCGTGGAAGAAAATATAACGAGTTCCAAGAAGTGATTTCTGCTGTTTTTTAGCCCAAAGTAAGAACCATTTTTTGAAGAGCTTTCCTAGGCTAGTCGTTGTTATTTTTCCTTTTTTGATAACATGAACTAGGTATGCTATAATTGCTAATGCCTTAATGATACAACAAAGATTTATTTATTTATGATAACATAATAGAAGGAGCTGTACAGTAGAATAATAATGAAAATACAAAACCGGCCAAGTGCGAGTTGGACTCGCACATGTAGGGTTCCGTACCACTAAAACCAATAAAGACTGTTAACAGTAACAGTCTTTTGCCCTTTTTTTGTCCTGCAGTGGGACATCACATGCAATATTAAAACATGGGATGTCCCACTGCAGGACAAAAGCCTCCGTACTTTCTACATGACTGGTGTAGCCAGTAACCTGCATAACATAACATTATAACATTACGCCTAAACAGACGTAGGAAACTCTTCGGGGAATACTCTCCGGAGGGTTGGGCAGAAGTGCAACTCTATAGTACACCCACATTTTTCCAGTTATGTTTAAGTCCCATTTAATGGGGGGCGAGCCTATTGCCATCCACCTGACCCAAATCCAGACTGCAAACTACTACTGAAAAATTCCAGATGGAAAAACCCAAAAACACTTAGCCTAACACAGGAATCGAACCCAGGACTTACTCATTTAATAAAGGTGAGAAAGATTACCAATCTTAGCAGTCCTACCTATGGTTAAATACTATGTTATTGTTATAAGTAATAGTGTATACTGTTACACTTTCATAATGTATAATCCCCTAAATCACCTACACGAAATGACAAAGAGATGCTTCGCCAAAACACTACCCAAAAATATGCCTAACGAATTTTAATTACTCCAAACTAAACGACGAAAGTAATTAGGAACATTACAGCACGTACGTAAGCTTATGGTCTTAAAAGTTATAATAGAAAGAGCACTTTGTCATGTCAAGCTTTTAGCAGCCTCTTTAATTTCTCTTTGTGCAGTAAATGAAGACATTAAATCGCTTACGTCAGGGCATAATGAGAGAAAGTAAATGAATCAGGACTACGTACCTACAATATGAGTTTAATGAATTGACGTAATATTACAAGGGCCTGGAGTGTTGTTTACATAATTATGTTACTTTTGAGCGTGTCATGACCTTCATATTTAAGATGGAAATTAAGACGTGTGTCTTTATTATTTTGGTAGAGCGCAGTATTCTAGGCGTCAAATTAACAGACCATATTCGCAACACCACACTGCGCTACAAAACACAGATTACTGACGTTGCTCAAAAAGCCGCTAAGTTGAAGTGGGGTTGGGCTGGCCACGTCTACCGCATGGCCAATGAGCTGTGGTCCAAAAGACGCCTTGACACAGCCAAAAGGCGTCACAGCTGACCCGTTACAAAATGGCTGAAGCTGAGCTGGACAAATCAAAAGACCAGTGAGGCAGTGATGCACATTAGAACTGGACGTGTTGGGGATGATACAGACAGGACACAACCCAGTTACTGGGTAATACGTTACCTCTTGGTAAGACGGGTTGTCAGACTTTCGGGTTTCTGACGACCCGTAACAACATGTTATCCGAGGCACGCAGGGGTTTTGGTATCTAAAGATGGTCACCCATCCACGGACCAACCGCGGCAAGCAGAGCTTAATCTGATCGATCGACCCGTGCGGCTGTTATGACTTAGCATCACCCAGCAAGCATCATTTACCCACATAAGCCCTTCAAATAAAGGATGTTATACCATCGTACCTACTACCATTTTCCAAAGACTACGCTTCACCCATTATGTAGTAAGTCTGCAATAGAGGGGCGTTTCTCGGAGCTGCGTGCTAAAGATACCGCCTGATATTGCTATACTGCGCTGAATAATGATAAGTAGTGCCGCAACTCAGTGCGGTGCTGTGCGAAAAGGCCATAGCATTATATGAAGCCTATACAGTGCACACAATAGTCGACTTAGGGCACACTTGAGCGACCAACACGATTAGCAGAGTCGCTTAAACTGTATTCTGGTGTAAACTGGGGACTTATGTTTAGATATGCAGTGTAGGCAAAGTTGATGAAATAAAATACAGCTTGCATAAATTGAGATCTGATAAACACTGAGACTGTAAACCTTAGTCTGTAGTGCAATACTAACATAGTTTTAAAACTTTTGTAATAATTATTATGGATGTACTAACACTAGTGTTTATCTTGTGTATGTAAGTACTAACAAATTGGATTTTTTGATCTGAAAATAAATGATGATGATGATAGCAGATCTAAGAAGCTAACAAAATAAATGAAAACCTCCCTCTTTTTTGAAGTCGGTTATAAAGAGGGTGTGTGCTTATGATCACACGACAGAAGCAAAAATTTACGATTAGAGCCGAGTACCTATACGCGATTCAGCGGCACCAACCGAATGGAGCCGAGTATACCCGATTCAGAATCACCTACTTGAGCGTTAGGGTTCGTTTAAGTACTATACAGAAAGAGCGGAAAGTGTGTCTAAAGAAGTCACTTCTCCAAAGAGACTTTAAGGCATTTCCCTACCTAAAACGGTGCCATAATACATCACGATTACTACCAACTTTTATCATAAAAACTTTTAGCTGAGATCCACTTAAGTAATTACCAAGAGGTGAGTCAATGAAACAACATAATTATTTTTCAACATCGCCGAAAGTGCTAGTGATGACGATCTTGATCGTAGAGAGTAGTGGTGAGCTAGTGGTCTCGGCCTCTACTTACGAATTGTAGGTCGTGGGTTCGAACCCACGCAGGCACTTTACTTTGTGTAATTTATTTCATCACTACTGCTATAAAAACAGTGACGGAAAACGTCACGAGGACACGTTCATGTCCCAGAACCAAATATTTGAAGACATGTGACATCCACCAATCTGCACTGAGCCCACGTGGTAGATTACGGCCCACTCCCTCTTACCGAGAGGAGGCCTGTGTCACAGCACTGGAAACATTAAATGCTGATTATGTGTTGACGATCGATGTGAGAATAAAAAATATAGATAGGTACCTAGACCCATATACCTCAGCTAATGAAACTCCGACATAAAGTCCTATCAGTCTTTAAAAGCATGGTTCTTGTAATGAAATTCCCAACAGCGTTTATGAATTGGAATCCAAAGTTCAGTTTGAAATAAGGCAACGTTAGCACTGTTTATATTTCGACGCACGGTCGTGCTTTGCTGGTTGAATATCAATTTGTGAGAATAGTAACGCTATTCGCGGTCAGTATTAGTCTGTGCGATGCGAGGAAATTCGGATATCGCTAGTAAGTTTAAATGTTAACGCACATCAAGTTTGAATTCTGGGTTTAAATGTGGCTTTGCAATTTAATAGAAATCTGTTGATTAAGGTTGTGTAATGTGTGTAATGTTATGATTAATTAATTACCGTTTTTATCTGGTGCATTTGCCTCCTGAAAAGGTTTATAATTAATTTGTTATTAAATTTCATGTTATCCATCGAATAACAAAATTACGTCGTTTTGACAGCCAATTTACTGATCAGAGAGTCGATCAGGCAGGTCTTAAAAACGAGGTATTCTACTTAGAGCACTGATTTCAACAGCACTTGGACGAATGGCACCTGAGCACTTCCACAAACCGCACTCAAACAAAAAAAACAGTTGCAGAAGCTGCATTTTGATATGATTACCGAAGTTTGTCGTTTACTCACGTGCATTTTCACTAAAGCCTGAATCTACACTTTTTGAAAACAGAATATATATTTGGATATATCTCATAAACATTTTATGAGATATATTCAGACATTGAGTTAGACTTACCTACAACTTCACCGTGTGATCACACGATGTGATTAGGGGTTTGGTGATGCCGGGGCAGCGGGATTGTCCGAAAGGGTTACCGCTACCCCGGAACATAAAGGGCTAAGGAAGGAACACGGATGGGTTTTAGTCAGTAAGAGTCTGACACTCCCCCGCTTTACCCAGAGCGGGAGGGGTCATTTGATGATTTCCCATTTAAAAAAAAAAAGGGGTCTGGTGATCACAAAGTAAAATTGTAAGTCTAACTCAATATGTCTGGATATATCTCATAAAAGTTATGAAGTAATATATATTTGAGTACAATAACAACATTCCGACTTACTTAAAATAACGTGCACCTAAGAGGTCATCGAGAACTATAAGGTCTTACGTAGGTCAATCAAGTTCCATCTTCTCGTATCTCAATTAGTTACAAAAAGTTTTTTTAGCCCGGTTCACCAATTTATTGTCAACCAATTATGAGTTGTACTGGTAGCTACCATCTCGTGTCAAACGGTTTTTATCGTTATTGTCACTTCTTTTGTTTAGACCTTATTTTTCCAACGCCCGATAACCTTATCCGAGAAATTATTTTGAATTTTTGACAGTTATTCCATACAAAAACTGTCAGACGTCAATTTTATTCCACAAACAAAAAATATCTGTCGATTGAAAAATTTGCACTTAGTAATATTTATAAATGATCCTGTTGCTTGTTTGCCAGACGTTATAACAAAAAGAGTTTTAGCTCTAATTGACAGCTCAACAACCAATAATGAGATAATACTGTCCATTCACAGTTATTTTACCTCGGACAGCAGCAAACTAACAGCAACATTATTGTAACGAGAATAAATATCACAAAGATTTTGACAGACTTGTCAGAGGCTGCAACCCAACATCAACCTTATTTGAATGACGATAAAGATCACTGTGATTTGGACAGTGATGCAAAATTGTATGTAAAATATTTGTGTCAGCAATGTTTTAACTGCCATCTCCTGTTAAACCTTTACCAGCACCTGCTTATCCCGCATCAGAGTCATTTACACACAGTAATCAAAGACTTAACATTCCTTCAACACTTTTTTGCCCTACCCCGGGGAAAGGATGTCATTTCACACAAGTTGCGAGAGTCAACTGGGGAATGGCCCATTGTGGTGTCCATTGCGAGGCTAGCGACCTATTACGGCCTGTTCAATGCTGCTATTGCAATTCCTAGCCTCAAATGATACGGCGTTCCAGAGTTTATATCGGTCAAGTGGTTTTAACTTTCGTAGATATAACTACTGAAGACAGTTAGTTTAGAGGGTCAAAGTAAGTTTAGAGGGATCTAATTAGAGATTTCTAAGTTAGACAGGACCACAAGAACGACTTGAAGTTCGTGTTGTGACGCGACTCCAACTTCTCGACCCTTAAAGTCCAGTTGGTCTTCACACGCATGTACTCCACGATCTCCTCAACCTTCGTGGAGTGGTGCAGTCTGGACACGTACAGCTGTACAGCTGCGTCGTTGGGATTACTGGACGCAGCAGCATGTTGGGACCTGTCAGCGCGGTGACGCACTGGTTCCGACGAGGAGGCTTCTTCTTCTTTTTCTTCACCACCTTGATGAAACCATCCTTGTCGCACGTGTCCTTCTCTGGACCCTGCCTTTTCAAAACCTTGTTGGGTTTCGAGACGCCAGCACATCAAACTACCCGAAACTGTCAAATTTTCCCAATCAACTTTGAACCTTATGCTTTAGCGCTGAAGTTAAAAATGTATTAAAGATATTTGACATATTGTAGTAGCTTGATGTTCTGGTGTCTGTAGTATCGATTTAAATATTATTTGGGTAGGTACCACGTGCTACAAGAATATTGCTCGTCAAAATATAGCAAAGTGGCATAGATCTTACTTACTTGCTCTAAGAAAAAATAGAAAACATTAACACACCCCAATTCGCTAATACCCTCACGGAGTCTAAGAGCTAAACTGTGTGAAATCACTTTCAGAGCATAATCTCTTCAGCTGCAGTAGTTAAATTGCACAAAGACTAGAATTTAATGCCCGTGCCGACTTATCCACGACTTTAACTTGTAAGACTTAATTCCTTGATTTTTTCTTATCCCTCTCTGGATAGTTAAATAAGATTATATAAGTTCACTTGGATATCTGATAAGACTTTGTTTCAGTACAATATTTTGTTGAGACTTTTGACTTGCAGTTAGATTTAAGGCAGTGAATGCAGGCTGTAAAAAGTCCCATCACGAAGCCGTCATCTATGCATTCTATAGGTACTATAGCGGACACGCCCGCCGGATAACCATTAAGTTCATTTCTGCTTGCACACAAAAAATAGAAGCCCTCTCTAGTAAGCGCGCGCAAGGTATAATAGTTCGTTCTTAAAGGACATTGTAAAAAATGGCCTATGAATCAACACGTATGAAACCTTTAAAATAATTACTAGTTTTTATTATAATTTACATTACAATTATTAGAATAGAACGGACACTTCATAATTTAGAAAACATATTAAAAAGTAATTCAGTTGGGTCTTATTCCCCGGCGTCATTATTTTTTGTATCAATTTGACGTTTTGAATAGGCAAAGGGTATTAAGCTCATTCAGCCAAGACTTTGTACGCAGCGGAGTGTAATTACAAAACTCAAGACCCTCAGCGCTTGATCTATGAATAAGTTTTTTAGTTACAAACAGTATAAAGCGCTTGAATGTGTTGTGTGAAACGAGCAACATCGACACTGACAGTCGATGATTTGATAGATGACACTTTGACATTTGATTGTAATGACAGTCTGTGTGACTGCAATCTGTGCTCGGTCTTGCTACATATAAGTAATCTGTGGCTCGGTCTGCATTGGTTGTGTGTATTCGTTTGTTTTATTGTATTTTCTTGGTATTCTGTTTTGATTTTGTCCAACAACTTGGCGTGAACAAAGGACTCTGATTTCTTCTTGAAATATCGACTTCTTGCTGTGATTAGCTAATACGGACCTACTAAGAATGACGACTTGGCATTGTAATAAACGTTAATTATAACCTCAAAATCCGAAAGTGTTTTGGATTTTTTACAATTCTCAGAAGTGTCCGTGATTTTAATTTAGTGTCAATCGAATATATGCATTATTTAGAACACAAAAAGTGTATTCACGTCCCTGCTGGTTCTTAGAAAAACGATGTATGGACGCCGAACAATGTCCTTTACAAAAGGTGTACACGTGATAAGCTGCGCAATGCAGGTTACAACTAATTGCGTTATCGCTTTCCTAATAGGCGAAAATTTTAAAGGGGCGTGGCTTAGTACCGCCGCAGGATATAGGCGAAAAAAAATTTTAATGATCAGGCGGAAAAGGCCGTGATGGTACATCAAACTAAGTAACTTTGTGCAAAAATAATTGCCGGGAAACGATCTTTATTTTTGAGATGCTAACTGTGCTGTTCACGGTAGTGTGCTATGTAGCGCACGCAAAACACTGTGCTTATGGGTTCATGCAACCGTAAAGGGATCTAATCAAATGAAAATCGTTTATTTGCATAAAATGTAGTAGGTACAAAAGATGTTGTTATACAAAATTTGTAGTGCAAAGACACATTCCGCCATGTAATGATGGCATGCAAATATTTAATTCACGAAGTAGTTATGTAAGGTACAAGTAAATCAACAAAACGATCGTGGAATTATTTAAAGTTAAGTTACAACATTTAAAATTCATTTGTGTAAAAAAAGTAAAAAAAAATGACACTTTGGCCCTCAATATCGGGTCTTACTTTAAGACTGCCACGATACCTAAGTAGAATGCTTCAGAAGCGAATAACCACTGTATACATACTTGTGGTTATACACAGTAACCAGTAAACATTAACCCCCTTACTAATAAACGTATTATATCAGATGAATAGTTACACACCGATTTCTCTCTTTCAGTCGTCAGTAATTTGACTTTCGAAAGAAGAAGACAAAGCGTTGTGTAACTATGCAGACGCTATACAACGTTTATTAGTAAGGGGATGTAAGTGGACCGAGGTGGCTGAGACAGTCTGGATGCAGAAGGCAGAGGACAGTGTGTTTTGACGCAGCCTGGGAGACGCCTACGTCCAGCAGTGGACTGCGATAGGCTGAGTTGAGTGATTGAAACATTAAAACCTTGATAAAAACGAAAATTATTTTGGTTCTCACTGATGAGAATCGAAACATTTTTTTTAGATTAAGACAATAACACTTAAAGTTGAAATAACCAAAATATTGTATAATATATAGTAATCGATTGAATAACATTACAAAATAAATCCTATATTGCGTAGCGTTTATAAACAACAAGTACTCGTATGTAAGTACTTACAGATAAGGGAGTTCCTCTTTACATTACGTAGAACGCTATTGAAAAGGTTTGAAAACAAAATCGTAAAAGCGACAGCAGCACATACAGAGTTCTATAAATACCTATTGTATGTAAGTAATAGAAATCGCATCTTAACCAAGCGCATCTTAGGCTAGCAAGATTTTGCATTCAGCAAAAGATATGAAAGTTCAAACCGGCCTTAGTTTTTGGGTCAAATAGGGACCGTTAATACATAGCTTTCATATTATTGGGATCTTTAGGATAGTCCGATAAATCTTGGGACGGTAACTTGGATAACATAACTGTCAATGCGAGCATACTCGTATTTGTCAGAATAGACAAAACACATTATCACGACATTGTTTTGTCAGATCAGAAAATGTATGAAAGAAACTTGTAAAACTGTTGGATTGTCAGATTGTCGTCTGTTACTTGTGGGTTTTCTCTTATTAAATAGGCCCCTGTTACTTTAATTTTAAGTATGTCGTTTGTAACAAATAGGAAGTTACTTTTGTTTTATAATGACATAATTATATAGCATAACATCGCACTTGAATGGAAAGGCAAATTGTCTTGTAAAGCACACCCACATTTAGCTCGCCGTCCGATCAGGACCAGGACCGTGCTGGATGAAAAAAAAAAGCACACCCACATTCGCTGTGACAACCTTGTTGCCAATCCATAAAAAGAAGAAATAAAAATTGAAACAAAACTTAGCCCGACCCGAGAATCGACCCCCAGGATCCTAAGTAGACAAAGCCTAGATCCACGAGGCTCTAAAAATATAATATGAAATTCAATGTTTTGACTAGAATAAACCTACTCGTAATTAGGAAGTTGATTTGATTTTGTGTTTACGTTATTGAAAAATACAATGTTTATCAATTTTATCTTATATTAATGAACATTAATTTAGGAGGTCATATTTTATGGTAATTTCCACTGACACACTAATTAATCTTGTTTTTGGGTTTTTATTTATTTACTAGCTGTGCCCGCGACTTTGTTCGCGTGCATGTCGGATTACTTTTTATTACGCGGAACCCTTTTTCTTTTCTAAATAAAAGTAGCCTACGTTTCTTATTATAAAATCAGCCAGTGAAAGTCCCGTCAAAATCGATCAAGCCGTTTCGGAGATTAGCAGGAGCAAATAGACAAACAACATTTTAGAAATTATTATTTTTTATAGGTACCGTATATGAATATAATATATGCATTTAGTAAATAGCTGTTATTGGTACATTACAAATAGACACTTCAATTTGCTTTATTTGTAAGTATGTATGTATTGACTGAGAGGGGCTCGTGGCTAAATAATAACAGCCGCTCAGGTCGATCGATCAGGTTAAGCTACGCTTGCCGCGGTTGGTCTGTGGATGGGTGACCATCTTTACATATCGAGACCCCTCCGTGCCTCGGAAAGCACGTTAAGCCGTTGGTCCCGGCTGTCATTCGTGGATCTTTGACAGTCGTTACGGGTAGTCAGAAGCCCGAAAGCCTGACAACCAGTCTTACCAAGGGGTATCGTATTACCCAGTAACTAGGTTGTGGAGGTCAGATAGGCAGTTGCTCCATGTAAAATACTGGTATTCAGCTGCATCCGGTTAGACTGGAAGCCGACCCCAACATAGTTGGGAAAAGGCTAGGCAGATGATGATGTTTGTATTGACTGTATAGATTCATCTTTGATTCAGGCAAATTACCCATAATTTTGTTAACTACTACTAGTTTTTTTTTTAGTTTTGTGTCTTAACACAAACTTAAACAAATCAGGAACAACAATAAAATACAATACCTACTTACAACTTAAGGAATACTATGTGCACCTATTATGCCATCTTCTGGAGACATCTGGCAACAATACATGCACTGCGCACAGCTGCCTCATCAGATGTCGTTCAGTCTTGGTTTTTTAAATTAGTATTTTTTTTAATTTTACAAAAACAAGGCCAATGTTAATGAATTTCGCGGGCTGTCTTCACCATGAGTAATGCTCTACAAATTCCTAAATCGGAAACCGGGTGTCAAAAATCTAAGATATGTTATGTTCACAAACCACATTTCAATTGCTGTACCTAGTTTTCGACAACAAATCGAATCACAATAGAACATGAAAGAAACGATCGTACCTATAGTTATGTTTAAGTCCCATGTAATAATAGAGGGACACGAAAACCCAGACTCTGGACTATTACGTACTATTACCTACTGAGAAATTCCTGTCGGAAATACCCAACAATACATTGTCCGACCTAGGAGTCGAACCCAGGTCCAATTGCTCTTTATTACTTGATTATTTAACAATATCACGCGAATGATTGACTTTAAAATCGTTCAATCATTTTAATATTTTACCGATGGTCATTTAGGTAACGGTACCAAACTTTATTTGTCTCAATCAAAAAACAAAAGTCATTTATTCAAACTAGGCTGAGAATCAGCACTTTTCGAACGTCAAAATTACAAAAGACAGTCCCCCAAAACGCCCGCCCTTCACCACTTCCTAGTGCTTTCGCTGGGGAGAATCTTATTTAAAGCCTTTTTGTATATGTTAAAATAAATTATTTTTATTAAGTTTGTTCTTTCAAGGACTAATAACGCTGACCTTGATTTTATTTCAGGCTGGCCGACTTTTTAGAAACATTATAATTTTTTTTTTTCAAATGATGTTACGTAAGTAGGTTTTTTTATTCATGAATGAAATATTGTTAATGTCTTTATATGATTGATTTTGAGGGACAAAATGTGTTAGTATTATTTTTATCCCCGTGAAAACATCATTATTAGAACAGTAGGTAATCGTTACAGAACAAAGGCATTGTTCCATTCAGCCAATTTGGCCACAAAAAAGCCAAAACCGCAATTACTAAATTCCTAAAAAAAGAAGTACAAACCAACCAGTTAACCAATGAAACTCCATAAAGGCCAGATTTGTCGTAAAACAATCATAAAAGTCATTGTTAAAATGATAAAAATCTCGTTTCGTTTTTGAGTTTATACACCCCGCCCGCCGTGTCGCATTCAACATTCTCGTTTCCAAAATTCAATTTTGGGAATTTGTTTCCTCCCGTCGAACGGTGTACGGAATACTGATGGGGCTTGAGACTTCCCGTAAAGAAGTGCTACTGTTTGTTTATTTTTTTTTATCTTAGCAAAGTAAAATATGTATTCTACTTGGCAAACTTGACATTTTAATTTATCACTTAGCTGTAGAGTTGTTTAGTGAAGTTGAATTTTCGGAAACATATTGTGTGCATGCGTAATTTAATCTATTTTGTTTGCGTGCATCGAATGCATTCTTGTTAACATTTCATGAAGAGAAAAGAAAGATACAAAAGTAACTATGACCTCTGAGTTTGTTTCAGTATTTCTTCTCAGAGATTTGTCAGCTAGGAAATGCCAATTTTAAAACATTGACCAACAAAACATTGACGTGTTAAAGTATCTTAAAAGATCTTACTTATGCTTTTAAAAATAATCACTTTATTTCATGCTAAGCTGAATCACACACTAATATTCACGGCAGTTAAATTACACCTCTTTAGTTAAAAACGTTACGAGAGTAACGTTGGTTAAACAGTCGCTAATCATTACTTAACTTTAGGTAACGGTTATAAATAAACCCTTTAGGAAATAGAAAAAGCCAAGTTAATAAAAAAACACATTCCAAGTTTTAGACGGTATCAGACAATCAGAGCATTGCCATTCAACGCGGCAATGCTGCCAGTCTTCTGGGCAGGTTTCCTGATGACAGCGATGCGGACGAGTACTTCGACGCCTACGTGTCCTTTTGTTTTTATATTTATTTGTATAGTTAGTCATATTATTTTTCTAGTCTGTTAGCTTATATTATGTAAATATTATCTCTAAATGAAATGTGAACGAACACACATATCAAAACATTACAAACGTTCAAAGCTTATTATCACACCAAATTTAAAACTCCGTCGTTGACCTACAAAAAAGAAAAGATTATTTGAAAGTAAAATAAAGATTCAGCTGTGGTGGATAGTTATTCTTCCGGACTGCAGTGCGGTGAAACGTAGGCAAACTTTATACTTTATGTCCCTGATTTGATATGTTACCCAGTTTTGGAACAAATCTTTAGCTACATCTTATTTAGTAGTGTAAGCATTTTAGCTATAGTTTTGGATTCATTTTTCTTATTACATGTACGTATATTAATACTTTGTATTTTTTGGAGTTTTTTTGATTAGTTTGACTTATGGTGTGAGTCTACACTATTACTGTTGCCAAATAAATTCTTTATTTGTTCCGTACACACATAACATCACGCCTTAAGATTGGATGCATAGGCAGAGGTGTAGGTACCTATCGCAAACCATGTAATAGGCGGCGAGCCTTGAATTAGATTTGGATTCATGCCTTCAACAGGGCATGAATCCAAACTCCGGGCTATTATTGAGAAATTCCTGATGGGAAAACCAAATAACTCTGTAACCAACCTGGGAATTTAATCCAGAACCTCATGATTAGCAGTAGCGGCTGCCACCATTAGACTAAATCTTCTTTGTTTAAATAATCGTAAATAAATAATATTGAATGAAGCTTTACTTTTCGAAAATCTATATCATTCATAATATTAATTGCATTTACTAAAATATAGTGTTAAATCCGCTATTAATTCCGTAATGAAACTATTTATTAGCGGAATTAGCACAATATCAAACGATGATCGGTTTTGGACGAGGACTCGTTTTTGCTTTCCATAAACAATACACACAATACAGTACTAATGATGCTGATGGTGTTAAAAAAAACTTTTTTTTTTTCATAAATGAATGCAGAGTGGCAAGGACAGGAAACCATGAATTCAGTACATGATTCAAGACGTAGCGTAGAAATTTATCAATCGTTTAACAAAAAAAAAACATCACGTTTCATAGAAACGTGCAAAATGTAGGTATGGAAGAGCAATTTTTTTTTAGACCCACGAAAACTTTCAACACAGTGGGGTTCCGAATGAGGTTATTTCGGCCTGATCCTCAGAATCCTCCCTCCATACCCCCCCCTCGATCCCCTGCTAGACCAAGGTATTCATCATGCAGGTGTCACTTGTAACCGTTTATTAACATTGCATTTTATTATCTGTAGTCCACTGACATGCCGTGACAGTTGACAATGGGGATTGTCCAAAAATAACCATTACAATTTATTTTAATTTTTAAAAATTTAGAGCATTTTGAGAAACTAATTTGAATATTTTGATGATTGGCTCAATAGTTTTTTTTTAAATTTAAATATTTAAAAATTTTAAGGTGGGTTACGTCATCAGTGGCACTAAAGATTAAGTGCTGTTGCCTCACTAGTAAAGAAATAAAAAAAATTTATCTGTCAACACAACGTCATCCTCACCTGTCAAAGTGTCAAAGTATCAATCTATTAAAATTTTTCATTCCATAGCATTTCATTCCATTTTTTTTGTATTCCATAGCTCTTCCGATATATTAAATATTGTCGATTGTTGAAACAATGTAATCAGATTTATAAACGAGATGAATAAGAGGCAAGTCGGAATGTTTAAATTTAATATATTTTTACATTATATAATAATTTAACACTTGACACTGACGGATTGTAGACAATACTTGCCACTTACTTTTTATTTTATTTTTGAGGTAACGATACTAAACTGTACGGTCGCTGGTGACGTAATTTGAAGGGCACAGGGGTCAATCGTATTTTATCAAAAATATCAGTAAATATTAATATTTTTCGTAAATTAATTAGTTCATAATGTTTTTTTTTTTTTTGTTGTAATTCTAAAAATCACTACGTTTTCTCATATCACATCTGACATTGGCAGAATTGTCGACATCGGCACCATTGCCATAAAGAAAAATAGAATAGAATAGATTAGTAACGCTATTCCTCGAAACGGTTTTTCAATTACAACATTTAAAAAATTTGGACAATGCCCATTGCCTGTTTTCATTTTTGATTATCTCTCTTGATTCAGCCATCTTTATATTTCTTCGCAATCTGTACTTTATTCGAGAAAACCTTTACTGGTCTATCGTTTCATACTTCATTATAAAGGCTCCTGCAAACAGGGGCGACATGCGACGAGAATCGCACGCGACGCAAAGGCACCGCTCGCGATTCGCGTCGCGTGTCGCGCCTGTTTGAAGAAGCCTTTAGCCTATATCAACCTACTTAATACCATTACGAGCAGTGTTGGTCCAGTTGTAACGGCCGCTACTTACGAGTTGTAGGTGGTTGGTTCGAACCCAGACAGGCGCTTTACTTTGTGTAAATTATTCCATCACTACTGCTCTTAAAACGGTGAAGGAAAACATCGTGAGGAAACCAGTATGTTAGGACATGCTGGTTCCATGTTTTTTTTGTTTTTGGTTCTAGGGAACCTAAGATTCAGAAGACATAATAATATGACATCTACCAACCCGCACTGAGATGAGGCCTGTGTCCCAGCAGTGGGAATAGGCTGATTATGTATGTGTATTTAGTACCTTTATGTAGTATCATAGTAAAACAAAGCTATCACGAAATCTGATTTCCCACCTCTAAAATTAAATCAACGCGAACCCGCAAACACCTAATATCACAGTATTTATTTAATCGCCCATAGATAATGTACTTCGGACAATTATGCCCTCACTGGGCAAACTAATTACTGGATCTACCTGGCTTGTGCCTAATGACAAGTAATATGCAGTGCATTATCGCAGTGCGACGCAATATTATAGAGTTATCCTCAGCTTTGCGAGTAATGGACGACCGTTTCACACCATCTGAGACCAGCGCAGCGTTGCACTAAATTAATAGACTATTGTTAATCCCTCGGATCAGGATTGAAGCGTAAACACACTACATGTTAGTGCTTGCTCGATTTACCCTGTTCCAATGTTTAGTGGAGTGATATCGTGTATTTTTCATATTGCATAAGTAATCGGCCTATAATGATCCCACTGCTGGGACATAGGCCTCCTCTTAGTAAGAGGGAGTGGGCCGAGGCAATGAAATAACATATTTTTATTCAACATCGACGAAAGATCAAGTAAATTGTTGCATAAGCATAATCAGAATGTTCCCACTGCTGGGACACAGGCCTCTTGGCGAGAGGGAATGGGCCATGCTCCATTTCGCGGGTCCAGTGCGGGTTGGTACACATGGTTTCATCACGATGTTTTCCTTCACCGTTTCTGATTGAGAATTCGGCTTTTACAAAAAAAGTGATTTTTAACACATTTAGGCAAATTTTGGATAATTATCTCGGGAGTTAATTTCATGCAATATCAGCTCGATTTTTTTATTAATCTGGTGGATATTGCCTTTCCGTAGACAATGAAACTACTATTCCGTTAGTAGAGAGGCTGATTACAGTCACCTTTTTGTGTAATAAACACTTATAGATACTTTTTTTCTATATGTCTAATAACAAAGTAGAAAACGTTAGGCTAACATTAGTTAAGCCTGTCAACACGACTCAAGTACCTAGTTACTAAATTTTATAAAGCACGGATAAGTAGTACCTATAACTCTTCTGAATAGTAAAGTCGTGTACATCGATTTTAATAATGTAGTTACTTCCGTTAGCTCCCCCCTTTTGAGTACCTATGCAGATTGGATTGGCCAGTGTGTTTCGCGATTTAATCGTCTTAGTGACACGATTTGTATCTATTGATGTAATCGAGTAACGCGATTTGTAGTGTTGTCTTTTATTTGTTTTGATTTACAGGCACAACACGTGCGGCTGTTAGGCCACGGACACGAAGTCAGCGATTGCGGGGCGGCAAGCGCACCGCTCGTACGCCGCCACCCGCGTCGCGTCGCGTCCGCTGACTTCGTGTCCGCAGCCTTATAATTTAGCAACGAGAGGGTCGTGGCTAAATAATAACAGCCGAACAGGCCGATTGAAGGTTAGGCTACGCTTGCCGCGGTCGGTTGATGGATAGGTAACCATCCATTACACCTCTCCCTCCGTGCCTCGGTAAGCACGATAAGCCTTTCGTCCCGGCTGACATTCGTAGACCTTTGACAATCGCTACGAGTAGTCAGAAGTCTAACAGTCTCACAAACAGTCTTACCAAGGGGTATTGTGTAAACAGCTTTATTTGGTTAGACTGGAAGCCGACACCAAAACATGGTTGGGAAAAGGCTGGGCATTATTATTGTTCAGGCATGTGTAGAAAATATGCAGTGATAGAAAAATAAATGAAAAGACTGTAAGGAATTTTCTTATATAATATGCACCTACTTATCCTTTCTCTTTAATTTGTTGGAATAAAATTGGAAGAACACTAAAAACTTTATCTTGCTTTTCTATCAAAAATATTGCTTGTTGTGATTCCCGTCCACCACAAAACTTTATCTTGCTTTTCTATAAAAAATATTGCTTGTTGTGATTCCCGCCCACCACAATTGAAATACTTAAGTAAATATATCAAAACTTCTTAAATTAAATATGAAAATCATTTCTATATTTCAAAGTGAATTGTTTATTGTTGTTGAAACACTAGACGGAGTAAATGTTTCTAAAATCTGAATATTAACTAGCATTATTTTAATAAAGTAACAAATGAAGGCTGATTTTTCGAACGCCAGATAATTTTATTCGAGGAATAATTTTGAATTTTTGATAGTTCTTCCATACAAAAACTGTCAGACGTCAATTTTATTCGACGAATAAAAAATATTATGTCGACTGAAAAATCAACCCTTAATTGAATTTGGTTTTAAATAAGTAGCCAACGGACCCAAAACAAACAAAACAGGATGGTGTTTACTGCATGAAAACAAACCAATCACTATACATTGTCACATCACTATAATTTGTTTCTATAGGTATCTAGATGGAAAACAAAAGTTAGGTCCAACTTCAATACGAATTTGGCCATTGTTCTTTTAATCATATGCGTGATCACAGACAAAACCCTCAAAACAAAATAGATAGCCAGAAACATGGATCGGACTATATTTTAAAGTTGTTCTTATGGATCTCTTGGCGCGTGGTCAAAATCGTAACTAACGCCGCTAACTTGTTTTTTCAATACAATAATATCCTAAATGAAACTTCACGAAACAATTTCATAAATGTTTACCAACAGCCGCTCTCTTGTCCATGTCATTCAAGCGCCAAATATCCTCGCAATACTGTACACGTATTTTCTTTCAGAAATTCGTTAAAAGTATGTAGATATGAATAATAAATGCCTGAGCACCCTAAATTGTAGTTCAATAATGTAACTATTAAATATAGACACAAGTAACATAATTCGAACGGATCTTCTAATAGTGTGGTCAAAGCTTAGTGGTACATTTATGGATCGCTTCTGACAACTTTTCTATTACGTATGCTATACTAGTTTTACAATGAAGGCTGTAAACTTCACTGTAGGCTAATATTCGCTCGGACGTAAAAACATCGCGGCGTGACTTTATCGTGCAATGGATTTTCAACTCTCGGAGAATCCATCAGAGCGCATTCCAGTGTGACAAAAAGCAATCTGTTAGACTTTCAACTCTCGGCGCTAAGCGGTGCGTTGAAAATCCAATGGACGAAATAAAATTGCCGCGGGAAAAAAAACGAGCTCGGAACTGGGCTTATATGTAGGTATATCATTGCATTTTCAAAAGTATAACCTACTTCGCTTTATTAGATTAAAATAATTACACTTGCTAAAGGCTGTACCATGATCAGAAGGCCAATTTGTAATTAAAACAGCGGCCAAGCGTAAGTCAGACTCGCACACGAAACAAAATTTTCGTGTGCGAGATTTTTTTTATTTTAATTTCCTACTTTATTCCGATAATGTCAAAATTATTTTCACAAAAACGGACGTTAAACCCGAGTCTATGTTGAAAATTTTGTATTGAGAACTTTATGTCTGTCGGAATAAAGTTCAAACTCAGTAACTGGCTCGAAGGTTTGGACTAGGTCTAAAGTTAGAACTCGTTTTGCAATAAGACGGTATAGGCTGACCGCTTAACTGAGTCGTTGCCTGAGATAGCTGCGCGGTGAGGGAGGGATGATATTTGTCACAAATTGACGAATCACTGAGTAAAAACGCCGAAAAGAAAACGGTTCTTGAATGGGCGCACCCTTTAATTTTTAAATTTATTTTATTTTTATTACTTATTTGTTGTAATAGCGGCCATACACGCTCAGTGAAAATTTCAAGTGTCTACCTATTACGGTTCAAAAGATACACCCCTGTGACAGACAGACCAACGGACGGACAGCGGAGCCTTAGTAATAGGGTCCCGTTGGCACTCTTTGCGAACGGAAGCCTAATAATGTAAAAAAATCTAGTCGCAATCTCATCTCGACGGCCATCAATATCAAAAATGTAAGGTAATTAGAGGTATTTCACAGATTGAGACAGAGATTAGATTGCGAAAGTTCTAAATAATACGGGAATATTCCCTCTGGATACTAAAAACTGGTGATTAATGATTCCATCTTTAGCACAGCTAAGTACTTTTCGCCTAGATTATTAATAATAATGATTGCCGATGGCCTGATGGCCGAAAGCCTCGATCAACATCTCTCAAGGCAGTTGGATCAAGGGCCAGAAGGCAGTACTTACTCCTCAATATGGCTCGCATTGTGAGGTCTGAGCCCTAACCACCGGTAGCTTAGACCCTGCTCCCAACAACACTATTATTTATATTTTTAAATGTTTTTAAAAGTACTTAGTTTTTCAGTTGAAATATCTAAAGATGTATAAATTAAGAAACAAAATAAATAAAGGAAATAATTATAATTGTCATGTTGTTGAAATGCTTCGGGCTCCTCTACTAATGAACCTGTAAACAATTAAAGATCAAAAAAAAACATCCAGTTCACATCTTGTAGTTGGAAAACAACTCAAAACGTGGTACTAAGGTCCGGTTCATACTTGCGGATCGTTCACAAGTTAAACTCAACTCCAAGTGCACTCACAAGGGATTCTTATAGTTTTATAACGCAATAACGTTACGTCTCCAACACACTCGGATATTACGGGTGTTCCCAACTTTTACTGTACCAGCACTACTTTATGATACATTGAATTGTTAATAAAATGTACTGATGTTGTTGTGTTCATGCCTTTCTTAGAACCAAGTACGGTCGTTGGAATTGGCAATAACTTTAAGATAGATGCTGTGATGACGAGGGTTTTGACCACAAGAATCGTGAGTAATCTACATAATTAGGAGGAAGTTGTAAGTATTTGATCATGCTAATTTAAATTATACGAATGTGGAGTTTGGACCGCGGTCTTACCACGTGACCGTCTCGTAACTATCCATTTGAGTTCGAAACTGGTTGAACCATCCACGTGTACCTATCTATTAAATTCTCAAAATAATGATGCATCTAAATCTCCTTCCACGTGGAGTTTCGTATGTTTTTACATAGAGAAAAGAGTAGGTAATCTAATTTTGTTGCGAGTTTATGTCAATCATATTTGACAAGAGCAAACATAAAAAAAAAACTACAGATTTGTTAAATCTTTATGATATATCAATATACTTAATATCAATATACTTAATTACTAAAAAGGCCATCTGAAACAAAGAAAAAAAAATAGATCAATAAAAAATAGAAATCTGAACGATTCAAGTGTTTATTTGTTAATAACATAACATTTGATGAAGCGCAAAACAAATACTATGGCGCGTTTAATCATAAGTAGTTTGTTTTCTACTTTTCGAATTAAAGATTATCGAATTAAGATTCACCAGTGTAATAATTTATTTTACTCTTTTTAGATTAGATTGTAAAGAAACAAATATTTTCCTTCACACTTTGATAAACAATGCGCACTTAATAAAACAAATTACATAAATAAAGCCGTGTACGAACATCAAAGGATTTTTTATAGTAAAGGACTTCTTTCCGAGCGGTACACAAAAGTTTTTCCTTTAAAAAGTTTCCAAAACTACACACCTTCGTGCACGTCAATGGACTTCGTCCAAGAAGTCTATAGAGTTGTTTCAGTTGTCTATGCCCGAAGTAAGGAGGGGAGTTATTACCGGCGCGGCGCTTTTGTTCGAAATATAAAAGCGCAAGTTTTACAGAACTGAGTAGGTACACCCTTGGAAACAACAGATAGCTAGTATTTAAAATGTACTTCGACGAAGTTTATTAAGTGGTTATGCCTAAATATTGTTTTCAAGTGATAAGAGAAATCTAAATAACAGACGCACTTCAGACTTCAGCAGAACATTATGAAAGACTTAGTTTCTTTGGTAACTTTAATCTTGAAAACTGTTTATTGGAAATTAAGTTGCTTCTGAATACCTTTGTTTAAAGTAATATTTTAGATATGAAATTATGTTGTTACAACCATTAATGACGATATCTCATAACATTTACATATGTAGGTATGTACGTAGGAAGCAAAAAAATGTATAGATAGATATGCTTTCATAAGTAACATCTACAATTTCTTGTTCAGTAATTAAATGTAGGTAAGAATTAAAGAAAATTTCATAATTTCGTCAGGTAGGTATGCGTCCTTAAGGGGACGATGCCCCAGGAGGACATGTAGTGACCTTATTGATGATGTTCTTCAGAAAGGTCAGGTTCGCAACCGGCGGCATGCGTGTGTGATCAGATGCATGAACGTAAACGAGGCAAAAGGAGTATGGTGATCGTAGCAGCAGCAGTAGGTATACAGAAAATCCACAGACCACTGCGTCACCTATATTTATGCAGATTGCACACGGCTAACATAAATTACTAAGAGAGTGCACAAGACGACGGGAGTCAGCACCAGTGTGTCAACAATCCCACACCCTCTCGAAGCTGTGACGTCAGCTATCCAGGGCTTGACCCATTCATTGATCTACAATTATTGGTGCAAGCTAGGAGTAGCTAGGAGTTCAGTTAGGTGCGCTCCGAATTTTGATAGAGGACATTTGAAAGGAGAATTAGGAAACATTTTTTTTATAATGGAAGAGTTTTTAATATTTATCATAGAATAATGAAATATTGTATCCAAATCTTTTCGGAATTATATTTTTCAATTAAAATAAATAAAAACTTTTTAATTCAGACTTTACGACTCTCAAGTTCCGCTAATGACACAACTGAATTTCTATTGTACCGTTTTACATAAGGGGTACGCGCGGTGCTTGACCGGAATCCATAGAATGTTGGTACAGTAAAACTTGCAAAACCAGAGGGGCAATTCTCGTAATTTTAAGAACGTTCACAGTCTGATCTCAGTCTCAATCTGTCAAAAAATGCCTCTAATTTCCCTACATTTTGACTAGTTTTTGACATTTGTTTGTCGCCGAGATGAGACCGCGACTAGATTTTGAATGTTTTAAATTACGAGAATTGGCTTTCAGATATCTTGCATCTGCGGAATAAATTATTTAATATAGAAAAATTTACAATAATTAAAATTATTCCTTGGACAAAGATATCTGACGTAGGAAAAATAATCCTATAGGGAAACTTTCCTATTAGGTTATATTATTTATCTCAGTATTGTCCTTACCTTCCCCAAGGTGCAATGGATAGAGATCGAACCGGCAATCTGTCGCTTGCTTCTAAATCGTTATAAAAATTAAATAATATTTATTATTTTGTTTTCTTTTATTAGGTATCGAAGGTTATTATTTTTCAGCGTTGTTTGTAAACGCAAAGATGTTTATACTTTACGCTTTAAGTCAACAACATTATTTTGTGTTCAACATATAAAATTATTATTTTGCGCCTGAACATTGTTTTAACAATATTCAACGATGAGTAGGTATTTCGTTATTTGTTTTTTCTCATATAATGCATGTCACTCGCTTGAAATAAACGTCCGTTGAAAATAAAAACAAACATGATTTTTTTAACTACCCACGTCTCTTTGTGTTTAAATACACGCATTTTGTTTTTCAGAAGGTATCTACTAATTTGAGGATATAAAAACTCAAATTTTACGTGAGGTAATTTCCGACCTACACGCGGGCGAAGCCGCGGGCAAAAGCTAAGTAGTAAGTACTAAGTACATAATTTCTCATTATACCACAATAGTAAACAATCAAAATATCGTAACGAAATGGCAATGACACTAAATTTCGGAACATAGCCGAAACAGTTAACTACAATGTACACTTGCACCAATCACCGAGTAGTGTTTTGCAACTGACAGCTCTGAACTAGATAGAAGAAGACTCAAGATTAGCACTACCAATAAACCACAAACGATTCGCTAAGGATTGAAGAACAGTTAATGGGTTTTTGGTGAAGACAGTTTTTTTTTTTTATTGGATGAGGGTAAAGGATTAATTACATTTGGCAAAGGATTTCAGGTATTTTTTTGTTGATAGGAATGTCTATTTTGGTAAATTCCCTGATTTAATAATATAGCAGTCAAAAGCGGAGGGTACAGCAAATTTGATAAATGAATATCGATGGGTTGCTCTAATAGTGAAAGGATTTCAAAAAGGGATTAATTGCATTTGGGAAAGGATTTCAGGTAGGTATTTTTTTGTTGATAGGAATGTTTATTTTGGTAAATCCCCTGATTTAATAAAATAGCAGTCAAAAGCGGAGGGTACAAAAAATTTGATAAAGGAATATCGATAGGGTTGGTCTAATAGTGAAGGAATTACAAAATTTGTAATGAAGTGGAACAATCAAATTACGGAAACGGAAAAACTTTTAATTTAGAACATTGTTCACCGAGGGGACATTCTGCCTCATTTTTAAAAAGTAATAAGTTACTTTCTGAGCAGGTACAGTATAAAAATATTAATATCACAACCATCATCATCAAAGACATCCATCACGGCTGGACAGGCCTCCCAAGTGTCACCACAACGACCGGCTCTATGCTTCTCGTCACACACAATCACATTAAAAAAACTCAATTTTACAAAACAAATTCCCCAAAAAAAAAAACCAAACACGACATTTTAACGATTCTATTCGTAGTATTTTAACAAAATTGTAACCGACTCTCATTAACAGAAAAATCTGTCGAGATTTTTTTTTGCGATAAAGTTGAATGCGAAAAAAGTTGTTTCTATCGTGTACTTAAACAATCACATCACGGTTGATTGTAAACTTTTCAAGCTTTCTTCATTGTTCCGAATTACAATGGCAATCATTCAAAGAATTCGGGCCAGTTTCCAAAGATTTTTACGTTAAAAATAAGGTTTTTTGTTGGAAATTAAAATGATGGAATAAACGTGACGGAAACTTCATTGAAAGTTAGTTTCGGACGAGATTTTCAGGTCGAATTTTACTACAAATCCTAGACTAAATTAATGTTAAGGCGATTGGATTATAACTGCTTTTATAATTATTTTTTTTAAATAAATTATCTCCCAAGGGTAAATAATAAAATAATAGATGGAATTAAAAATAGCTAAAAAATGATGCATTTTTAGTAACAACTGACAAGTTCTGAGATTGTCCGACAGTATTGTATTTCTGGTTTCATCCCCTCTTGTTCCTCTGACCCACCCCGTCGCATCGCATCGCCTGCCCGCGCTATTACATACTTCGTTTTCCCTGAGCGTTCTTTCTGACTTTTTATATTTTTGCTTGGTTCATAAGGATCCTAGCGTGATTTATTAAATAGCCTTTTTATTGCCTTCCTCAAGAATTTACTTTTTCAATTCCGACCGTTAGTTCCTGAGATTACCGCGTTCAAACAAACAAACTCTTCAGTTTTATTATTAGTATATTTAAATATTGCACGATGATAAACATACAAACTAAGGAAATTCAACACGAAACAACAATATTATGTATGTCATGTACTCAATGTGTAATATGATATATGGCTAGGCTACACATTGATGCAATATTATGGAAGAAAGGTTGAAGATAATTAAATGAATTCTTGTCGAGGCTGACTGTACTCTCAAGTATTTTATAATAATAATATTTACTAAGTATAAAAACTGATTTTGTTTTTTTGTTTCACTGTCTGTAAATAAGTACTGATAATATTATTCTACATCTTGAGTTCAATACAAATAAGTATGTGCTGTAGAAGAAATAATGGTGAGATTAAAAACTAGCTTCTGCCCGCGACTTCTTCTGCGTGGAATTTCTTTTGCCTCCGTCGCATCGCATCGCCTGCCACGGTATTACTTATTTTTCCCATAACGTTCTTTGCAAAACCGACTAGAAGTTCCAGAGATTAGCTAGTTCAAACAAACTTCAGCTTTATTTTTAGTATAGATATCTAACAATTTTTGAGTCTTATTTTTGCGCTAAATAAATTTACAACAAAGATTCTTTAGCAGCTAGACATGTTCTGAAATGACTAGGTATCTATATCTTATCTTTTTATATATACAAAAAAAATTGCTAAATGTGTTGACTATTGCTAAGCTCAAATCTCGAGAACGGCTGGACCGATTTCCCTAATTCTTTTTTATAATACCTATTCCTTGAAGTACGAGGATGGTTCTTACGGAGAGAAAAAAAATAGTTCGAAAAATAAAAATTGCACCCGTGCGAAGCTGGGGCGGGCCGCTAGTAGTTAATTAAAATGCTGTTTAGTGTTTATTTAATAAAACTTAATCTCCATCATCTGCATAGCCTTTTCCCAACTATGTTGGGGTCGGCTTCCAGTCTAACCAGATGCAGCGGAATACCAGTATTTTACATGGAGCGACTGCCTATCTCACCTCCACAACCCAGTTATACCTACTGGGTAATACGATAGCCCTTGGTAAGACTGGTATATCAGACTTTCAGGCTTCTGACGAATGAAAGCCGGGACCAACGGATTCACGTGCTTTTCAGGGCACGGAGGGGTCTTGGTAGGTATATGAAGATGGTCACCCATCCACGGACCAACCTCGAAGAAGCGTAGCTTATAAAACGTGCAGCTGTTATTACTTAGCCACAATTCTCCTAGATTATAAAACTTAATTAATTTAGATTAATAAAACTTAATCTATATGTGTAATTAAAAATGAAATGCTGTTTGTTTTTAAACGAATCACTTGAGAACGGGTGGACTGATTTGGCTATTCTATGCTTTTAAATGTTCGTAATGGATTTGGATTATTCCGGAAACTTTTAAAATCTGGAAAAAACTATAGGTACGTTCTTTCTTCTATAGGATTTTTATATGAACTATTGAAAGACAGGACAACATTCTGTCGGGTCACCTAGGTTCAAATAACAATCCATTCCAAAAAACCATTTCACAAAATATTAAAATTCACTACCAAAACAACAACACTAAATCCTTTGCACAGAAAATGCAAATGAAAGTTTAAAAAAAGAAAAAGTGAGACCCACTGATACCGCACTGTCTGCGAAGTTTGTCTTTGGAAAAGTTTGAGAACAACTGAACAACGCACCTGTCTGCGTCAATAGGCGTTCAAAAGAGCGCCGTATCTTTAGTGTTGCTACGAGTACCCGACTGCGGTAATAGCCTGCCCCTAGCTGCCATAAAAAGAGCTACAGCTGTTGATGATCCGAGAGTTTTAACAAATTTATTTTTGGGTTTCAAACTTTTAGTTGTAGATATTTATAGACTCAATTTGTTAAGTACCTAATAGGTAATGGCAACTCTGCTTCAAATTTGAGTCGACAAAATATTGCATTTGAAGATCAGACGGTAATTACTGTGTAGGTAACCTATGCTTGATTAGATTAGAATATCTAGTTATCGAGAAACATCTCTGTAACTAGAACAGGAAATCTTTAGTCATGATGAAATAGGTTCTTTCTATGTAAACCGTGCACCATATTTGGTGCACGATATCATCCATTTTTAAGGTTCCGTACCTCAAAAGGAAAAAACGGAACCCTTATAGGATCACTCGTGTGTCTGTCTGTCTGTCCGTCTGTCACAGCCAATTTACTCCGAAACGAATGGACCGATTAAGTTGAAATTTGGTAGACATATGAATCTCTGTTACCCAAACACAAACGTGTAACGTAAATAAATGAATTTTGAATATGGGGGTCATTTTTGGAAGGCAAATAGACAATTAAAAAAAAAAAGGTTTGCAATCTGTACCGTGTGACATATCAAATGAAAGGGCTTACTGTGGGGATCTCAAAATATTTTTTCATAATTTTAAAGTAAATTGTATTAAAGTTATTTGAGAAAATAGACGAAAATTGTCCATATCCCATCTCCGAAACTACTAAGCCTAAAATAAAAAAAAGAATACAACAAATAGTTCTATACCTGTAGATTATAGGAACACTTAAATTAAAGTCTTCATATGGGATGTACAACCGGAGCCGATGAACCACGCATTACTTTGATGAACAAACAAAGCTGAAGCGAAACTTGTAGACAAGCATCTGATATCCGCTTTAACGTGATGGGATATTTATCAAACATATTAACTATATATAATAAGTCTCTTCGTACAAAAAAACAATGAAGATTGTGTAACACCATATACAGCAATGTTAGGCCCATTTTTAAACCGAGTATGCACTACACATAGAATTATGTATAGTCAACAAAAGAGATAAGTATGCAGGATCGTCGGATATATTTGAAGTTTAGTAAGAAACCGATGGATGTTCTCGAATCAAATTTAATTTTATTAATAGAAAACAAACAGCTCATTTATCAAATTCAATTTCAGTCGATATATCGATCGGTTTCTTACTAAACTTCAACTATATCCGACGATCCTGCATACTTATCTCTTTTGTTGACTATACATACAGTCCTGATATTGAACCGTTATCAATACGCTTTCCCTTCGATAAAATAGTTTCACGCTGTATGCGATCAAACAATGACAGTATTCCGACCGATTCCGTTCCGGAACTGGCACCATTAAAACTCCTTTACAAAAAATAAAAAAAACGTCGAGCAATAATACTGAGAGTAGTAGTGATAATAATATGATACACATTGAATAAATTGCCTAAAGTGAATTAGTGTTCAGTTAGTACGTTACTCACTAAACTGAGTGATTGCGTAAGAATTCACAGTGTACAGGTTTGATACACTTTCACCATAGCAGCAAACATTTTGTGGCTTATTGTTTGATTCTAATACATTTAAATATATCGTGTAAAACACGTGACTACCGGAAAATCCGCTGCTGATGTAGCTACGGAGAGTCATTCAGTCAGAGATGCTTGGTGCAAAGGTTCTGCTGCAGACTCACTATAGGTAATCTACCTATCTTAAGCAGGTAGAAAATAGAAGTATACTGTGTTATACCGTGAAAATCATTCAACAGATTAGGAAGGTACTAATAAAAATAAAATCCAAAATCATGACGCACATTTCCGTACAAAATCAGAGCTTCCTAATAGAGAAACATCTATCACAGTAAATAGCTGCTAAATTAGATAAGTAGTTTCTAAGTCCGGACAGATAGTTTCTTGATGACTGGCAATTCAATGTCTAGCTATCTATAATTGCCGGGTTCCAATGTAATGTAGTCTAAAAGACACGGCACAGATTAGTGCCAAAATTCAATACTAGTTTCTAAAACATATTTGAGTTTCTCGTTTTTAATTCTATCGTTTTTTTGTAGTTCAATAGCAAACCGGTTTTCTTTGATTTATTTTCGGTCGATCCCAGTTTAATATTTTTGTCGTTGGATCCCACAAAACATTACTCGTATTATGTATTTCCGTTGGATCCCAAATTTTGAAAATGCAAGAGAATTACTTTTTATTGCCGTTGAATCCTAAAAACTATTTCCGTTGGATCCCAAATGCTTAGCCGTGCGATTGAATTTCCTAGCGGCAAAAATGACTAAATTCCATCTCCTATTAATTTAATCCCTATAAGGAATGAATTTTCAAACATCATTCCTTAACACTCACTTTCATTATTTTACGAACATTTTTGCGGGTGGGTTGTCATCTGTCTGTCAGTAAATTCGAGATTTTTATCTTATAAATCCAATGTAGAATGAGAAGATTTATTTATCTCGGATTATAACAGGTACTTTACAATATATAATAGTTAAGGTTATATTTTGAAGAAACCGGCACGTTCTAAAACCGAAAATTCGAAGACATAATTATGACATCCACCAATCCGCACTGGACCCACGTGGTGGATTACGGCCCACTTCTTCTCACAGAGAGGAGCCCTGTGTCACAGCAAATAGTCTGATTATTCAAAAGTTATTGTGATTAATATGCAATAACACTCGGATACAAATAAGCTAGATGTTCCACCGCTACGCTACTCAAGATTTTACACACTACGATGCATTTTCATGTTAAATTTTCAGCTGAAATTATAAAATGTCTGACGGTTTCAAACCACGGTACAGCAAATAAACAAAGCAAGCGGAAATTAGACGCTATGTTAAAAATCCGCTAGACCCGGCTATTCTGATTGCTTCTAAAAATGGAAAATACAGTGCACAGTGTGGCAATTACATAAGTTATCACATTAATTGAAACCACGTATTTTACATTACCTACGTATTTTAAACATACACAATTATTAAAATAATTCATAACAATTAATATTCTAGCCGTGGGACCTTTTTTCGTTTTAGTATTTAACAACATTAAACTTAATTTGTGATTATTTCATAAAAAAAAAAGTTTTATGTTGAATTTTTGATACCATCGCCCTGCCTTATTATCAAGGATGGTTTATTTCGTGCCAAATTTATTATGTTTAAAAAAACCAGTTTTCTATATGTAGTAAAATTATTTATTTTATTATTTTAAAAGACTGATAAGAAATTACAATAACCGCTGTACAATTTAATGTGATTTAACATAATCGCCACTTTGTATAATCGAAATAAAGTAAAAAGAACTTTCAAAACACTTTCAAAAACCGACATTCATATATAATTTTGGCATAGCATTGTTCCTTAAACAACTCGTCAACTGCTGTGTATAACTATCCAACTTCAGTTTTCGCTTATATTTCGAAACAAATTGTTCAAAATTGTTTTGTTTCAGAATAAATTGCATTAAACTTTCTGTTAGAAGAAACGAATATATTGTTGTGGGTTAATTAATTATTGGATGTAGAAGCTTACCTAATTGCTAAATGCTGAAAGTATTTAGAAATAAGACGAGGGATTGCCAGTCTGTCTGGCTAAATAAGACAGTAAAATCCACTTAGTTTTCAAAAATTGCTGAAAGAAATGAAAGCTGCCTTGGTTTACCTACATTATAGCCAATGTTTTTTTAGTTTAAGGCTGCGTCTCCACCAGGGATGAGTGAGAATGCGTAGCGAGGGATGTGTGTGAAACCAACCAATAACATCGCTTCATTTTTATAGCTTGAACTAAGTTAGCGTAGTTATTGGTTAGTTTTACACACATCCCTCGCTATGCATCCTCGCTCATCTCTGGTGGAAAGGCAGCGTAAGGCCCGCGAAATAGGGCACACCACGATAGTGGCGGTAAGGCCCCTCTTTGAGGAGTGGCTAGAGAGGCGTCACGGCGTCCTCACCTACCGCCTGACGCAGGTCCTCACCGGACACGGATATTTCGGGAGGTTCCTGCACATCATCAGGCGAGAGAAAACGCCCGGGTGTCACCATTGCGAGGATCGCCCAGAGAACACGGTGGAGCACACGGTGGAGGTCTGTCCCGCTTGGGCAGAGCACCGCAGTGTCTTCGTAGAGGCGATCGGCAGCGGCGGCGACCTCTCGCGTCCGGCCCTGGTCCAGGCCATGGTCCGGGGCGAGAGGGATTGGAGGCAGTCACCTCCTTCTGCGAAGCAGTCATGCTAGCGAAGGAGGTGGCGGGATGGGCGAGGGAGAGAGCCTCGAGAGCCGCCCGTCCCAGCCGCCGCGGGAGACGCCCCGGGCGTCGGGGGCCGCGTGACGACTCTCAGACACCGTAGGCGCGGACGGCTGCGGACGGCGAGTAATGGGTAGCTCGCCGTCCGATCAGGACCAGGCCCGTGCTGGACGGCGCGTATGTGTTCCACGTGCGCCTCTAAGAGATGTCAGCATCAATGTCCCTACATTGATGCTGACATCCTGCATGACACCGTCAGGGCCGAAGCCTGCCGGGGCAGCGGAATTGTCCGATAGGGTTACCGCTACCACGGAACATAAAGGGCTAAGGAAGGAACACGGATGGGTTTTAGTCAGTAAGAGTCTGACACTCCCTTCCGCTCCACCCAGAGCGGGAGGGGTCATTTGATGATTTCCCATCCTTAAAAAAAAAAAGGCCCGCGAAATTCCAATTTTCTTACGTTTTGCAATTTGCAGGTCCAACCTGATGCTCAGGTTATGTGTTGATCTAAATATGATTCGCAGCCGTAACAAATATTTTTTATAGAATTATAATCATAAATATAAATGCAAAACAGGTAAATTTTAATTTCGCGGGCTACCTAAGTAAGTGTACATTGAAAATATCAGATGTATTTATAATTAAGTATGAAATTAAAATTAGATTTTTAGATGTAATCAACCTACAATATCTACTTGTAAAAATTTGTGTTACAAATAGACAATTTCAGTTTCACGATTAGGGTCTATGGTCTCCGTGCCTCGGAAAGCACGTTAAGCCGTTGGTCCCGGCTGTCATTCGTAGATCTTTGACAGTCGTTACGGGTAGTCAGAAGCCCGAAAGTCTGACAACCAGTCTTACCAAGGGGTATCGTATTACCCAGTAACTGGGTTGTGGAGGTCAGATAGGCAGTCGCTCCATGTAAAATACTGGTATTCAGCTGCATCCGGTTAGACTGGAAGCCGACCCCAACATAGTTGGGAAAAGGCTAGGCAGATGATGATGATTAGGGTCTATGACCTTACCATACCATCACTATCAAATATGACAAAACTGTAGCAGCAAAGACGTGGTCAACAGTCGAGTTAAATTTTTTAAAGAAACTAATTACATTTTTGTTGGAAAAAAAAAAACTGCACGTTTATTGAATACAGTTATGACTATGATTGTTTCGGTACTTTTTTAACGTTTTTTATTGAGCCATTTGAGTTAATTCATTGTAGAAAAGAAAATTTTATAGTTATAGAAATAACTGTATACACCTCGTATACGACTAACTATATATGTAAACAACTTGGTATGTGTACTATATAACTAAATATGTATACAAATAAATACAATAACAAAAGGACACCTGAAGTACTCGTCCGCAAGCTGTCAACGTTCCCAATGCTGGGACACAGGCCTCCTCTCTGTGAGTAGTCAACCACGCGGGCCCAGTGTGGGTTGGTAGATGTCACATGTCTTCGAATTTTTGGTTCTAGAACATGTCGGTTTCCTCACGATGTTTTCCTTCACCGTTTTGAGAGAAGTGATGAAATAATTTGCATAAATTAAAGCACCTGTCAGGGTTTGAACTTGCGACCTACAACTCGTCAGCCGCGGCCGTTTCCACTGGGCCACTACTGCTCTTGCTTATAAGATAATAATACTTTAAGTACCTACAGCTAATTACATGCATATAATCTCCTAACAGGATCGTGCGAGAGTCAGGTGTAAGTATGGTACTGTTCTGGTAATATAGGTATTGTTCATAAATTAATATAATAACGGCCTTATTATAATAAGCTTACATTTAGTTAATACCTGGCTCAAGGGGAAGTTTTAAGTCTCTTCTCCATTCTACGTTTTTTTCCGGAAATCTGCTGAATTTTGCTTAAGAGCGTTTACGCCGTACGGCTTTTCATACAAACTTTGAAGCCGTTGTTTTTCGAAATGAATGAACCGATTTTAATGAAACTTCATACGCATAAGCAGAACACAAAGGTCTAAAAAGTTGCAGAGAACATTTTCGAAATGTCTTATTTAAAAAAAGATAACTGGAAATCTCTGTTTTTATGGAAACTTTAAAATCGGTCTAATTTGGCTGTAACACAATTTTTCGAAAATGTTCCCTGCTAACTTTTTAGACCTTTGTATCCTGCTTATGCGTATAAAGTTTCATTAAAATCCGTTCATTCATTTCGAAAAACAAGGGCTTGAAAGTTTGTATGAAATGCCGTACGGCGTAAACGCTCTTAAGGGTTATTTTAAATTGGCTAGCTAAACTCCGCAGACGCGATGAGTATTGAAGTATAAACATAAATTACTGATCCATTGCTTCATAGGTTTGCAAAATTCGTCTTCTTAACTTGTTAACTTGTTAACTTGTTATTAACGTTGTTGCTATTTCATGAATTGCTATTTCATGCAATGCGTGTTTCATAATTAACTCGCAGACGAGCATCCCCTTAATAATTCACCGTAAAGCCGTTAATAACCCAATGCTTTGTAGTGTTATAGGGCTGAGTCTAGATTTAAGTCAGGTAATAAATTATGACATGCTAATGCTAATATTAACTAATTATTACAATGCTATTGATTAATTGTTGATGTTATTGGAGACTAAAACCAAATCAATAATTGAATCCATATCATATGGATTTAGAGGGATTCAATTATTGTTTATAGTACGGGATAATTAAGATACTATTATGTCATCAGTTTAGTTCTTAAACACGTTGGTATAAGGACGTGGTCATACACACAAATAAATACATAAATACTTAGATGTTTGAAATATAAAACACACAAACTACATTGATAATTACGTTACCTTTTTCATAAAAATTTGCTGTATAGCTCTTTGCTGCTTTGCTCTGACTCATTCTCTAACCCTTAGTAATTTTCAACAAACTTTCTAATATATTTTTTATTTAGCCTGCACTACTGAGCAAAGGCCTCCAATAAATTCTTCCAGGCATCCTTTTCTAGAGCCACCGCGATCCAACCCTGGCGGTACGCATCTAGGTCGTCTCACCACCTCTTCCTGGACCGGCCTCAGCAGCGCCCGTCCATTCTCAGGCACCCACCGTGTGGAGACTGTTTTCTTGCGGTCATTATACATGTGATTTGCCCAATCCCATTTCAGTTTGGCACCCTTTTTCCCTACGTCTTGGAACCCCATTTTGGAGCGCAGCGTGATGTTTCGTATTCTGTCAGTTCGTTTAATGCCTAGAATGCTGCGCTCCATTACTCTTTGGCAAACGCCAAGGCCGAAGTTTTGCGACTCGGTGAGCGACCAGATCTGAGCACCGTAGGTTAGGATGGGCAGGATACACATATCGATGAGTTTTCGCCTCAGGGAGATCGGTAGATCGCCCTTCGTTAGCGTCTTCATGGACCAGTAGCTTTTCCAGGCATTTTCGACTCGGGCATGGATTTTCTTTTCTTGCCTTTTTTCGAAAGAATGACGAAGATGTACTCATCGACATAATGTATTTCCTGCCCATCTACCTCGACCCTACGCTTAGTGCTGTTGGTCATGGCTTTTGTAATAGACCGATTCATTGCGAGGCTTGCCGGGCTTAGGTCTTGAAGCATAGTCTGTTCTAATAATATAAAAAGATAATAGTAATAAATAATCGAATTTCGGTCACGATGAAGATTACCTACCTGTATTGCACAAGGTGTGCGCAAACACTGGTGCACTCCCTCTTCCCTTCGCTCTCATAGTCAGATGAGACGGTAATCCGCCATGGCCTTTAAAAACAAAGTAGATCTTATCCCTCAACTCATAAAGTATTCAACTAAGATACTGAGTAAGGGCTAATTTCTCAATACTCAGATAAATTTTATCTGAGGAACAAATATTGCGGTTTGACAGCCTTTGTATAAAGAATATGCCAAACTGTCAGATTTATTCTTCAGAATAAATTTGTCTGACTATTGAAAAATCAGCCCTAAGAGACATAACAATTCAAAACACCCCTTAAAATTTACATATTTCAAAACTAAATTCTCACAAAAACTGAATTACACATAGTCGGCGGCGCATTAAAAGAGGCGTCTTGGAATGTTGCTAAATCTCTCCAGACGTGCCATAGGAAATGTTCTCTTTATCTTACACCATCCTGTTTCCGAAGGCGAACCTTCCGCCCCCCTTTCCGCCTCGCCGCACTACACACCGGAACTGACGGGGATTTATTTAGAATAAAACAGCAGATTTTTATTGCGTATTAAAATTTAAATACTCCAAAAGGTGGTACTGTAAAAGTACGAGTTTCTTTTGATAATGAATCGACGCTTAATGTAGCACCTAGTTACAAACAGATACTTATTTATGACATATAGTGTTGGCATTGCCTTGCACTTAATTGATACGAAAACATAATACAGTGTAGCGATTACGTTATCGTATTAATTGAAACCACGTAGGTATTCTAAATAACGTATTTTAAACATACACAATGAAAATAATTAATAACAACTAGCTGCACCCCGCGTTTTCACCCGCATAAGTGTCGCTCTCGTGGGAATATCGGGATAAAAACTAGTCTATATGTTAATCCAGGGTGTCAGCTACATCCATACAAAATTTTATCAAAATTGGTCCCGCCGATTGAGCGTGATGAAATAACAAACACACTAACGAACTTTCGCCTTTATGATATTAGCGTGATTAACATTCTAGTCGTGGAATCTTTTTTTTCGTTTGAGTATTTTACAACATTAAACTTAATTTGTGATTATAATAAATAAAATCATTTATTAGCATAAAAAATGTGTACAAAAAAAGTGAAAAGTTTTTCGTATGACTCTACAGTCAAAGTTTCCGTAGGACCGCACACGTGAGCGGTGTCCGGTGCAGTATAATCTTTAAGCCACTGCGTGTGTATCTAGCTTAAGGTGTTAAGTCCATCTTTGTATCAAAGTTTAATAATAAAAAAAAAGACAGAATGAAGGACAATGGTATTCGTACTCGTACCTACCTATCTTAATACGAAGATAATTAATGAAAAAAACAAACAATCGAAACACATAGCTTCATTCACAATATCAATATCCCCGTCCGTCTAAACGACAGAGAAAATTGATAGGGACAATAGACGCGCCCGGGAAAAATTGTATTAGCACTGCAGACGTGGCGAGTGTATTGTTTTGTCACCGCACAGATGCGCCAGGGATTATCATCAATCACCAACTGCAAATTGCACACAGCCTTTCGGAATGCACCCTGTGCCATTTGTGAGCCACCGGTCGGGATTAGGTGGCATTAGTTGAATCGAATTCCGTGCTAAGCGCTTTGCGGATCTATGTGTTACAGTATGCGAGCTCGGAGCCTGTTACTGCACTCAAATAGCCTACACAGTACACACTCCTAACTGAAGGAATAAATTATTGATTCTTCCTGATAACGGTATAAATCCAGACTTAAGTTTATTTTAATTAAACTTGGCCAATTTTCGTATCCTGCTGAATTGCCAAATGGTCTGCGACGAAGTTTGTTGATAACAGATAGATGAAACTTATTTTTATCGGTTTGCCCGCTATGCAAATCTTAGTTCATTGACTACGTTAAAAAACATAGAGCGCCCCGCGATTGTGAAATTGTGAAACTTATGCGGGTGACCGCATAAGTTTCGATCCCATGGGAATATCGGGATAAAAACTATCCTATGTCCTTTCCTGGGACTCAAACTATCTCTATAGCAAATTTTATCAAAATTGGTTCAGCGGTTTAAGCGTGAAGAGGTAACAGACAGACACACTTTTGCATTTAAAATATTATTAGTATGGATCATCATTAGCTTGCCCTTGTCCTAATTTATTTGAGGTCGGCGCAATATATCTTTTTCTTCCATACTTCTCTATTAGTCGTCATCTCGGTAGTCACCTCCTTTCTAACCATATCATCATTCACACATTCCATCCATCATTTCTTTGGTCTTCCCTACTCTTACAGCCGTCGACATTCATACTTAAAACTCTCCTCGTGACATTTTCCTCATTTCTCCGTAACACATGCCCATACCATGACAACCGATTTCCACACAACTTTTCAATTACCGGTGCCACTTTCAGACTTCCTCTTATGTACTCATAAAAAAATATATAGATATTGCCATTTACACCTATTGGTTGGTTTTATTTTATTTTGTTCAGGAACTAGGTACCAACGATTGTAGATTTAAAGTAAGTACCTAACGTTATGTTATATTTCATTGTTTAACTTAATACCGTTTCTTTTTAATCAAGCTATTGTTTTAAACTGTAACAATAGATAGGAAAATAGCAGAATAACAATTTTGAACTTAAAATTGCAACATCGAGAAATACTGTAGTTTATAGTTTAATTAACCAAAAGTCTATAGGTACCCAACATCACGCCTTGTTTCCCCAAGGGGTTGAGCAGAGGTATATCAATAATAATGAAATTCTTGTTTCGATCGGATCGGACGAAACTCAGCGGCCGAAACGCCTACTAAGCTTACTTATTAGTACACCCACATTTTGCCGGTGTCATAAAAGGCGAGCCTATAGTCATCAACCGGGGACAAATCTAGACTCCGGGTTATTACTGAGAAACTCATGTTTTTGTACATATCATGCACAATGAGCAAACGAATTTAAAAGTACAAATAATATCTACAACATTAACATTAATAACGTGCTAACAATGCAACAAATAACTGGTACAGTTACGGCTGTTTGTAAGAACATTGTTCGTTCAAATTAAGTAAAACGCTCTATACAATTAAAGCCCGGTCACAGTTCATTCGAGTCTTCTTTAATTACAGTTCCTTATGCGAGTAGCTCGCTTAGATCCGGAGTTCCGAAACTATTTGTGGCACTAAATCCTGTTGCCGGTACAGCACTATCTAGTAGCGCAACATGCATACCCATGTAAATTTCAAGCGGAGCCGGCCTCGTTAATTTGGGTCTTGTCACGAGGCACATCCCTTTCTTAGTAACTCTGTACCCGCTGCGTCGCCGTGCTTTCACCAGCTAACGGCTCCTTGGCTGCTCGAAATTGCCACGGTTTATCTTCGTACGATCGACCCTGAACACATTCTGAATAAATGTTTCACAAATTCGCTTTCCTGTACTCAGAAATGCCCCTTTTATTTATCTTTACGATTGTGAGATTTGCTTCAGTGATTTTGATCATGTTAACGCTTCAGTGGTGGTCTTTATCAATGTCGATGCTAATTTGTATGTCCTAATTAGATTAGATTATTATGTTTAAATGAGGGACGATCAAATGTTATGATTCTATCAATAATAATGACTATGCTCGATTAACGTTGGGTCTGTAATTGCGTGGAGTTGTGGGAGACTTACATTACTCATTGATCGACTGTTTTCGATATGAGTCTCATAGAAATGATCTATTTGGTGTCTTGAGATTGAACCGTCTTAAAATAGGCACAAGCCATAAAGTTCTGTCTCAACCAAATGCTGATGATGCGAAGAGTCTGTTCAGGTTCATGGCCCAAATGTGATCCATAGCAGTGTGTATTATGGGTATGATAAAACTGTCATACATCTCCGTGATTAAAAAAAGACTAAAAAATAAAATAAAAATTGGCACCACTACGTCAATATCAGCTAGTTTGCAGATTAATTTGGGAACCTAGGAACTTTAATAATACTTATTAAATACTAGCTTTTGTCCGCGAATTTACCCGCGAGGAGGTCGAAAATTATCCCCCGAAAACGTACTAAAAAACGTACCGAACGGGTAAAAGTAAGTCGTATCCAGATCATAGCAGTGTGCCAAATTTCATCGAAATCTGTTCGGCCTTTAGTTTCGCATTCAAAGACTTCACAATTCTTATTTTATGACTCAAATGACTTATGACTTATATTAGGCAAACAAGATCTGACTTTTAAGAAGAAATAAAAATAAAATATCCTAATTACTGAGCACGAAAGCCGTAATTGAAACGTTTAAAGTCTGAAATTCTGACTGTTCTTCTCTAATTTATTCTTTGACGAAATAAAGGACTTCTATTGTCAACTAGGTTTGAAAGGAATCGAAGACCAAGTCTGTTATCATTAGCTGTCACATAGGCACGTATGTTACACATATTACAGTCCGCGAGAGTAACAGGCCAATACTATAGTGATTCATGTGCGCTGTGATTTTCCACAATAGTTTTTGAAGTGAAAACTTTATTAGGCGCATTTTGCGCTCTTTCTAAACAGTGAACGAAACTGAACCGTCACGCTCGGGTCGGTGACACTGATTCATCATTGGTCATTGGTATTTTTTATCGGCTGACTGTTCAAACGTAAGTTGTTGTTAATCGTTACTATATATATTTTGTAATACACAGTACAATAAAGTACACTTATATAATACTACTATTTCGTACATATCCAAACCAAAAAATGTATTCATTATTGCTAAACATTTTAAATTAATTTATTTGTTCACAAGATATATCTCTAGGTTCAAATTATAGGTTTCGACCTGAATATCACCCAAAGCGTAGTCGCACAACATGACCAGCAACAACAATAATAATGATAACAACTACATTTAAATGATTTAAATGATTACTTGGTGATTTATGCTAGCCATATATCAACTACGTACCTATATAATGGGTCGAGTGCGTGCTCTTACTACAACTCTGTCAGAAGGCGTGAGGAATGCACTTCGTGATTTAAAGAAAATATTAGATCCAAAATTTAAAAATAGGTATAAAGATGCTTGAAGCGAATTGAGAACCTCCTCCTTTTTTGAAGTCGGTTAAAACAAAAAAAAACAGCCTGTGTTATTGCACCGTCTACTGGTCTCGTTACCATGGATCAAAAAAATTCTGGGAATTCACTATCCGGACATTTAACACTATTGCACAGAATAACTTTTATTCGGCATGAATATCCTTTAATTTTTTTTTTCAAATTTTGGGAAAGCCCACAATTTCTTCGGCAGATTTGCTTATTTAAGTTATTATGGGTACACGTGATCATATCAAAATCAACGGCTCTGAAGATCACTTTATTTTTGGCCCTTTTTTTAATTTGAAAGTGTTCTCCTGACCACGGGGCTCCTATCTGAAACTTTTCAAATATATTTTCGGTGTTCTCATATTATGCCGGACCTACTCAGCAGTCAAATTTTCCCTGCATATGCTTCCTCAAAAACCCTCTGGGCCGTAGCACTGGACAAATAATATTTTTATGATATTAAAGCGAGAAATATTTCTGGTTCAATTAAATACATGCCATAAATATATATTATTCCTACATAAAGCAACAAAGGAGACACTGCAGTATTCAGTGACAACGAATATTTCAAAATATTTTGCGATCACGATAAAATAATCCATACTAATATTATAAATTCGAAAGTAACTCTGTCTGTCAGTCTGTATCTTACCTTTTCACGCATAAACCACTGAACGGATTTCGATAAAATTTTACAGAGAGATAGATTGCATCCCGGGGAAGGACATAGGATAGTTTTTATCGACATTCCTAGCGGACGAAGCCGCGGGCGGAAGCTAGTAGTAGATATTTTGCAACGTAGATACTAAACCCGATTTGTTATAGTGTCTACACATGCGATTGTGTTTTCTTTATTATCTTATCCATTTATTAGACTGGCGATAAGATGGTCAAGGGCAAAAAGTTGGAAATAATCCACTGTTTTTTTCTACTGATAAATATTCCGTAAATATTCGTGAAATTTATTGTAAAGCAAATTGACCACCAACTTAAATTGCCCGTATATTCAAATTAAAACAGAACTGTCATTCTTTGACAGTTGAATGAAATGGCAAACATATAATACGATAATAACACGACGTAGAGTGACACATTGCTTAACAACTTACTTCCATGACTGTACCTACATGTTTTGAAATATTCGGGTTAATAGATTCGAGGAGGTGAGATTATTGCTATTCAGGCATCGAAATAGACTGGAAGTCGACCCCAACAAAGTTGGGAAAGGCTAGGCAGATGATGATGATGATGAACTTTAACAATAAACATAAACATAGTATAGTCTTAAACACTTTGCCGGACCCTGGAATCGAACCCATAACAGCCGAACGGTTAACAGTCCTGCTTGCGAGTTTCCGACCTCTAAACCACCATAGCAACAACTTGCACGAATCATAAACATTTTTGTTATTTCGGTAATAATGTTCCGATAAATAAAATCTTTATTTTCGTGTGTATTATTTGGAACTATGAATTTCACAAGAAAACAGTTGCTCCTGTCCGACTTCCCCGAATTTACCTGCTCTTTGGTCTCGTGGTCGCAAGCGCGACTGCTGATCGTGGGGTCCGGGGTTCGATTCCCAGGTCGGGCAGTGTTATTGAATTTTTCCATTAGAAATTTCTTAGTAAGTGCCCGGAGTTTGGAAGTTGGCGGTGTGAGGCACGGGGGTAGCCTCGAAAAGCACGTGCAGTCGTTGGTCCTGCGCCTGATCTCTCTCCGGTCGTGTCGGATTATGAGAGTGGGGAAAGTGTGTGCGCAGACACAGGTACACTCTCACCTATGTCTGCGTGCACACTTGTGGACTATCACATCATATCTCTCGTGCCGAAGGCTAGTCTCCGTTAAAGTTGGCCGTAGCGTAGGTAATAAGCCTATAATGTTCCCACTATCACACAGTCACAGGCACAGTCCTCCTCTCTTTGAGAAGGAGTGGGCCGCAAAACACCACGCTGGCACAGTGCGGGTTTGTAGATGTCACATGTCTTCAATTTTTTCTAGGACATGCAGGTTTGAGATTGGCCGCTGTGGCCGAAATACGGTCCAGTGGACGATTCTTATGTGACTTCCGAATATGCGAAAATACTACGTGTTGTATAAAGATTAACATGCTACAGTGTGGAAAAGTACTAAGTACCTACCTATACTGAACGTGCACTGTTGCACTGTTTGTTGATAGAAACTTACAACATACCTATCTATCTGCGCATTTGATTTTAAACAATCAAGCTGTTGAATTAGGTTACAGTTGATGCTGTTATCGATCGTTATAAAAACTATTGGTAGGGTACTCATAATTATAAACCAAGCCATTGCTGGCTTATAAGTCGATTCGCACGAAACGGGCGACTCGTCACTTCACACAAATAATAATATTTTCTCTATAGGCGATTCGCACGAACTTAATTTATTTGTGGACGAGTCGACAACTCCAGAAATTCGTGCGAGTAAATTAGTGGGAATCGAATTGCTTTGTAAAAGTTTCAACATGCTTGCTTATCTTTCATCAAGATAATGTACATTTACCTTGCACCAGACACCCACGTGTTGAACACACTAACTAACACGACCTTACTCAATAAAGGTTATGATTACCTAATAATCGAAATATGTTGTTACTGTGGCAGATTAGGGCAAAACAAATCGATGAAAATAAATTATGTGTTAATAAAAATATAGGTAATAATAGGTATTACCGCAATCTCGAAAGATTGAGGTACGTATTATCACATTTTTATTAAAGTATGACATAAGGTGATATCAGACGTTTCACTACAGTGAATGTTAATCTGCTTTTTATTCTGACCGATCATTCAGTAAGCGAGTGAAAGATAGTCGAATGCCGAAATCCAACATCATTGAATCGGTTCGATGAAATTTTGCCTTAGGATTAATTAGGATACTTCCTAATAGTGTAAACACATTATCAATCACAATTTGAATTATTTTGAAGCACATTGCTAATCCATTGCTTTATATGTTCGAAAATTGCGTCTGCTCAACAACGTAAATAACGCGATTAATGTTGTTAGACTGTCAAAATGAAATCCATTGCTACTCTTATGGAATTACCCTGCTGGGTTAGGATTAGGACATAAGATTCTGTTTATCTCTGTAGTAAGTTCCCGAGGGGTAAAAGCAAGTAAGCAGTGAGTCGCTGAAACCACAATGTATGTTGCGGTTTGCGCCACAATTGACGCAAATTTAATCATCGACTTATCTTGAACAACGAATGTCACGTTCTTGGCGCCTACCTTATAGATTTTATCAATGATATTACGAGCAGTTTCGTTTTTTGGCTAATAATATCGTGCGATATTAGCCAATCTATAGTAAAAATATGTTTAAAACATGGAGAGCAATAAGACCATTGTCCGCCTTAATAATTTCTTCCATGTTAATATTATCATGGACATCCATGGCATCACGATAACAGGTACCTATGTATAATGTTTGGAAACTTATAACGTCTACCTCCACGTTATAACGTGACAGTATCGTAGCGCACCAAACTTCCTGAAATCCTACATAAATGGAGCCAAATTTTCACTGTATTGTATATAATATAAAAAATTACTTTTTAAACTGATTTGTAGGTACTAGGTATGTTGTTGAAGTCGACGTCGATAAATATTACCTAATTCCGAATGATAACAATGATAAAGATCGTTGTAGGTACATCACCTACGTCAAAACAACTTCATTTAGTCTTCGTAGAAATATCACGACTTGTTGTCATGATCCATTTACTATAGGTATTGTGTCACGTTAAACGAGATATATATTTTAAGGGAGTGCAGTACTCATGAAAATGAACAACTTTTAATATGGGGCGGACTCAAAAATATGAAAAAAAAAAGCAGCTGTTCCCTACATTTGCAGCTGGTTTTATTTTCTCGATTTGGTCTCTTAGTAAAAGTTATTCATTTTCATGGGTACTACACTCCCTTAAGAGCGTTTACGACGTACGACATTTCATACAAACTTTCAAGCCCTTGTAATGAACCGATTTTAATGAAACTTTATACGTATAAGCAGGATACAAAGGTCTAAAAAGTAAAGAACAACTTGCAAAACTATAAGGCACTCGTGACTGTACTACTAACCGTTTGTTGACCACTGTGACCACAGCAGGTCAATCATCGTCAGTCGAAACCAGCTGATATCGTGGTGTGGGTTATTGATCCTGATGCTCTGAACATATAGATGACAAATGTTTCAATCGGGACTTTAAGAGTTATCTCGATGGTAATTCCCAGCCGGGGATTCGTAAGTATCATGCACAGTATTTTTTATTGTATTTATTGGTAAATTAATTGATAATAGTTGGCCTATTTTGATAAGGACACATAAAAAATATTATTGTTGCTCTGTACGGGGCAACCCCGTGCCCCATATAATGATATGCCCCATATGAAGGCTATTACTTAGCAAACAAACATTAAAAATATTATGAAAGACTACCTTGTTGGTGCACCGACTTAGTTCTCACACAGATCTTACCTTTACCCGCCACCTACCTTTTGTATCCAACCTCTGTAAAATCTATTTATGTTTGCATACCTCTTTGTAAACTTAAATTATTGTCAAAGTTTATATACTTTCGTGAAAAAAAAAATATAAAAAAAATTACACGCTCGGTAGTAGTTCTTTTTAATAGGAAATAAGCAGGATGGCCCACCCTGATAGTCACCAACGCATATAGTCATTTACAATACCAGAGGTATCACAAGTTTTCGAAGGTGCTAAAGCCGATTATCATCATCATCGTCCACAGACCCACTGCTGCGTATGCTCTGTGCCCCACGCTCCTGTGCCAGCATCATACAGGTTTTGCCCGCGATGGCATCAACGTCGTCCGCCCATCTCGCCGACATCTCGTCTTCGTGTCGATGGACGCTACTCAGTCACAGCCTTACTCCGCCTGTGATACTGCGCCTTGCCAGGTGTCCTGCGCAACTCTATATGAGCTTCATAATACGCCTTCCAATAGCGAAGATTGGCGAAAGTCGATGTTGCAGCCAATGTTACTTAAATTGATGTACAGAATGCGTAGATAACGGCTATGTTATGGGTCTTACACACCCTGTATTTAATTCAAACTGGAACAAAGCAACGTTGCTTACCGGCAAATCAGTATGATGGTAGTAACTCCCCGGATGAGCTCATTCACAAAGCCCTAATATGCATAATTATGTATATGAACGTTGTATGTATGTAAAGAAGATACATCTATTTCTGACTTATCTTTCCATCTTGAAGATACGTCTAATTATGCTAACTAGGTCTACGTTCACCTTTATCTTGATCGTGTGTAGCACTGCATACGTCACAACGTAGTCTAGCACAGTGTGCTCAAACATAATACTGATTAAAGTACCGCGAATCGCCGCTGACTCATAAACTATACCAAATGTTGCAATCGCTCTCTTTGTGATACCTAATATGAGTAGTAAGCATTGATAGGTTACTGTTAACAGATATTTGTTTTGAAAAATTTTCCTACACAATAGTATTGTGACAGTAAGAGATACTTTAATAAACTATTGCACTCTGATTCATCTGTAGGCCAATGATTTTAAAACATTTAAAATCTAGTCGCAATCTCAGCTCAGCGACAATCGACGGTAAAAACTTGTCAGAAAATATAGTAATTTAGAGACTCAAATTAAAATGCGGATAAAAAACAAATAACATAACATTACGTGACGCCGGTAATCCCCTAGCGAGGGTATGGCAGGTGTACCAATAGTAGATACACCACAGATACACCCACATTTTGCCAGTTATGTTTTAGTCTCATGAAATGGGGGCAAGCAATAATACACACGAAAATAAAGATTTTATTTATCGGAACATTATTACCGAAATAACAAAAATGTTTATGATTCGTGCAAGTTCTATGGTGGTTTAGAGGTCGGAAACTCGCAAGCAGGACTGTTAACCGTTCGGCTGTTATGGGTTCGATTCCAGGGTCTGTGTTGTGTATTTTATCTTTCATTAGATTCAACTGAATCATAATCATCCTATAATTTTCCCACTGTTGGGACACAGGCCTCCTCTCAGTGAGGGGGAGTGGGCCTTAATCCACCACGCGGGCCCTCTGCGGGTTGGCAGATGTCACATGTTTTCGAATTTTTGGTTCTAGGACATGCCGGTTTCCTCACGATGTTTTCCTTCACCGTTTTGAGAACAGTGGTGATGAAAAATAATTTACACAAAGTAAAGCGCCTGTCTGGGTTCGAACCTACGACCTAAAACTAGTAAGTTGTGTCCGTTTCCACTGGACCACCACTGCTCTCATCTGAATAGATGGAAAGTTTAATTGAAGCTAAAAGAAATATTATTATAACTTAAAAGGAACATAGTTTTTAAGTTTACCAGATTCTTTTGTTTTTTACCTATATTTGAAAACTTTTCCTGTCTTTTATGGCGTTCGTGACCACTAGCCATGATCACAAAGTTTGTCTGCTCTTGCGGCGGTACTGTGTAAACCCAAAGTAATACTTAAACTTAGTTTTATTTTGTTGTGAAGTCGTATACTTTCAGAATTTTTAACTTAAACATTGGCTGTCCAGTAAAACCTTGCAACAGAAATTTTGGAACGGAATAAAGGGTCTACCTTTATTCCGTTCCAAAATTTTTGTTGCAAGGTTCGCTCGCTTTTGAACTATAAACTGGTTTTAAAATGTAAAAAACATTTACAAGAAGTAGATATTTGCATGAAAACCCGAAACCTGTTTTGAAGCCCATTGTAAAAGTAAAATTCTGTAAAATGCACCACGTAAAAAAACGAAAATGATGCAATTGTGCAATATATGAGTAATTACGATCCACTGCTTAAAAGTGGTAAGGATTTGACTTTGACAGCGCCTTTATGTCGTTACAATAAGGGTAGTTTTCGTAGTACAAGTGCAATTGCTGTCGTGAGTCATAAAGTGAAGAGTTATAGTTATTCTGTAGTCAATAACCCTTTTTCTGGCGCAGTCGGGTAAAAACGGGAGTTGTCATTCGTCCCGTTTAACTAGCTTCACATAATATCTGACCCCTACTACAACCATGATGGCGATGCGAAGGGTTTGTTCAAATTCATGGGCTCATGGCCCACGTCCTGTGAAAGTACAATTGTTTAAGATACGATGGGACTGGCATACGCTGTGCCTAAAAGCCCCTATAAAAAAGAAGAAAAAATAAAACATGATGGCGTCTTCAAAGACAATAAAGTTTGACACAATCTAATGAGCCCACACCCAAAGAAATCCCCACCGAGGAGATCAAAGAAGACCTTGCTTCACAAGGCATCCCCGTCTCAGCAGTCCATCGCTTGCACAAAGCATGGAAGGGCCTAGTCTACGACATGGTCCTGGTCATCTGCGACCCTACTGAAGGACATCACCCCATCTTCAAGGTGAAGTCAGTCTGCTCCCTCTCGGGTATCTCTATCGAGAAACCCAGGAAGTCCAACCTCATCGGACAATGCCACAGGTGTCAACTGTATGGCCATTCCCAATCCCACTGCTACGCGACACCTAGATGCGTCAAGTGTCTAGGTGCCCACGGCACGTCAGACTGTCCCCGCCCCAAAGACCGCTCTCAGTGCACAGAGCCACCGAGCTGCGTTCTTTGCGGCCAATCCGGGCACCCGGCTAACTACCGTGGCTGCCCCAAGGCTCCCAAGTCTTCTTCTCCCAAACTGACGAAGCGCGCGAGCGACCGTCAGCAAAGGGAAAGCCCCTCTGTGAGGATCCCGATCCCTTCCTCCCAGATGCCCGATAGGCTCAGTCCCCAAAGGCCCTCCCCATGGGCGAACCTCAACCACCTCAAAGCTCCCGCAGCTTCGGTGCCCCCCCCACCCCCGACTATCCCAGCGCTGATGGCAACTGTCATCCCCGCGCCATCAGTAGGCCCCTCGGTCCCAGTAGCCCCACCGGTAGCCCTTCCCGCCGCCGCGCCCAGGGCTCCCGCTGGTCCCAGTAGGTCCCCCCCGACCCCCGCCTCCCGCCCCCAGCCTAGCAGCATGGAGGTAATAATCGGTTCTTACGCAGCTTTTATTGCCCCCGCAAATGCCATGGCAGCGGAAATCCAAGCCTGTAACGGCAATCCTCGGCGCATCGCCGAGATTTTCAATGCGTATCCTCAGATTACGCAAGTCATGCAAACCCTCAACTTCTAAAAAGCTCCAATGGCTTTACAAAGAATGAGCGTTACCAAACCCCGATCCCTTAGACTAGGGTTTTTTAATGCAAACGGCATTAAAAATCAACGCGATGAGATCGCCGCGTTCCTCCGCGATCACCAGCTCGATGTCCTCTTAGTCCAGGAAACCTTCCTGAAGCCCCATCTGCGGAACCCGAACATTGCCAACTACAAGATAGTTCGCAATGACAGGGCTCGCTGCCACAAGGGCGGTACCCTCATCTACTATAGGAAGTCCCTCCATTGCATCCCGATAGACCCGCCCGCCCTTATCTCTCAGCTAGAGATCTCTATCTGTCGGCTCGGCATGACCGGTCACCCCGCAATCACCATCATCTCCGCCTATATCCCGCCCACCAATGGTGCGGAGGATCCCATCTCTCTCACTACCGATTTCACTACCCTCTTCGGTATGAGTGACTCCGTCATCATGGCGGGGGATCTCAATGCCAAACATCCCGCTTGGAATAGCAGCACGACCTCTACCAGAGGTAGGATCGTGTTCAAACTAGGCGACTCCCTCAATTTCGATATCATCGCTCCGATGTATCCCACTCATTTCCCGGGCGACCCCGCCCAACTTCCTGACGTTCTCGATGTAGCGCTTCTCAAGAATGTAAACCTCCGTTTGCAGTCTATCGAGACGGTACAAGAGCTTAACTCTGACCACCGCCCGGTCATCTTGCACCTGGCCCCCTCTTCGGGCCCCCCGCACGACCCCAACCAGCCCCCCCCGACCAAAACAGTCACCGACTGGAGGAAAGTAAGCGAAAGACTGAAATCCACCACGTCTCCCCACCTAGACTCCATCCCCGAGCAAATTATCTCAGTCGCAGACACGACTGGGGCGATCGACTCGTTCACAGAGCACGTTCAATCCGTACTGACGGATTGCTCACGGGAAGTTCCAGTGATGGAAGACCATCGCTGGAAACTGCCCGATGACGTACGTGAACTGGTGACCGAGAAGAACGCTGCCATTCGTGCCTACGACTCTTTTCCCTGCGACGCGAACAAATCCCACATGCGCCATTTACAGCGTGCTGTAAAGAAACGCATAGGGGAGTGGCGCTCCGAGGGATGGGATAAGTTGATCGGCGAACTCGAGCCCACCCACCACGCCTTCTGGCAACTCCAGAGGAAGCTCCGTTCCTCTGAAGAGGCCACAGTTCCTCCCCTCACACGCCCCGACAAAACGGTCGCTTTCGAAAACCTCGAAAAGGCCGAATGCCTAGCCGACAGCCTAGAGGCTCAATGCACTCCCAGCTCTCAACCAGTAGACAGAGCGCACCTAGACGAGGTGAACGCTGAAGTCGAACGGAGAGCCTCCCTCCCGCCAGTCGAAGACCCTGATGATCCTCTGCCTCCCGTCACTCCCGACGAAGTGCAAGACATCATAAAAGGGCTCGCAACCCGCAAAGCCCCCGGTTCGGACGGTATCACCAATAGGGTGTACAAACTCCTCCCCGCCCCCCTCATACTGCTCATGACCGCCATCTTCAATGGCGCCCTGAGCAACAACATCTTCCCCCAAATGTGGAAAGAAGCCACAGTCATAGGCATCCCTAAGCCAGGCAAGCCCAAGTCTGAGCCCTCCAGCTACCGCCCCATCAGTCTGCTCAATGTTTTCGGCAAAGTCTACGAGAGGCTTATTTATAAGCGCCTCAAAGACTATGCCGAAGCAAAGAGCCTCATCCCCCCCGAACAGTTCGGTTTTCGCACGAAGCATTCGTGCATCCACCAGCTCCACCGCATAGTCGAGCACATTAGCGCTGCTTTTCAGCGAGGTGCTTCGACAGGCGTCCTGTTCTTCGATATAGCGAAGGCGTTCGACAAGGTCTGGCACAATGGCTTATTATATAAGCTGTACCTGCTAGGTGTGCCAGACCGTCTCGTGCTCATCTTACGAGATTTTCTGTCGGACCGCACTTTCCGCTACCGTATCGAGGGCGCTCTCTCTCCCCCTCACCCCATCCGCGCCGGAGTCCCCCAGGGTTCCGTTCTGTCTCCCCTCATTTTCACCCTGTTCACTAGTGACATCCCGAACAGTAAAAAGGCACAGTTGGCGCTCTTCGCCGACGACACTGCCATTTACTGTTCGGGTGCCAACCAGTCATCCATAGCTCGAAACCTCCAAACCTCCGCAAGCGCCTTGAGCGATTGGTTCCGGAAATGGAGAATCGAGGTCAACCCCGATAAGAGTCAGGCGGTCATCTTCTCGAGACCGCGCAAACGACCCCCCCCCTCCCGCGCCCGATCTCTATGTACGGCAAGCCGATCCCCTGGGGAAAGCGAGCCAAATACTTAGGTGTCATCCTAGACCACAACCTCACCTTCAACGAGCACATAAAGACGGCGCGTTCGCGCGCCTCTTTCGCTCTCGGTAACCTCCACTCTATGATAACTGCCCGCAGCAAATTGTCACTCAAGTGCAAATTGCGCCTCTACACCGCGGTCATCCGTCCCATCATGACCTATGCTTGCGTAGTCTTCGCACACGCCAAGCCGCGATTTTTGCATAAAATGCAAACCCTCCAGAACCGTTTCCTCCGAAAGGTCACGGGAGCCCCCTTCTATGTCCGAAATGTGAATCTGCATCTAGATCTCAGACTCCCCACCATCCAGCAGTTCATGAAACGCCTTTCCAAGCGCTTCTTTGACTCTGCCATAAAGCACCCCAATCCCCTGATTGCGGCGGCCTCCCGATACACTCCCTCCCGCATAAGTAGGATTCGCCGACCAAGGCATACCCTCACTGTCCCCGACGACGCCACTACCCTCCTCCAGGAGAGCAGTAAGGCCACTAGTACTCTCAGACGACAACACAATCACAAGCTCAGACATCCGTCCTTCCGTCCTCGCCGCCGAGGCCCGTCGCGACGTCCCGCACCATCACCGTGCCCGCCCCGACCCTTGCTTGAGCCAGCCCGCGCAGTTGAGCCTGTAGTATTAAATTCGCCCCTAAACACCAATAATAATACCGATCCAGCCTGTCCCTTGCTGTCCTCTTCCAGCGACGCCCTGAGCCGAGGTCCGAACCCCGCAGGGGGTTACCCTTAGCGCTGTCGCTTAGTTTTTAAGTTATTGTTTGCCCTGGCTGGAGGCCTTAATTCGAGGCATCCACAGGAAAGTCCGGTTAAGCAGTAGCCATCCTCATAAAGGATGAATTGCGAGATGCCATTGTTAAAAAAAAAAAAAAAAAAAATGAGCCCACAATTGATAGGTTTACTAGGCCATTCAAAAGTTTTGTAATCTAGCATCCAGAGTAACACACTTTCAATCACAATAATTTTAAAGGATATTGGTGATTCCATTACTTCATTTATGGTCGAAAAATTGTGTACTCAACAATGTAAATTACGGTCAGTCCTACGAGACGTTACCATCACTTTTTTCACACAGTTATTTGAAATTAGCCTCTATAGATTACTACAGTGGCTATAACAATGCAAATGGCGTGAAATTATTGCATTATATTAAAACTCCTAACCTTAGTTTTTAGACAAACTTCCATAATATTTTTTCGATACTCTTTAAAAAAAGAATGTTAGTTCATTGCAAATATAGTGCAGGCAGTTGAGGTTGAGGCTGAGGCTCGGCAGTGTTGAGGCAATGATTCACGTTTCCTTTGGACCGAAATAACTAGAAGTCATGAGGGAAAGTCATTGCCCTGTTGGTGGATGATACACCCAAACAGTAACAAGTTAATAAAGTGTTTCATAGGTAGTTTAACCCTTTGCTCGCGGATACCGTTCTGAGCCATTTCTCTCGGTTGACCCTTTCGACATGCGCTGAATGATAAGTAGTTTATACTCTAGATATATTTGTTCGTCTGGCTGTATAGTGTAAGTATGTGAAAATAATAATATAATATACAGGGTGGCAGAGACACAGACACGCAAACTGTAACCATGAATTCAGGACTTAATTCTAGACTCGCTAGTTTAGAAATGACAACGGTTATAATTTTTTTTTAAATGTTTTTTGCTTTTATACAGCAGCTTTTTTTTTGAGACGAAAATTTATGCTACAGAATCTATTATGCGCTATGTTGCGCGTCGATATCCATGCCACCCTGTATAGTATTTTTGAAAGTAGTCTTCTACTCGTAAAAAGATTCTGTGAGTTTGTTAGAAAAGGCTTCTACAATTAGGGTAATGTCTTCATAACTGTTAATTTTGGTGATCTGTACCTTATCTAAATTAGGTATCAATAAGTAATGTTTAATTACATGACACTTTTGATGTAGGTTCTATCTATCTATTAACAGCCCAAATGATAAATTCACAAGCATACCTTGCGCCCTGAGTGGTGAATTTTCGAACCAACCCCAAGTCCCTAGCGTTGAGCACCGTGGGGTTATTTGAAACTTAATAAGTGCAACGTAGCAAACTTGCTGATACCTCAACTAAAGTGCTGCCGACGAAAAAATGCGTTCTTGACAGCTGTCAGTTTCATACAAACGAATATATGTGATTTGCGAATTTGATATTTATTAGCTACTACAATTGTCGCACTTACAGGTGTCAGGAACGCATTCTCGCGATTGGTTGTCGGAATGCAGGTGGTACTCTTTGAGGTAAGATGGTACATACAACAGAAGTGTAGTAATAATGTACATTGCACGAGTTGAATATTGGACATTGTCTCGTCATATAAACATGACAACTACCGATATTGTTTGTTACAACACATTACTTCATAATTACGCCTTCCTGTCATAAACAGCTGGGCTGATATCAATCGTTGTACACAACTGTCTTATGTAATAAAAACATGATTTATTACAACAGTTTTATCGTAAATTAATGTAATTTAATTAGTATTTTGCTGCTGTGAACAATATCATTTATGGGAGAATGGGCTCCTTTGTTTCTACACTAGTTTCTTATATAAACAGCTGTTAAAAGAATGATGTTCTCACTGTTGGATAGGTACTTCCGCGTTCTCTTACGTTTTTTGCAATTTGCAGGTCAGTTCCAGGTTGTATGTTAAACAAAACATGATTCGCGACCGTAACAAGGATGTTTTGAAAAAATTATAATCATTAAAATCATAAATTCAACCCTCTAAGTTCATATAACCTTGTTGATTGATATTTTTTCGGCTACCTTGGGGCTTCCCCTTAAGCCGTTGGTCTCTGCTGTCATTCCTAAATCTTTGATAGTCGTTACGAGTAGTTAGAAGCCCAAAAGTCTGACAACCAGTCTTACCAAGGCGTATCATGTTACCCAGTAACTAGGCGGTGGAGATCAGATGGGCAAATCTCGTAATTTTAAGAACGTCTAATCTTAGTCTTAATCTGTCGAAAATACCACTAAAATTCCTACATTTTTGACAAGTTTTTGACATTGATTGTCGCTGAAATGAGATTGCGACTAAATTTTGAACTTTTTTATTTACTGGAATTAGCCTTCAGATAGGCAGACGCTCCATGGAAAAAACTGGTATTCAGCTGCATCCGATTAGAATAGATTAAACAAATAGATTAACCTTAGCATAGTTGGAAAAAGGCTGAGCAGATTGTTTGACTACGCGTATCCTAAAAACTCATAAATATATTATAATATGTTTAATATTCGCGTTCTTATTCCTGGTACTTATATAATTTGATATCCGAGAGAGAATATTAAAATAAACTAGGAAACTCCATAAATACTGTGTAATATAAATATGGCACATATTTGGAATATTTAGAGAAGGAAACTCATGATGTATGGTTTCAATTTCTAATTGTCTATCAACATATGATTATGTTAACTCGATATGATAGCAACAATATTTTAATGGACTCTATTCAGCCGTCAGCCGCCAATTCACGTGGATATATTGACATCATATCAAGAATGTAAATATATAAAGCATCACCAGCAAATCTGATCGCAAAACCGGTTTTAACAAGCGGCACTTTTGTGCACTTACAAAAACTGGTCCACCAAATTGCGGGTAACAATTTTATCGACCACAATTTCTTGGTAATACACGTTATAGACAGCAAAAAAACCATATGAGTGTAATCACAGGAAGGAACGAGACGAGGCGGTCTTTTTCAAGCCTGGTTATCACAAGAAAAAGAGAAACAGAGCATAATGAATGAATCCAGAGTTCAATACAGCATACTGCTTAAACTTTAATGGACTCTCTCTAGAATCCAGTTTAGACTTCAATATACTCTCTAGAATTGAGCTCAAACTCAACCTAAAAGCATGTTTCAATTAAACCATTTACAGGCACTTTTGAACTGTCAAGAAGTCGGTGAGTCAGAAAATATGAAGCTAGTTGCCCATTCCAAAGCGTAGTAGGTACCTATGGAGAAGAACGGGTAAGAAACTACATGGACTCTCATAAATGATGTTTTAATAAAAATATTTGTTACATCATTGATGTTGAATTTATAATTATATGTGAGAACGATGTAAAAAAAAAGTCGCACGCGTTAAAAGCGTCCAGAGTACAGCAAATAGTAACAAAACAACAATCCAAAAATAAAATAATTAAAAATAAGCCGAGGCTTCAATTTATTCTCTCTCTAGAATTCAGCATAGATAGACTTTAATAGACTTTTCCTCTAGAATCCAGTTTAGGCTTCAATACTGTCTCTCTAGAATCTAGCATAGACTTCAATACACTATGTCTCTAGAATCCAGCATAAACTTTGATGGACTCTAGTGGCCTTGCTAGAGTGGTCTTGTGGCTGGGTACAAAGGTTGATTACCAGCTATAAGAAACTAGTAAAACTAGTGGTAGAGGAGTGTAAGTTCAGCAAGACACGCGAGACTGTACAGTCATTCCGATGTTTCTTTTAATTTAACTATAATTTTTTTTAAGAGCGGTTTCGCATTACATCCAATCCGAATCCGAATTAAAGATCCGACTTTAATCCGAATTGGAAATGTTCTAAATTCGGATAGATAGAGTTCATCATAGAGGACGCCAACCCTCAAAATATGACTATAGTCACTTCGGACCGGCATTTCTCGGATTCGGATCGGATTCGGCGGACGTAACAAACTCGCTCTTAGAGAGGCACTAGACTTGTTGAAAACCAAGCTTTTCAAATACTGACCGACGACGGCTACAATACTTAGCAACAGTCCTGATAAATAAGTAACTAAAGGTAAAAAACGTCGAGTATTATCGCGTTCGCTCGCATAATGATATACGATGTCAATGTTCATTGATGTTAGTACAGCCACAGTGAACGGTCGTGTAAAGAAAACAGCTGATGAGTCAGTGACGGTTGCGTTGCGAACTCGTTGATCGGACCATTGTTATACGTGATACAATTTTGAATTTTGAAGTAACTGTGAGTGTAGGTAAGGGACTGGTTTTTTTTTTTCTTTTTTGTCTTTGTTTCTTTTTTTTATATAATTATGAGTGGCCAGTAACATTAATAACGAAGAAAATTGGTTTTTATTTTTCGTTATTCTGAGTAGGTTTTTATTTTTTGCAATCTCCAGTGATGCAATATTTTGTGTGTGAATTGCAAAAAAGTAAAAAAGTTGACTGACCTAGTTACGATAGCAATATTTGCACTTACAATATCTATCTACCATAGATTTATAACAATAATAATAGATACTTTCTACAAAAATATCTAATATTATAAAATGTTGTGCTAACACAAATAATTTTCATACTTTTCATATTTTTTTATAAATGGAATTATTGTATCTATCCAAACATTATGAAACTCGTCAAAAGTTGTGATTCATAAGTTCTAAAATTAACATTGTAATCCCTTAATTATTTTTAATTGACTAAATGTTAACCATGTAAAGTACCTACATAATATGATGAAACATAAACGTTTATGAGGATTTTTTGCACGCGAATATTGGCGCTAACTGTACATTTTGAAAGCCCGAAACGCGTATACGGCATCGTGATAAAGCGTGAAAAATCTAATTAGACCGTACCTTAAAGGTCATAGAGTTCGTTTTTACACTAATCGATTTTTTATTTATCCAGTAAGAGAATTTGTATTAGTGAGGGGGGAACTCCTTTAGTGAGGCATTTGGTTTTACTTTCTTTTTTTTGTATGGATTATAAGAACCATCAGAATCTACATCGAGTACATCGTATTGATCGTATCAGCTGTTTATCTATCATATGATGTGAAGAATTATATCTACTTAGGCTAAGTGCCATTATCATGATTGCTGGCCGGCTATACATTTTAAATTATAAGAAATTTTTGCATTACCTGTTCCTGATATGGATTTCTTATAGTTACAAGAAACGATAACGAAATTGACAGAATATTTTAAGTTGCTAATTGCTACGTTACTAAGTATGTAGTTATATATCTTATAGATACTAATATCACCATACAGGGTAGCAGGGAATTCACCCCTACCGTAGAAATCTTTCGTCGGATACCTATAAATACAAAATCAGCTGTTTCATAAAAAAGTGCAACACCTACGCGGCCAAAAGTTTTTTTAGGGTTCCGTACCTCAAAAGGAAAAACGGAACCCCTAAAAGATCACTTCGTTGTCCGGCTGTATGTCTGTCTGTAAAGACCCTTTTTCTCAAGAACGCATCAAGTTATCAAGTTAAAATTAATGTCAAATACTCAAGACTGCAATCCCTTGAAGCAGTGAAAAAACAAAATTCTAAGTCAACGCAATTAAAAGATACGGGCGTTTATGTTCCTTTTATGCCGCATATTTGGACACTGGCAAGGGAATCAAAACCTATAGGGTACTTCCCGTTGACCTAGAATCATGTTTGGCAAGAAGCAATGTCAAGTAGCACAAATAAAGGAAAATATATGAAAACCATACATTTGTAGTTACATACCTACAAAGTACGGAACCCTTGGTGCGCGAATCCGACTCGTACTTGACCGATTGAATGATTTTCCATAATTGAGCTCTTAGTCTGAACTTAGTAACTAAGTATAAATAAAATAGAGAAGAAACAATAGCGCAGCCCTACGTCATTCCAGCGCGAATGGCGAGATACCTTAGATTAGCGGACACAGATTTCGTTTACGTAAGTACATGACAATCAGTAAAAACCAAATTACCTAATCAATGCTGAACGCATGTTATTAATCTGAAAGCCAGTTTTACAATAAGTGTTTAGGTACCTAATTAGTTACGTAAAATAAAATAAAAATAGCACAGACGGGATTTATTTTTATCTAGTAGGTAGATACTAGTCTCTACTAGCAAGTTCGTCTGCGTGAAATTTCTTGTTTTAAGATAAAATATATCTTAAAGTACTCGACAATACTGTAGCTTCTCAATAATAAAATAATTTTTGGAATTGGATCAATAGTTCCGAAAATTCCCATAAATACAAACTCACAAATTTTACCTCTTAAATAATAGAAATAAGGTTACTTGAAAACACGTAAATGATCACATGTTGCATTGATTCAAATCCATTCCATTCCTGTTCTCTGACAACAGACTATCATAATCAGCCTATAAAGTTCCCACTGCTGGGACTACAGGCCTCCTCTCTGTGAGAGAGAGTGACAACTAATGAGTAGGTTCTATTTTAATCGAACTGAATCGCTACAAAAAATATAAATTTAATTTATTTAAGCAATTTAAAATGCTCAGTTGCATATTGCAAAATCCAAAGTGTTAATACTTCAGGAACACACAAACGCTACCCGCGTTGCGGGTTCAAAATGGCGCGATTGATTTTTTTACAAGGCTCGTAAAATTCAATTTAATATAAAAATATTCCAATATACACGGATATAATATCAAAAAATTAATATAATGATTGCATAAAAAAGATGAGATTTTCCCCTGAACCCCTGACCTCCCCCCCCCCTTCCATCCCCCCTCCCTTATGTGTTTTATTTGGCGAATAAGTTTCTTTGATTATTTGACGTTTTAGTAAAAAAAATAACGAGTCTTTAATGAATAATAATCAGCCTTACTTAATCACAACCGTACGTGCACGTGATTCGGTGAATCCCTGAAACTTATGATTCAATTACCGCTTGGGGAAAGGTAATTTAAAATGTAGTTTTTTGTCAAGTGTTGCTAAGGTAAACTTTAAATCTGCGAGATTTCTAGTTTTGTCAATAAATATCAATTGACTTATATTAACATAAATATCCTTTTTTTTTTTTACTATGGCATCTCGCAGTTCATCCTGTATGAGGATGGCTACTGCTTAACCGGACTTTCCTGTGGATGCCTTGAATTAAGGCCTCCAGCCAGGGCAAACAATAAACTTAAAAACTAAGCGACAGCGCTAAGGGCACCCCCCTACGGGGTTCGGACCTCGGCTCAGGGCGTCGCTGGAAGAGGACAGCAAGGGACAGGCTGGATCGGTATTATCATAAATATACACTGATATATATCATGATACCTATAGCAGTAAATCCACTGATATTAGGTATATCAACGAACCCTTCTTTTTTAGCCATAAACGTAGGTATCTACCTATAATAAAAAAAAACCTATGGGTTTGTTAAAATTATGAAGATTTGCTGCAATCTAACCTTTTAATTTGAAGTTATCTAAAGGAATATTTTAAAATTTTTTGCTTATTTTGGCTATAGGATTAAGAGAGGCTCGTGGCTACATAATAACAGACACACAGATCGATCGATGGTTAAGGCATGCTTGCTGCGATCGGTTAGTTGATGGGTGACCGTCAATTACATACCGTTAAGCCGTTGATTCCACATACTTATCATTTGTAGATTTTTGACAGTCGTTAAGGTGAGGCAGAAGCCCAACAGTCTGACAACCAATCTTACCAAGGGGTATCTTGTTACGCAGTGACTGGGTTGTGGAGGTCAGGTAGGGAGTCGCTCAATGTAAAATACCGGTATTCAGCTGCACCTGGTTAGACTGGAAGCTGACCCCAACTAATGCTAGGTAGTTTTATTTTCCTAAAAAGACCGCACAATGTAAAAAAAACATACAATATCGTAGCAAACAGGACGCAATATATATTTTTAATAATAAAGTTTGTAGACACAATCGTAACAGGAACCATGGTCTGGTGGTTCAATTCTCTTAGTAAGATTATCTCGGGTATAATCAGCTAGGTATACGACAAATAGCAATGTCCGCTGCTAGTCCTAGCTGAATGAAACTGCGTGTACGGCGAACAATAGATATTTTAATTAATTTTGAAGCAACTTGCAAAATATTATGACAAAATAATGGTTCATAAAAGTTAAATTTTCTTCCAAAATAATCTAAACCGTTAAAATGAAACGAAATTATGTTTATTTCTGTCAGTAAATCTTTTAAGACAATTTTAAACACGTAATTTTTTTGCATTTCCAAGCTGACACATGTTCCTGAGAAGAAATGCCGATACAAACTCAAAGGTCATGCGCTTTCTTTCGTTCCTTATGTGGAATCTAAAAACACAGTCTTAAAAACTCAGCCAGTGCTGTTAATTAAATTTACAGTTAGAGTCTAAAATCCCAATTAAAAATACAAAGATTTTTTCAGTTTGATATAACGGACCGCAGTTTTTGTATAAAAACATTTAGATCTTGAAAGCGAGTTATTAATAAATAGTTTTGAATTAAAGTAGACTTTTAAAACATTGTTAGAGTTAAAGGGGACGTCAAAAGAAAACCGTTCTTAGGATTTTAGTAATAAATTTAGTAGTATCTTTTCCTTGTATAGGTGTGATTTATTGAAAAAAAAAATATTTACAGCAAATCTTTTTATCTTCTTCTTCTAATCTAATATATAAAATTCTCATGTCACAATGTTAGTTACCATACTCCTCCGAAATGGCTTGACCGATTTTTATGAAATTTTATATGCATATTCAGTAGGTCTGAGAATCGGCTACTAAGTATCTATTTTTCATACCCTTAAATCGAAACTTACGCGGGTGAAACCGCGGGGCGAGTTTTTGTTTGCAAATGTGTGGCTTGCTTGGGATCAAACCCACAACTCCTAAGTTGCGGTTGTTACAACTGGGCCATCTTTGCAAGACAGCAAAGATGACCTTACCTACTTACTTAATTTAAATTGAGTGATAATCATTGTTGTTGAATTTTGAATTTTAATTGACAGACACTGTTCGTCACCCGTCACCCTACCTATCCAAGTTTTTATTTTATTTTTGTGTACCTATAACTACACAGCAACTGTTAATATAATTTTTACACAGCTGCCTACAGGTGACGTATTAAATTTCGTAAGCCCCGGTTCGCACGGACGATTACTTCTCGCGGCGATTTTATTTCGCGCACTGGATTTTCAACGGTCTGCTTGGTGCCGAGAGTTAAAAATCTATCAGTGTGTTTTTTTGACACACTCAAATGCGCTGGGTGCGTGGTATTCTTAATCAACACCGTTTAAAATCTTGTGCGTGATAAAATTGCTCCGCGACAAATAAACATACGTGCGAACTTGGGCTAACGGTACACGGCTGACAGATACTTATATATACTTACTGGTAAAATCAAGGTAATCATATTTTTGGTCTCAGTAACGCAAGTTTCGGCGAAACCATTGAGTCACGTCCCCGTTGAGTCTAATGATTCCCCTGTCACTGCAAAGTGTGGAGCGACCTATGTTGTGCTACCCATGTTTTTTTACCCATGTTTATGTAGTTACCCATGTTTTTTATAGGTTATATAAAAAACATGGGTAGCTACGTATAAATACAATATTATAGAACACAGACTGTAGACAATGAAATGAATTCTTGTCAATGTATACATATTTTTGAGACTACTAACAATACCTACTTTTTTAAAACGACTTAAAGTTAAATGTAGATTGAACATTCGTGTTTAAAATAAGTAACGCGATTCGACGCTATTTGATGAGAATACTGTTCAACAGTAGTTTTTTGGTAGGTTGTATTGTCACAGATAGGTACTCCACCACAGGATATGACGCAGAACGAATTTGTTTAAATGCCGGTGACTTTTGTTGGGATCCTGTTACGTCATTTCGTGCAATATCGCATAGCATAATCAAACTCATTCATTATAAGAGCCTCCATTGACGTCCGGGGCATTCCAGCCAGTCAGCCACGCTATACAACTTGCAAATAGTTCACCATGGCATGACATATTTTAAATGTGCTGCGAGTGAATAAAAGAGATGATAGTAATGCGGATGAATGAGGAAAATGTTGTCGGGAATGTTTTCAGATAGACCGTGTGAAAGATGATATGGCTAAGGAAGTGACTACCGAGATGACGGCTAATAGAGAAGTATGTAAGAAAAAGACGTTGTGCCGATCCCAAATAAATTGGGTTATGGGTAAGAGAATGGTGATGATGATACTTCAGCAGTGGGTGAAGTCTGAATGTGGATATTGATACGCTCTGTCTCAGCTTAATAATTAATAAGAGATTATTAATAAGAGGCGGCAAGAGCAAGCGCAGACACAAAGAACACAATACTTTAGGTATAGCAATTACCTAGTGTCCGTATAAACCTGCTGGCGATAAAGAAATATGAAGTTAACAAAAAATTAGTCGAACATCATAGCATTGATAACTTTATATGGCTAATTCCAATTAAAAGTTTGGTTGGATTTTCCTAACATTTTGACCATGCAAAAACTTTAGTTGTAGTTATGATGTGTGACTCACATTTGCATCCGTTGCAATGATGATCAGCCTCAAAAAGATGACATCACCGACACCATCGACATGTCTATAGTTTCTGTTATATAATATAAAAGTAACTAATGTTTAGCTACAATTAAGTACCCAATCCATACTAATATTATAAATTCGAAAGTAACTCTGTCGGTCTGTCTGTCTGTATGTTACCTTTTCACGCCTAAACCACAGAACGGATTTCGAGGATAAGATTTGGCAGAGAGATATATTGCATCCCGGGGAAGGACATAGGATAGTTTTTATCGATATACCTTTGCGTTAATACAATATTATGAATCAAAGATTATAGACAATTAAATGAATTCTTTTTTATGTAAACGTCTTTTTGAAGCTGACTGTATCTGCCTGCATATATTGATTTTATGAAATCGCTTGTTTAGGCATTCATCATTATCCACGGCCCAACTTTACCCAATGCTGTTCAATAGGCCCCTTTTCTCGTGCCAATCCCCACGCTCCTGTGCAGCAGTGATATGTTGCCAACGGGCAACAATTTCGTCCTCCCATATCACTGCTGGACGATCGACATCTCGTCTTCCAGTCCTTGGACGCCACTCGGTCATTGCCTTACTCCACCTGCTATCACTGCGCCTTACGAGGTGCCCTGCCATCATCTATTTCAATTCCATAATACGTTTTCCGATCTCTACGTTTGGAACTCGGTTTAATCTTTACAGCCCAGTAAATTAAATTATCATTAGGTGAGTGTACATAAGTGCATAAGGCAAGTACATGTCGTCAATTGCACGTTGTTCTTGCAGCACTGCATTACATAATACGTAATAACTGCAACGACTTGCATTCGTTGCCCTCAACACGTATCGATAAGATATACATTTTAAATTGGCTGCAGGTATTCAATCGAACCACAAATATTACACGCAATATTTATCTCACAAATATTATTTGAATGTTTGTTACTCAACCATGCAAAACCGGCTGAAGGAATTTAGATGGATTTACCTGAATTTTGCACACAGATAGTTTATAACCCGGATTAACACAAGTAATACTTTTTATTCCGATATTCCTACAAGATCGAGACTTGTGCAGGTGAAACCGCGGGGCGCTGCTAGTTATATAATAAATGAGCCTCTTTTTGTGAGCCTCAAATAATTTCAATTTTGGTTTCCTAGTAACTGCGACCAACTTGTTTGTTTAAAACCTTTTTAAAAGTCTGTTACTTAAATGGACTCTATTTCTATAAATAGAAATGCTTACGTAATCGTTTAAATAAGAGATCAATCAAAAATATATCGAGATAAAAAACAAATAATACCATACAGGCGAAGCAAGTTTATAAAAAGCCTGTTGAAACAAATGACTCAGTTAATTTCCTACTTTTTGTTTCATTTCAAATTCATTTTCATTTCAAATTTTTTGAATCATGTTTGTTATAACTATGACGTTGGTTTAGTAATTTAGTTTATCTTTATTATCCTTATAGTAATAATCACGTCTATAATAAAGTACCTTATTATTGATATTAGAAATACAATGTTTCTTTGTGGCTCAATCACATTCTTACTGTGTGATATAATATGACGTAGCTCCTACTTCTGAAAACGAACTTTTTAATTTAGTAGTTACATATTGTCACACGGAAGTGAAAGTTATCAGTCTTATCACAATATTATGTAGTCACAATAAATGATTCATGAAAAAAAAAACAACTTTCTCTAGGTACCAAAAGAACATCTAGAATTTGCAACATGATATAATTTTGTATCTTTACTTCACACTCTACAAAAACCCTATGAACAAATCATAATCATAATCAGCCTATATTGTTCCCACTGCTGGGACACAGGCTTCCTCTCTGTGAGAGAAATTGGGCCGTAATCTACCACGCGGGCCCAGTGCGGGTTGGTAGATTTCACATCGAATTTTTGGTTCTAGGACGGCATGGCCCAGTGTTAACGGCCGTGACTTACGAATTGTAGGTAGTAGGTACGAACCCAGACAGGCGCTTTATTTTGTGTAAATTATTTTATCACCATTGCTCTCAAAACGGTGAAAGAAAACATCGTGAGGAAACCTGGACTTAAAGTTAATTTTATTTAGATTGCAAGACAAAAGGTAAAAAAATACATACACAACATAACAGAATAGAATCCCAAGGGCACGCCACGATAGAGGGCACGCCACGATAGCGGCGGTAAGGCCCCTCTTTGAGGAGTGGCTAGAGAGGCGTCACGGCGTCCTCACCTACCGCCTGACGCAGGTCCTCACCGGACACGGATGTTTCGGGAGGTTCCTGCACATCATCAGGCGGAAGGAAACGCCCGGGTGTCACCACTGCGAGGATCGCCCAGAGGACACGGTGGAGCATACGGTGGAGGTCTGTCCCGCTTGGGCAGAGCACCGCCGTGTCCTCGTAGAGGCGAACGGCAGCGGCGGCGACCTCTCGCGTCCGGCCCTGGTTCAAGCCATGGTCCCGGGCGAGAGGGTGTGGGAGGCAGTCACCTCCTTCTGCGAAGTAGTCATGCTAGCGAAGGAGGTGGCGGGATGGGCGAGGGAGAGAGCCGAGAGAGCCGCCCGTGCCAGCCGCCGCGAGAGACGCCCCGGGCGTCGGGAGCCGCGTGACGACTCCCGGCCACCGTAGGCGCGGGCCTGCGGACGGCAAGTAATGGGTAGCTCGCCGCCCGATCAGGACCAGGCCCGTGCCGGACGGCGCGTATGTGTTCCACGCGCGCCTCAAAGAGCTGTCAGCAGACACGGAGGGGCCCGTTAGGGCCGAAGCCTGCCGGGGCAGCGGGATTGTCCGAAAGGGTTACCGCTGCCCCGGAACATAAAGGGCTAAGGAAGGAACACGGATGGGTTTTAATCAGTAAGAGTCTGACACTCCCTTCCGCTCCACCCAGAGCGGGAGGGGTCATTGGATGATTTCCCATCCTTAAAAAAAAAAAAAAAAGGCGTTGTACGCACGGCTACACATCAAGCTAGACATAACCAGGATAAGCTGACATCTAATTGTAAGAAAAACCTATACAATGCGAGGTCAGTTAAAACTGGAAATATGTAGCTTGATGTGTAGCCATGTGTATAGAGCAATTTGCAAACTAAAAAGACGCGTGGTGATCAATGAGTGTAATGAGAAGAGGCCTTTGCCCTGCCAATCGACCAATGAGATGAATGAGGCTGGTATTATTATTATAAGTACAGTTAGTATCACAAATAGGTCACTAAGGTATTTTTGTTGATCTAACAAACATCAGATCTTTTATTCTAAAACATACCTACCTACTTTAGTCGCCCAAAAACGGTATCAAAAAACCAACAGCACCGTATTGCATCAACACTCATTTCAAAGTGCCATACAATATTGTTCAGAGGGCGGATGTTTCAGCAGTACGAGCGAAAAAAAACCTTTAAAAATGCGTCATACGTACGTAAACGCAAAATATGTAGATACCGCGTTATCAATGTAGGACTGTGTTCGAGGAAAAAACAAAAATCTTTATACAGCGTTATCCCTACCGGATATTTTACATTTTCGGGGTCGTAAGAGGAATAACATTTTCATATTTTCCCTTTTCTCCCGGTTCGCTGGTATCTGTCGGTTTTCTTCAGAGTCTTATAAGTTAAAATGAGATTTGTGTTGGGCGTAAACAGTACCTACCTAAACTACTCTCAAATTCCATGGTTTTATATATCGCTCATTTGGAGAAACATCGACGTAACTGCTACTTTACTTCTTTTTTTACGTCTTCGTTTCTCCTAACGTAAATACCTACGCTTTCTAAGTGTTATTTCATATTTAACAAAATTTTGGGAAAAAAATATATTTACGTCGATTTTTCTCCAAATGAGCGATATGTACATTTATTTCTATTAGGAATTTTTCAGTAGCTTGTGACCGTGAAACAGTAACTTGACCGTACCTTACTGATGATGCTCATCATCTGCCAATCCTTTTCCTAACTATAAAGATGGTCACCCATCCACGGACCATCCTGTTATTACTTAGCCACATCATCGTCTTATTTTGATCTCTCAAACTACATATTACGATCAAAGGTCACAGAAACTCTATTTAGAATGAAACGGTTCGCAACAATTGTTTATTATAACATCATACTGAGGATAAAGATTACACAAGTCATACTTATGCATAGATATGTAATTTTTTATATATTTACATAATAATTTTTCTTACGTCAAATCTTTGTTGAGAACGTGCGGACGGTCTTTGACCTGATATAAAGTAGATACAAAATACCTATTTAGCGATAACGTTGAGTGATAGTCCCATGGCCTTTGCCAGCTTAAAGCCTCGTATCCTCTAGTCAACATTTGGCGCACAACATATTGCACAACATGTTGCTCAACATGTTGAAAGTTAGCGCGGAATTTTTGTTTAGCAACGTTGTCTGTCTACGCATAATCAGTCGTCAACAACATGTCGCCAGAGGTGTCGGCGGTGGTTATAGTTTCATCGAAAAATGCATCAAATAGAAAAAAATCACGTTGGTGGGTTAGAAATTATGTACAAAATAAAGAAAATGTATTCAGCGTGGTTGATACATCTTTTACGAATTTTACTCGAATGAGTCTCGTTCGTTACACCACACGGACATTTCGCATCACGTCTCCACTCGACAATATTAATTTGATGCTCTTGACTGCATGTTGCACGGAAACAAAAAACAAGCCGCGCTAGCTGGCAACGTCGCGCGCTGTTGTGCAACACTGCCGAACATGTTGAGCGTCACGTGTTGCGCGTCAATTGCTGCCTAGTGGATACGAGGCTTTAATAAATCTTCACATGATACGTAGGTATTTGGAAAAGATTATTTAAAGAAAGAAAGATGAAATCACGGTTAATTGCGGTGAAACACAAACAAAAAACAGAATTACAAAAAAGAACAATTCCTACTAAAATCTCAAATTTTCTCAAATCTTAATAACCTCAACCGATATGACGCGCCACTTGTTTCTGGGCAGCAGGTTACAAAACTCGACTGAAAAAAATCCACATAAGACTATTATACAAAAAAAAGGTTTACATTAAATTAAAAACAAAGTTAAACCAGTTGGCATTGTTTGTTGAAAGACTCAATAATCAATTTTTTATAAACGACCCCACACCATCAATTTTGCAATAACACATTACAAAAACAGAGCAGCGAAAACAAAAGTAAACTTTTGTTTTCTTCAACACAAATACTGATATAGAGTAAAAAACTGTACAATTCCATTACTACATTATTGTACTCTGTAGTTATTACTATTGACACAAGATAAGAGGTCGCAAGTGTGAACTCTGTGTAATTATAACACTTTCATATCAGACACACCCCACTCGTAAAACGACGTAACTGTGCAAAGATTGATAACTTTTACATAAATATACGAAATTTTTAATACATTTACGTATCTAAATACAGGTTGGGATGATACGGAATGGTTGGTTTGATAGTATTCAGCACGTGGGTAGAATTCCATTTGTTTACTTTGTAATGTGGGTGTGCCTAGTTAATTATCAGTAGCTTCATTAGGTAAAATATATGTGGTAGGTAGACGTAACCTACTACATATTTTTTCAACCTTTTAGTTTTGTTATTGAGTGATTCTCAAATTATCTCAAGTGACACACTTAGTATTACAATAGCATCAAAAAGGGTAATTGGAATTCCTTTTCCTTACCTACCTCTGACTTACCTGCTTGAAACTAAACGCATACCTTTCAGTGAGTTGGAAACTCGCAAACATAACACGAGAAATTATCAACAAATCGTCTTTAAATTTTTTTTATAAAATAGAAAAAAGATATAATAGAATATAAATAAAATTAGAATAGAAAAAGGAAACATTAAAAACCTATCATATTAATTTTGAGAATCTTACGGGAGCTTGCACGGGCGGGGCTCAGACGGGCGGCCGAGCAACCTCTCTGGGTTCCCATGATAGCATTTAAAACTTCTGCCGCACGCTATACAACATCTTTGTTTTAACCTACCTACCTACTACACAATTTTCTAACCTTTTATTTTTGTTTCAGGAGCCAGGAGAAACATTTGAAAATCAAATTATGTTAAGCTAATTTATAGACAAAACAAAACCAAATAAAACATGGCGATGGAAAAGAACGCGTTGGTGGTATCTCCAAAAACACAGAAAATAATGAAATTAATACCGCCCGACGGAGGATGGGGGTGGATGGTGTTGTTAGGGACAGCAATGTCTAATGTAAGTATTATTATGTACTATTATATCCCATCAACACCACAGTCAGCAGACAACAACAATACCTACTTGTTCATAAGCTGTATTATTTTGCATAAGTTGGTCTTTCTATAAGAAAATAGTTTTTTTCGGCGTTTTTTGTCTCTCGGTGCGGAACCCTTCGTGTGCGAGTCCGAATCGCAATTAGCCGGTTTAATTGCATAAAATGCCAATACAATGAAACCGGCTAAGCGGATATAATATTTTTTCCTAATTGGAAATTCTCAGTACTAGCCCTAAGTCTGGATTTGTGCCCGGTTGATGGCAACAGGCTCGCTATTACATGGTACTTAAATATAACTGGAGAATTGTGGGTGTATCTACTATGGTTACACCTCTGCCTCACCCTTCGAGGAAACAAGCCGTGACATATACAATAAAAATTTAACAAAAACGAAATTAAGCGACGAAAACAACAACAGGATATACTTGAGCGTTATCATTGGCAATGCGGCCATCTAGATAGAGAAAGGCAGTTGAATTTATAACATAACCCCACATTAGGGAAGCTACCAATTTATCAGCAACTGACATCGATTGGCCGGTAGATAAAAAAACATTACAGAATTGTATTAGTAACGAACTTTTGCGCACTTGCATGTCATGATGACATGGATACATGTCAGCATCCTTAATTACTAAAACAAGATAGAATAAAATAGAAAACAAGATTATTTTTTATGTGCACCATAAATATTACAGATATAAATTTAGAAATTTTACAAGGGGTGACACAATGAACAGTCTTATCGCTAAAAGCGATGCTTTAAAGACAAACGTTGGATGGATTTAGAGAGAAAGTAGAGGTAACACTGTAGGTAGTCTGTGGTGTACCATTTACATAAGATAGGTACCTATACCTTCCTAGTTAGCATAGGTAGGTACCTGATTCCACAATCAAATACCAAGAACCTGTAAGTCTGAAAACCTGACCGCAGTTTGTCAAAATTGATACAAATAATTGTTCTGCAGAAGTCTAAATGATATAACTCCGTCTAAAGCTTTCAGTTTAAAAAATATGCCTCTCAATTCTTTAAATTGTGGGACTGCCATGTTTAGTAACCTCCTGCAAACAAATTAGGGGTGCAACTACAATTAATTGGCTATGATTCCTATAATTAATGACAGTTATTGGTTAAATTATGATTCTTATATCTTCGCCAATCTATCTATAAACCCGCTTTGACAATAAAAAATGCTACCATTGGCAAGCAAAACGTTTTTGTTTGTAGAAACAGAGCATAAATGTTCCTATCCGAAAAGGGGAGGTCAGAACACCACTAACTTATAACTCTTCATTACAGATTTTCAATCAATCAATGCTGTCTTTATTCAGCTTGCTATACGGAGATGCGTTAGAAGCAATGGGGCACCGAACTCAAGGAGCCGCGATAGTAATGAGTACAATGTTGTTCGTCACGAATTTTGGCGGCCCAATAGCCGGGGCCGTTGTTAAGTTGACATCAACAAGATTTGTGGCAGTAATGGGAGCCTGTTTCTGTACTGCTGGAATTTTCTTCAGCGGATTTTCGACAAATATCTTTCACTTGGTGTTAACTTACGGCGTCCTATTAGGTAAGACCGTAAGACAGTCTTGTTTGTTGTTCAATGTTTATTGTTTAGCATAATGCGGTATAGTGAAAATGGGTAGGCCTGGAGCTGTATTAAATAAACATAAGTGCTATATGTTGTAGTATTTCTTGACAATAATGTAGCGGCCTAACTTTGGTTCTAGATTTTTCCGTTTCAAGAAAGCATATTAAAGGACATCATTTAATTATTAAATGTATTATTAATTATTTAATACAAGTATTAAATTTTATTATAATATTATGGCACTTTGACCCAGACAAAACCATAATTTGGAAACCCATTCATTAATATTTAGAATAGCCCACGGGTTTTGGTTATTTTATCCATAATCCGAATTGTTTGGTAAAACAACTAATTTATTATGCTTGTTCCAGGTTTGGGTTTGGGTTTCATCCAAAACTCGTCATTTGTGGCTATAAATAGCTACTTCAAGCTAAAGAAAAGCCGTGCAGTGGGGCTCGCTAACGTGGGCACAGGTGTCGGACAGACCTTAATGCCGCACTTAGTGAGGTATCTCCTCGAACATTTCGGGTTCCGTGGCGCTTGCCTGCTGCTCTCAGCTCTAAGTTTACATGGGGTTAGTGACTATTTTATTACGTTGAAAAGTTAGCTTCTGTAATGTTTAAAATTTCGGAGTCATTTTTCGTCAGTTGCAGCACGTCGATGTGCCTTACACCGTGTACAATCTATATTTAAATCCATACATATTTGTTGTTAATGATTCTTACTGTTATAGATTGCCGGGACCATGCTAATACAACCAGTAGAATGGCACATGAAGAAAATAGAAGAAGATGTACCAGTAGATGAAAATCTACACCTACTGCAAGAGAAACCCAAGGATGCGATCGTAAGAAAAACATCTCAATCCAATGGTGACTCACAAAATGGTAAAGAAAACTGGGGAAGCAAAAAAATGCTAAGCAATAAAGAGCTTAATGGAGGAAAAATAAATAAATCAGACGCAAATGGTCTAAATGGTAAGTAACACAATGTTTTTGTGTTAATTTAAAAGACGTTATTTTTAGGCCAATTGCTTTCTGAAGTTGAACTACTGGAACAAAATGTGGCGTTTTTAGGAAATACTCATAAACATAATCACTCTATAATGTTCCCACTGCTGGGACACTGGCCTTATCTCCTCGAGAGGGAGAGGGCTGTAATCTACCACTCGGACTGGTTAGTAGATGTCACAGTCATGTCTTCGAATTTTTGGTTTTAGGACAGGTTCCTCCCGATGTTTTCCTTCAACATTTTGAGAGCAGTGGTGATGAAATTATTTATACGAAGTATTCTAGCGCCTGCCTCGGTTCGAACCCACGACTTACAAATTGTAAATCAGGCCCGTTGCCACTGGGCCCCCACTGCTCATACTTATTTTGCTTCTATAGTATTTATTTCTTTTATACTTTTCATCACATTCATTTCATCTATGTCCATCAGTGATCAAGGTCATTCTCATAAAACGTTTCAATCAAATATCGTTACTTATTTATAAACTTTCAATTAATTGTAATAATACTGTCCAGGTATCCAGCATTTTTCTGTGCCTAAAGCTAAAGAATATTTTCTAAAGTATCAAATCAAGACCTGCGGCAGCGAATCTGACAAAATAAAAAAAAAAAAAACTGTATTTCTCGAAGAAATACTATAAGAGTGCTACATTAATGCATAATCAGCCTATAACGTTTCCACTGCTGGGACACAGGCTTCCTCTCTGTGTGAGGGAGCTACATTCATAACCAGTATAAATTATTTTTTGTTCATTCAGTAGTGACAAAAGAATTAGGTACTTATTAATTATTTGTGGAAGTTTAATTTATTTTTTTAATGTTTTGTCAAATAATACTTCAGATATGTTTTAATAGTAGATAGACACCTAGTTATTTGAGAGTTCTTTTAGGTTTCTCAGCTTCAATGTGTTACTAGAAAATGTGACAAGTACCTATATAAACACAAATATGTTGATAGTAATATATCTTTTATTACCATCAACAAATTTGTAAGTAGTTGTTTTCATCACTATCGGTTATTTCAAAACACTCCAAAGTTTATGAGGTAATGATAAAACTATCTGTTTTCGCACTCAAAATATGCGCGTTGCGATGTTATTGTACATAACGTGACGAAAACAACAACAAGTTGTAAGTTACATCACACAGATCACACTGAAAATATACGTCTAATGATTTTTTAATGATCGAAGCACCGCATAGTATCTTTTTCAAGGTAAGTTCAATGTAGTCTGCGAAACTAAAAATTTCACACAGTTCGTTGATGCAAATCGTTATATTTTTTAATTAAATATAATTTCGAGAGCTAGGTATATTGATGTTTTATTAAGTTATCATAATTGCCGAGAAATTAACTTTGATCAACATATAATGTAAAATAGCGAGTCAATTTGCAAAAAAACGTAAGACATTTTTAATTTCACGAGATTCATTGACATAGACAAACAAATACAGCAATGTAGGTCGCGACGTAAAAGAAGTAATGGCCTTTTATAACTGGCCTTTAAAAGGTATAGAACGCTGGAAGGTTCAGCACCCACTAGAGTTTCTCCTCTTAAGTTTATGCAAAAGAAGAATAATTTCTACATGGTACAACACACAGAGCACGGCAGCGCCACGGGCGGCAGCAACCAGAAATGGCAGTTCTAATAAAATCTTGGCGCCGAACGTGCATCTAACGCACAACTTCTGTTGTGACTACCATTCAATGACAGTTTCTATACGTCATTCAAAATCAAAATCAAAAGTAATTTATTCAAACTACGCTGAGAGTCAGTACTTTTAAATTAAATTATTTGCCACATGTCAGCTAGCAAACGCTAACATACCTACAAAACCATTGAAAACTATCTCTGTTCATGTCGCAGTAGCATTTAATTTTGTGTTGACTACAACTCGGACTACCGAGTGACACACTTGGTCTGTAAGGAAAGTGTTGACAGTGCCGGCTCTAATAGCAAGCGCAAAGGCGTCTCAGTGCTCTGTGCTACACGTACCTATAATACGTGATTTACTCAAATTCAACCGTCTTTTGTTTCAGGAGCCACTCATGTATCCGCGTCACCACAAAAACAAAATTTGCTTAGTAAGCTGCATGACCTATTCGGAATCTCCCTGCTGTCGAATATGCGGTTCCTAAACATTGTGATCGGCACAGCCCTAGCTGTCACTTCCATACAAAACTTCAGTATGCTGTTCCCATTCTTCCTACAGGTAAACAATTGTTTTTTTTTTCATTAGCAACTAATGGCATAAAAAAATCGCTTACTTAAAAAAAAAAACACTAAGGTTGTATGTTTTATGGAATAAAAGCCTGGGATACGACATGGCCGAAATGAACATCCAAGATGGCGGCTACCAAACACCGAAAATGGCATTGCTTTGTCCGTCTTCGAGCCTAACTTATCTATATCTATTCTATACTAATAATAAAGAAGAAGAGTTTGTTTGTTCATTTGTTTGAACGCGCTAATCTTTGGAGCTACCGGTCCGATTTGAAAATTTGGCATTTGATAGCCCAATTAGAGTCGCAGCATAATGCTGAGCGATAGCCGTTTTGCGTGAATGTGACGTATATTTCCCCCTACCTTTTTTTTATTTTATTTTATGTGTGTTTTTTTTGCGTCATGTTCATCGCAAATAAACTTTTTTTTTAATTTTTTTCTTTCAATTCATGAAGGCGGTTATAGGCTATTTAATATCACGCTAGGACCTTTAGGAGCAGAGCATATAGAAAAAAGTCAGAAAGAACCAAAAGAAGATCTCGTTTGCATCTTGACTCGACACTTAGCTGGCAACACCAGAAGGCCAATTCTCGTAATTTAAAACATTCAAAATCTAGTCGCAGTCTCATCTCAGCGACAAACAAATGTCAAAAACTTGTCAAAATGTACTGAAATTTGAGGTATTTTTGACAGATTGAGACTGAGATCAGACTGTGAACGTTCTTAAAATTACCAGAATTGCCCCTCTGGTTTCTAGTGTTAGTCAAAGGGTCAACGATACTCCACGATCCCTATATCATCTGAGAATTTTTTTTTCCGTAAGGCGAAAACCATGGTTGTGGATTTTGATTTTCCCTATATCATCGACTTTGGAGACGTGTGCTACTTTGATTTGTATGCGGTTTTGCTGGCTCGACAGATTGCTCTACAATGGTATCCGGTTCATATTCAACCTCAGAAAATATGACCATGGTCTGAGCTCAAATGGATGTTTCAAATGTGATCTCCCTTCTTAACTCTCCCACTCCTCCTGCTTATCCCGTGTCTCACTTACAATATCTATGTTCTTCTCACACTAAGAATCTGCGTTCTTCTGACAACCGTCTCCTACTCTGTGCTTCTCATACTTGTGTTATGTTCATTCTTACTTTCAAATTCTGAAAACTCTTCCTCTTGAAATCAGGACGGCCACCAGTCGGTACGCATTTAAGCAGAAATTGCAGAGTTATTTTCGTAACAAATAGCGTACAGTCACCTCTCTCTCTCTCCTGAATTTGTATATATATATATATATATATATATATATATTATTATTACTATATAGTATGCATGTGTATTGTACGTTTATAACCTATTTATGTACTTGTGTATCCATTTTATGTATTAATAATTCAATAAGTATTTTTAAAATATTTTTTTTATAATTGTTTCTCTCAACCAATGCACCTGCCCTGTAATCTCTTCACCACCCTTGGTTGACTGGTAGAGAATGCTTGAAAGGTTTCAAGCGCCTTTGTGCCTTTTTAGTGTGTGAAAAGTTTAAATAAATAAAGAACGCTAAGCAAAAACGAAGTAAAAGTGTAGGCAGGTGATGCGATGCCATTGGATGGGTCAGGAAACCATGATTTTAACGCAGACGAAGTCGCAGGCAGAAGCTAGTTATTATATATATAAGTATGTTGGATTTATTTCACGATGAATAAGTACCTGCGTTTAAATTATTACGCGTGTTCGTATAACTAAACAAAGTATATCACACTAACATTATAAAGGAGAAAGTTTGTGAGGTTTTTTTTTTTTTAACAATGGCTTCTCGCAGTTCATCCTGTATGAGGATGGCTACTGCTTAACCGGACTTTCCTGTGAATGCCTTGAATTAAGGCCTCCAGCCAGGGCAAACAATAAACTTAAAAACTACGCGACAGCGCTAAGGGCACCCCCCCACGGGGTTCGGACCTCGGCTCAGGGCGTCGCTGGAAGAGGACAGCAAGGGACAGGCTGGATCGGTATTATTATTTTGGGGCGAATTTAAAACTACAGGCTCAGCTGCGCGGGCTGGCTCGAGCGAGGGTCGGGGCGGGGCGCGCGCGCGTGGGTGTGTGTGTTTATATATTTGTTACTTCTTCACGCTCAAACGGCTGGAGCAATTTTGATAAAATTTTGCATGGAGGTAGCTGATACCCTGGATTAACATATATAGGCTTATTATCCTGGTATTCCTACGGGATCGAAACTTATGCGGGTGAAACCGCGGGGGGCAGCTAGTTCCTAATAAAATTATAAAGAAGATTTTTCGCTAGTTTAAAAAAAAAAATTAATTCAAAATAATAAACACAAACTTAAATCGAATTATTACATTTAATAAAATTATGAACATACACATTTTGCACGAGTCTCTCGATAAAACTTTCCTACGAAATATAATTAAGTGTGAATTAATAATGTTATTTTCACAACGTATAGCAAATGAGATTATTAATGGAAGCTCTTTTATCGTTTTTATTTATTAATACCCACGTACCTTACATTGTTCGCACATATAATTATAATTGATTTATTCAGACTATTAAAATTACTGGGAATGTGTTCATTGTAATAATGTTATTTGTTTGTAACTTCATTAGACCAGAAATTAGATTATAGCTGCATAACACTCATCATCTGCCTAGCCTTTTCCCAACTATGTTGGGGTTGGCTTCCAATCTAACCGGATGCAGCTGCATACCAGTATTTTACATGGAGCGACTGCCTATCTGACCTCCACAATCCAGTTACTGGGTAATACGATACCCCTTGGTAAGACTGGTTGTCAGACTTTCGGGCTTCCGACGACCCGTAAAGACTGTCAAAGATCCACGAATGACTGCTTTCCGAGCCACGGTGGGGTCTTGGTATGTAAAGATGGTCAACCATCCACGGACCAACCGCGGCAAGCGTAGCTTAACCTGATCGATCAAACCGTGCCGCTGTTTCTTAGCCACAAGCCCCGAAGCATAACACTATTAGGTATCAATTTTAAATTATGTGAAATTGATGTTAGCATTTATACAACACTAACTGCGCCCCGCGGTTTCACCCACGTAATTGTCGATCCCGTAGGAATATCGCGATAAAAAGTAGTCTATATGTTAATCCAGGGTGCCAGCTACCTCTACACAAAATTTTTAAAAATTGGTCCAGCTGTTTGAGCGCGAAGAAGTAACAAACATATAAACACACACACTCACAAACTTTCGCCTTTATAATAATAGTGTGATGAACAATTACAACACAATTAGAATATTATGTTATAATCATAATTCATAACATTTATTATGTATACCTAAAACATGTTTTATTTTTATTTTGTTATACCTACTGATTATGAGAGAAAATTGTGGTCATATTACAAATATACGCACGCACACAGTCGCACACGTAAAAGGTTCTAGCGTAGTAGGTGCTTCATTCATTTGATTTGCTTTCACATCCAAATACATCCAAATAATTTTATCAGTTTTTAATAGACCAACAGAAATACCACAAATACCAGGCTAGCTCGCATGTCAACGGTTCCAAGAATGTTCACGTGTGCACGTGCAGGTGTAATAATTCGATTACAACGCCGATATGAAGTAATTCTTATTTGATTATTACCTTATCAGTATATAAAGACTTCTCTACGTTTTATCTATTTACTGTGCATCCAGTAAGGCTGTGATCATCACTGTACTAATAATCGCTGTGAATCATTTTACAACCTGGTACTATATCTGATAATGTAGTTATGCAACTTATATAAGCAGACAAGATCTAGTCTACCTAACAATATTATTATCACCTTTTAAGAAAATAATAAAAGTAGTGTACTTATATCTTCTCCCGTTTTCTTTATGACACACAAGTGCTGACTCTAAACATTAAAGATGCGGAGCACAAACGTAGAGAATCGTTTCTGAAACTGGAACACTAATAGAAAATACTTGACAACCACAAACAAAGTCCAAATGATTATTCGTAGGAGATTATCCATACCTAAGTCAATGTAATCCAAAGTCTACAGATAACGGTCATGATTCAGTTCACAAAACGGATGTAACTACGCGTACTTTTATTGCAACAGGGTTAATTGATGACATCATTGTTTTTGCAGAAAGTAGCGTCGATGGATAAGCAGCAGACTGCAAACTGCATGTCAGCGGTCGCTGGTGCTGATATAGCGGGACGTCTGATCCTGCCAATCTTCCAAGACAAATACAAAATAAAGGCCCGATGGATGCTCATCATGACAAGCACGTGGCTCATCGTCGTCAGACAAAGTATGTCACACACTTATCTCCCCAAGTACCTAATCTAACATATCTTAACCACTTAAGACCTGAACAAGAAAAATTTAAAAATTATACGTCCGTGATACACTATTATCGATTGGAATATATTAATCTTCGTTACGTATATTCACGTCAACGGTCATACCCGTATCTATTAGTAAATTCAATTTTATTTTCAGTTTTGGCGTATCAAACTAATATTGAAGTATTGATTGTCATGTCTTGCCTCTACGGTGTTGGTAGAAGTATGGTCATCGTCGCGAGGAACATCGCGATATCTGAGTACGTCAGGATGGATCAAGTGCCCGCTGCCGTCGGTCTTGGAATGTTGACCATGGGCATCATTGTACCACCAGTCGGCTATTTTCTCGGATGGATAAGAGATTACTCTGGAAGCTACGTCACATGCATAACAGCTCAAAATATTCTCTTGGTCATACTCCTTGTTGCATGGATCCCTGATATGTTGTACTTATTAATGAAAGAAAAAAGACAGAAGAAGTTGGACGCAGAACAACCACAAACATAGGGCCTGATGACTTTGTAGGTGGAATTAAAATATTAAGTATTTGGAAATACTCTCAAGTGCTTGGCACTCTTTTGCCAGGAAAGGCAAAAGTTTAGTTTCATAAGAAGAGCCAAAACGAAACGACAAAAGGTTCTTAGTTCAAAATAATAAGTATGCTACGTATTTGATTGGGAAAATATTGAAAGTAATTGAAGAACAAGAAAGACAAGAATAGTTCCTACTTAGAATATTATTCGGAGTTTTGCCTTGATAAACAATAAAGTTGTTTATATTGAGTAATATCATAGAAACGCTTTAATGAGAACAAAGATGGGTCCATTGTATTTCTGTGAATGGTACCTGCCTTCCATAAGTAGAAAACAGATAATTATGGAACTTAAAAGTTTTTATACTGTGGTCCAATGGTCATTGATACACTTAAATATTTGTCTGTGACCAAAGTACCTGAAGAATTTAGCGTCGCGGCTGTGAATACATGTTTATATTTATTTTATTGAGAATACTTAAAGTTGACCAGTTAGTGCTTATTTTAAATTGACGAGAAGTGTGGGGAAAAAAAAGGTTATATGTATTATATCCTAAATAGTTAATTGTTTAATGATAATGTCTGTCAGTGAGTGAGGTAATTATATTATGGAGCAAAAATCGATTTCATCATGTAAATATAATATAAAAACTTTTTAACAAAAAAAACAACCGACTTCCAACAAAACACTACAAAGTGAAAAATAACTTTAATTTCGGAAGTCGGTGTCGTTGGTTCTGCATTTTCGTTTTTTGACACCGACTTCTGAAATTAAAGTTATTTTTCACTTTGTAGTGTTTTGTTGGAAGTCGGTTGTTTTTTTTGTTAAAAAGTTTTTATTTTTCACTTTTGAGTTGTGGTACCTACCCCACACCAATTCGTATACCACTACTTGCTAAATATATAACAGTGACAGGAAGTTGTACAGAATAATTACCATCAACATACCTACAACAATTGGAAATAATACGTACCTATTAATAAAGATAACTCAAAAACCACTCATCAGAACTACTTGAACAAGTTTATATGGGATGGTCCCATCTTCACCCTCAAGAGTACCAGTTTCGTCAGAACTATTTATTTAAATTTGCTTCGTCATAGTCGCTTAACTATCTTAATCGAGATATCTTATCTCCACCCATGAAATACTTATAATCATTGAAGAGTTCCTGTGGCTATCTGTAGTCTCCTTCATCAGTTCCACTTCACCAAATTATACTTTCTGAATGCAAATGCTTGAGTTGTCGATGAAAATACCAGAATTGCTATATGTATGCCTATAATATTTGAGGAGTTCCCTTAATTCCTTATGGATCCCATCATCAGAACTGGATTTTGACAAAAATGGGACCAATCTGGAAGTATATCCTTTTAAATAAAAAAAAAATCTAAATCGGTTTTGTAACATCATCTGAAATTGTCGTCTTGTTGTTTTTTCGCGGCCATCAACCAAACCTTGTTTTTCTAGTACAGAGTAGTGTAACAAATAAAACTTATTTGACATGCATATCTCTAAATGCAGTCCGAAATGAGTTATTAAGAAGTGTTATTTTACTGCAGCTAATTAAAAGTCGGAGTTATAGGTAAGTGATGACTCTCGGACTCAAACACTTGAATCATCAATAGGTTTCATTTGATTTGAGAGAGTTCAACTAACACACTGTACATGCCTACCAAAGAGGATTTTCCTCGACTTTCATGGGATCCCTTCATCAGACTCTGACTTGGTGACAATGGGACCACCTTAAGAGCATACCGTTTCAAACCCTAATGTCAACTGCTCATCACCTGTTACAAAATATTGCTTTTCCCGATGCTGGGACGTTAATTGTTGAGGAGTTCTCTTGGTAAGAACCAGGAGAACTTGAGCTGATGGTGAAGTCACCATCAGCTCCACTTTACTATACGCATTGTGACGATCATAAATTGCTTAGCAACCATATTAAAGCAATCGAATCGCTACCCGTGAAATATTTTTCATTGAGTAGTTTCGATGGCCATCTGTGGTCTTCATCATCAGTTCCACTTCCCCAAATTATACTTTCTGAATGCAAATGCTTGAGTTGTTAATGAAAATACCAAAATTGCTATATGTATGCCTATAATATTTGAGGAGTTCCCTCAATTCCTCATGGATCCCATCATCAGAACTGGAGTTTGACAAAAATGGGACCAATCTGGACGTATGTCCTTTCAAATAAAAAAATAATTTTTTAAATCGGTTCATAAATGACGGCGTACTGAGGTAACAAACATAAAAAAAAAAAAAAAAAAAAAAAAAAAAAAACATACAACCGAATTGAGAACCTCCTCCTTTTTTTGAAGTCGGTTAAAAATGAAATGCAATGTTGAATAATATGTTTAAAAACCTAGCAACATTGAAAACAAGACTTAATTTGTTAGATAGTAAGTAATAATTTGTAAGTTTTGTATAATATGTTTCTAGTCTAATTATAATTGCGTAACGTTATGATGTATGTATATATATGTCTGAGAAACATTTATGATGTTGATTACAGTTTTTTAATAATGTTTTTTCTTTTTTATTGACGGAGTGATCTGTGTGAGTTCAGCACCTATATCTAAAACTGAACTCACACTGACGCGAGTCCCACGAGAGAGGAGGAACGTTGGTGATACGTACGACGGCGACAGCTTCTACATCTATGTATATATAATTAATATTATAAAATTAAAGTCGTTCTTTGTGTGACCACGTTGTTCTTCTAAACGACGCGACGTCATGGATTGTGATGCTGGTTTAATTTCATCATTTCAAGAATGTATTCCTGTGTATCAACAATTAACTCAGCCTATCGCAGTCCACTGCTGGACATATGTAGGTATTTCCCAATTAAACACACAATAATCTGTGTTCCGGCACTGACAAATGACAACAAACAAACAACAATTAAAACAAAATGCCGATTGCAGAGTGGAAAAATAACTATCATACTCAACATCACCTACACACACATACCCACATCACATACTCGTACACATTGCCATAATTGGCATATCGTATTATCATGTTTGCTTGACCCTTTTTGATTAAAAAAAAAACATTCCTAAATTTAAACTACCGTAATTGTAGCCACAGTCAACGGTTATCTGAAGAAAACAACTGAAGAATAGTTTATTTAACTCTGGGAGTAGGTAAGTATCTAAGTGACTGTTTTTTGGAACAAAGTTCTTTTACGGAACTTACAGTAACTGGTAGAAATCGTCACGTAACGAAAAAGCCCTCCAATAATAGAAAGAGTGAGAGAGAGATAGTTGAAGCCGATAGTAAGATCAAAATGAAAATCGAAGATGAAGGCTGCAAAAATGTAAAAAAAATCATCATTTTGAAATTTTCGCAGCCGCCATCTTGGATTTCATTCTGAAATTCATTCCTGCCGGAGGGGGGTGGACCTTACAACATCTTCTGAACCACTAACCTAGAACAAGAAAAAGTATTGTACATCCATGACAAATCTATCTATCTTTTCTATCCTTATATATCTTTTCCGTGGAATAATATTGACGTCTGACAGATCTAGTATGGAATATCCAGGAATATCTGTCAAAAATTCAAAATTTATTCTCAGGATAAGACTTATTTTAGGTAAAAATTTGGTTTAATGCGCCCTTAGTAGATATTTAGTAAAAGAAAGAAGACAAGAAGATAAACACGGAACAAATACAAACATAGATACGATTTAATGTTAGTGTGTAAATGAAAAATTAAACTCGATCATTATTGCAAAGCTATCGTGATAAAACAGAAAATTGGAGTTCCTTGATTGTGACAATTTTCTCTGTAACTGATGCTGCCAAAAAATCCCATTACGCTACCTTCTTTATTTACATTATAAGTTGCTTAAAGTTAAGAGGCTAAGCAGATATTAATTATTACGTATCTTGCAAACGGTATGTTGTGATGATATAATACTTAAAAAAATTATGCAAAGTACACTTTTTGTGGCAAAAGTACGATTACATTTATATTGAAATCATTTGACACTTAAATATGTATGTATTTATTTGTCTCCAGTCTAATAAATTGAATAATTAGGTATGTTTCTCATTTTGTTTAATTTAATTTAATTAATGCCTCTAAGGACAGGTACAGACGGAGTCAGCCGCAGTGACAAGTGGCGCTTTGGCGATGCGCTGTAAATTTTCGTGTATTTCAGACGTTGTCTATGCAAATGTGGACGACGAGTGTGGGCGACGATGTGTGAGACGAGTCTACAGCAGACATTACGCTTACGGTAGTGACCGCAGCCCCAGCGAGCTGTACAAAAATAACTGGCACTAGTGTGATAATTAAATTGGGTTGGATGAACTGACCTTTTTACGTGAATTTCTGTGGAATTTTCACTTTAGGTACACGTGTACACAGCTACATAGATATTTTGGCGCTTGAATGACATTGACAGGGCGGCGCTGTCAGCAAACATTTTTGTGTTATTGTATTGAAAAAACAAGATGGTGGCATTAGTTTCGATTTATTTGAGTTAGCTAGATGCGCATTTTTGTCGAACATTTCCCTTGTTACTTACTTTCTCTCACTAAGTGGAGGCCTGTGTCCCAGCAGTGGAAACATCATAGGCTGATTATCTATGATTGACAATGACAGCTCTTGAACGCGGTTTAGATGTGCTGCTCGCGTTCACGACCACTCGATAAGGCAGGTAGACGCAGGATCTCACGCTTAAGCAAGATCAAGACTTTTGTAAGCCTACTAAAGAACTTAATGTTTTTTGTATAAATGTACTCATTTATCTTTTTTTTTTATAGTCAAACAGTACTCTGTTTGACTCTTGATTACAGAATAAATTGAATTATTCACCTCGGAAGATGACAAAATAAATTACGATGCTTACTTTGAATACTCTGATGTTATCTCGGCAAGTATAGTCACGAGGCATAACGAATCCCATTTTCCGCCCTCCAAGGGAAAAGAATGGTGCAACACGAAAATTAATTACAAAAAGGAGCAAGAACTAATGTGGTTTGTCATTTACTGTTTAGATGTAGTAATAATAAATAATAATAAAGGTTTATTCACAAAAAAATACAGAAACACATTTATAATGTAAATTATTCATTACAAGTTGCAAAATCTTTACAAGATAGATATAAACCTACGAATAAGTAACAATAAGTACTTATCTATACTTATAAATAAAAAGAAAAGTGCTGAATGTCTCATCAACGCCCAGCCCAAACCCTTGGACCTAGAAAGCAAAAATTTTGCACAGAGATTCCCTTTATAATTTAGACAAGGAATAAGGAAGGATTTTTCGAAACCCCTAAGGGAGTTAAATAGGGGATGAAAGTTTGTATGAAAAATCTTATTCCTTGAGTTATTAATCTTGAAGATTGCACGAATACTTATCTAAATAAATTGTGAAGTTTGGCATTTTTTGTTTTTCTAAACTACCCCCTAAAGGGGCAAAGTCCTGTCTGATTGATATATCAACGCACAGCCTAAACCGCTGGTCCTAGAGACATGAAATTTGGAGGGTGTGTTCTTTGTGAAGAGTATCTAGGTACTAAGAGAGGGTTTTTCGAAATTCCACCCCTAAGACAGTGAATGCGGGGAGGGTGAAATTTCACGCGGACGAAGTCGCGGGCAGCAGCTAGTTAAAAATAAAATTGCTGTTCCATACATTTTGACTGCGTACAGTATTGCACTTTTGTGAGAAACAGCAATTTGTTTTTTTATCGACTATAAATTTCAACGCAGCGGGAATGATTCAGAATCATGTACTGAATCCAGGTAATAGGCTGTGCATCTCTATTTCTAATGGAAAATCTTAATAACACTACAAGATCTGGGTAACGAACCCAGGACCTCGCTCAGCAATGGCGCTTGCGACCACGAGACCAACGGGGCATACTTTTTGTACGTCCTACAATCGGTCAGTTTTTTTTTGTGTTACATTCGTTTTGTAAGACGTTTGTGTTCTAAATTTTATCTCTACTGTTTCATTAAGCTCCCACATAAAACCGGCCACCGATTGTATGCTGTCTGTGAGAGCTCTTAGTGCAACGGGCAGTATTCGAACTGACGACTAGATATAGGCCGACCGCTTAACTGAGCCGTTGCCTGAGGTAGCAACGCGGTGCGGGAAGTATGTGGTGACGTGATGCGAGAACTCTGTGATTCGTCAACTTGTGACAACTATCACCCCTTCCGCACCGCGCAGCTACCTCAGGCAACGTCTCTGTTAAGCGGTCGGCCTATAATTCTATCTATCATTAACCTTAAATCTCCTTTCTCATTCATTATTTTCCAGTTATACGAGTATCCAGATGATTATAAGAATATCCGGTATCAGTAATAGCCTCTTATTCTCGCGTTTCAATTATGCAACAACAGATTTAGAAACGGGGAAAACCACCGGTACTGTTGTAGCAGATATAGGCAGATAAAAAGTGAGTAGATAGAATTCCTTAAAGCCTGGCTTAGGATTAGATAATGCTAATCCCTGCTATAAGGAAATTCTGTTTTGTGAAGTCATAAATACCAGAGTAAAATTATTATGAAACTAGCTTCTGCCCGCGACTTCGTCCGCGTGAAATTTCACCCTCCCCCCATTCACCCTCTTTGGAGTGGAATTTCGAAAAACCTTTTCTTATTGGATACCTATATACACTTCACAAAGAACACACTCTCCAAAAATGTCTTTACATGACCAGCGGTTTAGGCTGTGCATTGATATAATCAGTCAGACAGGATCACAGGACTTTGAATTTTATATTAGATTATAAAAGTAAACCTAAGTACCAACCTAATTTAAAAAAAAACTCAATAACAGAAAATAAAATACCTACCTACCTAAATAAACCTATTTCTGATGATAACTAATCTAAACTCAATAAATAAGCAAAATCCCTAAAAACTAATATCTATACGAATGACTAATCCTACCTAACAGATTTATAAAATAACCTACGGTCACTACGTACTCTATCAAATATACTACCCATACATTAAAATTAAAATCTGTACCTACGACTTATAAAAATAAACCTAAATAACTCTACCTTAAACTGTACTTAGTAAAAACTAAAAGGAATAAAAAGGTCGCACTGAAAAGCACGGTTTAGAATTGCAAGTAGCAGTTAAAACATACAATTTATAGAATGCTAATAAGAACGAAGGCTCGCCACTCGATACGTCCGTTCAAATCAAAGTTCAAAAAGTGTAAGCCAAATTCAACCTTCAGCACTACATTTACAGTGCGGGTGACGTAACCTACGACAAACTTATTATTTGCGGTTGGTACAGTAATCGGGTCTAGGGATCGAACCGCAAAATTAAGTTTGTTTTTTATTGTATATACTTTTCCGGGATAAAAAGTACCCAGTGTGGTGCCCAGGATATTAAAGAATAATTATACCAAGTTTCATCGTAATCGGACCGGTACGTTTTGCGTGATGCCTGAACAAACAGACAGACAGACAAAAAATTTTTTAATCACATTTTTGTATTCGGTGTCGGTCTCGTAAAACCCCTGCCATTTACTTTTTTGATATTTTCAATGTACAGAATTTTCACTTCTACAGATTTATTATAAGTATAGATTTGTAATTTGAACGAATATTTAAACACAACCAAAACAACTAATACCTATTTTATAAAATAACAACAAAAGAAATTCAAATAAAATATTTTAAGACTAAAAGTCGCGCTGATAAGCACGGTTAGTTAATATCAATTATTGTCTGTCAATAAGGTCGAACGCTCTGAAGCTGAACGCATCAACAGCCAAATATTGAATGAAGTTCGCGCTTTTTTTTTTTTGACATGACCACTCGCAGTTGCAACTCGCTAAGGTTGCCCGGACCTCCCGCCTTTTTATTATACCCTACCGCCACGACCCGCGTCGAGCGCGGCAACCGTTACACAAAAATAATCCTTATGGCATGATTCAGTATTCACGCGCGACGGCGCGATGGCTTATTAGCGTATTTCATGTATAAGTTTGGTGTTTCTATACCGATTACTATGATTCTTTTTTTATTGAATAGGTAATAATATTAACTTCTTTTAATTAGGGATGAGTGAGAGTATTATAAACGTAAGAGTATACAAATATAATCAGAAAGCTCCGAACTGCTAAGCTATCGGGACTTACACGTGTTATTGTGAGTCAACCATAAAAGATAGACATATGCTGTTGTGGAATATTTTTTAGATAATTTCATGTAGAACATTTCCGTCATAAATGATTTCTATGTAGCTTTAACCATAAAGGCTGCACACGCGACGGAAGCTTAAAAATGGAGCAACTTCTCCCGTTTTCCCAACATTTCCTTTCACTGCTCTGCTCCTATTCATTGTAGCGTAATGAAAAGTATACTATAACCTCCCCAGGAGTATGAAGAATAATTGTACCAAGTTTTGTTAAAATCCGTCGAGTAGTTTTTGTTTCTATAAGGAACATAGAGACAGACAGACAGACAGACAGACAGACAGACAAAAATTTAACTGATTGCATTTTTGGCATCAGTATCGATCACTAATTACCCCCTGATAGTTATTTTGAAAATATATATCATGTACAGAATTGACCTCTCTACAGATTTATTATAAGTATAGATTACACGTGTTATTGTGAGTCAACCATAAAAGATAGACATATGCTGTTGTGGAATATTTTTTAGATAATTTCATGTAGAACATTTCCGTCATAAATGATTTCTATGTAGCTTTAACCATAAAGGCTGCACACGCGACGGAAGCTTAAAAATGGAGCAACTTCTCCCGTTTTCCCAACATTTCCTTTCACTGCTCTGCTCCTAATCATTGTAGCGTAATGAAAAGTATACTATAACCTCCCCAGGAGTATGAAGAATAATTGTACCAAGTTTTGTTAAAATCCGTCGAGTAGTTTTTGTTTCTATAAGGAACATAGAGACAGACAGACAGACAGACAGACAGACAGACAGACAGACAAAAATTTAACTGATTGCATTTTTGGCATCAGTATCGATCACTAATTACCCCCTGATAGTTATTTTGAAAATATATATCATGTACAGAATTGACTTCTCTACAGATTTATTATAAGTATAGATGATTTTTTGCATTTATTCAAACTAGGCTGAGAATAAGCACTTTTCTAACGTCAAAATTACAAAAGACAGTCCCCAAAACGCCCGCCCTTCACGACTTCCTAGTGCTTTCGCTGTGAAGAAGAAGTGGCGCAACAAACTCCCCAGCAGCACAGCTGTCTGTTCAGTTATAAAATACTTGTTCTTGAGTAAGGGCAGAGTGAGTGACGCATACGAAATGAACAAATTTTTCTTTTAAACACCTATATCTCTTACAAAGAATTTGATAAAAATATGTTTTTATATCAGAAAACTTTTCTGAAGTCGTTTTCTGTGAACGTTACGAGTATGTGACATATTTCAGGAAATTCGGATTCTGAAGCTAACTGTATTTATACTTACACACTAATGAGAATAAAAAAAAAGCATATTGTTGTCGTAATGTCAAAGAATGAAAGGTAGCATAATAGCAATCCAATAAAATAACGCATTCAGGGTATTGTTGCGGTTCTGTAGTGCCTCGGCAATGTTTGTAGACGCACGCAATGATGGATTTGATGCACTATGGCATAAAAAATCCGCCTCGCTACTCCGCAGGCTGCGTGGCAGTCCCAACACTATCCTGCAATCAATAGCCGCCCGGGCAGATAGCCCGCTAGTGAGGGCTATTACAAACCGGACCCGTTCTGTTTTGGTATATGTTAAAAAAAATGTGGTTTTTCTATTTCGTGTAACTTGTTAAGTATGTGGAATAGGGATTTCACATTTTGGATAATGTTTTTTGACTCTTTGGTCTAGTAAGTATCATGTAAAAGGAATACACGATTCAATGAATTTTTCTCGATGGGAAAAAATCACGAAAAAAATAATAATGAAGTTAATTCATTTTCTCATACATTTAGGCGGTATGAAGTTCGCCGGGTCAGCTAGTTTAAATTAAACACGTAGACTCCTTTTATGAAAGTAACTAACAAACTCTTACTTTCCCAAAATTGCACAACCTCATGCACGATGCACGGTTTCATAAAAGCAGATTTTGTTTGGATGAAAATAATATTAACTACCAAAGACTAACGCCTCTAAATCTGCCGTTCATTGATGGTTACTTTAATTTTAATTGAAAGTTTAAGCAAAAATAGAGGCTTCAAATAATTATTGTAGTGATGTCTTTTTGAATTTTGACGAAAATAAAAATGCAATTAAGTATAAAGAAGTTACCTTGAAGTGAGCTGTCATTTGATCTGATGCTAGGAATTGACAACTCACTTCAAGCTCACTTCACCTAAGTTTTTACGGTGAGATTTTTGCAGAATACATCGGCAGTATGTAATTGCATATATATTTCCGTCAAGATACATCTTTATGTATCTTGACGGAAATATAAATGCAATTTCATACGGAGAATTCGAAATTGTATGTAGGTAATGTCTTTACATTACCTACATACAATTTCGAATTCTCCGTTCCTTGAAGAGATCGCAGAAAGCCGCCCATTGTATATTTTTAATGTTCGATATATTTTTTGTTATGTATTTTTGTGGTGTACAAGAAAGTTTAGATAAATAAACTTTCAATTAAAGTAACTTATTAGGTAGTAAACATCAATAAACTTTGAAGTGATACAAACATCGTCCGTTACGAATAGTAAACACGTCCTATCTAGAAATACCAGAACAAAATAGTATCTACTGTAATCTATTTTATTATTATTAATAAAATAGATTACAGTACATACCTACCACTATTTACTACTGCAATATCATAGTACTAATCCTTGAGATTACTACAGATATTGTTACAACGTCAAAGTACGATAATATTTACGGAATATTTTTAATTAAATTTTTAATACAGTTTTATACTACGAGTATAACAACTTTATTTTATTTTATTTATTTGGGAAAATAAACGGCTACAGATTACAATTTTACATAAAATGTAAGCTACAGAGTAGGTAAATTTAAATAACCCACCACATTTTCCACATATTATAAAGAAAAGTTATGGAACTAATACGATGTGCGCTTACAATGTGATAGGTACAAGAAAATTACCTATGTGTTAATGATAAAACTAAATACTAAACAGGTATGCAAAATAAAAAGATAAACAAGAAATTTTATATACAAAATAATTTAGATAAACGGGTCGCTCAAATTCTTGACATAACGGGCTTTTTACAATTTGATATCTAGGCAAAACAGGTTGGGCTGAAAATCTAAATTACCCTAGTAAATTGGCTCTAATAAATACATTACCAGTATCATTTATTAATAACGGGGTGAATAAGGATGCAGGGGTGAACAGGGCCGAAAAATAATATTTTGTTTAATGCCAATATAGTTTGTTGCCAAAAAGGACTGTAATGTGTTTACTGTATTATAATTAACGATTAAGTGCCTTTTTCGACAACATACTACCCAGGTATACTAATTTAACGTTAAAATCCATATTAAAATTTCGTCCCGATTCACCTGTGCATTCCTATTCACCCTGCTTGTAGGTATACTATTGTAAACCAGAAAATACATAACAAAAAAATATATTTAACACTACTTAACTTATAATAGTATCACTTTTTTTCATTTAACATGCATTTACTAACTGACTCTCTATCAAACGAACAACTACATAGATCGTCGCTTCCAAACTCTTTTTTGAACCAGTAACGCGATCATCCACAGCTCCTACAAAAAATACGGACTTATAAATTTCAGGAACAGCGAAACCCGCTTACATTCAGAGTGCATTATGAATATATTTGTGTTTAATTTTGCCGCGGCTAAATAAATTCATTCCCAGCATCGCGTGAATCAGGAGGGTTCTTTTCCTATTTTCAGCCAAGACACAGGGATTACGCTTGCGCCCACAATTTTATGTATTTCGTTCTTTGTTGCCATATTACACCGTTTGCTATTATTAAAATACTGGTTTTAATAAGTTGCCACTTCTTCCCTAAAAATTCGTTTCTTTATTTATTTAGTTGTTAACTTATATTTTTCTGCTTAAGTAAGCCGTCTTCTGCTTGGAACCCATTGGTTTTAAATATCCTAGATTGTCTCTTGTCAATGATGCCTGTCTTCATCAATTTGTAATAGACATCGTTAGGAGATAAAAGCGAAAGTCTGACAACCAGTTTTATCAATGGGTATCGTATTAAATATGGAATAGATTGTGTATGTATTTCTAGGTGTTGTGCTAATTTAAGAGTCTTTAGTTAAGCTTGGCATGTAACTGTTTTTTGTCCCTAACAAATAAAATAAAAATAAAAATTACTCCGTAACTGGGTTGTGGGGGTCAGATAGCAGTCGCTCGATATAAAATATTGGTATTCAGCTGCATCCGGTTAGACTGGAAACTGAACCCAACATGGTTGGGAAAAGGCTAGGCAGATGTTGATGACACAAAGCTGATGGCTCTTCAAAGGACTGTTTTTTTTTTCATCCTATACGTGAAAGATTTGTATTGATTTTGTAAATTATCACATGTGTAACACTATGTCTTGCGACACTAGCTACATTTTTTTATAGTCTGAACGTAAGCAGTAGGTATGTATGGACTGCAGGCAGGCATTGTGTAGTTTCTACCTCTACCCCCATGGCCAAAAAGCGCGAGTTTATGTATGTATGTATCAAACTCTAACTGAAACTCACACCATTTATTTCAATTAAACCATTTACATGTACGAGTACTTTTGAATACTCAAGGGGCCGGTCGGTCCAAAAGATGAAGCTAGTTACCCATTCCAAAGCCTAGTAGTTTTCTTTGGAGAAGAACGGAAAAAACTCAATGGTCGCTAACTATCTTTTCTTTCCCCCGATTTCTTAAGTAAAAAACAGTAATATTATATCTACCCATATAAAAAAACCCGACTACTGAAAAGGATGAAACAAGAAAGTACCTTGCCGTGGTCGCATGCTACAATAGCTTTGTAAGTTAGTACTTACAACTATTTTTTTGTTTTGGGGCTTATTTCAGTAATATTTATATTTTTGAAATGTGCTAATTGAGCCCTTTCAATTGATACACAACACGGCATGAATAAAAAAAAAAATAGGTTATGACTTTATTTCCGCTAGAAGGTTTCATATACAATTTATTGTGACCTCACATAGCCTATAACCAGCGGACGATACCTCATTTGTCCAATTATGACAAGTAGTTTAGAAGTTATGAGGGAACAGATGACCATACATACATACCGGTCAAAATCATAACCATCCTTTTTGCTTCGCCGTAGTCGGGTAAATAAGACATGCAGCCGTGTAGAGCACACCCCTGCAGTTGACGTCACTGTTTCCACAGTAAAGTATTGTGTTAGACAGAGGGCGGATCACACGAAATAAGCCGGCGGTTTGTAAACAGCGGGTATATTGTTTCTCCGTCCACAATGCTCTAAAGTACGCTCATACAGATTTAGGTTAGGTTTAGACAGATGAATTGTATAGAAAATTGTGGATTTATTTGAGTGGCTTTTTGGTGAATAAAGGATGTATTTCGGCCATGTTTCTCGTTAATTAAGTTATACATGGAGCTTTAACATAACTGGTAAAATGTAGGTGTACTAAAAGGTATACCCTGACTAATCCTTTGGAGATTACCGGCGTGAAGTTATGTTGTGTTATGTAGAAGTATGTTTTAAAAATCAATTTTTATAAAACTTTACTAGTTTGCATTAAACAGTCATGGTTATGTGGCAGACACTTTAGGATTCTGATTAATTAAATCAAAATTACCTACAGGTCAAAGATGGTCTTTTTTATTAAGAGCGAGATACACTATTTATCTTGCCAGACCCTCAGACCAAATAAAAAACCAAGACAGAGGGCTGTCAACAGTAAAAAGCCGGTTTCGTAAACATGTGTGCACTTAGTGAGGTGTAGTTTGATTGTAAATGGTCGTAAATGTGTGCGTGTGGGCGTGTTTGCACGTGTAGTTTTGGCATGCTTCAATGTATTGTTCGCAACGCTATGTCTTGACGTATTTGGTCTGAGGCCAGACTTAACACCACAAGCAGTTGGGATACTCAGTAGGTACGTAGAGGGAGTTTATATTTGGCTGTCTATGTGAGATTTGTGTATGTTTAACATCAAAGTTACAAAATAAATCTTACTGAACGCCATACTGAAGTTCCGGCGTTATGGCGATAAAACAGAAGCTGCAAATTACCCGCAACATCATTATTATACAAACACTAGGAAAATGCAAGTTGGAAGGTAATTGTATCATATTCTGCTTGCTTTTGAGTGTTGTTACAAACAGTTGTTGTACAAAACTACCTGCATGCGCAATTATGTGAGCTTTTCCTTAGATAAACTTGTTTCTCTCTAATTAAAATATTTGAATACTTTTGTATCTTTTGTTTATTTTTGAAGTGGAAGGAGTAAGTAAATAGTAAAATTACCTATCCATTTTGTGAAAACGTAAAGGCGATTAGTTTATAAATTATTGCTGATTTTGCTGCTCTAATTGGCAAATGTAATCTAACTAAGCTGTATTGTCCCTCTGCAGGGCAAACACCTTTCTCTCCCTTTTCCACACAATTCTGTCTTTTGTCAGTCTATACGATAGAAGTCAAGGTCACCCCGCCATCTTTGTCTTGGCCTGCCGCGATGGCGGCGTGCGTTTAGTGGGACCCAATCCGTGGTTCTCTTTGCCCAAATTGTCATCTGACACGCAAACACTAATTGGCTAATTATTTCCTAGCTCTTACCTTATGTTTTCAATGAGCAACCTGCCTTTTTTTTTTTTTTTTTAAGGATGAGAAATCATCAAATGACCCCTCCCGCTCTGGGTGGAGCGGAAGGGAGTGTCAGACTCTTACTGACTAAAACCCATCCGTGTTCCTTCCTTAGCCCTTTATGTTCCGGGGCAGCGGTAACCCTTTCGGACAATCCCGCTGCCCCGGCAGGCTTCGGCCCTGACGGGCCCCTCCTTCGATGCTGACATCTCTTTGAGGCGCGCGTGGAACACATACGCGCCGTCCGGCACGGGCCTGGTCCTGATCGGACGGCGAGCTACCCATTACTCGCCGTCCGCAGGCCCGCGCCTACGGTGGCCGGGAGTCGTCACGCGGCTCCCGACGCCCGGAGCGTCTACCGCGGCGGCTGGGACGGGCGGCCCTCTCGGCTCTCTCCCTCGCCCATCCCGCCACCTCCTTCGCTAGCATGACTGCTTCGCAGAAGGAGGTGACTGCCTCCCACTCCCTCTCGCCGTCGAGGTCGAGGTCGCCGCCGCTGCCGATCGCCTCTACGAGGACACGGCGGTGCTCTGCCCAAGCGGGACAGACCTCCACCGTGTGCACCACCGTGTCCTCTGGGCGATCCTCGCAGTGGTGACACCCGGGCGTTTCCTCCCGCCTGATGATGTGCAGGAACCTCCCGAAACATCCGTGTCCGGTGAGGACCTGCGTCAGGCGGTAGGTGAGGGCGCCGTGACGCCTCTCTAGCCACTCCTCAAAGAGGGGCCTTACCGCCGCTATCGCGGCGTGCCCTGCGCTGGGTTGCGACAGTCGTGCTTTCCATGCCGCCATGAGATCGCGCCGGAGGTCCGTCCGCTCCGCAGCAATTTGCCGCGGAAGCGGGTTTTCCCCCCGGCGTAGTGCCTCCGCGCGCCACTCAAAGAGGCGCGCGAGGACTATCGCCTCCAGATCCCATGGCGGCAGTCCGGCAAGGAGGCTTGCCGCCTCGCGCGAGATCGTGCGGTACCCCCGTATCAGCCGTATGGCTACCACCTTTTGGGGCGCGTTCAAGTAGTGGGCGGCTCGAAGCCGCAGTGAACGCGCCCACACCGGGGCGCCATACACGGCCATGGACCGCACGACCCCCGCTTAAAGCCTCCGGCAGGAGGCGTTTGGCCCCCTCAGGTTGGGCAGGAGCCGCTTGAAAGCGGCCCCAGCCCGTTCCAGTTTGGGGGCCAAACGTCGGAAGTGCTCCACGAAGTTCCACCGGCTGTCGAGGACGAGACCCAGGTATTTCATCGTCGTCTCGACGCCGATGTGAACCCCTCCTACCGTCAGTTGGGATCTCGATGGTGGCCCGTTCCGAAGCCCATGAAATGTCATGGCCTCGGACTTGCATGTGCAGAGCCACCTCGAGACCCAACTGCCGGATCCTCTCCACGACTATCGCAACCCCGTGTGTCATTACGTCGGCCGCCGCCTGATGCGACCTCCCCTGCGCCAGGACCAGCGTGTCGTCAGCGTAGCAAACTACGCTGACGCCATCAGGGAGGTCTGCCCGCAGCACCCAGTCGTAACCATGAGCAACCTGCCTAACGACAAAATAACTAAATGTAAGTAGGTATTCATAAGCGTAAGAACCATTTTGCCACATGTCCTACCAAGAGAGACTTTTACGATTGCAATAAACCTAAACCAAATAACCCTCAGTTTTCATATAGGTGCACAAAATTTAAAAACAATGAAAATAACACAACAAAAATTAACTTTTTGATTAAAAAGCATATTAGTTCGGGACGCTGACACGTGGGTATTAAACTAGCATATTTTGGAGCACTGTATTTTAATAATTTCATTGAGAGTTCAAAATAATTTATAAAGCTTTCGCACAGAGGGCGATGTTGGACGAACGTAAAACAAAACACGTAGTGTGTAACTGAATATAAATTGCCATATTATATGCAAGTTGGAAATTAATTACCTGCCGTGTCGTGCTCTGCTTTTCATAAAAGTACCTATACGTACACATAGTGAGCAATTATTGCATCTCATCTTTGTAATTAACAAGATGTTTTGTTACCAAGCATTGTGTAAAATCACAGAAACATCAGTTTCTGTTTTGTCTCGTGGTAGTGCGAACATCGCCCATCAGTAGGCAATTTATTAAAAACATTTACATTCAAGTCGCAATCTCATTTCAGCGACGATTAATGTCAAAAACTTGTCAAATAAGTTGGCAAACTAGAGGCTTTTTTGACAGATCGAGATTTAGATTAGAAAGAAGAAAGAAAAATAGGTTTATTTGTCGAAGAAACACGTACATACAAAAAGATAATTAAGGGCTGATTTTTCCGTCGTCAGATAACTTTTAGTCGAAAAATAAAATTGACGTTTGACAGTTTTTGTGTGGAAAAACTGTCAAAATTTCAAAATTATTCCTCGAATAAAGTTATCAGATGATTGAAAAATCAGCCCTTAGTCGAATAATAAAAACATAACAGATGTTCGATTATTTCTGTTTTGTGCTCGTGATTATAGATCAAGAGCACAAAACAAAAATATTCGACAGCTGCTCATCATGACTGTAACAAGAAGGCTTCCATTCAGCATGATACTGTGCTATGATACAGCATGATACTCACAGCACAACGCTGATTATCAGTGATTACCCGATTAGAAAGTGAACGTTCTTTAAAATATTTTGACCCACCAAAAAATCTATGCTTAGCATCAGAAGGCCAATTCTCGTAATTTAAAACGTTCAAAATCTAGTCGCAGTCTCATCTCGGGGACAAACAAATGTCAAAAACTTGTCAAAATGTAGGGAAATTAGAGGTATTTTTGACAGATTGAGACTGAGATCAGAATGTGAACGTTCTTAAAATTACGAGCATTGCCCCTCAGGTCACCTATGAGTGATTAATTAATGCAAGTATCTTATTAGATTGTAACCCACAAAGACAATGATTATGACGACTGCTAATGCTAATTTAATAGATAATGAACAAATGTATAACAGATGATGAACATATAAGTACAACCATTTATGAGACTGTTTCCAGAAAAACTGTTGAAACTGATAGGAGCATCGCATCATATATATTCGTATTCGTTCATTATTAAATAAGAGAAACAAACTGAAAACTGTTCTGAAAATAAAAGAAGTTGAATTCACTGGTTTATGAAATTGACTTATTTATTTACCTATGTGTACCTCCCTAATGGTGCTTCTAGGAGTTCAATAATGCGCTACATTCCAGGTCAATGACCTCTATGTTTATAATGTTGAACACCGTAGTGCTAGATAACGCAATCAGTGATTCGATGGCAATCAATACAATCGCTCGTTTCTGTGGTACCTACCTAACTAAAAGGAAATTATACCGGTGATTTTTTTTACTATCTCGAAATTTTTACGGGTTGTTCTACCCATGAATATGAACAACTTTCACTATGGGACCAACTCTAAAATCACGATTAAAAAAATCAGCTGTTTAATACAAAAGTCCAATACCTACTAGACCAAAATGTATGAAACAGCTGATTTTATTAATTTAATCAATTATTGATGGACAGGTTTAACTATGAATTAGGATTTAGACTACACAAAACTTGTTTTTTTTTATATTGTAATCTGTCACATTCTTCTGTTGATCAAGAAAATACCTACTGAATGTAAAGTTAAGAAAACTAACTGTTAAGAAAATTGACATCCTACGTTAAATTGCCGTGTTATACCCATGTCATACAACTGTCAAGCATAACAGTTGTGATCTGAATAAACGGACAATTTTCGTTGGTAATCAATTTGATAAATATTTTATTTCCGTGACTTAGCACACTGGGTTCGTTGTTGGCCATCAGAAAAAAAGGAGACAGCTAATCATATTTAGCTTTTTAAATATTGCTATAGATCTATTCTGTTCAAATCTTACCGTGAAAACTAAGGTGAAGTGAGTTTGAAGTGAGCTGTCATTCTACTTGATGCTAGGGATTGGCATTATTGAAAGGTCACTTCAAGCTCACTTCACCTAAGTTTTCACAGTGAAATTATTATAAAATAGACAGGCTGTAGGCTGTAGCCTACATCCTAATTCATAATTATAATCTCTCCATAAATTCATAAGATGTTACATAAACTTATTAATACACCCCTAAACTTGAAGTAAGAAAGTAAAACGCTGCGATCATCTTTCATCCACATAATGATGAGTGATTAATGAGCTTGTAATATTAAATTAGAGGAATACGGATCAGGATATTAACCCTACTTACTAGGTAAACTAGATGGTTATGATGAAGATTGACGTAATCTGTTACGAACGTTTAAAAAACAAACTATTTTGTAGAGACGCCAGCACATCAAGCTACCCGAAACTGTCAAATTTTCCCAATCAACGTTGAACCTTAAACTTTAGCGATGAAGTTGAAAATCTATTAAATAAATTTTACAGATTGTAGTAGCTTGATGTGCTGGCGTCTGTACCTACTCGAAATAAAAAAACCGGCCAAGTACGTGTCGGACCACGCACAATGAAGGGTTCCGTAGGTGGAATTAATTTATCCCAAGAACAAACTTAACATTGTAGTTGAAAAACATGTTCTCCCATACATTCCAACTGAAAATGTAAGTTTGTACGCACAATATTGAGAGATTTACAATGTTGTTTCAAGATCATGGACTTCTTATTAATTTTCCTGTAATCTATAGGTATAGAACTATTTTACGTATTTTTTTCAAAATTTTAGGCTCAGTAGTTTCGGAGATAAGGGGGGGGGGAATAGTAAATTTCCGTCTATTGTCTTAAATAACTTTAATTCAATTTACTTTAAAATTATGAAAAAAATATATTTGAGATGCTCACGGTAAGCCCTTTCATTTGATATGTCACACGGTACAGATTGCGAAACTTTTTTTTATAATTGACTATTTACCCCTCAAAAATGACTCCCATTTTCAAAACTCATTTATTTACGTTACACGTCTGTGTTTGGGTCACATAGATTCATATGCGTACCAAATTTCAACTTAATCGGTCCATAAGATTCGGAGCAAACTGGCTGTGACAGACGGACAGACAGACAGACAGACAGACAGACACACGAGTGATCCTATAAGGGTTCCGTTTTTTCCTTTTGAGGTACGGAACCCTAAAAGTACCTAGGTACATACTAATATCATGAAAACTTAAACAAACGGAAACTGAGAAAATGTCAGTTTTTAACCGACTTCAAAAAAAGGAGGAGGTTCTCAATTCGGTTGTATGTTTTTTTTTTTTTTTTTTTTTTTTATTTTTTATGTTTGTTACCTCAGTACGCCGTCATTTATGAACCGATTTAAAAAATTATTTTTTTATTTGAAAGGACATACGTCCAGATTGGTCCCATTTTTGTCAAACTCCAGTTCTGATGATGGGATCCATGAGGAATTGAGGGAACTCCTCAAATATTATAGGCATACATATAGCAATTTTGGTATTTTCATTAACAACTCAAGCATTTGCATTCAGAAAGTATAATTTGGGGAAGTGGAACTGATGATGAAGACCACAGATGGCCATCGAAACTACTCAATGAAAAATATTTCACGGGTAGCGATTCGATTGCTTTAATATGGTTGCTAAGCAATTTATGATCGTCACAATGCGTATAGTAAAGTGGAGCTGATGGTGACTTCACCATCAGCTCAAGTTCTCCTGGTTCTTACCAAGAGAACTCCTCAACAATTAACGTCCCAGCATCGGGAAAAGCAATATTTTGTAACAGGTGATGAGCAGTTGACATTAGGGTTTGAAACGGTATGCTCTTAAGGTGGTCCCATTGTCACCAAGTCAGAGTCTGATGAAGGGATCCCATGAAAGTCGAGGAAAATCCTCTTTGGTAGGCATGTACAGTGTGTTAGTTGAACTCTCTCAAATCAAATGAAACCTATTGATGATTCAAGTGTTTGAGTCCGAGAGTCATCACTTACCTATAACTCCGACTTTTAATTAGCTGCAGTAAAATAACACTTCTTAATAACTCATTTCGGACTGCATTTAGAGATATGCATGTCAAATAAGTTTTATTTGTTACACTACTCTGTACTAGAAAAACAAGGTTTGGTTGATGGCCGCGAAAAAACAACAAGACGACAATTTCAGATGATGTTACAAAACCGATTTAGATTTTTTTTTTATTTAAAAGGATATACTTCCAGATTGGTCCCATTTTTGTCAAAATCCAGTTCTGATGATGGGATCCATAAGGAATTAAGGGAACTCCTCAAATATTATAGGCATACATATAGCAATTCTGGTATTTTCATCGACAACTCAAGCATTTGCATTCAGAAAGTATAATTTGGTGAAGTGGAACTGATGAAGGAGACTACAGATAGCCACAGGAACTCTTCAATGATTATAAGTATTTCATGGGTGGAGATAAGATATCTCGATTAAGATAGTTAAGCGACTATGACGAAGCAAATTTAAATAAATAGTTCTGACGAAACTGGTACTCTTGAGGGTGAAGATGGGACCATCCCATATAAACTTGTTCAAGTAGTTCTGATGAGTGGTTTTTGAGTTATCTTTATTAATAGGTACGTATTATTTCCAATTGTTGTAGGTATGTTGATGGTAATTATTCTGTACAACTTCCTGTCACTGTTATATATTTAGCAAGTAGTGGTATACGAATTGGTGTGGGGTAGGTACCACAACTCAAAAGTGAAAAATAAAAACTTTTTAACAAAAAAAACAACCGACTTCCAACAAAACACTACAAAGTGAAAAATAACTTTAATTTCAGAAGTCGGTGTCAAAAAACGAAAATGCAGAACCAACGACACCGACTTCCGAAATTAAAGTTATTTTTCACTTTGTAGTGTTTTGTTGGAAGTCGGTTGTTTTTTTTGTTAAAAAGTTTTTTTAATAATACCTATTAAGAAACTCAGTGAGTCCAAAGTCAATTGAAACTCGGCAATTAGCAAGCGTAGCGTCGGTATTCATTCATGATAGCTATTATGGCCACTTTCCTTGATTTTACTGAGTTAATTGAACTATTAATCGATTTTTGATATCGATTAATAGTTCAGTAACTATTATAGGAATAACTAGCAACTGCCCGCGACTTCGTCCGCGTTTCCCCGACCCACCCGGTCGCAACGCATCGCCTGCCTAGCGTATTAAATAACCTTTCTTAAGAATTGGGCTATCAAACAAAAACATATTTTTTCTTATCCGACTGGTACCTCCCGAGATTAGCACATTCAAACAAAAAAACAAAACCCAATCAAACTCTTCAGCTTTATTGATAAATGATAAATGATTTATTTTCTGTAAGTAGGTTTGTACACACAAACACTCTTACACGTCAATCATATTTTTTTAAACTATATGAGGTCGGCGTTTCCTATCTGACTATTCTGAGAAGAAAGGCGGAAACAAACTCAGAGGTTACAGTCTCTTTTAAAGTACAGACGTAATCTTGGTCAGATCATGTGAAGACCATGTAGATTGGTGTCTGAAATGGTCTTTTGAGGAAAGAACCACACAGATTGAGCGGACCTGTCCAGTCAGTGCAAGCATTTGTCAAAAATCGTGCAGCTCAACTCAGAAGTTGAGGAGCTCAACGATTCGACGAACAATACCAAAGAAAGGACATTTGGGTAGGCCGCGTAATTTACTCAAACTGCCAGATCATGATTAAAACTAACTAAGAAGGAAAACAGTAAAAAAGAAATGACCCACATAGTCCTCACATTCACAACAATTAAATAAAAAAATAAAAAAAACTTTACAAAGTAAATATTCATGTCATTGTATATATAAAAATCATCAATGTCAAAGTGTATATAAAAATTCGGGCATAATCTTTGAGGACCATGTCGATTGGTGTCTGAAATGGTATTTCGAGGAAATAACCACACAGATTGAATGGACCTGTCCAGTCAGTGCACTCATTTGTCAGAACCGTGCAGCTCAACTCAGAACTTAAGGAGCTCAACGATTCGACGAACAATACCAAAAACAGGGCATTTGGGTAGGCCGCATAAACTACTCAAACTGCCAGACCATGATTAAAACTGAAACAATGACCCACATAGTCCTCACATTCACAATAATTAAAATAATATAATACTTTATACAGTAAATGTACATGTCATTGTTAAAGAAAATAGATATTTTGAAAAAATAAAGTGTAAAATAGCAAAATGAAAAAAAAACAACAATTACAGTCTAAACCTATTGGAGCAGCTCAATCCCAAGCCTTTTTGTCCTCAGTATAGTCTTTTATAGTATAATAGGCTTTTTATATTATTACCCCCTTACTAATAAACGTATTATATCAGATGAATAGTTCCACACCAATTTCTCTCTTTCAGTCGTCAGTAATTTGATTTTCGAAAGAAGAAGACAAAGTGTTGTGTAATTATAACGTTTATTAGTAAGGGGGTTAGTATAGAATATACATATATATTGTAATTTGATATATAATAGACATTGTTGCATCTGTGTCTCTGCAGACACACTAGTGCACTATAAATATCTCCCTCGTCAATGGCTAGGTCTCTGATGTGACCGTAGCTACCTAATAACAAACTTCGTGTTGCTCTTTAAATTCCGGACCATTTTTGCTGTAACTCAAAATATCCACGTCCTCCTAAATGCCACCAAAGTGAGAAAAACTATCAATCATTCTCAAACAAAGTCCACTATCTTTCCAACTTAAATTCGCAACTAGTGTCCTCACGTGGCCTCGAACAACATCTTAACGTTCCCAAGAAAAATAAAAGCATAGTCAAAAAAACATCAAAATCTCATTAGTTCCATTTCATGCCGAGACGACACTACGGAAGCTGTATAACTAATGTACAGTAATAAACAGAGACGGAGGAATGTCGTATTTCTTTTTATAACTTCTCTGTACCATCCATTTTCTGGTTTAAAAGGTAGGTATCTACTGAGTGGCGACGTGAAAACAGTTGGTATTACTCGATGTTAGTGCTGACGTAAAATACTTGGGGAGTTTATAGCCGAATTGAGGTTGTGTGCCGAATGTACTGTTGTTACGTACCATATTAGGATTGTAAACTCTTTTTAGATAATGTGTTTGAGAGTACTCGCTTTTGATGTTTGATGTTTTGTATTTTTATTTTGTTTTTTGACATCGCTATGCAATGATATTTTAACCATTCGGCGTTTTTGTTATTCGGCGACAGGTCTCATGCGGCGCGTGACTAAAACCAACCGTGAAAATGCTCAGTCGCAGGCGATCGCCCGCCACAAAAAGGTCGATATTTTGATGCAAAATGAACTAGTCACCTGCGATTTTTATCGACCTGTGTAAAAGGGGTGGCGATTCGGCTTGTGAGGCGATTTGGTAATCGATCAGCCGCACGGCGAAAATCGACCTTGTGTAAATCTTCCCATTACACTTTAATCTTGAGCTGGTTTAGTGTACGGAGTTTTAATAGAAGAAGAGGCCAGATTACTGCTGGTTTTGTGCTGACGTACGGCCTACCGGACTAAAGGTCTGTTCAAACCTAAGCGGTATTCGCTGCCGCTGTGGGTAGAAGTGCATACCGCGCGGATTTCGCTCAGGTATTTAATATCAAGTTTCGCGGCTAGGGCGGAATTGTGGGTGCCATAGTGCCGCATAGGTATTGTAACGCTTGTTGGGCGAAACCTCGAACTCGGATTCTATCCACATAGATAGCAAAATACGCTTTGGTGTAAACAGTAATATTACCACATACCCCCTCGATTTTCTCTACCGCAGACGGTTTAAATAGGCCTTTAGTTCTTATTAAAACCAGAAGAAGCCACAGGTGCTTGTGTAGAAGTCTAAACCTATAAGCTCTTTCAGATCACCAAGTAACTTAAATTCAATAACACAAAAGGTGTTTTACCAGTTTTTTAGTAAATGCGTAGGCAGGGTAATAGAATTATAGGCTTATCGCCTGCCTAAGGAACTAAAGAAACTATTACCAAAGACTGCGAAGAGTAGTCTTGTAAAGCTGGCTCAAAATACCTATAGGTATTCCGATGTTTACCTAATTTTTGTTGTCTATTAAAACGTTGTCACGTAAACTACAGAAACCATGATAGAACTTCATATTCGCAAACCGTCTGGGTCTGACTAAGGCTTAAAAGTAGAAAAATATAGCCTTGGTTTTGTGGCTACAGTGTTTAAAGACTAAGACCTCGACATTTCGGTCAGGTAAATGGAATTCTCGTGCTCGGCCGGCACGGTATCGTGCTTGTCTGTTTAAATTTGCACAGGCGGAGTATCGTCCGCTCCCAGCGAACTTTTCACTACTTTCGACGTAAACCCCACTTGATTTTTCTAATCCAACTTTATATGATACTAGTAAAGAACGAGGAAGTTCTTTATGAATCATTTTGACATATTAATCAAATTAGTGTCTCTCTACTTTTCATCTGTGTCAAATGATGTTTAGGTTAATTCGCCCAGAATTCGTTTCTAATCCGTGCGACCAGAAGTTTAAATAAACTGTCTTGTGAGCATGATTTGATTTGGATATTTTCAACACCAGTGTTTTTCGGCGCTGTTTAAAAGCTTCTTCTCGGGAAAGTAACTATTTGCGTCTAAACGATTATTAGTTCATTTATTTTCTAATTTATGTTAAAGGTATTTTGTTTCAACCTTTTTTCGTTTTTATTTTAATGTTTATCAGTGGAAACTTATAAATGGCCTTCAATTTCATATTTTTTAAGTGCACTGTATAGGTTAGCTGTAAATTTCCCAAATAAAATAAAATAAATGTGAGCCTTCTATTTGTAGTCATTATGTGTACCTACTTCAGCATGATAATCGAACAAATAAATAACAAATTAAAAAAACGGTCAAGTGCGATTCGTACTCGCGCATCGAGGGTTCCGTACAAATTTGTAGGTAAGTATGTAACTACTACAGTTTCTGGATTTTTTTCTTTACTTGTGCTACATGACATTGCTTCTTGCCAAATTTCATGATTCTAGGTCAATGGGAAGTACTACCCTATAGGTTTTGATTCCCTTGCGAGTGTCAAAATATGCGGCATAAACGGAACATAAACGCCCGTTTATTTTGATTAGGTACGTTGACTTCGAAGTTAGTTATTTTTTTTTATTTGCTATTAATTTCAACTTGATAACTGCAGGCGTTCCTGAGAAAAAGGGTCTTGGCAGATGGACAGACAGACGGACCACGAACTGATCGTATAAGGGTTACGTTTTTCCTTTTGTTATAAGGAACCCCAAAAATATTGAAAGGAACCGATGGATGGATCGTGTGATAATAATACTGTTAGAAAGGGGGCGAATACTGAGATGACGGTTGATTGAGATTTATAGATGAAGAAGACATGCTGTGCGCCGTCCCCAAATAATGAGAATAAGACCAAGAGCAAGATGATGACTCATTTTCTTCTTCACGGGGTTTTTTTTTTACTGACTTAACACTTTGTTGACCTTTTTAATGTTAAGACCTTGTTGCAGTGCCTTAATTTTGTAGGTAGGTAGGTACCTACATGGTAACTTAATTCAATTATTTGTTAAAGAGGCATGTAATGACAGACTTAATTAAAAATATACCATACATTAATTAATGAGCTCATACATTGATTGAATTCATTGAACTTTTTTTTGTTTTTGAACAGTTACGAGAAAATACCTTTTCGCCGGCATGAATAAGCTAAATTCTTGGTAATACTGCCAGTGTCCGCAACAGTTTGCATGAGTTTAAATTAACTAACATGACAGACATTTTGCATTAAAATCTTGTGTTCGCAGAAGTGTCAAAATCGTGTGACATCCTGGCTTCCAGTTAAAAACAGGAGTATCCATTACACAATTTATTCAAGTACATAGGATTAAATAACTACTCTCATCGATTTTTTGTGTCCACAGACACAGGTGCACTCCCTCTCCCCTCACAAGGTTGCTATGGCATTCTAGCTACACATGGGCTTTTGTGATGGGCTTTATAGGCCATAATCATATTGTTTAAATTTAGATATTACTAGCTGCACCCCACGGTTTCGGCCGCATAAGTATCGATCCCGTGAGAATATCGGGATAAAAAGTATTCTATGTGTTAATCCTGGTTATAAACCATCTGTGTGCCAAATTCCATCCAAATCCATTCAGTAGTTTTTGCGTGAAAGAGTAATAAACATTCATCCATCATCCATCCTTACAAATTTTGGCGTTTATAATATTAAGGAAGGATAAGGTTTAAGGGATAAGGATTATAGTAAGATAGGAAGTAGGTTAGGATAAATAACAATTTTTTTCGTTAAGTTTACATTTAAGTGGATTGAATTCATATTCCTCACACTAGGATTCCCTGTATTGTGAGATCCAGGCTCCTTCGTTCCGTTAACAATTTTATATTAAAACAAAAAAAAAAAATATGGTTAAAAGTCAATCAAGATCTAAAGTCATTTACTCAAACTTGGCTGAGAATCGACACTTTTTTAACGTCAAAATTACATAGAACAGTCCTCCGAAACGCCCGCCCTTCACCATTTCTTAATTCTTTCGCTAGGAAGATGGAGTGCCGCAACAAACTCCCCAGCAGCACAGCGGTCTGTAGGTACAGTTAGAAAAACTTGAATCTATACAATAGTAAGTAATTAAAATTACGAATAAAATAAGTATAAAAAGAATGTGTGCATTGTGTCAGTTGTTAATACCGATCCAGCCTGTCCCTTGCTGTCCTCTTCCAGCGACGCCCTGAGCCGAGGTCCGAACCCCGCAGGGGGTTACCCTTAGCGCTGTCGCTTAGTTTTTAAGTTATTGTTTGCCCTGGCTGGAGGCCTTAATTCGAGGCATCCACAGGAAAGTCCGGTTACGAAGTAGCCATCCTCATAAAGGATGAACTGCGAGATGCCATAGATAAAAAAAACAAAAAAATTGTCAGTTGTGTTGGTGTTGTAAGAGTGTCTGTATGTTTAAATTTGCTTAATCAGTGTGAATTTACGTAAAACATACCTAACCCTATGTAAGCAATGAAAATAACTACTAAAACACAAAAAACCAATCAAGCAGATAGCATTTACGAAATAAAATAACGGAAAAATAAATATTAACAAAGACAAGTAATTAATATTAGGCAATTCCTTGAAGAGAAGAAAAATGTTTAATCTTATGTCAAAGTAAGTATAGTGAATTGTGATTATTTTGCTCGACTGGCTGCTGCTGAAAGAATTCCACAGGGATTAATTACCTGAAACGGCTTTTGTAACTCCTTTGTCTAAACGAGAGGCATTCCTAAAGAAACCTTTCAAGATTTAATTGAAATGCTTAGATAACCCAGAGACACTGATGTGGGATGAAATTATTTCTTTTATGTGCTACATGGCTACAATGTGTGTTTTTAATTTAACTGTAATCTGTCTTTAATTATGTGGATTGGAATGTTGTCTTTTTGATATATGTTAGATGCCGAATGGCTGACTGGTTTTTCGATGAAGGAATACTGTTTCTTTTTTTTGTGACCAAAAGTTATGTAGTGAACAAAACTAATCGATAGTATATTGACATAACAAAGCATCACGCCTGTAGTCACCGAAAGGTTCGACAGAGGTGTATCGATAGCACAGACACATTTCTCCAGTTATGTTTAAGTCTCATGTAATAGGGGGCCAGCCTATTGACACCAACTGGCCACAAATCCAGATTCCGGGCTGCTACCGAGAAATTATGAATGGAAAAACCCAATTACAGTTTGTCATACTTACTTGGGAATCAAACCAGGACCTCATACTCAGCAGAAGCGCTTGCGACCACTAGACCACCGAAGCATCAATCGATACAAAATCTTGTTTTATTGAAACATAGTGTCCGAATAAGATAATTATTTATTTATTTAAATGTGTAATTAAAACGGCTTAAGAGGAAATGCGGTCGGAGAGACTTTTTTGAAAAAGCCTAAGTAAAAAGTCGTAATTCAAGGTTTGGGTCTCGCCTATTTCCGCCTCTAATATTGAATCAATTTAAAAAATATTTCATAAACTGAATAAGAAGGATATTTACTATGTCCTTATTTTTTTTTCATTAGTAATTGTCAAATTTGTACACTAGGCCTCTGTTCACAGCGGTGTAAATCGGCATTTTTTGAGGGTTCCAGTGCTTATAAAAATAATTTATCATCAAAAAGGAAAACATTGGGACGTACAAGTAGTTAATATTTATTATTCTGTAAAAAATAATAGGTTTATATGGTAATTACCCAAAAAGAAAACAGGCGAAACACTCGTTTCTATGGAGAAACGACCACCCGCATTTCCTCTTAAAACCAATTACACAAATTGAAGACACAGTTTGTATCTATATAAATAAAACAAAGTCGGGTTAGTTACACCATTTATAACTCGAGAACGGCTGGACCGATTTTTATGATCTTTAATTTGTTGGATTTGTCTCTGCCCCGAATAGCAGAATAACTATAAAAACGGGAAAAATTTACCAAGTAAAAAAATATGAAGATTGTTCATTTTCTCATACATTAATTCTTATTGATTCTGAGGCGGTAACAAGTTTGCCGGGTCAGCTAGTATACACATAAAAGAAGAAATATAAAATCATCGAGTAAAAGTTAACAACACTTTCATACATCCCTCTCACAGTACTTCTGACATGCCGACAAAATCTTCATCCATTCGTCCGCAAACAGACCGTTTGTTGGATTATAGTCAAAGAGATCATTAAGTGCGGCCAGAGTACGTGGTACTGGGGACTTAGCACGCGCAAACTGGCTTGGAGGCACAGCAAACAGCCTGTGCTTTCTGCCGCGGCAAAAAAGCGAGCCAGCACAGCATGTAGATCAGGCGCGTCAATAGTGCCACGGAGCGTCTTACAGACTATGGTGAGCCGGTAATAATAATTGAGGTACCAATGAAATAATTTCCTCAAAATGGGTCACGCCGCAACTAAAACGGAACAAATTTTTACGGCTCTCCGCTGTTGCGCCAAGGGCACGGTAATTAAACAGGGTATATATCATTCCTTTATATCTGTAGGGAATTAGTTGCCCAGTTCAACAACTGAACGTTTATTACCAGCCAGCAATAAATTACAAAACGTATACATAATCAGCCCCCACTGTTCATTTACCAACAAAATTATTCACGCAAATTGAGAAAAGATAAAAATTAATTACTAGGCGAAAAAGAAACGCGGGAATCCAGTTCGCCCCTAAATAAATGAGTGCTTAAAAGAAACAAATAAAAGGAAGGGCATAAAAAGAGCTGCATATTGTGAAACGCTCGCAGTCAATGGTTAACCGTAGTGTTTTACTGAAAACGAGTATTCGCCCGCCATTGGAACTCAGGAGCTTCTGAATGGAAAACGAAACAAATCCAATCAGCCGCAAACATTCCAGCTGCAGCTGAAAATGTTGTTACATTTTAAAATTTCCACTTCTATTTGAAGCGTCTTTAACAAATTAATGAGATTATTTGAAAAGCTGTTTTTCGGTTCACATGCATACCTAGGTATTGGCGGCTTACAACTCGCGTAACAAGTTTTGATCTGTCAAGTTTGAATAAATAGATTTTTTTTTGAATTTTTTAAGATTATGGAGTCATTTTCATAATAATTTTAACGCAACCTAAACATGAACATTTGCGAACTTATGTATTTTCACTACCCATGATGGTTCTGTCATTTTATTTCTTTAAAGAAAGTTTTGTTTTTGTAAATTGGTGCCTTGTATATAATAAAGGTATATATTTACGAACCTAATTTGCTATAGTTTCATTGTGCGGTGATGTGTTGTCTTATTACTTTAGTGTGCACCAAATAAACGGTTTGACAATCTATCTCTTTTGATATAAAGTGTGTATATTTATATTAAAGTTATAGTGTCACTTTATTTCTTTAAAATAAGTTTTATTTATATAAATTGACACCTTGTATTTTCTTCATATTCATGTAGCTAATTAGTTATTTTTTAATTCTGCATTTGTGTGTTGTGCTATTTACTTTTGCGTGCACCGAATACTGGCTTATCTAACTGTCTATCTCTGTTTTAACTTGTATTTGCGATATCCATAGACAAAATGACAGCGAAACCTTTATATCTACGTCAGTAGGTACATTGTGCATGTACTGTCACAGGTGTGAAAGCATAATTTATCATTTAAAGGCTCACCTTCACAATCAAATTTAGAATCTAACTATTAATAAATTATTATCGAACGCTCTATGGTTCTGACTAAGAATATTATAATAAAGCTGAAGAGTTTGTTTGTTTGAACGCGAAAAATAAAGTAATAGCGCGGGCAGGCGATGCGATGCGACGCGGTGTGTCGGGGTAACAAGAATTTCAGGCAGACGAAGTCACGAACAAGAGCTAGTCTATTATAAGTATGAGCAGGTGGATAAATAAAATCCAATTTAAACTATGAAAAGAGTTTGTCACAAAAAAAAAAATATAAAAACGGAGTTGTTTTTGGAAAATTTTGTGTCTCCTATCTATCTTCGTTACATATATTCAGATTTTTTATTAACATATACAGGAACTTCAGAAAGCTATACGAAAGCTTTGTGAATCTTGAATTCGTATCTACATTAAAGTCCGTTACATTAATAAACAATAAAGTTATAAAATAAACTAACAGAACTTTAATAGCAACTGGTTTAACATTTCCTACAAACAATGATAGGCATTAATTTTGTAACGCCAACTGTAAAGTTCATAAAGTATTTCTAAGTTTGTTTACTTAGGGCTGATTTTTTAAACGCCAGATAATTTTGTCGGAGGAATAATTTTTAATTTTTGACAGTTCTTCTTAGCCTTTGTGTAGAAAACATGTCAAACTGTCATATTTATTCTTCAGTTAAAAGTTATCTGACTATTGAAAAAATTGCCTTTAATTAAATTTCCCATTGATTAACGAGTAAAACACAAAATTGAGATATTGAGCCATTTCAGTTCGCACTAATTGTGTCTGTTAAAAAAAAAAAACTATGTTGGCGATTAGGGCTAAGTCCGCTGCAGCCTATTTCACCCGCAAGTTTTTCGCGTCTGCTAACAAGTGTAAAGAAACGGAAAAAATGGCGTCACGACGTCTTTTTCGTCACTCGTTTTATAAACAGATAAAGTTTGAAATAAGGCCCATTTGGATCCCTTTAAAGTTGTGAAAAGTTTCTAGTAGGAGCGCTCGCGGGCGATACCGGTGCAAATTTAAAGTATGTATTACTAGCGCCGCAAACCGTGAGCGGGGCGAGCATGAGAATTCCATTACTGGTGCTGAAGTGACACGTTCGCCGCGTAACCTCGTCGACATCGCGCCGCCCAGGGACGCATCACGTAACTTGCGATTGCGTTTCGCAATTGCTGCGGTGACGGTTGCTAAGTTGTGAATTTTATGCGGGATTTTCTTTTATAAATCTGTAACCATTCATAACAAAAACGTAAAAACCTTCAGCGACACTTTTGGCATAATTGAGAGTAGGGGTAAATTTTACCAATCAATGCAAATAGCTACTGAATGGGAATAATATAGACTCAATTAAGTAAGTAAATAATTAAAAAAATATGGATGTAAAAATTAGAATTTAAAGCCCTCTGCGCTAATATTGTAAAAATAAAACTTTATAAGTGAATTGGTGTCTACACGACACGATTCAATTGTTTTAAATTGCGGCATTTTAGACACAATTACGATCAATTCTAAAGTCTATCTTAATCCTGCTTATTTATGGGAAAAACTGAATCAAAACTTAATTAATTGCCTATAAACAAAAACACTAACACAGACAGAAGCTACAAATAGAGCAATTAATCTAGCACGGGAAAAGGTTATCAAAAGTGCAACGCAATTACATATTCATCAATTTAGCAGTCGCAATTGCTAGTTACGTAATAAGTGCAAGAGAACGTTCGAACGATAACTAGTGGATTTATTTAAATCGTCCATTGACGTTTCGCGTTTACACAGAGAATTATAGAATACCACTGTTCTGTTTCAGTCGCGTTCGCCAGTATTTTCTGCGTCATAAAGTACGAACGCTTTTGTTAAACTGGTGATATTTTTTATGTATTTATGCATGTGGAGTGTGAGCGGATAGAGTGATTCAGCCACACTGGTAATACTAATAAATCTGAGTATTTTGAAATTATCAAAAATCCTAACATTGACATTAAAAAAGTGAGGTGGAGGGTTCAGGGGGTCCGACCGGAATAACAATTTTTTTTCGGTCTGACTATGGGTTTTGCCGATCACTCGACTAGCTATAGTGACTAAACTATTGGATATATTTGGTTGATTTCTTGTATACAGACTGGAAACGTCATCAGATATACGTAGTTTAATTTATGTAATGTCATATTGTCGCCTCCACTTTCTACATTTGATGCCAGCACGTGCAAAATAATAACATACTGAGTACATAATCCAATGCAACGTGGTGTCATGGTCGATGACCGAATGAAATGCGGTCTGACATTGCAGAGTTCATAGTTGTATTCGAACAGCTCATAACATTACAATAATGAACTCTACTGGTTGACGCTCGCGTAATGCACTTACACTAGTTTTTAGAGATTTAAGATAATAAACTCTAATATTAAAGAAAAATAGACATAAAATCACGAGCACAAAACAGAACTAGTTGACAGCTGCATGTCATGACTGTAACTCAGCTGATTCTGTGCTTTAGGGAACCCACAGCATAGCGCTGATTTCAGAGGTTACCCGAAAAGGACGCACGGAGACAAAGTCTGGTTACTAACGATTTATTTATTCGATCAAAAAAAATTGCATAATGTAAGTGCTTGTGTGTATGAATAATGTGTAATTTTTGGGGCTTATAAATCCTCGCCCCTTTGGTGTTAGTTATAGACTATAATCATGTTAGGCTATCGGTTGGTAATTAACTAATAGAAACATCGATTTTAAAAAAACACGTTTTATGATCTTTTAGAATCATCAATTCATCATCATCTGCTTAGCCTTTTCCAAACTACGTTGGATTCAGCTACCAGTCTAACAGGATACAGCCAAGTAGTAGGTACTAGTACTCTACATCGAGCGACTGCCTAAATGACCTCCACAACCCAGTTAAGAATTGATGTTGCTAAAAGATCCTGGGTATCGTAATACGATATCCAGGATCTTTTAGGAACATTCGTTATTTAAAAAATATAAATTCCCTAAATAATAGCCTAATTGCATCTATTATGTCATGTATGCGATCAAAAAATCATTTGCCAACAGCGAGAACTCATTAAGCTTTTTAATTAAATTAACAGTGTCCATATGACGTGGCGCTGCAGAACATACGTGTTGGTAAGTGAATTTGCCCGAAAACCTGTATGTCAGACACAGAATAATACGTAGGCGTGTGGAAATACTGGGTGTGTATGTGCAAAGTGTGTGTAGGAATGAACACGAAATGGGTTAGGATTTTCTGTCATTGAAATGAGTTTTGAAAAATTCACTCTCTTTTTTTCTGTAGTACCTAGGTGGAAAATGAATACTGGACCAGAGTCTGTGGAGTACCTATCTAATCATAGAATATAATAAATAGTGAATAATTACAGTTCTACTTTAGATTAGATGTTCTCTTGCTTTTATACACCTACGTTTTATCCCCTGTGATCGAGCAAAACATTGGCCTAATACCGAGCGCAATTACTTCGCATCAGCATCCTTTAAAAGCCCGATAAATTAAATATTTTTCCACTCCTAGCAAAGAAGCAGTTACAATACCTAATTAAAACATACCTCATCCTAGCCACACTGCCGGGGTCGCGGGATTGTTCGAAAGAGTTACCGTGGCCCCGAAACGCAAAGGGCAAAGAAGGAACATGGATGGGTTTTAGTCAGTAAAAGTCTGACACTCCCTCTCGCTCAACGCACTGCCGGAGGGGTCATTTTGATTATTTCCCATCCTTAAAAAAATAAAAAAAAAATTGCCACACTAATCTCGTTTCATCTAATATTTGAGTAGTTTCTACATACGCGTCCCGTAGGCACTTGCATGCAGATGAAAGCCTGTGTGAGTGCACTGATCGCCTAATAATACAGATTCACAATTAGACACAGTAATTAGTCGTTCGCGAAATCAATGACGAAAGCTTTCGACATGGGTAACTATAATGTCCGAAATAAGTTGTTATTTCTTATTGATTTGTTACGATTGAGGAATAATTGGAGTAGGTACTTATTAGTGTTGTTGTGATGAGAAAATTGTTATTATTTTCATGACTAATTATCCATGCCTCGGAAAGCACGTTAAGCCGTAGGTCCCAACTGATATTCGAGGATCTTTGACAGTCGTAACGGGACGTTAGAAGTTCGACAACCAGTCTTACCAAGGGGTATCGTGTCTCCAAGTAACTGGGCTGTGGAGGTCGGATAGGCAGACCGACATGGGACAGTGAAGGATGGAATCCGACACCAATATAGCTGGGAAAAGGCTAGGCAGATGGCAGACGATGATAGTGATGCATTTTAGGAATAACGAATTTTCATTATTAGAGTACCTTGAGATTCAGGTGAGACGGAATGTCATCATTTGGGATACGTAGGTAATTTTCGTTTTTACGAAATTTACTAAATAGTTGCGATACATGCAAAATTTATTAATTAGTGCGAAAGGTTGTGTTTTCTAAACATTGCCACGAAATGTTGCAGGAAACCATTTTTTAAACGCAACAATTCGTGAGGTAAGTAAAAAGCCGAGTCAACAGTGTAGACACTGAAAGATATTTTAGTATCTACAATATTGTCATAAATTAACGAAGGCAAAAACTTAAGCAGGAAAACAGAAACAACCACCATATTAGCTGCAACATTTTTTTTTAACCGACTTCAAAAAAAGGAGGAGGTTCTCAATTCGGTTGTATGTTTTTTTTTTTTTTTTTTTTTTTTATTTTTTATGTTTGTTACCTCAGTACGCCGTCATTTATGAACCGATTTAAAAAATTATTTTTTTATTTGAAAGGACATACGTCCAGATTGGTCCCATTTTTGTCAAACTCCAGTTCTGATGATGGGATCCATGAGGAATTGAGGGAACTCCTCAAATATTATAGGCATACATATAGCAATTTTGGTATTTTCATTAACAACTCAAGCATTTGCATTCAGAAAGTATAATTTGGGGAAGTGGAACTGATGATGAAGACCACAGATGGCCATCGAAACTACTCAATGAAAAATATTTCACGGGTAGCGATTCGATTGCTTTAATATGGTTGCTAAGCAATTTATGATCGTCACAATGCGTATAGTAAAGTGGAGCTGATGGTGACTTCACCATCAGCTCAAGTTCTCCTGGTTCTTACCAAGAGAACTCCTCAACAATTAACGTCCCAGCATCGGGAAAAGCAATATTTTGTAACAGGTGATGAGCAGTTGACATTAGGGTTTGAAACGGTATGCTCTTAAGGTGGTCCCATTGTCACCAAGTCAGAGTCTGATGAAGGGATCCCATGAAAGTCGAGGAAAATCCTCTTTGGTAGGCATGTACAGTGTGTTAGTTGAACTCTCTCAAATCAAATGAAACCTATTGATGATTCAAGTGTTTGAGTCCGAGAGTCATCACTTACCTATAACTCCGACTTTTAATTAGCTGCAGTAAAATAACACTTCTTAATAACTCATTTCGGACTGCATTTAGAGATATGCATGTCAAATAAGTTTTATTTGTTACACTACTCTGTACTAGAAAAACAAGGTTTGGTTGATGGCCGCGAAAAAACAACAAGACGACAATTTCAGATGATGTTACAAAACCGATTTAGATTTTTTTTTTATTTAAAAGGATATACTTCCAGATTGGTCCCATTTTTGTCAAAATCCAGTTCTGATGATGGGATCCATAAGGAATTAAGGGAACTCCTCAAATATTATAGGCATACATATAGCAATTCTGGTATTTTCATCGACAACTCAAGCATTTGCATTCAGAAAGTATAATTTGGTGAAGTGGAACTGATGAAGGAGACTACAGATAGCCACAGGAACTCTTCAATGATTATAAGTATTTCATGGGTGGAGATAAGATATCTCGATTAAGATAGTTAAGCGACTATGACGAAGCAAATTTAAATAAATAGTTCTGACGAAACTGGTACTCTTGAGGGTGAAGATGGGACCATCCCATATAAACTTGTTCAAGTAGTTCTGATGAGTGGTTTTTGAGTTATCTTTATTAATAGGTACGTATTATTTCCAATTGTTGTAGGTATGTTGATGGTAATTATTCTGTACAACTTCCTGTCACTGTTATATATTTAGCAAGTAGTGGTATACGAATTGGTGTGGGGTAGGTACCACAACTCAAAAGTGAAAAATAAAAACTTTTTAACAAAAAAAACAACCGACTTCCAACAAAACACTACAAAGTGAAAAATAACTTTAATTTCAGAAGTCGGTGTCAAAAAACGAAAATGCAGAACCAACGACACCGACTTCCGAAATTAAAGTTATTTTTCACTTTGTAGTGTTTTGTTGGAAGTCGGTTGTTTTTTTTGTTAAAAAGTTTTTTTAATAATACCTATTAAGAAACTCAGTGAGTCCAAAGTCAATTGAAACTCGGCAATTAGCAAGCGTAGCGTCGGTATTCATTCATGATAGCTATTATGGCCACTTTCCTTGATTTTACTGAGTTAATTGAACTATTAATCGATTTTTGATATCGATTAATAGTTCAGTAACTATTATAGGAATAACTAGCAACTGCCCGCGACTTCGTCCGCGTTTCCCCGACCCACCCGGTCGCAACGCATCGCCTGCCTAGCGTATTAAATAACCTTTCTTAAGAATTGGGCTATCAAACAAAAACATATTTTTTCTTATCCGACTGGTACCTCCCGAGATTAGCACATTCAAACAAAAAAACAAAACCCAATCAAACTCTTCAGCTTTATTGATAAATGATAAATGATTTATTTTCTGTAAGTAGGTTTGTACACACAAACACTCTTACACGTCAATCATATTTTTTTAAACTATATGAGGTCGGCGTTTCCTATCTGACTATTCTGAGAAGAAAGGCGGAAACAAACTCAGAGGTTACAGTCTCTTTTAAAGTACAGACGTAATCTTGGTCAGATCATGTGAAGACCATGTAGATTGGTGTCTGAAATGGTCTTTTGAGGAAAGAACCACACAGATTGAGCGGACCTGTCCAGTCAGTGCAAGCATTTGTCAAAAATCGTGCAGCTCAACTCAGAAGTTGAGGAGCTCAACGATTCGACGAACAATACCAAAGAAAGGACATTTGGGTAGGCCGCGTAATTTACTCAAACTGCCAGATCATGATTAAAACTAACTAAGAAGGAAAACAGTAAAAAAGAAATGACCCACATAGTCCTCACATTCACAACAATTAAATAAAAAAATAAAAAAAACTTTACAAAGTAAATATTCATGTCATTGTATATATAAAAATCATCAATGTCAAAGTGTATATAAAAATTCGGGCATAATCTTTGAGGACCATGTCGATTGGTGTCTGAAATGGTATTTCGAGGAAATAACCACACAGATTGAATGGACCTGTCCAGTCAGTGCACTCATTTGTCAGAACCGTGCAGCTCAACTCAGAACTTAAGGAGCTCAACGATTCGACGAACAATACCAAAAACAGGGCATTTGGGTAGGCCGCATAAACTACTCAAACTGCCAGACCATGATTAAAACTGAAACAATGACCCACATAGTCCTCACATTCACAATAATTAAAATAATATAATACTTTATACAGTAAATGTACATGTCATTGTTAAAGAAAATAGATATTTTGAAAAAATAAAGTGTAAAATAGCAAAATGAAAAAAAAACAACAATTACAGTCTAAACCTATTGGAGCAGCTCAATCCCAAGCCTTTTTGTCCTCAGTATAGTCTTTTATAGTATAATAGGCTTTTTATATTATTACCCCCTTACTAATAAACGTATTATATCAGATGAATAGTTCCACACCAATTTCTCTCTTTCAGTCGTCAGTAATTTGATTTTCGAAAGAAGAAGACAAAGTGTTGTGTAATTATAACGTTTATTAGTAAGGGGGTTAGTATAGAATATACATATATATTGTAATTTGATATATAATAGACATTGTTGCATCTGTGTCTCTGCAGACACACTAGTGCACTATAAATATCTCCCTCGTCAATGGCTAGGTCTCTGATGTGACCGTAGCTACCTAATAACAAACTTCGTGTTGCTCTTTAAATTCCGGACCATTTTTGCTGTAACTCAAAATATCCACGTCCTCCTAAATGCCACCAAAGTGAGAAAAACTATCAATCATTCTCAAACAAAGTCCACTATCTTTCCAACTTAAATTCGCAACTAGTGTCCTCACGTGGCCTCGAACAACATCTTAACGTTCCCAAGAAAAATAAAAGCATAGTCAAAAAAACATCAAAATCTCATTAGTTCCATTTCATGCCGAGACGACACTACGGAAGCTGTATAACTAATGTACAGTAATAAACAGAGACGGAGGAATGTCGTATTTCTTTTTATAACTTCTCTGTACCATCCATTTTCTGGTTTAAAAGGTAGGTATCTACTGAGTGGCGACGTGAAAACAGTTGGTATTACTCGATGTTAGTGCTGACGTAAAATACTTGGGGAGTTATAGCCGAATTGAGGTTGTGTGCCGAATGTACTGTTGTTACGTACCATATTAGGATTGTAAACTCTTTTTAGATAATGTGTTTGAGAGTACTCGCTTTTGATGTTTGATGTTTTGTATTTTTATTTTGTTTTTTGACATCGCTATGCAATGATATTTTAACCATTCGGCGTTTTTGTTATTCGGCGACAGGTCTCATGCGGCGCGTGACTAAAACCAACCGTGAAAATGCTCAGTCGCAGGCGATCGCCCGCCACAAAAAGGTCGATATTTTGATGCAAAATGAACTAGTCACCTGCGATTTTTATCGACCTGTGTAAAAGGGGTGGCGATTCGGCTTGTGAGGCGATTTGGTAATCGATCAGCCGCACGGCGAAAATCGACCTTGTGTAAATCTTCCCATTACACTTTAATCTTGAGCTGGTTTAGTGTACGGAGTTTTAATAGAAGAAGAGGCCAGATTACTGCTGGTTTTGTGCTGACGTACGGCCTACCGGACTAAAGGTCTGTTCAAACCTAAGCGGTATTCGCTGCCGCTGTGGGTAGAAGTGCATACCGCGCGGATTTCGCTCAGGTATTTAATATCAAGTTTCGCGGCTAGGGCGGAATTGTGGGTGCCATAGTGCCGCATAGGTATTGTAACGCTTGTTGGGCGAAACCTCGAACTCGGATTCTATCCACATAGATAGCAAAATACGCTTTGGTGTAAACAGTAATATTACCACATACCCCCTCGATTTTCTCTACCGCAGACGGTTTAAATAGGCCTTTAGTTCTTATTAAAACCAGAAGAAGCCACAGGTGCTTGTGTAGAAGTCTAAACCTATAAGCTCTTTCAGATCACCAAGTAACTTAAATTCAATAACACAAAAGGTGTTTTACCAGTTTTTTAGTAAATGCGTAGGCAGGGTAATAGAATTATAGGCTTATCGCCTGCCTAAGGAACTAAAGAAACTATTACCAAAGACTGCGAAGAGTAGTCTTGTAAAGCTGGCTCAAAATACCTATAGGTATTCCGATGTTTACCTAATTTTTGTTGTCTATTAAAACGTTGTCACGTAAACTACAGAAACCATGATAGAACTTCATATTCGCAAACCGTCTGGGTCTGACTAAGGCTTAAAAGTAGAAAAATATAGCCTTGGTTTTGTGGCTACAGTGTTTAAAGACTAAGACCTCGACATTTCGGTCAGGTAAATGGAATTCTCGTGCTCGGCCGGCACGGTATCGTGCTTGTCTGTTTAAATTTGCACAGGCGGAGTATCGTCCGCTCCCAGCGAACTTTTCACTACTTTCGACGTAAACCCCACTTGATTTTTCTAATCCAACTTTATATGATACTAGTAAAGAACGAGGAAGTTCTTTATGAATCATTTTGACATATTAATCAAATTAGTGTCTCTCTACTTTTCATCTGTGTCAAATGATGTTTAGGTTAATTCGCCCAGAATTCGTTTCTAATCCGTGCGACCAGAAGTTTAAATAAACTGTCTTGTGAGCATGATTTGATTTGGATATTTTCAACACCAGTGTTTTTCGGCGCTGTTTAAAAGCTTCTTCTCGGGAAAGTAACTATTTGCGTCTAAACGATTATTAGTTCATTTATTTTCTAATTTATGTTAAAGGTATTTTGTTTCAACCTTTTTTCGTTTTTATTTTAATGTTTATCAGTGGAAACTTATAAATGGCCTTCAATTTCATATTTTTTAAGTGCACTGTATAGGTTAGCTGTAAATTTCCCAAATAAAATAAAATAAATGTGAGCCTTCTATTTGTAGTCATTATGTGTACCTACTTCAGCATGATAATCGAACAAATAAATAACAAATTAAAAAAACGGTCAAGTGCGATTCGTACTCGCGCATCGAGGGTTCCGTACAAATTTGTAGGTAAGTATGTAACTACTACAGTTTCTGGATTTTTTTCTTTACTTGTGCTACATGACATTGCTTCTTGCCAAATTTCATGATTCTAGGTCAATGGGAAGTACTACCCTATAGGTTTTGATTCCCTTGCGAGTGTCAAAATATGCGGCATAAACGGAACATAAACGCCCGTTTATTTTGATTAGGTACGTTGACTTCGAAGTTAGTTATTTTTTTTTATTTGCTATTAATTTCAACTTGATAACTGCAGGCGTTCCTGAGAAAAAGGGTCTTGGCAGATGGACAGACAGACGGACCACGAACTGATCGTATAAGGGTTACGTTTTTCCTTTTGTTATAAGGAACCCCAAAAATATTGAAAGGAACCGATGGATGGATCGTGTGATAATAATACTGTTAGAAAGGGGGCGAATACTGAGATGACGGTTGATTGAGATTTATAGATGAAGAAGACATGCTGTGCGCCGTCCCCAAATAATGAGAATAAGACCAAGAGCAAGATGATGACTCATTTTCTTCTTCACGGGGTTTTTTTTTTACTGACTTAACACTTTGTTGACCTTTTTAATGTTAAGACCTTGTTGCAGTGCCTTAATTTTGTAGGTAGGTAGGTACCTACATGGTAACTTAATTCAATTATTTGTTAAAGAGGCATGTAATGACAGACTTAATTAAAAATATACCATACATTAATTAATGAGCTCATACATTGATTGAATTCATTGAACTTTTTTTTGTTTTTGAACAGTTACGAGAAAATACCTTTTCGCCGGCATGAATAAGCTAAATTCTTGGTAATACTGCCAGTGTCCGCAACAGTTTGCATGAGTTTAAATTAACTAACATGACAGACATTTTGCATTAAAATCTTGTGTTCGCAGAAGTGTCAAAATCGTGTGACATCCTGGCTTCCAGTTAAAAACAGGAGTATCCATTACACAATTTATTCAAGTACATAGGATTAAATAACTACTCTCATCGATTTTTTGTGTCCACAGACACAGGTGCACTCCCTCTCCCCTCACAAGGTTGCTATGGCATTCTAGCTACACATGGGCTTTTGTGATGGGCTTTATAGGCCATAATCATATTGTTTAAATTTAGATATTACTAGCTGCACCCCACGGTTTCGGCCGCATAAGTATCGATCCCGTGAGAATATCGGGATAAAAAGTATTCTATGTGTTAATCCTGGTTATAAACCATCTGTGTGCCAAATTCCATCCAAATCCATTCAGTAGTTTTTGCGTGAAAGAGTAATAAACATTCATCCATCATCCATCCTTACAAATTTTGGCGTTTATAATATTAAGGAAGGATAAGGTTTAAGGGATAAGGATTATAGTAAGATAGGAAGTAGGTTAGGATAAATAACAATTTTTTTCGTTAAGTTTACATTTAAGTGGATTGAATTCATATTCCTCACACTAGGATTCCCTGTATTGTGAGATCCAGGCTCCTTCGTTCCGTTAACAATTTTATATTAAAACAAAAAAAAAAAATATGGTTAAAAGTCAATCAAGATCTAAAGTCATTTACTCAAACTTGGCTGAGAATCGACACTTTTTTAACGTCAAAATTACATAGAACAGTCCTCCGAAACGCCCGCCCTTCACCATTTCTTAATTCTTTCGCTAGGAAGATGGAGTGCCGCAACAAACTCCCCAGCAGCACAGCGGTCTGTAGGTACAGTTAGAAAAACTTGAATCTATACAATAGTAAGTAATTAAAATTACGAATAAAATAAGTATAAAAAGAATGTGTGCATTGTGTCAGTTGTTAATACCGATCCAGCCTGTCCCTTGCTGTCCTCTTCCAGCGACGCCCTGAGCCGAGGTCCGAACCCCGCAGGGGGTTACCCTTAGCGCTGTCGCTTAGTTTTTAAGTTATTGTTTGCCCTGGCTGGAGGCCTTAATTCGAGGCATCCACAGGAAAGTCCGGTTACGAAGTAGCCATCCTCATAAAGGATGAACTGCGAGATGCCATAGATAAAAAAAACAAAAAAATTGTCAGTTGTGTTGGTGTTGTAAGAGTGTCTGTATGTTTAAATTTGCTTAATCAGTGTGAATTTACGTAAAACATACCTAACCCTATGTAAGCAATGAAAATAACTACTAAAACACAAAAAACCAATCAAGCAGATAGCATTTACGAAATAAAATAACGGAAAAATAAATATTAACAAAGACAAGTAATTAATATTAGGCAATTCCTTGAAGAGAAGAAAAATGTTTAATCTTATGTCAAAGTAAGTATAGTGAATTGTGATTATTTTGCTCGACTGGCTGCTGCTGAAAGAATTCCACAGGGATTAATTACCTGAAACGGCTTTTGTAACTCCTTTGTCTAAACGAGAGGCATTCCTAAAGAAACCTTTCAAGATTTAATTGAAATGCTTAGATAACCCAGAGACACTGATGTGGGATGAAATTATTTCTTTTATGTGCTACATGGCTACAATGTGTGTTTTTAATTTAACTGTAATCTGTCTTTAATTATGTGGATTGGAATGTTGTCTTTTTGATATATGTTAGATGCCGAATGGCTGACTGGTTTTTCGATGAAGGAATACTGTTTCTTTTTTTTGTGACCAAAAGTTATGTAGTGAACAAAACTAATCGATAGTATATTGACATAACAAAGCATCACGCCTGTAGTCACCGAAAGGTTCGACAGAGGTGTATCGATAGCACAGACACATTTCTCCAGTTATGTTTAAGTCTCATGTAATAGGGGGCCAGCCTATTGACACCAACTGGCCACAAATCCAGATTCCGGGCTGCTACCGAGAAATTATGAATGGAAAAACCCAATTACAGTTTGTCATACTTACTTGGGAATCAAACCAGGACCTCATACTCAGCAGAAGCGCTTGCGACCACTAGACCACCGAAGCATCAATCGATACAAAATCTTGTTTTATTGAAACATAGTGTCCGAATAAGATAATTATTTATTTATTTAAATGTGTAATTAAAACGGCTTAAGAGGAAATGCGGTCGGAGAGACTTTTTTGAAAAAGCCTAAGTAAAAAGTCGTAATTCAAGGTTTGGGTCTCGCCTATTTCCGCCTCTAATATTGAATCAATTTAAAAAATATTTCATAAACTGAATAAGAAGGATATTTACTATGTCCTTATTTTTTTTTCATTAGTAATTGTCAAATTTGTACACTAGGCCTCTGTTCACAGCGGTGTAAATCGGCATTTTTTGAGGGTTCCAGTGCTTATAAAAATAATTTATCATCAAAAAGGAAAACATTGGGACGTACAAGTAGTTAATATTTATTATTCTGTAAAAAATAATAGGTTTATATGGTAATTACCCAAAAAGAAAACAGGCGAAACACTCGTTTCTATGGAGAAACGACCACCCGCATTTCCTCTTAAAACCAATTACACAAATTGAAGACACAGTTTGTATCTATATAAATAAAACAAAGTCGGGTTAGTTACACCATTTATAACTCGAGAACGGCTGGACCGATTTTTATGATCTTTAATTTGTTGGATTTGTCTCTGCCCCGAATAGCAGAATAACTATAAAAACGGGAAAAATTTACCAAGTAAAAAAATATGAAGATTGTTCATTTTCTCATACATTAATTCTTATTGATTCTGAGGCGGTAACAAGTTTGCCGGGTCAGCTAGTATACACATAAAAGAAGAAATATAAAATCATCGAGTAAAAGTTAACAACACTTTCATACATCCCTCTCACAGTACTTCTGACATGCCGACAAAATCTTCATCCATTCGTCCGCAAACAGACCGTTTGTTGGATTATAGTCAAAGAGATCATTAAGTGCGGCCAGAGTACGTGGTACTGGGGACTTAGCACGCGCAAACTGGCTTGGAGGCACAGCAAACAGCCTGTGCTTTCTGCCGCGGCAAAAAAGCGAGCCAGCACAGCATGTAGATCAGGCGCGTCAATAGTGCCACGGAGCGTCTTACAGACTATGGTGAGCCGGTAATAATAATTGAGGTACCAATGAAATAATTTCCTCAAAATGGGTCACGCCGCAACTAAAACGGAACAAATTTTTACGGCTCTCCGCTGTTGCGCCAAGGGCACGGTAATTAAACAGGGTATATATCATTCCTTTATATCTGTAGGGAATTAGTTGCCCAGTTCAACAACTGAACGTTTATTACCAGCCAGCAATAAATTACAAAACGTATACATAATCAGCCCCCACTGTTCATTTACCAACAAAATTATTCACGCAAATTGAGAAAAGATAAAAATTAATTACTAGGCGAAAAAGAAACGCGGGAATCCAGTTCGCCCCTAAATAAATGAGTGCTTAAAAGAAACAAATAAAAGGAAGGGCATAAAAAGAGCTGCATATTGTGAAACGCTCGCAGTCAATGGTTAACCGTAGTGTTTTACTGAAAACGAGTATTCGCCCGCCATTGGAACTCAGGAGCTTCTGAATGGAAAACGAAACAAATCCAATCAGCCGCAAACATTCCAGCTGCAGCTGAAAATGTTGTTACATTTTAAAATTTCCACTTCTATTTGAAGCGTCTTTAACAAATTAATGAGATTATTTGAAAAGCTGTTTTTCGGTTCACATGCATACCTAGGTATTGGCGGCTTACAACTCGCGTAACAAGTTTTGATCTGTCAAGTTTGAATAAATAGATTTTTTTTTGAATTTTTTAAGATTATGGAGTCATTTTCATAATAATTTTAACGCAACCTAAACATGAACATTTGCGAACTTATGTATTTTCACTACCCATGATGGTTCTGTCATTTTATTTCTTTAAAGAAAGTTTTGTTTTTGTAAATTGGTGCCTTGTATATAATAAAGGTATATATTTACGAACCTAATTTGCTATAGTTTCATTGTGCGGTGATGTGTTGTCTTATTACTTTAGTGTGCACCAAATAAACGGTTTGACAATCTATCTCTTTTGATATAAAGTGTGTATATTTATATTAAAGTTATAGTGTCACTTTATTTCTTTAAAATAAGTTTTATTTATATAAATTGACACTTTGTATTTTCTTCATATTCATGTAGCTAATTAGTTATTTTTTAATTCTGCATTTGTGTGTTGTGCTATTTACTTTTGCGTGCACCGAATACTGGCTTATCTAACTGTCTATCTCTGTTTTAACTTGTATTTGCGATATCCATAGACAAAATGACAGCGAAACCTTTATATCTACGTCAGTAGGTACATTGTGCATGTACTGTCACAGGTGTGAAAGCATAATTTATCATTTAAAGGCTCACCTTCACAATCCCATTTAGAATCTAACTATTAATAAATTATTATCGAACGCTCTATGGTTCTGACTAAGAATATTATAATAAAGCTGAAGAGTTTGTTTGTTTGAACGCGAAAAATAAAGTAATAGCGCGGGCAGGCGATGCGATGCGACGCGGTGTGTCGGGGTAACAAGAATTTCAGGCAGACGAAGTCACGAACAAGAGCTAGTCTATTATAAGTATGAGCAGGTGGATAAATAAAATCCAATTTAAACTATGAAAAGAGTTTGTCACAAAAAAAAATATATAAAAACGGAGTTGTTTTTGGAAAATTTTGTGTCTCCTATCTATCTTCGTTACATATATTCAGATTTTTTATTAACATATACAGGAACTTCAGAAAGCTATACGAAAGCTTTGTGAATCTTGAATTCGTATCTACATTAAAGTCCGTTATATTAATAAACAATAAAGTTATAAAATAAACTAACAGAACTTTAATAGCAACTGGTTTAACATTTCCTACAAACAATGATAGGCATTAATTTTGTAACGCCAACTCTAAAGTTCATAAAGTATTTCTAAGTTTGTTTACTTAGGGCTGATTTTTTAAACGCCAGATAATTTTGTCGGAGGAATAATTTTTAATTTTTGACAGTTCTTCTTAGCCTTTGTGTAGAAAACATGTCAAACTGTCATATTTATTCTTCAGTTAAAAGTTATCTGACTATTGAAAAAATTGCCTTTAATTAAATTTCCCATTGATTAACGAGTAAAACACAAAATTGAGATATTGTACAAATAATTACTTTCGTGCCATTTCAGTTCGCACTAATTGTGTCTGTTAAAAAAAAAAAACTATGTTGGCGATTAGGGCTAAGTCCGCTGCAGCCTATTTCTCCCGCAAGTTTTTCGCGTCTGCTAACAAGTGTAAAGAAACGGAAAAAATGGCGTCACGACGTCTTTTTCGTCACTCGTTTTATAAACAGATAAAGTTTGAAATAAGGCCCATTTGGATCCCTTTAAAGTTGTGAAAAGTTTCTAGTAGGAGCGCTCGCGGGCGATACCGGTGCAAATTTAAAGTATGTATTACTAGCGCCGCAAACCGTGAGCGGGGCGAGCATGAGAATTCCATTACTGGTGCTGAAGTGACACGTTCGCCGCGTAACCTCGTCGACATCGCGCCGCCCAGGGACGCATCACGTAACTTGCGATTGCGTTTCGCAATTGCTGCGGTGACGGTTGCTAAGTTGTGAATTTTATGCGGGATTTTCTTTTATAAATCTGTAACCATTCATAACAAAAACGTAAAAACCTTCAGCGACACTTTTGGCATAATTGAGAGTAGGGGTAAATTTTACCAATCAATGCAAATAGCTACTGAATGGGAATAATATAGACTCAATTAAGTAAGTAAATAATTAAAAAAATATGGATGTAAAAATTAGAATTTAAAGCCCTCTGCGCTAATATTGTAAAAATAAAACTTTATAAGTGAATTGGTGTCTACACGACACGATTCAATTGTTTTAAATTGCGGCATTTTAGACACAATTACGATCAATTCTAAAGTCTATCTTAATCCTGCTTATTTATGGGAAAAACTGAATCAAAACTTAATTAATTGCCTATAAACAAAAACACTAACACAGACAGAAGCTACAAATAGAGCAATTAATCTAGCACGGGAAAAGGTTATCAAAAGTGCAACGCAATTACATATTCATCAATTTAGCAGTCGCAATTGCTAGTTACGTAATAAGTGCAAGAGAACGTTCGAACGATAACTAGTGGATTTATTTAAATCGTCCATTGACGTTTCGCGTTTACACAGAGAATTATAGAATACCACTGTTCTGTTTCAGTCGCGTTCGCCAGTATTTTCTGCGTCATAAAGTACGAACGCTTTTGTTAAACTGGTGATATTTTTTATGTATTTATGCATGTGGAGTGTGAGCGGATAGAGTGATTCAGCCACACTGGTAATACTAATAAATCTGAGTATTTTGAAATTATCAAAAATCCTAACATTGACATTAAAAAAGTGAGGTGGAGGGTTCAGGGGGTCCGACCGGAATAACAATTTTTTTTCGGTCTGACTATGGGTTTTGCCGATCACTCGACTAGCTATAGTGACTAAACTATTGGATATATTTGGTTGATTTCTTGTATACAGACTGGAAACGTCATCAGATATACGTAGTTTAATTTATGTAATGTCATATTGTCGCCTCCACTTTCTACATTTGATGCCAGCACGTGCAAAATAATAACATACTGAGTACATAATCCAATGCAACGTGGTGTCATGGTCGATGACCGAATGAAATGCGGTCTGACATTGCAGAGTTCATAGTTGTATTCGAACAGCTCATAACATTACAATAATGAACTCTACTGGTTGACGCTCGCGTAATGCACTTACACTAGTTTTTAGAGATTTAAGATAATAAACTCTAATATTAAAGAAAAATAGACATAAAATCACGAGCACAAAACAGAACTAGTTGACAGCTGCATGTCATGACTGTAACTCAGCTGATTCTGTGCTTTAGGGAACCCACAGCATAGCGCTGATTTCAGAGGTTACCCGAAAAGGACGCACGGAGACAAAGTCTGGTTACTAACGATTTATTTATTCGATCAAAAAAAATTGCATAATGTAAGTGCTTGTGTGTATGAATAATGTGTAATTTTTGGGGCTTATAAATCCTCGCCCCTTTGGTGTTAGTTATAGACTATAATCATGTTAGGCTATCGGTTGGTAATTAACTAATAGAAACATCGATTTTAAAAAAACACGTTTTATGATCTTTTAGATTCATCATCATCTGCTTAGCCTTTTCCAAACTACGTTGGATTCAGCTACCAGTCTAACAGGATACAGCCAAGTAGTAGGTACTAGTACTCTACATCGAGCGACTGCCTAAATGACCTCCACAACCCAGTTAAGAATTGATGTTGCTAAAAGATCCTGGGTATCGTAATACGATATCCAGGATCTTTTAGGAACATTCGTTATTTAAAAAATATAAATTCCCTAAATAATAGCCTAATTGCATCTATTATGTCATGTATGCGATCAAAAAATCATTTGCCAACAGCGAGAACTCATTAAGCTTTTTAATTAAATTAACAGTGTCCATATAACGTGGCGCTGCAGAACATACGTGTTGGTAAGTGAATTTGCCCGAAAACCTGTATGTCAGACACAGAATAATACGTAGGCGTGTGGAAATACTGGGTGCGTATGTGCAAAGTGTGTGTAGGAATGAACACGAAATGGGTTAGGATTTTCTGTCATTGAAATGAGTTTTGAAAAATTCACTCTCTTTTTTTCTGTAGTACCTAGGTGGAAAATGAATACTGGACCAGAGTCTGTGGAGTACCTATCTAATCATAGAATATAATAAATAGTGAATAATTACAGTTCTACTTTAGATTAGATGTTCTCTTGCTTTTATACACCTACGTTTTATCCCCTGTGATCGAGCAAAACATTGGCCTAATACCGAGCGCAATTACTTCGCATCAGCATCCTTTAAAAGCCCGATAAATTAAATATTTTTCCACTCCTAGCAAAGAAGCAGTTACAATACCTAATTAAAACATACCTCATCCTAGCCACACTGCCGGGGTCGCGGGATTGTTCGAAAGAGTTACCGTGGCCCCGAAACGCAAAGGGCAAAGAAGGAACATGGATGGGTTTTAGTCAGTAAAAGTCTGACACTCCCTCTCGCTCAACGCACTGCCGGAGGGATCATTTTGATTATTTCCCATCCTTAAAAAAATAAAAAAAAAATTGCCACACTAATCTCGTTTCATCTAATATTTGAGTAGTTTCTACATACGCGTCCCGTAGGCACTTGCATGCAGATGAAAGCCTGTGTGAGTGCACTGATCGCCTAATAATACAGATTCACAATTAGACACAGTAATTAGTCGTTCGCGAAATCAACGACGAAAGCTTTCGACATGGGTAACTATAATGTCCGAAATAAGTTGTTATTTCTTATTGATTTGTTACGATTGAGGAATAATTGGAGTAGGTACTTATTAGTGTTGTTGTGATGAGAAAATTGTTATTATTTTCTTGACTAATTATCCATGCCTCGGAAAGCACGTTAAGCCGTAGGTCCCAACTGATATTCGAGGATCTTTGACAGTCGTAACGGGACGTTAGAAGTTCGACAACCAGTCTTACCAAGGGGTATCGTGTCTCCAAGTAACTGGGCTGTGGAGGTCGGATAGGCAGACCGACAAGGGACAGTGAAGGATGGAATCCGACACCAATATAGCTGGGAAAAGGCTAGGCAGATGGCAGACGATGATAGTGATGCATTTTAGGAATAACGAATTTTCATTATTAGAGTACCTTGAGATTCAGGTGAGACGGAATGTCATCATTTGGGATACGTAGGTAATTTTCGTTTTTACGAAATTTACTAAATAGTTGCGATACATGCAAAATTTATTAATTAGTGCGAAAGGTTGTGTTTTCTAAACATTGCCACGAAATGTTGCAGGAAACCATTTTTTAAACGCAACAATTCGTGAGGTAAGTAAAAAGCCGAGTCAACAGTGTAGACACTGAAAGATATTTTAGTATCTACAATATTGTCATAAATTAACGAAGGCAAAAACTTAAGCAGGAAAACAGAAACAACCACCATATTAGCTGCAACATTTTTTTTTTAATACATAGTTCTTGTAATGACTATGCAAACAAATGCGTGACTTTTTTTTTATGTAAAATAAATGGATTATTCATCTTTGGGATCCGCCTTGGAATTTTGTATTTTGAGACACGTATTTTGTGACACAAGCCTGCTCTCGGTGAGAGGGAGGTGGGCCGTAATCCACCACTCAGGCCCAGTGCGGGTTGCAAACGGTGAAGGAAAACATCGTGAGGAAACCGGTATGTCCTAGAACCGAAAATTCCAAAACATGTGACATATACCAACCCACACTAGGCCCGCGTGGGGGATTATGGCCCACTCCCTCTCACTGAGAAGAGGCCGGTATCCCAGCAGTGGGAACATTTTAGACTGATTATGCTTATAAACGTTGCTTATAGGTAAAAGACGTTTATAAATGCTAAAAAATGTATGGTTAAATAACCGCTAATCATTACTTAACTATAAGCAATGTTTATAAATAAACCTCATGATCCTGGTAGATTGTGTAAAATACATACTAACCTTACATATAATAAAGAAATCTCAATGTTTTGTCAAGCCATGAAAACCGTGCGAAGCAGGGACGGGACGCTAATTTTTCAATAAAAAAAAAAGCAAATCCGTCTATATATGACGGAGTTATGCCCGAACATAAGCATAAATAAACATCCAAATTGAGAACCTCCTCCTTTTTTGAAGTCGGTTAAAAAGATAAACGGAACTAAGTCCAGTCTTCACGGTCCACGAGTAGGTGTTACTTTTTAAGCGTTCTTTTGTTTCTCTCATTATAATAGAGTGGACATAAAACAACAATCAAATGGTAGACAAAAGAGGAGATAATTGGTTCTCTGTACAAACCTATGTAGTGCACGTTCGCTGTTCCCGCACAGAAACGACGTGGCGAGCTCATAAAACCTTATCTGTACCCTTAGGGGAGCGTTGCCATTGATTTTGCTACTTGCCTGTTTTAGAGATTTTCGGGCGAGTGATTCTTTTTTATAACATTTTTCTGTAATATGCCATCGATACGTTAAGAAGAGATTTAAAAATCATGGAAGATATTATATTTAATACAGTGTAGGTGCATTTAGATTAGATTTTCCTGATCTGGACCCTGAATGAGTCAAACGGTGCATTGAATTTGTAGGTGTGTGAACGAAGTCGCAATCAGTCTGTTGATCATCCGTTACCTATTATATAAAAGCGAATTGATCTCCATTGAGTAAGCTTACACGTAATTATGGTCCACTTTAAGGACTGCGTGTGGAAACCAATCACAATAACATAGAGGCATCCACACACACAGGCAAGTTGCGCTACCGCCGCACTTGCCTCAGGCCAGGCCTATAACAATATGGCCCCGCAATGAACGTGTCCGTATTGACGGGCACCGTTTGAAATGGCGAGCTTTAAGGGCCATGCTCGTAACCTACCTACCGCGACCCCTGACAAGGATGTAATGAGTACCCACAGAACTAAGAAGTAAGCTTTTGAAGGATGTTTATTTCGTAATGTGCCTAATAAACCTATGCATATAGCAAGCACAAAAAATAAGTATTTCTGTTAATTCAGTTTTAAGGTTTAGTATAATCAATAAATAACGTACGGCTTGGTAAGTATTTAATTGATTCTACTGAGATGAACAAACTCATAAACACTGGACAAATGCGAGTAAGACTCGTGCTCTGAGGGTGCCGTCTCAAAGCTGTGCCCGGCTACCTGAATTTACCAATTCCGGATTGAAGGACAAACTTAACTTTGAAGTCGTTTTTTTTTTGTTGTAACACAGATGCTTATGGAGACAGCCACACAAAATAAGATGCTCTCAACTTATGGAACAGGCATTTTCTAATGATGATGAGAAGAATAATTCGCTAAGTCAAAGCGTCATTTACTTCGTTAATTATAATTTAATTATTAACAGCAACATTGATTCACAGCGGTCTTCTTGTACTTGGGAAAGATGCAGGCTAAAATTACTGTTATTTAGTTGTGTTACGTTGCAATGATTCTCACCATCATCATCATCATTTCAGCCGAAAGACGTCAATAGTCCGTGGACGTGGACATATGCCTGGGAACCAAGCACCTGATTCTAATATCAATGCAATGATTCTAATAGGTAAAGAATAGTTACTGTCAGGCTAAAATCAAAATAAGTCTCAAATTAAACTACCGCTAACGGCAGGTATCAGCGGTAGTCTAATTTGAAACTTTTTTACCTTCTCAATCAAAATAAGTGCACCTATGAAAGCAACTATTTTAGTATTACTATTAAACTTTTCTTTTAGTCACGTGCGTTCTTTAAAATTTATGACAAATCACGAAAATTCATTGCGGTGTACCTACGTATATGTTTCAAAACACTTACGAGTTCACAAAAACCACCTAAACGCTACGGATGCGGTTCACAATGTCAATGCTGTGAATTCTAATTTCTGAAAAGCTGCATGGCTTTGAAAATACTAGTCGCAACGAACCTCTTAAAACACACCCAGACTAGTCAAGTCAACTCGCCCGTTCAAACGCGCCAACGCGTCGGGGATTGAAGTACCAGCAACAATGACGGTCTTTGGCTTTTGTAATACTTTATTATGTGCCGGCAAAGATCCCCTGACAAAACTTTATTGGAACATCGAGTATGAACACTCGGCCTGATATGAGACACTAGTTATAATAGATTGGCATTATTCGATAGATTTTCATGACTTAAGCCTTATAGAGTTACAAGCTTCTGTCCGCGACATTTTTTTTTACAAATTTCCTATTCCCCAGACCCACCCCGTCGCATTGCATCGCCTGTCCGCGGTAATACTTCGTTTTCGAAAACTGTAAATTTGTAGTTACATTAATAATATCCCGTGATAAACTATTTAAATACCTACAAATTTGTACGGAACCCTCCGTGTGCGAGTCCGACTCGCACTTGACCAGTTTATTTTTTTAAACTTCAATTCGGGATTGGTTACGTTTGTTGCTATAACTGCCGGTTTATTCTGTAAAAATCTCACCGTGAAAACTTAGGTGAAGTCAGCTGTCCATAGTATCAATCATCTCTAGCATCAGGTGGAATGACAGCTCACTTCAAGTTGACTTCACCTAAGTTTTCACAGTGAGATTTTTACAGAATAGGTCGGCTGTTACATAAACTTATATCAGCAGGAGACTAAAAAAAATACACCAAAAAAAAGTAAAAAAAAAGTATGGGTGCTGTAAAACAAAAAAACCGGCCAAGTGCGGATTGGACTCGCACACGAAGGGTTTTGTACCACCATACAATATTGAACACTTCATATAAAATAACGGCAAAAAAATCACATTTCTTGTATGGGAGCCCCCCTTAAATATTTATTTTATTCTGTTTTTAGTAATAGGGTTCCGTTTTACCCTTTGGGTACGGAACCCTAAAAACTACCATGTCTACCTATACCAAATACCACAGAAATATTCTTCAAAGTGAAAATCTTCTATATATTTTTTTTTTTTTAGTTGGGTAATGACGAAACTGCCGGTCGATTCTGTTAGAATCTCACCGTGAGAAGTTAGGTGAAGTGAGCTGTCATTCCATCTGATGCTATAGGGATTTACACGAATGACAGCTCACTCCACGCTTACTTCACCTAAGTTTTCACGGTGAGATGGTTACAGAATCGCACTGCTTATGATAAGAATTGACACTAATGACATCTCACTTTAAGCTCACTTCACCCGAGTTATCACGGTAAGATATTTACAGAATAGCATATGAAATTAGTCACTGTCATAATATTGTATTTATATGGCAACGAACGATATTTCGTCGACGTCGAGTCGAGTGCACTTCCTACTGTTGACCTGTTATTTTGGGTTCAATACATCGGAACGATACTCACTATGCGATTCTGATTGGGTGCTTTTAACATCTATACTTTTTTTTTTTAAAACCCTCTAACTGATTCCGATTCGTATTACGGATCTAGCTACCTAGGTATAACATAACAAAACATCACGCATATTTCCCTGAAGGGTTAAACAGGGGACGTAGGTATCTGGAAGGAGCATTGTTTATAGTTTCCTATTTCAGTCATGAACTTTTTGACATCACAATCATCTTACTTATAGATTAAACTGTCGTTTATACTCTGTCTAGCTTTTCCCGCGGCTGTGCTCGCGCGGATGTCGGAAAACATAATGTGGGAGCGTCCACCGGAAGAATAATAAGAGAAATAATTCAGTAATTCATTGTTTTTTTTTTAATAATCTGTTAGTTACGCAGTGCATGCTTTTTGTCCGGCTCTCTTCTCTAACTTTATCTGATCTTTAACAATCATCGCCATATCGCCATCGCCAATAAACACAAATTTTAAAGAATATTATTATATATTACTACTAGACCTTCCTCATGAATCACTCCGTCGGTTGGTGAAAACCGTTCTAGTGTGTTTAATACATATCTAGTGATGCAATACCTATTTTCAATCAACCCAATAAAAAACCCCAAATTTCAATTTTCCATAACCACCCCGTGTGAACCGACTAGCTTGTTACATCCACCATCGACTGGTCATTCCTCCTACTGTCGCCATGTAGTCTAGTCGAAGACGATATAATGTCACACTCCAGTGCAATCGCAAAGGTAATCTCGACACTTAACTTACTTATTGAACCCTGTGGGCCTAGCACGAACGCACGGAGTATATACACATACCCAACGTAAATTCGATCTATCATAAAATTTAAAATCAAAATATTACACAGAATATTGTGTTTTAAGACTGTTCATATCTATGGGTGATAATAGTGTGCTTGTTTCAAAAATAAAATAAAAAATGCTATAAAAATCGTTAAAATTGACGTTACATTTACGTCGTCGGAAAACATTGTGAAGAAACCGGCATGTCATAGAACCTAAAATTCGAAGACATGTGACATCTAGCAACCCGCACTGGGCCCGCATGGTGGATTACGGCCCACTCCCTTTCACAGAGAGGAGGCCTGTAATATATACTAGCAGTGGGAACATCATAGGCTGATTATGCTTTTGCTCGTCGCACGTTCCTGCTAGGGCCCTCGAACGTATAGTAACACTAAGTAAACAGTTAAACTTTAAGACGCAAAAATACTTAGGTAATAGAAACTACATTTTTTCTCGTAGTTTTCTTATTTTGTGCTTCTATTTCCTGAGTGGTTGATTTTTTAGGATTGTGGTTGCCGTCGAAGTGCATTGCAGTTCGAAAAGTAATAGCTTGCAGCCTGATAGCTTGTCGGTTTTCTATACAATCTATCATGGATGAGGCAAGATGCAATATTGAAAAAAAATATGAAAAGTATTTATTGGGATTCGCACCGGAAGATAGTATACAAAATATATATTACATGTACATTCAAATTGCTTGTCATACCTGTCTGCGTAACCGGGTTTTTCTTCTGAATTCCGCCATGGATTTTGATTCAGTTTTCATCATCATTTTAAGAATTTATTCCGGAAGGTATAGGTATTATGCTTACACAATATCCTAACTTTATTATTAATATTATAAATGCGAAAATAAGTTTGTTTGTTTGTTACCTTTTCACACCTAAACCACTGAACCGATCATCCTGAAATTTTTCATAAGCGTTGTTTCATCCCGAAAAAAAGTGCTGTTCCCGAGGAAAACAACAATAACGTTATCATATATGGCGTTATCATATATGGATAATAGATGGCGCCACATGTCTTTTGGCTTGATCGCAGTCGAAGTCGCGGGCAACAGCTACTAATAAATAAATCACAATGTTTTGTCAAGTCATAGGTAAAGACCGTGAGAAGCAGGGCCAACCATTCCTTCTAGTTATATATAAGAAAAAGGGATAATATTACCATATTGTGTTATCTATGGTGACCTATACCAATGCCTAGAATAAACTGCCAAAATTTAATGGCCACTATCACCATTTTTGCAGAGGGATTAGTGACCAGTGTTTGTTAATAAAAAATATTTTTAGTCAGGAAACCGCTACTGCGCACTCTCTAACAATCTAAACAGTACGCCAGATTATTCACTTATCTTTGTCAATCTGCCTAGCCTTTTCTCAATTATTTTGGGGTTGGCTTCCAGTCTAACGGGATGCAGCAGAATACGAGTTTTTTTACATGAACTGACGACTGCTTTTCTGACCTCCACAACCCAGTTACTGGGAAACGCCCCTTGCTAAGACTGGCTGTCAGACTGTTGGGCTTCTTACTACCCGTCACGACTGTCAAAGATTAAAAAGGCTCTCGATATGTAAAGGATGGACACCCATCCACTAACCGACCGCGACCAGCAAAGCTAAACCTTCTATGAACGCGTGTGAGCCCCGCATCTTAATAGTCGTAAAAATATTTTACTGGAGTACTGCATTTTCAACGTAAGCAAGTAATTTAAATTTTCAACGTACAAACAACCAGCAATGAACAACAAATACCACTTAAAAATTATAACACTTTGTTTACTTCATCTCATCCGAAATGGACCACAATTAATTAATTAGAAATGTTAGTTAGTACACCCAAGACGACTTTCAATGAAATAGGTACACAGTTCCATTTATCACACAAAGGGTCTACCCTAATTACGTAGTGATTGGAGTAGACTTTGTCAGTGATTTCAGAGTGTTTTAAATATAAGTTAGCAGTTCACGAATTCACGACCTTTCCAACAAGATAAATAAATAAGCAATATACTTAGCTATGCTTTTATAACCTCATCACATACGAAAAAAGCGCCTATTAACCACTCCACTGCCCATCCGTCCGTTCGACTGTCAACTAGCTGTTTCTCATGAACCGTAATAGGTAGACAGTTGAAATTTTCACAGTGTGTATTTTCATTGTCGCTATAGCAAAAAATAACAAAAAGCGTGAAGAAGCGTGTATTTTTGTGTTTTTTGCCTTGTGGCATGGAATCCTTCGTGTGCGAGTTCGACTTGCACTTGGCCGATTTTTTTGGCATTATTTTATGTCATATCCAGATCAAGAAAATAATCTGCTGTAATTGTAATGAATGTTTTATAAACGAAAATCAATGTTTTCTGTATAGCTACGTAGTTTATTGTAATCCGTTCCCCGGACAACTCTTGACACATTGAGGGCAAGACAATGAGGGGCCAGATAAACAAAACGTAAACATTCCTTGAATCGAATCTTACACGTGCCATGTGGTTTTCTTTTAAGGTAACGTAGCCAAATGATAAAAACAGATTCCTTATTAAAAAAAAAAACTGTTCCGAAGTCACATTTTACTCAGAGACTATTTAATTTTGCACTAACTATATCGATGAAACCGACGAAAAATTTCAACGCCGACTTTTTCCAGTGGTTCCGAAAAATGTATTGAATCCATGGTAACAGGTTGCATGTCCATATTCCTGCCAGCCTTTATTATTATATACCTCATTAGCCTGAGCTACTAAACTCACACGAACCGCAACAAAAAGTGAGAAAAAAAAACCGCCGAAATTATATTAAAAATGCGAGCAAATGGAGTGACGTGTGCTGAGTTTTACGGCGGCAATAACTCATAAGTCATGGACGTAATGTGCGTGAAATAGATTCCGCGCGCCCTCTGGCAGATTCTAGAAGAAATGTTTAAATTCAGCCTGCCGCGGCCCGCTGGCTCGGAACGCTAAATTAGCCTGCCACACCGCAGAGAGCGTTGTTTGAAATATTATGTGAAATAATATGAGTATCAGCCTCAACGTGGTTTATGTTGACTTTACTTTATTCACATTATTTTTGGAGTATTTGCGGATCTTTTCTTTGAACTTGTGTATGTTACAGGATGATTAATTAAATAGATAGCAGTAATAGCCCAGTGGTGACGGCCCCGACTTAGGTCGTGGGTTCAAACCCAGGCAGGCGCTTTACTTTGTATACATAATTTCATCACCACTGCTCTCAAAACGGTGAAGGAAAACATCGTGAGGAAACCGGCCTGTCCTAGAAACAAAAAATCGAAGACATGTGACATCTCTACTAATTAACCCGCACTCGGCTCCTGTGGTAGATTATAGCCCACTCCCTCTCGAAAGGAGGTCTGTGTCCCAGCAGTGGGAACACTATAAGCTGATTATGCTATAGGTATTGAGATTCTACTATATCAAGTTACAAGGTACATTATGTATTTTAATTGGAATTTGTCTGTTTCGTTACAACAATACTTACTTAATTATGTGCTGCGGTCTAGCGAAAAAAAAAAACATTAAATTAAACCCTAGACGGAGGTTTAAATTTACTTTATGTTATTATATTGTAATTATTTATTCGCTTGTAGTTTAGTTAGATTTATAATTTTAATTTATAATTACCTTGGGAATAATATAAATTATCTAAACATGATTTTGATCATTTATATTTTAGTATTCCCGTGGGTGCAAGTTATTCAAATAACTGATTCAAATTCAGAGTGCTTTAGCTCTATCTTATTTTTCATAAATACTTAATGGTAAACGGAGCAAAAGGAGTAGGTATGTAAGGATCGCAGTAGGTAACGTTCTGTAGTTAGGTTAGTAGTCTCTGTCTACCCATATGCAAAGAAGCTGTGAGTTTATCTTTGTTTCTTTTTTATTAGTAGACAAAACTATACTTTTTATAGAAACAAACATTTTTCTTATGTAGGTAGGTATATAATTATCTACAAATATTTTATTGTTTCTTTTCAGATTTCATAGCTAAGTAACATAATATTAAGTACTACAGACCTGTTTGAAATGCTCTAACTGTAAACCTGCGCCATTTCATGACTATTAAAATGTACACATTGATAAAAAATGAAACGCCTCTATAGGGCACCACAAAAATAACTGCTGTAGAAAATTTTGCATAATTTACATTCCCTTTAAATATCACATTTATATTCATCAACATAATATTGAAACATTTCGCCCTAATTCGCTAAAAAGGTATTTTGTAAATTGGCAACGACGGCGAATTTCGCGTCGAAATCAATTCGTGCATGTTGAAAAACCACAACAAATTGAAATACACCGAGACCGACAAAGCTCTCAATATTATTAATTGATCGAAGCAGACAGAATGGAATAATTTGATCTGTTTGATTGTAGGTACACACTATCTACGGTACGTACAGGTAGTTAATTACAAAACCCAATTTTCGGATGTTTCAATTCCATTTACCTATGTAGGTACAAAATTAGTAGATTTTTGGCGCTGTGTGACCAGAGGGGCAATTTTTGTAATTTTAAGAACGTTCACAGTCTGATCTCAGTCTCAGGCTTGAGTTCCTGTTACGCTAACGTCGGTCGCGTACGGTCAGTACCAACATACGCACCGCTGACGTCAGCGTCGCAGTATGGTACTATATAGAACACAAAGTACATTCACACGTGCGACCGACGTACGCGGCCGATGTCAGTGTAACAGGAATTCAGAAGGCCAATTCTCGTAATTTAAAACGTTCAAAATCTAGTCGCAGTCTCATCTCAGCGACAAACAAATGTCAAAAACTTGTCAAAATGTAGGGAAATTAGAGGCATTTTTTGACAGATTGAGACTGAGATCAGACTGTGAACGTTCCTAAAATTACGAGAATTGCCCCTCAGGCCTTATGTCGAAAACACCTAAATTTTTGACAAGTTTTTCACATTTCTTTGTCGCCGAGATACTGCGTTGGCCTTCTGAACCCGCCCCACCAATTTAACACAGAAGAGCGCGACTTAAATGCAGGCTTAGGTCACACGATAAAATAGCAAACAATACGTGTTATTTAAGTTGTCTAAATAGTAATGTACTATTTCCAACGTTAGAGTTCTGAAACAAACTATAGTACATTACGAAACTATATCAACATTCAATACTACCCAATAGACCAGAATTCTAACCGAATAAGCAGTTGCTATATATCAGTAAAAGTTAAAACGGGCTAAAAAGGCTGGAGCGATCATAAAAAAATCCGCGTGGAATAAAGGCGCGACGAAGCGTTGGCTCTGAAGCGGCAATGAATAATCCTTGCGTCAGCACCACGCGAGCTCACTGCCCAATTAAAAACGTACTCTTTCCACGATTTTTAGCTTAGAATATTGTATAATAAGCCAATAAAATACCCCACTTAACGCCCTCCGAGCCCCGCCGCAATGAAATATGCACTTCTCAACCTCATTATGGCAAGCTGAAATTAAATGCAAGAACTACGACTGGAACGTCGCTTACAACTTAACTAATTGAAATTTACCGTTTTCATTTAAATATTTTTGAACGGGTTGTTTGTGTTGAGATTAAGATTTAGGTAAATCTGGGAGAAGATTAATGGAATACATGAGATACACATCTTTACAAATAAATACAATTTTGTCTGTCTGTCTGTTTGTTCCGGCTAATCTCACTGGCTGATCAGATGGTTATATTTATAGAGTAACTTATTTCGGTTAGTATTGTGTTAGAAAAAAAAAAATTTGGGTTCCGCGCAAAAAGAAATGAAACCCATGAAATCCAGTTGGTTTTCCGACAAGCACGCGAACGTAGTCGCGGGCACAGCTAGTTAAACATAGTTACCGCACGTAAGTTTCATTGTTTTCTCAATGAAGGTATTCATTATTCTTAGTAAGTATAAACCTAACCTCAGACCAAATAAAAACCAAGACAGCGCTGAGGATGATACAGTGAAGTATGCCAAAACTACACCTCCGCTCTGTGTACGCACGCTCACACGCACACATTTTATAACCATTTACAATCAAACTACACCTCACTAAGTGCACACATGTTTACGAAACCGGCCTCACTTTACTTAACTGAATGGCCACATACAAAGCTTGCAGGAACAGATACAAGGCCTTCAAGGACAACTAAAATGCTTAAAGGCACAAGAAAAACAAGAAAGCACAGATAAACAAGTCAGTGAGACCATAACACCTGCTCAGCCTACTAAAAGTGACGTTGAGTACTGCACAGACGAGGATGAACTCGCCAAAGAGACTGGGTGGATTAGGGCTAAAAATAGGAAGAAAAGGAAGTTGAACACCTCCCTTACTCCACCACCACAACAACAAGCTACCACTAGCGCTCAACAGCAGCAACCCAACAAAAAAGAGAAGGCCACCTTTAAAAAAATTCTAGCACCGCCTCCAATCGTAGTGGACGGTGTCAAGAATTACCAAACATTCTACGACTTTTTGACTGAATCTCAGCCAGTAGAAACTTTTACCGCGAAAATGTTAAGCGGTAATAGTGTGAAAATAAATGCCAAAACTGAAGAATCCTACAGAGTGATTTCTCGACGCTTAACAGAAAAAAACTGTTTATGGCACTCATATGAGGATAAGCAGACCAGGCCAATAAGAGTAGTGGCGAAAAAACTGCATTCTTCTTGCCTACCGGATCGGATTAAAGATGAAGAGATAAAGATGATGAGATTCCAGATAGAAAATGCAACCAACAAGCTAAGCTGGAGAACCAAAGAACCGCTGAATATGTTCATATTATCATTTAAGAATGACGAAGACGTCAATAAAATATACGGCATTAAACATATACTAGGGTGTAAAGTTGAAATAACCCCGCTTAAAACATCAAAAATAATACCGCAGTGTAAGAGATGCCAGGCTTATGGTCATACCCAAAGGTATTGCTCAAAAGAGCCAAGGTGTATAAAATGTACAGGTAAACACCTCACAGCTGAATGCAACAAACCTGCAGAAGAAAAACCTAAGTGTGTCCACTGTGGCTTACCTCACCCAGCCAACTACAGAGGGTGTTTAGTTGCCAAGGAGATGCAAATGATGAAGGACAAAACCTCAAAAAATAACTCGCCTAACAACCTTGCAGTTAAGCAAACTGTTAGAAATACCGACAAGCAGATAACAAAACAAAATGCACAGTTTGCACAGACAACCGCGAAAACTGCACACACATCTAAAAGTGTCTCTTATGCACAAGCAGTTAAACCAAGCACACAACCACCAAGTCTTGAGGACAAGCTCAATCAGATCTTAAAGTGCCTATCATCATTTGACAAGAGACTAGAAAAATTAGAATCAAGTACTATAAAAATCAATCATGAATAACACACTAAAAATAATGGCGTGGAATTCCAACGGACTGCTGCAACACCAACATGAGTTGCAAGTAGTCCTAGACATAGAAAATATTGATGTGTGTTTGATCTCTGAAACGCATTTCACTAAACAATCTTTTGTAAAGTTTAGAGGCTATAAGATTTATCACTCGCTGCACCCTAACAACACGGCCCGAGGAGGTAGCGCGGTTATTATTAAAGAAAATATCTGCCATTATGAACAGTGTAAATACGAGGAGTCAGACACGCAAGCTGTGGCGATATCAGTGAAAACAAATAAATTTAATGTTACAGTAGCGGCCGTATACTGTCCTCCAAGATATACGATAAACAAAGAACAATATGTACACTTCTTCAGACTCCTTGGACAGAGATTTATATTAGGCGGTGACTTTAACGCTAAGAACACTCATTGGGGATCGAGATTAACTTCAACTAAGGGAAGACAGCTTCTAAGTGCAGTAAAAGACATGCGTTGTGAGGTCATAAGTACTGGAAAACCTACATACTGGCCTACTGACCCTCAGAAACTACCAGACCTTATCGACTTTTTCATCGTCAAAAACATATCAACAAATTATCTGAGTGTGAAAGAGGGGTACCACATGAACTCCGACCACTCTCCGATATTATTACAATTGAGTCAAAAATATTATTAAGAGAAAACCACCTGACATTAGTCAATATGTTTACAGATTGGGAAAGTTTTAGCATAGATCTGCAAAATATTATTGACCTAAAAACTTCACTTAAAGGCAAAGAACAGCTCGATGTTGAAGTAAACAAGTTCAGCAATAATATCCAACAATGTGCATGGAATAACACACCACAGTTTATAAAGAAATTTAAAGGAAATACCTACCCAAAGGAAATAATAGACCTATTATATGAAAAAAGGACTCAAAGAAAAAGATGGCAACACACTAGATTCCCGCAAGATAAAACTCTATTGAATAACCTTACGAAAAGACTGAAGAGAAAAATACAAACTTTTCAAGATGAGGCTTTCAATACTAACCTTCGTCAGTTAAGCAGCGACCATACAACGCAATACTCTCTTTGGAAAGCGACAAAGACACTCAAAAGGCCAATTACACCTATTCCCCCTATCAGAGATGGTAACGGAAAGTGGGCCATAAGCAATGAGCAAAAAGCTCGAAGATTTGCTCATCACTTAGAAGATACCTTTCAGCCAAATGACAGGTCTATAGACAACCTGCAGTTCGCCAATATTCTGCAAGATCAAAGAATTAAGCTTGTGACCCCAAAAGAAGTTGCAAGGGAAATTCAAAACATTAGCCTAAAAAAGTCACCAGGGTATGACCTTATTACGGGAGAAATCCTAAAACATCTCCCGCGTAAAGCCATCGTTAAGCTTACTAGGCTCATCAATGCTGCATTTGTACTAAAGCATGTTCCTGAGCCATGGAAAGTGGCTGAAGTAATTATGATTGCAAAGCCCGGTAAACCACTTCACGAAGCATCATCATACAGGCCCATTTCCCTGTTGCCAATCATATCAAAGCTGTTTGAAAAATTGCTTTTAAAACGCCTAAAACATATAATAAACGAGAGAAATCTGATCCCTGACCATCAGTTTGGTTTCAGAGAGAAACATTCAACCATAGACCAAGTACATAGAATTACCAACATCATTGAGAGAACGTTTGAAGATAAAAAAGTCTGCTCCACCGTCTTTTTAGATGTGGCACAAGCTTTTGATAAAGTTTGGCATAGGGGTTTGATATATAAGCTAAGACTAATGCTGCCCAATGATTTTGCTGATATCCTGCAATCATACACTACAGGTAGAATGTTTCGAGTAAGGCATGAGGATGCCTTTTCTGAGTTAAAAGTTATTAAAGCTGGCGTGCCTCAAGGTAGTGTGCTGGGTCCAATCCTCTACCTGCTGTACACGCATGATATACCAGAGCTGGAAAATAATACTATTGCAACCTTTGCGGACGACACTGCCATTATGGCTACAGGGTCATGCCATACGGAAGCAATAAAAAAGGTACAAATCGCTGTAAATAAAGTTCATGACTGGGCACAAAAATGGAGAATAAAATTAAATGAATCGAAGTCACTTCACATTGACTTCACCAACAGGAATTGTGACTACCACCCAATCTTCATAAATGGCCAACCAGTGCCATACGCAAATACAGCCAAATACCTTGGCATAACGCTTGACGCGAAACTGCGCTGGATAGCGCACGTCAAGAAGAAAAGACAGGAACTAGAAATGCGATTTAAAAACATGTATTGGTTGATTGGACGGGATTCCTGCCTATCGATACATAACAAAATTTTATTATATAAGCATATCCTTATGCCAATATGGACATATGGCATCCAATTATGGGGCTGTACTAAGCCGACCAACATCAATATTATACAAACATTCCAGAATAAGGTACTCAGGAGTATTGTTAATGCGCCCTGGTATATAAGAAATGACGACCTCCATCGTGACTTAAAAATGGAACCCGTCACAAACATAATCCAAAAATTTGCTGAGGCCCATGAACACCGACTCCACCGACATGTGAACATCGAGGCAATTCAGCTGTTAGACCAAACAAATACAGTGCGAAGACTAAAACGGACAAAACCTTTTGAGTTAGTGTAGTGTAAGAAGTGTAGAAATAATAGTGCTAATGACACACATAATAACACATGAACAAAGTGTTTATAATATCATATCAGACTCTAAGAAAGTGGAACGGACTTGTGTAAAGTACAATCAACACTATTCTAAGTTTTAAAATAATTATCACGTAAAAAATTAAGTTAGATTCAAATTGCTTATTAGTCTTATAGGCTAGATTGTAATTAATTATTAAGAACCTAGTTCTTATTAATAAAGGATAAAAAAAAAAAAACTTTACTTAACATGCTGATTAATCACCAACTAGGTACAGGCTAACTACGTATCTATGCACTAAATTAAATGCCAGCGATTACAGAGTAATGTGTAAACCAGAGGCTTCAATTAACATCGCTACATAATCAAATTTCACACTCTGAAGGAGTAGCTAATCTGTGCTGGGAACACATCCCTAGCTTTGACGTGGCCTTCTGGGTGATTCGAGTATGAACAGCATATACGTTGTGTAAACTTGGCTTGATTACATTCAACTTACTCGAGGGTAGGTACTTTGTACGTTACTAAGACATTTGTCAGAAAAGTTTTGAAATTCGTGATATTTTTGCGCCACGTGTAATTATCGTGTTTACATAAATATTCATTGTACTTAATTACGTTTTTTTTTTTTCTTTTTTTTCTGAACTATATTTATAGCTTTATTTTTAAGTCCCCTTGTGGGATTTATAGATGTCTGTAGTTGTTTCATCACAGCGGGGCCCTATCAGAATACCAGCGCTGCGGTATTTATTTTTTTAATAGCTCAGCACTATACTGAGAATAGCCTTTTTGGCCGCACACAGGTCTTTTTTTTCTATTTTCTAATTTTTTTTAATTTTTTTTTTATTTTTTTTTTTATCACAAAAACGTATGTTTCATTTAGACAGATATAGAGGACAATTTAAAATTTTTTTTCTTAGTTTAATAATGAAGGCATCTGAGTCTGAACTAGATAAAAAAATATCTGTATCTCAGACATCAGCGCTCTTCCTTATAATGACCATTACAATACTAGCTTAATTAGAGATATTAGTATATCATTACACAGAAAAACAAGTTTCAAATAAAATAAAATAATCAAACGGGTATGTAGAGTGTGAACCTCTCGGTGAGTAGAGTGTGAAAGTGTGTGGAAGAGTGAGAGAGGGTGAGTTGTCTATTTCAATATTTTTAATAAGTTTTCTGTCTCTTCATATGTGAGTTTACTAATGTATTCATAGAGTATACCTTTACATAATTTTATATTTAGAGGGTATATTTCCAAGGAGTCATTAATCTTATTATATAAGTACGGCCCTAGGAAGCAAAAGTATTTGTTTACGTAAGCATGTCTGAAAGAAGGTCGGTTTATATTATTAATAACATTTCGTCTTCCAGCTAGATCACCTTTTGAGAATTGTAGTAGAGAGTGTTGCTTCAGCACCACATGATATACAAACAATTGACGAACTGACAGGACCTCACACGACTGATAGACAAGATGGGTTGGGTACAGATACGGACGAAAAGTACTGACTTTTAGAACAGCCCTCTGGGCTATTTCTAATTGCTTTAGTATAGTTTTATGTGCACCTCCCCAAACCGTAATGCAATAATTTAGAATGGACTGCACGATTGCTAAGTATATTTTTTTCACTAGTTTTGGGGCTGCAACATGTCTGAGATTCTTGAAAACGTAGATCAGTTTTCTTGTTCTACATGTGAGGAGGTTAATATGCTCTCTGAAGGAGAGATTACAGTCCAAAATAATTCCAAGATATTTAATTGACGCTGTCTTTACTAGTGTTGGACAAGAGCATACTAAGCTATTACAACAACTATGTGCTATAATAGAGTGGGTATGAGTTTGCTGATTGTTTAGAGTGCGCATCGAGAATATCATATACTGGGTTTTTTCAGGATTAAGGGTCAGGCAGTTATTCTGGAGCCAGTGGGTCACAACATTAAATCCGCCCTGCGCCTCCCTATATACTTGTTCCCAGGTATCAGCAGAGAACAGCAGAACAGTGTCATCTGCATATGAAATAATTTTACCTCCTGAAAGGTCTAGTTTACAGAGGTCATTCAAGTATACAAGGAAGAGCGTCGGACCCAAAATGCTCCCCTGCGGAACTCCATAAGTGATTGGTGAATCACTGCTGATATAGTCATTAATCTTAACGCACTGTAAACGATTAGAGAGGTAGTCTTTTAAAAGTTGTAGTTGCATTCCTCGTATTCCGAGGCGTTCCAATTTCTTAATCAGCAAAGGCACAGAGACCGTGTCAAATGCCTTAGCTAAATCAAGGAAAATGCCTATTGATTTTTTACCTGAATCGATATTCCTTACAACATAGTCTTGGAGCTCGTGGACTGCATCACTAGTAGACTTGCCTGCTCTAAAACCAAACTGGTTGTTGGATAAAAGTTTATTTGATTCCAGATAATCAATCAGTCTACTGTTTATGATACGTTCTAACAGCTTAGAGATCGAAGGCAATATGGAGATTGGTCTATAATTAGTGACACGGTCTCTATCACCCGACTTAAAGATTGGGTATACTACTGACTTCTTTAAACTCGCAGGAAACTGACCTTTGGCTAAGCAGAGGTTGAAAATGTAGGTTAATGGAGGGATTAAAATGTGTCTGTATTCTTTGAGAAAATTATTTGGTACAGAATCCCAACCAACGGAACACGAGTCTTTCAGGTTCATTATTAAACGTTCCACTTCAGATTCATCGGTTTCCAGCAGAACGAAGGATTTGGAGACCAGTTGTGAGGGCGCTTTATTAAAATTACTATGGGAAGGATTTGAACAGGAATGAGTATTATCAGCCAGCTTTTTGCCAATAGATGCAAAAAATCGTTTACCCTCTCAACAGACTCTTTTGTATTTGATGGATTTAATAATTCCGTAGCGCTATGTTTCAATTTAGTTGTATTTGTTATTGTTTTGATCGCTTCCCATAATTTTTTATTGTTATTTCCCGCTTTTGTTAATATTTCTCTGTCATACATTCGTTTGACCTTTTTTAATAGGTTATTGCAATGGTTTCTATACCTGGAGTAAATAATATTAATGGTCTCATTATTAGGTGCTTGTCGCACTTTTTTATGAAGCCTATCTCTATGACGAATACACCTTAAGAGTCCTGGTGTAATCCATGGCTTTATAATTTTGTGACGTCTTGGATATTTTGTTACAATTGTGTTTAATAATATAGCTCTTTGAATTGACTTGGAGAAGTACTCCATAGCGAAATTTGCATCGGTTGAAGTATAGATAGGTGCAAGATCGATTTTTATGAGATCAGAAGTTAGCCGTTCAGTCTCAATCCGGTTCATAGAGACATAAGTATAGTTTCTGTTTTGTTTTAGACGCAGGCAGAGTATGACTGCTTGATGGTCCGTAATTGTCGAGTTTAACACCAATGTGAGAGCTGATTTTTTTGTTTTTAGCATAACATGGTCAAGGCAGGATTTATTTAGTCTAGTCGGGAGAGAGTGAGCCGGTAAGAGGCCATGAAATGAACACAGATTCAGATAGTCCAGCGACCTTGCCTCATGAGACTCAGGGCAAATATTAATATTGATGTCTCCAATAATGGAGATGTTCTTGAAACTGTGCAGCTTATCTAAAATGTTATTTAAAGATTGCAAAAAGTTGTCAATATTTCTATTTGAAGGCGACCGGTAAATGGCCAAGATAGCACTTTCAGTGCCAATCTTTATTACAAGACAATTAAAGTCTCCACAGTTGGGCTCTTCGCAGGTAATACCAAGATTCGATTTACAAAAAACTGTGACTCCGTCGTTTTGGTTAACGCAACGTTCCGTAATGTGATGACTATAACCATCTAATCTCGGCACCACGGGGTTGCAAGATAGCCAACACTCAGTTAGGACAATAATATCGCAATCAATCTTTAATCTACTCAACATTGTAACAAAATCATCAAAATTTCGTGAAATACTTCGAATATTTTGAGTTAAAACTGTCAAGCAATTAGCAGGGCTTGTTATTAAATTGCTACAATCCTCGACGTCACAAAACCGAGATTAGATAATGTTAATGTGATTAATATTGTTTAATGTTTGTTTTGTTTTTTTTAAATGTAATATTGTTAGTTTAAAATGCTCCTTTTTCACTGTTTGTGTTTCCTGTGCGTGCCCCAAATAAAATATATTTCTTTCTTTTTTACTTTCAAAATTTTCCGATCTTGAAAAATAGGTATACCTAATAGCAAAACAATATTTTCTTCTGAGAAATATTTCAATTTTAACTGAACACTGCAATAAAGGCTGAGTTTAATTCTGTAAGTGTTAACTGGCACATCATAAAATTATTTTAATATTTCAGCTCTTCCTCGATCTAAACTAATATTGTCAGGAAAAATGAGATGACCTATAACAGTCATAATATTAAAAAATGAAAATACAAAGATATAAATCTTCAAAATATGCAGAGATGTTGCCAAAACGCTATGTAAAGGAACAGGTACTTATTTCGCTCCAAAAATCACGAAAGGAACGTCGGAAGCGTCTCCTTTAATTCATCGCGAAAAATGGCCACTTAGGTATCTACCTGCGTGTAATTACGTTTCAATTTTCTTTGGCGACTGCTGAGGTGTCTTCTGAGGTTATTAAATTACGGTATACTACACGCCATTTATCTCGTACGGAGTCAGTTTTCTATACTTCCTTAAATTAAAATTCGTGTACAAGAATCCAGTAAGCTCACTGAAACTCAAACTATCGGTGTTATTATTTAATAAGCTAATGCACCTCAACTGTGATTATCGCACTTTGGGCAGATGTGGCTGGCATGGCGCGTCCTGAGCAGTCAGTCAAACTCAAACCATTTATTTAATTTAATCTAATAACGCGTTCGTTTCGTGCGTGTATGACCAGATTTAAAAACGTAAACCTGGCAAAAAGGAGTATGTAAGGATCGTAGCAGTAGGTAGCGTTCTTTAGTTTCTGCCTACCACCATGAGAAGTGGGCTTGAATTTATGTACGTGAACCAGTTACATTCAATTTTTTACTGTCGTGGGCTCGGTCAGTTAGAAAGATGAATCTAGTTGCCCATTCTAAAGCGTAATAGATAGGTACCTTTGGAGAAGAACGGGCAAAAAACTCCACGGCCACACTTTTAAATAAAAATAATGCTATAAAATATTGGTTACATCATTCATGTTGAAATTATACAAGTGAGGACGATGTAAAAAGAAAGGTTATAAAAAAATAACAATTCAAACATTAAAATAAATAATATTAGTAGCTAAGAGATGACCAGTCCCTACTGACGGCACCCGTTCACGAACATGGCGTGTGGCTCAGCACCATTCAGCTCAACCACCTTTAAAGGAACTACTTGATCGGACACATACGCTGCCATCAGCGAGACATTAAACGCTTATCTGGTTTTAACCGAAGCCTTGACTGTAATTAAAAGGAAGCCTATCACTATAATACAATGACTTCGAACATCCTTCAAAAAGTACACAACAAAACATAACGCTTGTAATCCCTGAACGGTTAGGTAGAGGTGTACCTATCGAACACCTACATTTCACCAGTTTTGTTCAAGTCTCATGTAACAGGGGGCGAGCCTATTAGCCATCAACCAGGCACAATTCCAGACTTAGGACTGCTACTGAAAAATTGAAATGAAAAATCGAATAACACTTTGCCGGTGCTACTGAGTAATTTCGGATGAAATAACACTTTTCCCGGCCTGCGAAACGAACCCAGAGCTTATTAGTAGCACTTACGACAATACGACCACTAGACCAAAAAAAAAGGATTGCCATAAAAAATCTTGTTATGAATCCATAATTTCTTCAACACCCCGTAATTGTTTGTTTTCGTTGAAACGTCTCGATGCGGCAACAAGTGGCTAAAATAAACAAATGCCAGTTATGGATAAGTACGAGTATGTTTGTGTTATGGTTCTCACACACTACACGTGGGTCGTGCCGCTGCACCGCTTGTATGGTGAAAAATAACACAAAATAATATCTACCAACTTTAAAGTTCAGTCAGTAGTTAGATTTATGTAATTAATAAACTGCAGTAAAATTATGACTTTTAATTAGCTGCAGCACAGATAATGGATGTCTTACTTAAATGACTGAAATTGGCGTATTTTTGTTTTTCGCGGCCATCAACCAAATCTTGTTTTTCTATTTCATATTAGTATAACAAACGAAACTTATTTGACATGCATATCTCTAAACGCAGTCCGAAATGAGTTATTAAGAAATATCATTTTACTGCAGCTATTAAAAGCGGAGTACTTTTAGAAATTCTCCGTTTTTTGCTTTTAGTGACGCCACAATTTTATAAAACAAACCGAGGGCACACAAATGTGTTAATTTAGATACGTACTTCACTACCTGTGATAACAAAACTATTCATTTTAGAATCTACTTTCTACTGTTGATCCTGTTATGGGACCACTAAGGCATACCGAATGGTACATGCTATATTATGATGCTATGTAGAATGTCAAATTATCTAGCAGAGTACACTCTAAACATCATATAACAAATTAGTTGTTTTTTTTTTTTTTTGGATCAGAGACCGCTGATAATATATAGTAGGTATGTGTAGTTGCTGACTCCCAAAAATATCAGTATCGATACCCATCACGTATGTGGAGTTTCGCTAGCTAATTTAATTTGACCCTGTATCTATACGGTAAGATATAAAGTTATCCTTCGTTATATTGCCACAACTCAGATATGAACCGTCTACGCTCGCCCTAATTCATTGGTAGCGCAGAAGTTGTAAACAAAATTAAGTTACACATGCTCCCTTGAAGTGATGACAGGTGGTGAGAAAGATCGCATCTTCCCCTAGTCTACGTATCTTTTATAATCAAGGTTTTTTGAACACGCATTTTTTGTAAGGCACCGTTACTATTCTCGTGTGAATTATGAATACTTATATTTGAAAGAGACAAAACTGAGATTTTATTCTTCGGAACTCCAGATCCGATCCGGAAAATTCTTTCACGAATGGGGAGCTACAGTATCGCCGGATGTCCTAGAATATTATTTTATGTGTAAACAAGAAACACGCAAGTAAGAGAGAGGGACCTAGAGTGTATTTAGTATATATTGTGATATTCCCGTGCGATTCCCAATAAATAATTATTTTTTCAAGTTTAGTTGTTTTCAGAAGCTAGTTTATTATACACCGTTGCATTTTGATCGTTTTAAACCTTAAAAGGGGTCATTGTATTGAAATCGTGAAAAAAAAAATCTGTTGATCCATACATTATGTCGAGTTATGCGAACATAAATGTATGAATCAACAGTTTTTTTTTTTCACGATTTCACGTTTGGTCCCACAGTAAAAGATGATCATAACGATAAGCATAATGACCCCTTTTAAGGATTACAATGATCAAAATGTAAGGGTGTATAATGTATATTATTATGTTTTGGTAAGCAATATATTAGGTATATTATTTTGTCACGCGCTTTTTACTGTGCATTTTTAATGTTTTATCAAGTAAACAATAAAGGATTTTATTCATGTCCAAAATCAAACATTAAAACATTTACAAGCGTTGTTTCAGCAACTTTAATTTTTAATGTCCGGAACAGCATCATTACACCAACTTAGTCCATTATTTACACAATTTAATCAATATAACGACGCCATTTAGTACTACGTGCCAATTACTAAATTGGATGAGGTCTAAGCGCACTCTTTAGCAAATCCATGGAGACAATTTCTTTAAAAGCCCTTAATATCTTTTTAAGAGTTCTTATCGCGAAAGGGGTACTAAACAAGGCGAGTCGCGAACATTATTTAGAAAAAAAAAGGAAACCGCAAGGAATTTACTTGTTTCGAAAAGGCGGGGGTTGCGGGATCAGATTGCGGCAGATTTGCGGCCGCACCATTAACAAATTACCTCTTTAAAGCGCTCCTTTAAAGGAATGTTTATTTCTGCATTATGAGTATAAGTTACTACTTTAAATGGATTATAATTTTGTTGTGTTAATGTTACATGGGTGGTTTTGTAGGGTGGCATCAATCCTTACACGAGAGTTACTTAGTTCTTTGCAGGTAATAAACGTATTGTGATTATGAAGGATTTTTTGGATACTTATATCTTAAAAATTACCAAGATCAATCAAAGTCAATGATTGGTTATCATCAAAATGTAAATGAGAATAAATTTAATTGTGAGAAATGTAGTTACCTATATGTCAATATGGATGATGTCACTATTTGATTTAAAAGAGTGCCCATGAAGTTTTTTACCAGTTCTTCTCCACCTAATATTAGTCATCTAGACCGAATTTTGGCCATGACAGCAAATCTCAACGGAGACTAGCCATCTACGCGGGAAATATTATAATAGTGCACAAATGTGTGTGCACTCACCTCACTCTCTCCTCACTCTCATAGTTCGATGGGACGACAATCTGACACGACCGGAGAGAGTTGTTGAGAAATAACCCAATAACACTTTGCCCGACCTGAGCATCTAACCCAGGAAACCACGCTCAACAGTCGCTCTTTTGCTACCAGGAGACCAACGGGACAGCTTTTATGCCATCTACTATACTTTAGAATTGTCAACTAGCTTCATCTTTCTGACTGACCGACTCCTTTGACAATTCAAAAGTGCCTGTAAATTGTATTTAAATAAATGCTTTGAGTTTGAGTACTAGTAAACTATGGTGTACCATCACCAGCCCATAACTTTAGGCAGTATGTTGTGTAGACTTATTGGTGCGTTCACCAACTGGTTGGCTCAATGGTTTAAAGCTCGTACACGGTTTCTAGCGTCCCTGAATTCAATTTCCATGTACATTCTACGACAATTAGCCATAGGCAGAGAGCCTGAACCCGGGCATAAGTAACCGTGACCTACTTGGAAAATCTTAGATAGACTTGGTATCATAAAGCAGTCGGGGGATTATTATTATATTTTCCCTGAATTTACTTAACTACTCGTATGAAATCACTGTCTCTTCTAATAATACAAGCAATACACACGCATTCATATTCAAAATCAAAATATTTTATTTCTCATAAACTTACATGGGCTTTATGAAACGTGAGAAGCTAGGTGCACGGTTCCAATTGGTCGTTTCCTATGGAGAAGAGCCGGCAACAAACTCCACGGTTACTCTTTAAAAAATAATTGGCTTTTACAATGGTTTCAAATTACTGTGTTAACACGTATGAAAGGAAAGTGTAGGTCTGTCAACAAGTACCTACCTGCTACTTAATAAAATAGAAAATGGTCAACAGTCTACAAGGCCTACAACGTTCTCACAAAATATAAAAGAATCTACCTATTTATACCAAATGACATGATTGCCATTACAACCACTAATAAAGAGTTGAAATTAGAATTGTAGTATTATTTTATTTCCACATACGCTCGCGTGATTACATGCGATAATACAAAAATGTATACGGACATTTTGTACAGAATCTGGTATATAAATAAGGCACATACATCCTCCTCGTGTAGTACTCCTTTTGTCTAGGATATTATCATAAATATCGTCCGCTTCTTTCTTTCCAAGACCTACAAAGATCGGTCGACGCGGGTTTATTATTTTTTTTTTAGCTACGTGGAAGAAAGTTGTTAAGGTTTCAGGTTTTTAAAAGACTTTACGAGTCGTTTAGAATGAATGCAGTGTTTTTTTTTCTAGTTATCATCAAAGTGAACGTTTTTATTTCTATAAACATGGGTAGCTTAACGCTAACACGTTAAGCAGACGCTAATCATTACTTAACTTTAAGCAATGTTAATAAATAAGGGGGCTTATATATTCGTAACCATGTAACACCGCATGTGAATTTCCATTTCTAAGTGTAGGCAATTTATTTTGATATGATAAGCACTAAACAGCGGTATTTTATGTAATTGTGATGTATTCTCGGCCGTTTTGCACCTGGATGTGACGCATATTTTCTCATGTTTTTTTTTTTTTTTTTTTTTTTTTTCATTTTTACATTATGTCCAGGCACAAAAAAACGTTTCTTTTTTTCTTTCTATTTATATGAACGTAGGTTGGTACTAAGGCTGTGGATTTACTGTTCAAGCAGTAAAAGGGTCGTTGGCATAAGGTGAATGAAAGAGCGGAGAGTACTTGTTTGCCAAAAGCAGTAAAATACCCCCCATAAAGGTGCATAAAGATGCGATAGTCAGATAACCAAATACAATATTCATTCCTACTTCTATCTCCTGACATCGAATTAAACGAAATACTATGGAAACAAACACACACACACACCATAAATTCGAAATTATCTCACTAGTCTCCACTCCTAAAATCATATCCCAAGCCCCAAGATACAGACTGTCTAGTTTGGGGCTTACTACCAAATAATACTTCGTAACCTAGCTGTTTATACTGTATGTGGCGTAAATAGTGGTCCACCATTTAGGATTCGATATACTAGATAATTTACTATAACATATTACAATTTTAACCATTTTAATCGCTCTTCAATTTGCATGATATGTTAAAAATTTGGGTTAAAATAGAGAAGAACTAACTTTTACTTCAAAAGCTCAAAATTTACATAAAAACATCATTTTACACAATAGCTCTAGTATTCAGCAGTAAAAATGATAAAATAATGTTTTTTGATGAAACTACTACCAAATTTGTAACAAAAGGTAGAAATTTCGTAAATAAAAAAATATATATTTCGGAACCCTTTTTTTTTTTTTTTTTTAGGATGGGAAATCATCAAATGACCCCTCCCGCTCTGGGTGGAGCGGAAGGGAGTGTCAGACTCTTACTGACTAAAACCCATCCGTGTTCCTTCCTTAGCCCTTTATGTTCCGGGGTAGCGGTAACCCTTTCGGACAATCCCGCTGCCCCGGCAGGCTTCGGCCCTGACGGGCCCCTCCTTCGATGCTGACATCTCTTTGAGGCGCGCGTGGAACACATACGCGCCGTCCGGCACGGGCCTGGTCCTGATCGGACGGCGAGCTACCCATTACTCGCCGTCCGCAGGCCCGCGCCTACGGTGGCCGGGAGTCGTCACGCGGCTCCCGACGCCCGGAGCGTCTACCGCGGCGGCTGGGACGGGCGGCTCTCTCAGCTCTCTCCCTCGCCCATCCCGCCACCTCCTTCGCTAGCATGACTGCTTCGCAGAAGGAGGTGACTGCCTCCCACTCCCTCTCACCCCGGACCATGGCTTGGACCAGGGCCGGGCGCGAGAGGTCGCCGCCGCTGCCGATCGCCTCTACGAGGACACGGCGGTGCTCTGCCCAAGCCGGGCAGACCTCCACCGTATGCTCCACCGTGTCCTCAGGGCGATCCTCGCAGTGGTGACACCCGGGCGTTTCCTCCCGCCTGATGATGTGCAGGAACCTCCCGAAACATCCGTGTCCGGTGAGGACCTGCGTCAGGCGGTAGGTGAGGGCGCCGTGACGCCTCTCTAGCCACTCCTCAAAGAGGGGCCTTACCGCCGCTATCGCGGCGTGCCCTGCGCTGGGTTGCGACAGTCGCACTTTCCATGCCGCCATGAGATCGCGCCGGAGGTCCGTCCGCTCCGCAGCAATTTGCCGCGGAAGCGGGTTTTCCCCCCGGCGTAGTGCCTCCGCGCGCCACTCATACAGGCGCGCGAGGACTATCGCCTCCAGATCCCATGGCGGCAGTCCGGCAAGGAGGCTTGCCGCCTCGCGCGAGATCGTGCGGTACCCCCGTATCAGCCGTATGGCGACCACCTTTTGGGGCGCGTTCAGGTAGTGGGCGGCTCGAAGCCGCAGTGAACGCGCCCACACCGGGGCGCCATATACGGCCATGGACCGCACGACCCCCGCGTAAAGCCTCCGGCAGGAGGCGTTTGGCCCCCTCAGGTTTGGCAGAAGCCGCTTGAAAGCGGCCCCAGCCCGTTCCAGTTTGGGGGCCAAACGTCGGAAATGCTCGACGAAGTTCCACCGGCTGTCGAGGACGAGACCCAGGTATTTCATCGTCGTCTCGACGCCGATGCGAACCAATCCTACCGTCAGTTGGGATCCCGATGGTGGCCCGTTCCGAAGCCCATGAAAAGACATGGCCTCGGATTTGTGCAGAGCCACCTCGAGACCCAACTGCCGGATCCTCTCCACGACTATCGCAACCCCGCGTGTCATTGCGTCGGCCGCCGCCTGATGCGACCTCCCCTGCGCCAGGACCAGCGTGTCGTCAGCGTAGCAAACTACGCTGACGCCATCAGGGAGGTCTGCCCGCAGCACCCAGTCGTAACCGATGTCCCACAGGAGCGGTCCCAAGACCGATCCCTGTGGGACACCGCACGACATCTCTCGCCTGTTCCATTCCCCATCGCGACCGGGGTAGATGACGGCTCTGTCCGTCAAATACGCCCCGACTATTCGACGGAGGTAGGTCGGCACTCGGTGATACCGGAGTGCCTCCCCAATGCAGCTCCAGGGCAGGGTGTTAAACGCGTTGGCGATGTCGAGTGACACCGCCACGACCACCCCACCCCGGGACACCGCGTCCCCCGTCGTGAGGGCTCTCACGCGCATGATGGCGTCCACCGTAGAGCGCCCCTTGCGGAAGCCAAACTGGCTATCCGCAAGATCCGGCCCCGTCCTCACCAGGTGCCCGACGAGGCGGCCCGCAATCACTCTTTCAAAGAGCTTGCCGACCTCGTCGAGCAGCACGATGGGCCGGAATGCGGACGGAGAGTCCGCAGGGCGCCCTGGCTTCCGAATGAGGACCAGCTTCCCCGTCTTCCAACGGAGTGGAAACTGGCCCCTCTCCATACATGCGCTTAAGAGCGCCTCCAGTCGGGGTCCGAGAGCCGTCGAGGCCAGGGCCCAGGCTTTACCCGGCAAGCCGTCGGGCCCTGGGGCGGTATTTTTGGCCTTCAGCCTACATACCGCCACTCTCAGATCTACCCCGGTCACTTCAGGGATGTCGTCGTCGTCGTCCGCGTGGTCCGCTTCGGGCACCGCAATTGGCGGAGCCATAGGCGGGGGAGTATGCTCCCCCCGTGAAGGGAACAGAGCGCTCACCACCTCCTCCACCAGCTGGGGGCGGAGACTCTGCGTCAGCGGGGGGGCCCAGGTGCGGAGTTTGTTCCGCACCATTTTGTAAGGGCGCCCCCACGGATCTCTGTTCAGAGTCTCCAGCATCTCCTCGCGGGCCATATCTTTGGCCCGCTGTACAGCCTCTTGGAGGGCGGTCTTCGCCGCTCTGTACCCCTCGTACAGCTCCGCCTCCGCGGCTTCCGCATCCGGAGGGCGGATGCGTAGCCTGCGGTGCCTGGTGTACAGGTGTCGCGCATCAACGCACGCCTTGCGTAACACTTCTACCTCCTGCGACCACCAGTACACCTGACGTCGGGCGCATCCTGGCCGAACTCGGGGCATTGCCACGTCACAAATCTCGGACATGGCCTCCCGGAACCACTCCGCCTCGTTGTTAATGTCGGCAGGCCTGTCTGGTGATGACACCCAGGCCTGCACGATTGAGGCTTCCAGGAGGAGCTCCCGGTCCAGCTGCTTCAGCGCCCACCGCGGACCACTCGGGGTCTGTTGGACCGGCGCGCTAGAGGTCTGGGCGGAGACGTCGATCCGGATATACCGATGATCGGAATAGGTCTCCACCTCCTCCATGACGCGCCAGTCAATTACTCGCTGTGACAGAGCGGGGCTAGCGAACGAAATGTCCACCACCGACTCGCCCCGCATCCGCACACACGTGGGAACAGAACCCCGATTTAGGACGACCAGGCCTGTTTCCAGAGCCCAGTCCTCCACCATCCTTCCCCGCATGTCCGTGCAACGGGAACCCCAGGCCAGATTTTTGGCGTTGAAGTCCCCGAGCACTAACACGGGGAAGGACTGGTTTCCGACGACGACAGTCAACTCTGTTAAGGAGTTGTGGAACTCGGCGAGAGTTCGGCTCGGAGAGAAGTAAACTCCCACTACCACTATCTCTCCGAACCGTGCTGCTACGCACCCCTGTCCCTTCGTGACGCCTTCAAGGGACGGGGTACCGGCGGCAGCCGACGATAATATGGCCACTGAGCCGCTCAGGTCCTCCACCCAGTCATCCCTGGGCGGGACAAAGTACGGCTCAGCGACCACGGCGATGTTAATCGACCACTGCGCCATGCTCTGGAGCAACAAGTCCTGAGCACAGGCGCAGTGGTTGATATTCGCCTGTAGGAGGCGCAATGGAGTCGTCACTCCTCCATTTCAGCCCCCTCCCGGGCCCCTTGTGAGGGCCTCTCTACGGCGCTGACGGCAGCGGCACCGGAAGCGGCGGCGGCAGCAGAAGCGCCGGCGGCGACAGAAGCGGCGGCGGCGGCAGAAGCGGCGGCGACGGTGACGGTGGCGGTGGCGGAGGGCCTGCCTTTCCTCCTGGTTCCGGCGGGCGGAGCGCAGGACTTGCTCCCCGCCCGGTGTTCGGCCGGCTTGCCAGCAGCCGCACATGCAACGCAGTGCGGCGCGGCAGTGCACGAGCCGGCCTTGTGTCCGGGCTGGCCGCAGCGGAAGCACAGAGCGCTGCGGTCCTCCGAGGTGCACTGGATGCCAACGTGGTGCCCCACGAGGCATCGGAAGCACCTCAGAGGCCTGGGCTCCAGCAGTTTGACCTGCGCTGAAACCCAGCCCACCAGGAGTCTTCGGCCCTCCACGATCTTTTTGGCCGCCGTCACGGGGCAGCTTACCGTAACGGTTCGCATGCCCGAATGATCAGGACGTACGGTGCCCGCCTTCACCTGATCGGCGAGACACCCGCCCGTCCTGACGACAGCGGCCACTACCTCCTTCTCCGTTACGGAGTCGTCCAGGCCCAAAATGCGCATGTCTGCGCACTTAACGGGCCTGGAGACTCGAGCCTCTTCCGCGTTAATGGACGCCCTTAGCTTCTCAGCTAGGGCGTCAGCGGTGGGGCCACTCGTCGCACCAGGGATCTCAAGCATGCGGGCGCCAGTAGCGGTCACCCTATGCCGGAGGCCCCCGGTGATCCCCAGCTCCTGGAGGTCCACCGTCTCCCGCGCTTTGGTGAGCACGTCGCGGTACGTCACTCTCCTCTTAACCGCGTCCGGCTGTAGCGTAATCACTACAGCCGCGGTTTTTGGGGAGCGAAGCCTAGCCGCGACGGCTCGCTCCTTGCGACGCCTCCTCTGCCGCTTCTTCCTCGCCGCCTTGGCCGCCTTTTTCTTCTCCCCGACCACCTGCCACTCGGCGGCGGTCGTGGGAGAAGTGGGAGACTCCTGGGAGGGGCGGGGCGTAGGTGCCGCGGCCTCCACCCCCCTTGCCGGACGGCCCTTCTGTTTCCTGGCAGGCGCCGGTTTTGCCGGCGCCGGGGCTCCACCAGTCGGCGGCGCCGGTTTCGCCGTCACCGTATTTCGGAACCCTTGGATAAAAATGGTTAAAATTTTAATATGTTACAGTAAATTATCTGGTGTATCGAATCCTTAACGGTGGACCACTATTTACGAAACACCCTGTATATTATAAGCTACTCCTGTTGTTTCTCGTAGGGCTCGTGGCTAAATAATAACAGCCGCACGGCTCGATCGAAGGCTAAGCCACGCTTGTCAAGGTTGGTCCATGGATGGGTGACCAACCACATATCGAGATCCCTCCGTGCCTCGGAAAGCATGTTAGGCCGTTGGTCGAAGCTGTCATTTGTAGATCTTTGACAGCCGGTACAGGTTGTCAGAATCCCATAAGTCTGACAGCCAGTCTTACCAAGGGGAGTCGTGTTACCCAGTAACTGGGTTATGGAGGTCTGATAGACAATCGCTCCATGCAAAATACTGGTATTCAGTTGCATTGGGTAAATAGTTGGAAAAACCCAGACAGATAATGACTCATGTTGTTACAACTTGTGTTAAACCAACAACCCTGCATAGATTACCTGGATAATAAACTATTTCTATTCCTATCACAGCACATTGTACGTTGTCCTAAGTAGTAACAATAATAGCCATTTGGTTAATCTATTGCGTCTGCATTACGCGCCGCGCCGTGGCCATGTTGTATGCAACTGGCTAAACCAGTGTAATGGACGATCTGAATTTTAATGACCCGTAAATTGTTATAGGTGTCTGATAATTTAAAGGTTTTAAAATAAGTTGTGTGCCTCCCTCTACGTACCTGTGTAGTAAGAGTCTACAAGTACCTTCTAACAGCAATAATTCAAACAAGTACAAAAAGCTCTTAAGCTAAAAAATAATCGCCGTATTCATAACCTCCTCCTTTTTTGAAGTCGGTAAAAAATAACATGAAATGAGGAGTGAGTTTAAATCTCATGTAATAGGGGGCGAGCCATCAACCGAACATCAAATTCTAGATGCAAAAACCCATTAACACTTTTGCTCGACCTGGGAATCAAAACCTGGACCTCAAGCTCAGCAGTAGCGCTTGACCACTCCAACAACTAGAACAAGGACGTAGATCAATTTTTAATAATAATAATTATTATTACACAGAGTGGTGACTAGGTTATCTATCACATTAAATAGTACAACAGTTATTACAAGTTGTTTTAAGTCTCTTAAAATAATAATAAAAATAATCAGTTTTACTCAAAATAGAAAACTGAATATTTCAAACAAAATAAATAGCTTAAAACATTAAATTGGCACGAAATAAACCACCCTTCATAATAAGGCACTAGACGCGCGCGGGGCGATGGTGTCAACAATTCAACACAAATTTTTCGCTATTGTTACCAATTAATCACAAATCAAGTTTAATGTTGTTAAATACTCAAACGAAAAAAAAGGTTCCATGGTTAATTATTATTATTATTTTAAATGTGTATGTTTAACATACGTTATTTAGAATATGTGGTATCAACCAATGTGTGAACCTCATCATTCGCCACACTGTATAAAAAGTATACAGCGAGACTCGAAAAGCTCAGTCTCATTGTTTGCAACCCTATCTTGCCAACATGAACCCATTTCACTGAGTTGACATTTACAACTACACCAAATAAACAGCTGACACTTACTGCCGTAAAATTAAAGTCATAAAAACTGTTCACTAACTAGGTACTTAATTCTTGCACAAGTATATACTGGCCTATCCTAGAAAACTGTATTTTATATTTATGTTACTATAATAATAAATTATGTCATCATCTGCTTAGCCTTTTCCAAACTATGTCAGGGTCGGCTTCCAGTCTAACCGGATATAGCTGAATACTAAAATTTACATTGAGCGACTGCCTATCTGCCCTCTACAACCCAGTCACTGGATAATACACGTAACCCCTTGGTAAGACTGGTTGTCAGATATATGACGACCCGTTACGACTGTGAAAGATCCACGACAGCCGAGACCAACGGCTTTACGTGCTTTCCTAGGCACGGAGGGGTCTTGTTATGTACAGATGGTCACCCATCCTCGGACCAACCGCGGCTACGTAAAAAAAATGATTGATCGACCTGCTCTGCTGTTATTACTTAGCCACAAGCTCCTCTATGTTACTATATATTTATATACTAATAATAAAAGTGAAGATTTTATTTAAGCGCGCTAATCTCTAAAACTACCAGTGGGATTTGAATATTTTTTTAGCATTTGATAGCCTAATTCTTGAGGAAGGCTTTAAGCCACTTAGCATCACGCTAGGGTCCTTGAGAGCCCAGCAAAAACAAGTCAGATAGAAGGCTAAGCGAAGGCGAAGTAAAAGCGCGGGTTGCGATGAGATGCGACGCTGTGGGCCGGGGTCCAAAATTTTAAAGTCGTGGGCAGAAGATAGTAGAAGCTGAAGAGTTGGTAGGCTTGAACGTGCCAAGCTCTGGAACCTTCAGTCAGATTTGAAAGAATAGTTTTGTATTTGATGGCTTAATTGTTGAGGAAGGCTATTTAATATGACAAGACATAATACGCTACGACCATTAAGAGCCGAGGAAAAAGAAGAAATAACTCTAATCAAAAACGAAGTAACAGAGCACAGCTAATAGGACATTATTTTATGAAATTTCACGCGGACGAAGTCGCGGGCAGACGCTAGTCAAATTATATGTGTCAGTAACAAGAATTTTCCACAGTACCAAGTATGAATAAAAATAATATTTCTTAACGTTCGTTGAGATATTTCCATTTCGGGATAGAAACATTTTACAATAAATCAGTCTGTTAAAACGAAAAAACGGCTCGCAATAATTCACAGTGTCGTGCCATGGCTCACTTAATTTCTTTAAAATAAAATCTTATTTAATACTTTCCTTTCTGTTTTAGAGAAAAAAAAATCGTATGGTGAAGGTAGAAAAGGTTTTGCAGGCTTCTTGTGAACCTTGCTTGCCTGATAATATTTTGTAGATAAATTGGAACACTATACGTAGTCGGACTTTTAATTAGCTGCAGTAAAATGACAGCTTATGTGTTACTTAAATGACTGAAATTGGCGTCTCTTTGCTTTTTCAAGACCATCGACCAAATCTTGTTTTTTAGTAAAGAATAGTGTAACATAAGAAACTTATTTGACATGCATATAAACGCAGTCCGAAATGAGTTAATAAGAAGTGACATTTTACTGCAGCTAATTAAAAGTCGGAGTATAGCATGTATCAGAAAGATGTGGTCATATTTAAGAGCGTGGTACAGAACATCAAACTGTGTTCAGTTTGATGTTCTGTACCACGCGCTCGCTCTCGTTTCGCAACGAGAAAGTTGTTACTTTCTCTATGGGAAAAACATCGTAACCTAGAAAAAAATTTCATCTGCCCCAAACAAAACTTCAATAGGTTCTCGACCCAAATGTATGTTATTTAGTAGCTATTTATTTTTTAACTCGATCCTTTCTCGTGCTTACATAAAATAAAAATAATTCAGTAACAGTAATTTAAAAAAAACCTATTGATCACAATCCTCATCTCGTGTAAAAAAATTTGAATAATCGTGCAAAAACTTACTATTTTTCAGAAATAAAAGTAGACTCGTCCAACTAAGTTACTCCACGCGTACATTTTAGTGAAATTAAAAGAGCATTGCTGGCTAGAACTTAATATAATAATTTTAAAAGCAAGGTCCGTGCAATATTAATATTTTTAAGAACGCGTCCGCTTATATTAGAGTGGTAGGGTTCAGAATGGCCGCCGCAGTCCGTTGCGGCCGGAAAGGAAGATTTACCAAAATTTCGGGCTACGTTAAACACTCAGTTTCATTTTTAAATATTTAAATGTAAACTGAGTGTTTAACGTAGCCCTTGTGTGCTGGTTAAATGTGAGAAGATATTATATTATCTACTTTGAGTATCTTAGATGTGTTTGGCTTTTCAGCGGGTTGATGAAGTTGAGTTTTTTCTTGCTTAGATTTGTGTTAGCCGTCAATATTACATGATTACGCAAAGAGGCGTGTTTGATGATCTTGTCTTGTTTTTTTTTTTGTTTTAAATTTCAAATTTGTACCATTTCTTCCCTTAATAATTTTCGTGGATGTATCACAACCGTTGTTCTTATTTTAAATGGGGCGTAGCACTATGCGGAAGTGACATGCCGTGACGTCGCATCCGGGCGGTGTTACGCACAGCGCAGGCGCAGGCTTGCCACCGGAAGCAGGAAGTTGTGGTGTTGCGGCGCACAATCTGGAGTTGGACGGCGGGAAATACTGAATCAAGTGCAGCCTCAGCTTTCTGTTTTATGTATGAGAGTGTAGAAGATATATGGGTACATTTTCATTTGATATCATTTGTGGGAGAGGTAATTCCCGTTGTTAGGTTTAATTGTTCTTACATGCGTGTATCCGTTGTAGTGGTGTGTGCTATTCATGCGTGTGTAGGGCGTGCGGCTGAGTCGGTACACCGAAGTTACGTACGTGCCGTGTGGAGTGACGTGTGGGTGATTAGTTTAGTGCCAGCGTTTAAATCGATACAAACTATTAACGTTGATTACTGTCTGTAATTTCACGGGTAATTGATTAGTCACAACAAGTTAATTATTCCACTCTAATCCAGAATTTCGCTAATAGGATTGTAGATTTTTTTTATTCATTAGGGTGTTGTGGCGCAGCCTATTGCAATTCACCGACTGTAATAGGCTGGGTTGATTGATTGATTCGCTAACAAAAATAGATAGGGATAAGAGGAAGGAGGGAAAGGAGGCTTTTGCCCTGCAGTGGGACACAAACGGCAGATAATAATAATAATTCGCAAAGCATAAACAGCTTATAACGTTCCCATTGCGGGGACTTAAGGCTTCCTCGCGATGAGAGGAAGCGGGCTACATGAGATGTCACATGCCTTCGAATTTTCGAAGGTTCTAGGACATGCCGGTTTCCTCACTATATTTTGAGAGCAGTGGTGATGAAATAAATTGCACAAAGTAATGTACCTGTCTAGGTTCGAACTCACGGCCGTTACCATGGGGCCACCACTGCTCGCAATTCGCAAGGCTACGAAAAAATAAATGATAAATGATTTTTATTTTGTAAGTAGGTTTGCACAAACACTTTTACACGTCAATCATATTTTTTATAAAACTAGATGAGGTCGGCGTTTCCTATCTGACTACTCTGAGAAGAAAGGCCGAAACAAACTCAGAGGTCACAGTCTCTTTTATAGTCCAGACAAAATCTTGGTCAGGTTATATTAATAAGCCAATTTTAAATTTACTGTACCCTACTTTACATCACTTTAGAACACTTACTTACAGCAAATTAACTAAAACTTCTTATTAGACACTTGTAAAATAGTTTCCCTCAAAATCTTCATAACACAATTCGCTTCAAAATTTATTTGGAGACATGTAGCGACGCGGATCCGAAGATCCGTGGATCGCAAGACTTCCGAGACATATGTCGGAACTTCTACTCGGAAACTTCAACGGAACAAAGAGTAAAGTCCTGTTCCCGTAACGTGCACCAAGAAACGTTTTATAACTTCATAATTTAATAAAATGAGTAATTTGAGAGCTTTTGTTATAATTAAGGTTCTTATTTCTCAACTGTTCTGTTTGAAGGAGTGTTTCGCTTTCTTCTTGATTATGCATGTTTTGTAGTGGGTAGTATTGTAATCATGTTTGGGTTACTTTATCATATAATGTCGAAGAATGAAGAAGCATTCTACACATACATCATCACCATCATCATCAGATGATGGTGATGATGTATGTGTAGAAGGCTTCAATCATCTCTAAATATTTTCGCTTTTTTAGTAGCGAAACTTTAGCCAACTTTTGTAACATCGAGATATATTTAGATATTATATACGAATTATTAACTTAACCAGACTAAATTATCTAAATAATGACGAAAACCGCATCAAAATACGTTGCGTATAGTTCAGAAGAACAACGCGATAACACAGACTGGCACGAAAAGCGACTTTATTTTATAACATGTATATCTATGTATATATATTTTCTGTCGTAATATCATTCTGCTATTTGACTCTAGTTTTAATCCAAGCTTTACCCTTTCAATTTAGCAACAAACAAGCTCATAATTTATCCAAACAAAACCAAACTCGTGTAAATTTGTTCACTAGTTAAACTCAGTCACCACTTTGAAACTATGGATGGATTTTTATCATCTGAGTTACCTCGGTGCCCAAAAATATATATAAACAATAAACCAACTAATTATGATTTTATGACTGGTCTCACAATTGGCCAATCGATTTCATGAACCAACATGGTCCAATATACCGTCTTCAGATAAGAACAATGACGACCCAAAAATTGCTATCAATTTTTATTTATTGATATTAAAAAACCCATTACAGCAAATCCTGATTTCGATAGACATAAATCCTTCAAAGCCATCAGACTTATCGTTTTAAATTATATTTGATATTGATAAAATCACCACAAGATTCCTTACCGAGCGAACACCTCTCGCAGGCATCCACCTGCATTTTATTCGTTATAAAACAGAACATAAAAGTTTAATCAAAAGCAGACTTTGGCACCTCAATTTCGGTTAAAGCAGATGTTGGAATAAGAACGTTATTTAATGAGAGAGAGAAAGTAGGTACTTACAAAATAATAAAAATACCAGCCAATTATTGTCCCACTGTAGGGCAAACGCCTCTTTCCATACAGAGAAGGCGGATTGGCGATTTCAGACTTAGGGCTAATTTTACAATCGACAGATAATTCTTATTCATGGAATAAAATCGAAATAAAAATAAAGACGTCTGACAGTTCTTCCATTAAAAAACTGTCAGACTTCAGTTTTTGTATGGAAGAACTGTCAAACATTCAAAATTGTTTCACCGATAAAGTCATCTGGCGTTGGAAACCAGTCCTAAGTATTTTAATTTTATATGTCCAGGTTTCCTCACGATGTTTTCCTTCACCGATGTCAGTGATGTGATGTCCATGATAAACTAAGGCCTGAATTCCTGTGACGCTGACGTCGGTCGCGTACGGTGTCGGTCGTGTACGGTCAGTACCAACATACGCGCCGACGCCGCTGACGTCAGCGTCACAGTATGGTGCTATATAGAACACAATGTATGTATAATCACAGGCGCGACGAAATTATAGGCTGATTATACATACGCCTATTATATCTAATTTTTAATCAGAATCTATTTAAAAAAATTTCAAAGTCCTGACTGACTGACATATCAACGCACAGCCTAAACCGCTGGCCCTAGAGACATGGCATGAAATTTGAAGGGTGTATTCTTTGTGAAGAATAGGTATCCACTAAGAAAGTTTTTTTTAAGAATTCCAACCCTAAGAGGGTGAATGGGGGGAGGATGAAATCATGAATCACGCGGACGAAGTCGCGGGCAGAAGCTAGTAATCAATAAAAAAACAATGTCTTACGTTCCACTGCCAGGTATGAGCTTCATCCTTCTTATCTAGTCTGCTGCAGATAGGCTTGTCCACTGTTTTCGTTCCATACCAACTAAAGCAAAACTCAAAAACTTTTAAACAAAAAAAACGACTTCCAAAAAACACACTTTAAAGTGAAAAGTTACTTTAATTTCGGAAGTCGGTGTTTTTGGATCTGTATTTTAGTTTTTTGCCACCAACTTCCACCACCACCACACCACTTTCACTTTGCAGTGTTTTTTTTTTGGAAGTCGTTTATATTTTTTGTTAAAAAGTTTTTATTTCTCGCTTTTTAGTGGGCCTGCTTATAATTTATGTAAGTAAAACTAGCCTAATGTCATCTTGCTCATCGCCTTTTATAAAATATTGCTTTTCCTGATGCTGGGACGTAACCACTGACCATACGTGTTATGACGAGCACAAATTGCTTAGCAACCATATAAAACCATAGAAAGTAATCGAATCGCAACCCTTGAAATATTTATCATTGAGTAGTTCCGATGGCCATCTGCCATTTTCATCATCAGCTCCACTTTACCAAATGATGATTTCCGAGACCATCACCAAAATTGGAGGGTTTACCTCGACTTCCATGGGATCCCTTTTTTTTTTTTAAGGATGGGAAATCATCCAATGAGGATCCCGCTCTGGGTGGAGTGGGTGAGTGTCAGACTCTTACTGACTAAAACCCATCCGTGTTCCTTCCTTAGCCCTTTATGTTCCGGGGCAGCGGTAACCCTTTCGGACAATCCCGCTGCCCCGGCAGGCTTCGGCCCTGTCGGGCCCCTCCTTACATGCTGACATCTCTTTGAGGCGCGCGTGGAACACATACCGGCACGGGCCTGGTCCTGATCGGATGGCGAGCTACCCATTACTCGCTATCCGCAGGCCCGCGCCTACGGTGGCCGGGAGACGCCCGGGGCGTCTACCGCGGCGGCTGGGACGGGCGGCTCTCTCCGCTCTCTCCCTCGCCCATCCCGCCACCTCTTTCGCTAGCATGACTGCTTCGCAGAAGGAGGTGACTGCCTCCCACTCCCTCTCGCCCCGGACCATGGCTTGGACCAGGGCCGGGCGCGAGAGGTCGCCGATGCTGCCGATCGCCTCTACGAGGACACGGCGGTGCTCTGCCCAAGCGGGACAGACCTCCACCGTATGCTCCACCGTGTCCTCTGGGCGATCCTCGCAATGGTGACACCCGGGCGTTTCCTCCCGCCTGATTATGTGCAGGAACCTCCCGAAACATCCGTGTCCGTAGAGGACCTGCGGCAGGCGGTAGGTGAGGACGCCGTGACGCCTCTCTAGCCACTCCTCAAAGAGGGGCCTTACCGCCGCTATCGCGGCGTGCCCTACGCTGGGTTGTGACAGTCGCGCTTTCCATGCCGCCATGAGATCGCGCCGGAGGTCCGTCCGCTCCGCAGCAATTTGCCGCGGAAGCGGGTTTTCTCCATGGGATCCCTTCTTCAAATTCTCACTAGGCGACAATGGAACCACCTCGAGAGCATACCCTTTCAAACGAAAAAATAATTTTCAAAATCGATCCACAATTGACGGAGTAATCGGTGTACATACATAAAAAAAAATTCCCGACGAATTGATAACCTCCTCCTTTTTCTGAAGTCGTTTAATAATTTGTGCTTTACACTAATACCTAACACACTCGAAGAAGTTTGCACCGTAATAACAATATATTGCTCAATTATTAGTTGCAGCCTGCACATTTTGGCTCGGTGCACAACAAAAATGTGTCAACTTTGCCTTGCGCATTCTGTCAAACAAAAGTTAGTGTTCCAATCGCAACAGTTGTGCGACAAACTATCGCTTCGTGGTTAAAAATTGTATCAGTTAAGCAACTGTTCGTTTGAACCAAGCTTTTCTACACTATAAATAATGTAATAAGAATATTTTTATATTCTTATATTTAAAAAAAAAATTATTTATATGTATAGAATATGATGAAATAAAGGAAATAATAATATTATTATAAAGAGCAAACATTTGTTTGTTTGTTTCTTCTAATTAAATAGGCTACGAAACTACTGGACTGATTTGAAAAATTCTTTCATCATTAGAATCGTACATTATCCCTGATGAACATAGGTGATAGAATATTTTCAAAAAAGTTAGGGATGCGTGTGAAAACTTCGATAATGTAACCCAAAGTGTGAAAAAAATACCAAAAAAATCCTTATATCGCGTGTAGGTACGCGACATAAGGATTTTTTTGTTTTTTTTTTTTTGGCCGCAGAAACTATTGACAGTAGAGCAAAGTGATGTACTACAGTTTTATAGGACATCAATTATATCTACAAAAAAGTCTGCGATACCATAATGTTTAACTACATATTACAGTTTTGTCACAATAACTTACTAAATTATCTTTATAATAATTATACAAAAAAATTATTAAGACCCGACACAGAAAGAGGTGTGTTATAAGTTTGGCGTGTGGATCTGTGTGTGTTTCTATCTGTGGGTTGTTGCGGCTTCATAGCTCCCAAATGGATGATTTTGATTGTTCGTTTTGTCAAAAGCAGACTTGATCGAGTGCTAAGCATGGAAAGTATGCTAATAGTGTGTTAAAATTTATAATTTTCATTTGTTAAATACCATTATCTACCCGTGCTAAGGTGGAGCGGGCCGCTAGTCTTTTTATATAAATGAATTTGATTCTGGCCCAATTTATATTTAGAAAAAAATGTATGTTTAATCCTAGAGCTTATATTATTATTTCAATCAGCGAAATCAAGTAGCCTATATTATAGTTAGTATGTAAACAGCGTTGTGGAATGTAACATTGTCTATAAGTGTTGTATATTTCTTATTTCAATGTGTTGTAATTATTATTATAGCTATTTGTTGTTCCTTTTGAATAAAAAAAAATCTAAATATTAAACTAGAAGTACGACACATACATACTTATTTCTATTTTAAGACAACCTTATTTTGATTACAACTGGATTAAAAGAAAAAAGTCACATAAATGGCAATTGATGTCAATATTGTTTTCATGACTTATTGTATTGTACAGAGTTTTGCAAATCAAGTACATTATCTTATTAAATTATCTTAGAAATCATGAAATATTTGCTGTCGAAGCTAGTCAAACCAAACCTAGCAAGAGCTTTAACACGCACAATTCACACTGGCGTCCCTGTTTTTGACAAAAAGATAGATGTGAAGGTCACGGAAAAGGATCCGTTTTACATCGAACCGCTGGAGCAGAATCATCACACCTTCAGGTGCCACAACAACGCGAGACGCCAACGTCTGTACGAGTTCGGTATGTACGTCGCAACATGTCTGCCGAAATATGTGCAGAAGGTTCAAATGCAGCCAACTGACGAACTGGAAATACTGGTGGCTCCAGCCGGCATTTACCCGGTCATGAACTTCATGCGTGACCACCAACATGCCTGCTTCGCTCAATGCTCTTCAGCAAGCGCTATAGACGTTCCAAGCAGGCAATACAGGTTCGAGGTAGAATATGATATCCTAAGCTTCAGGTTTAGCGAACGAGTTCGTCTCAAGACGTACACCGACGAACTGACGCCTCTCCGCTCCGGGTACGGCGTCTGGAAGGCCTGCAGTTGGTACGAAAGAGAAATATATGACATGTTCGGAGTCGTTTTCACCCATCATCCAGACCTAAGAAGAATTCTCACAGATTACGGGTTCACTGGACATCCACTGAGAAAGGACTTTCCATTGGTCGGATATATTGAAGTTCGTTACGATGACGAGCTAAAGAAACTGGTTTATGAACCTAACGAGCATCCTCAAGAAGCGAGGCAGTACCAGCTACAGACACCGTGGCACTACTTGAACCAGTTTCATGTTCCATATAATAAACAAAAGCCTCCACCACCTAAACCTAAGGTAGAGGACCCTTGTGAGAACCCTTGCCCTTGTTAATACGCATATGAATTTTATATCAAAATAAAAACATTATTTTCTGTTAAAACCTCAGTATTAATAACAACGCGCATAAAACCCTGCACTAAAATGTTCTACAATAACTGCTGTATCGTGAATGCATCCGATTTCCTTTCGGCAATGCCTCGTTTTATCCAGCTTATTCCCTAATGAGCTTTTGTCTTGACACAATGGGACCGTTTAGAGCGTCACACATAGCTCAAGATAGCTCCCCGGCCAGATGACGGCCCTTTCTAACGTCCCAATTAATAACTTGGAAATTAGCGGAAAGTGGCTAATTATTCTATCCCGGTTTCATTAAGTGGCTTCGTAAGTTGAACTGCTGTACCTAACTCAAATTGGATTTCGATTCCTCATTATTATGCAGTTAAAATAGGATTTTAAATTGGTGGAATAATTCGAAAGTGTGTCTTACTTTGTCTTTCAATCTCAGAAAGCGGAGATGTGCGAAGCGTAGAGGAGAGGAGATGCTTAATAGATAGGGTGTATCCGCCGAAAACGGTGTAGATGCCTGGCTAGACCGGAGCAGAGATGTGTACTGGCTAGAGCGGATCTAGTCTGCGTATACGGCGCGGCGTGCGTTGGCTGTGGTGCGGGCGCGTCGGGCGGGTTTCTTTGGGCGCATTGTGGGTTGTGCCGCTCGGCGCACGTAGCTCGCGTCTCCTCTCACCTCGTCTCCTCTCGTCTCCACTTTGGTTTGGTGGAGTCTAGGCCTTAGTGTTTTTGTTATTATAAATAAGTTTTGTTTATGACATATACCTAAATAAGCGGATGGCCCACCTGGGTGCTTACTCTCGAATATTATTCCGATTTAACGACATTGGTCAAACGTTAGTTGGTTGAGTTAAACGTTAGGGATTGGCTAGACTCAGTGAGTCCAGCCAATCCCTGACGTTTGAACGACAATTCCAATGTCGATCTATCGGAATTATATTCGAGAGTAGGCACCCTGATCAGGGTGATCAGGCTGATAAGGGTGTTAGTAAATATGTTACCGCAACCAGTGAACGAAAATAAATTTGGTTCACTGACCGCAGCCTGTAGACATTTTTTATATTTAGGGTTCGGTACCTCAAAAGGAAAAAACGGAACCTTTATAGGATCACTTCGTTGTTCGTCTGTCTATCTGTCGCTCTGTCAATACCGCTTTTCTCAGAAACGCGTGGAGGTATCAAATTGAAATTAATATAAAATACGTAGGTCCACGGTCTCCTGAAGCTCTAAAAAAATCAAGACTAAGTCAACGCAATGAAAAACTACGGTTTTTATGCGAAATATTTTGATTCTCTGCAAATAAATCAAAACCTTTAGGGTACTTCCTGTTGACTTGGAATCATGAAATTTGGCAAGAAGCAAGGACTTACACAGTACAAGTAAAGGAAAAGTTTAGAAAATCTTAGTTTGTAGTTTTATCACATAGGTATTTATATTTTTTAACGATCACCAACTCACACTTGCAGTTCGAGAATTGACCGTGACTTATATCGATGTATATACATATTTTTCAACTACAATGTTTAATTAAGTTCTTGGGATAAGATAATAAAGTTGCTGTTGAGTTGCTGCTGTCAGAGGTAAAAAAAAAAAGTGAAACGACTGTACCACAGCTGCATAGGTATATTTTGGTAGGCTCACTTCTTTGTTAAATGTGATTTCATGTCTGTCTGTTTTATAGGCTAAATAAATACCCACCTTATTGATTTAAAACATACAAAACACAAGTTACAAACCATTAAAAAATACTAAACAAACTGTATTTTACTTCAAGAAGATATTAAATCAAAGTACTCTGTAGTATCTGCATATTCTAGCATTTAAGAACAGAAAATCCGTGCTAAGCGATTAATTACTACGCAAACTTCAATATCTAATATCCAAACAAAAATCCACACACAGTAATGATAATTATTAAAAGGATTCAAAGAATTATTAATAAACTCCCCGGAGTAAACACCGCTGTTGATTCAAAATATTGGATATTAAAAACGCTATATTTATAGAGGGAAAAAATAATTGCTCGAATTTTTCGAGGGTTCCTATCGGCTCCATATCTGCCACGATCATACGGACATCTGCGTAAGAATAACGACGGAGTGAAGGAGTGAATGAACAATTGGTTCAGTGTGTGTCGTGGCCTTGCGTCGAGCGCACGACTGCGCTCCCCCGAGACCGGGAAACTTCACACGCGCTCGGAAAACTTTGCGCAAACAACGCGAGTAACGCACAATATTATGCGGGAATAGGGAAAGTTTTCTGCATAATTCTAAAGACTTTTGATTGGCTTTTCACTGTTGATTGACTTGTTGAGGTAAGGATGTTACTGTTTTTCAGTTTTAATTTCTTTTTTTTTTTTGTTTTTTTTTTTTGTAAGTAGTTGATTTCTGTACTGTGACAATATTTTACGTGTAAACGAATTTCCATTCAGTACTTACTTTTAGATATTCTTTTTTTTAAACACCTAAGTAGGTACCTAATTATTGAATAAATTTTTTTGTTCATTGCATGATATTTCTAATTTATAAAATACGCTATTAGGTGCCATTTCTAAAAGTTCCATTATTTTATGACTTCCAAATTAATTCAAATAATTCAGTAGGTATACTTATAAATAAATTCATATACAAACCTAAATTAATTTAATTTTCAACTAGATTCTGCAAGATAATTACCTACCTAAATTGATTGTAGTACGAGTATTCGAAGAAAATCAATGTAATTATTTGGCTTCCTTTGACAATACCCAAGAATTTACTTAATCAGTATGCCGCCACAATATCTACTTAAATCTGAATAACTTACCTAATTAGATTTAAGTACAAACTTAAATCAAATTAAGAGATTCGAAAATTCTAGGAAGTAAGCTACAAAGCTTACTTCCTAGAATTTTCGAATGCTTTATTATTATTTTAATGGAATACTTCATAGATGGTAAACAAAATTACGAAACAATTGTTTCCTAGTATGTCAGAATGTACCAAACCCACGCCAATAATTGAGTTGATTACGCAAATCTGATATCTTAAAATTTAAATTTATCTAGGTATTTAAGTTTGTATTATACGTAGTAATATTCGTATGTTTTTCCTATAACAATAATAATAAATAAATAATAATAACAAATATGATAATAATATAATAATATCCTGCTCCCGACACCGGCGGATCGCTATTTTTTTTTAATTTTAAATGTTTTTTATACTTATTTTTATATTTTATGAAATATTTAAAAGTGTAACGAAATGAGTTAATTAAATAAATAAATGACATAATAAATAATAAGTACCTCAGATTGTAGTCAGTTTTTATTTTACCTTTTCTAAACAAGTTTTGAATCTACGTTTGGCCTGATGATCCAATTTTTTTTTATTTACCTAGTTTGAAAATTAGATATATATAAGAGACATTTTGACGTAACTGATTACAATCTCATTCGTCTACAGGTACATAAATGAACTGGTTAGATAATAAAAGTAAACTAAAGTTATTTGTTCCTTTCAAATACCTAGTAATTCTTTAAATATTTATTTCCGGACTACTCAACAGAAGTTTAACACTTTTGGTGTTAATTAAAGGGGTTCTTACCGGTGTTTCTGTAAAGCTGTTTGGTACTTTATTAGTACTTATTATCATCTACTTTCTTAGTGTACTTTAGAGCAAGGCTGCCCAACCAATTTTGAAGGAGGGCCCTAATTTTGATGCCGGTTCAGCCGGCGAAAACTGTTATCAGATGTTATAGCTGAGCTCATAGCTTTTGACGCGCCAATTCAAATGCGTGGCCCGTAGGCCTTTTTTTTTAAGGATGGGAATTCATCAAATTACCCCTCCCGCTCTGAGTGGAGCGGAAGGGAGTGTCAGACTCTTACTGACTAAAACCCATCCGTGTTCCTTCCTTAGCCCTTTATGTTCCGGGGTAGCGGTAACCCTTTCGGACAATCCCGCTGCCCCGGCAGGCTTCGGCCCTGACGGGCCCCTCCATTGATGCTGACATCTCTTTGAGGCGCGCGTGGAACACATACGCGCCGTCCAGCACGGGCCTGGTCCTGATCGGACGGCCGTAAGCCCGTAGCGTGGCGGCTCGTAGAGGCCTGGGGTTGCGCAGCCTTACTTTAGAGCGTTCACAGATGGCATATAATCGGTGGCCGATTTTTTGCAGGAGCTAAATGAAACAGAAGAGACCAAATCTATAAAAGCAGGTCATACAAAAAAAAAATTTATCAATTGTAGGACCTACAAAAAGTATCTATTCCGCGTGGGAGTGCGCTTAGGAACACAGCTATGGCTGATATTCTTTTTAGTTAGAGTAAGATTTTGAAATAAAAAGAAAAACAAACAAATATTTTATTTGGGACACGCACAGAATGTACAAATATAAAAAAGGAACATTTCAAACAAAAAAAAAAGTTTTTTTTTTCGAATTGTCAAAACAAAAAGAAATGACTTGTGCAAAGCCAAAAAGACCCCTCATACACATCTCAGCAAAATGCTGCGATATGTAGGAGCCTATACGGGCTAACGCTTTACTTTTGACATACTTACTTCTCAGCTAAACATAAACTGGTAACATAAAAATACTATTAAGGCGGGCCGTTATTTTCCATAAACACGCTTCTCAATCACTACTGACATTGGCAGATTATTCGGGCAAAACCGGGACTCTGTTTTCCATAGTAAGAAATTTAATGGAATTAAAGGCAAACATATTAAAAATTATTAAGTAAAAGCGATTTTATATCGATACTCGGATCGAAATGATCCATTGCGACGCAGAATATCGATACAAAGCAACCGGATCGATCATCTCTCTATGCGATATAGTAGGAGTTGCCAGGAAAAAAAAATCTGACAATAATCGATTTATAGAACCGTTATTCTAATGTAAAAAATATATACGTCAAAATACTACTAACGTTATTGATTGTTTTATTTTAAAACAAAGTAAATTATTATAATCTTCTCATACAGTACTGATCGGTACTCGTTTTGCAGACAAACACTTTTTTTTTTGTTACCATAATTGATTAACTAATCGATTACAGACTGAAATTGATGTTTTATTTCCGTGCTGGTAATCCTGCGTCAAACAAATGGCTGGTAGATACAATTTAAATACTCTTTATTTCGACTTTTTGTACGTGTACCTGGCTATTAAGTGATGTGCAAATATATTTCTTACAGAATTAATAATATTGTTTAGTAAAAATATTTTTTACCGGGCTTAGCCGAAACTAAATGACATGTTCTGATCTACAATGATAACGGTTCTTTTGTTGATCACATCACCACTGTCCTCTATTAAACAAGATAATACAGGTCAGTGACATAGACACTTAAAAACCGATAGAGAATAATATTTTTGTAGGGCTTATCAAAGAGAACACAGCGTGTTTTTACACTTGGTTACCACAAGTAAAGCGTATCGCTTCGTGAGATAATGAAAACTGTACCTACTTTATACCTAACTATCCTAATATGTACCTATAATGCCCTCTAAAACTTCGTTGAAACCCGTAGGTTTAATGGTTTTTTTTAATGGTATGTCATTTGGTAGTTAAATTATTCAGTAAAAAATTAAATGTAATAGGGTGTAGGTCAAACATTTGAAACTAACATTTTAAAACATAATGTGGCATTACAGCTGTACTTAAAAAATTACTTCTAACTTTTGGAGGGCGCTGTGAATCAAACAGTAATGTGTAACATGATCTGTCAAACACCACAGTTACCTGGTTATTATTAGGTATCTATTTTTATGGCTAAAATTAGATAATAATATCTTGGCCATTAGTGTGATAATACTGGGGTATTGTCACACTAATGGCCAAAATTTTCCACAGATTTTTGTAAACAAGCTTATGCTACCTTCCTTTCGGTAGAAGTCAGACTCTAGCCGCCATTTTTATCTTGTTTGCTTAGAAATTGCCAAGCATTAAAATAAATAAATTTCTTTATTTCATGAAAGTGACAACATGGTTACAGATGTTATAACTTTACCTAAAACATACAAAGTAGCATCTGAAACAAAGGTCCCCCCTGGCTCCAAAACTAGGTATAAACCTGCGACTTGGGAGTAAGTGTTCCTCCATAATAAAAGTCATTCGCTTGTCGTTGATTGTGAAAAAGGAAACAAAAAGGCACAACTTTAAAGATTAACCCCCTTACTAATAAACGTTGTAAAGCGTTTGTATATATAGTTACACAACGTTTTGTCTTCTTCTTTCGAAAGTCAAATTACTGACGACTGAAAGAGAGAAATCGGTGCGTAACTATTCATCTGATATAATTAATATGTTTATTAGTAAGTTGGTAGGTACAAAATTTAACAATCATGAATCGTGTGTGATGGTGTGTTGTGAGAGAGTGAGAGTGTTTGAGTGTTTGACTGGAAGCCGACCCCAACATAGTTGGGAAATGGCCTAGGCAGATGATGATAACGTGCTAGTTGGGTGGGTATTTAATTAAAGCTTCACATTGATCTAGCAATATGGAACACATAATTATTGTAGATAATTAAATGAATTCTTGTCGATGGATACCTACATCTTTATGAGGCTGACTGAATACCTACTACGTAATAGCTTTTGTTTGTTGCTTGAGGAAACGCGATGACAACAAAACTTTTTACAGACAAGATTAGAATGGAAGGACGTTAGCTGCGACTTCTAACAACTGCATTAGAATTTAATTTCAGTTTTGATAAACTTCTTCTATCTAAGCTTCGTTACATTACATGATTTAGCTCTTTCCATGTCTCATAGCTTTGACTGTAGAGATGGTTTAAACATTGGTTGTAATTTGCGAGAAGTGTAAAATTCATTGTCATACTCGCAGGTAGAAAGGTCAGGAGCAAGCATTTAGCAATAAAAATTAAAAATGCAATAATAATTGATGATTAGTAAGTTTTGTATTTGGTAGTAATAGCTAGGCACTTTCCTCCTATAAATGTCAACAATCAATGGAATTAGTATGTACTACAATAATCTTATTGTAAGGCTGTTGCCATAATAATTAAATAGAGGTAGGTTCACTCGTGAAAGCTAAAAAAAAAACAAATTCAATATCTTGACAATAGACATATAATAATAAGTCCATGATTTTGACTTACCACACGAGGTTGTTGACATGTGGGATGTGAGCTCGGCTGTCATTAGGCCGGTTGTCGTAACGTACAATGGCCTGATGACCGAATGCTTTTTTTTTTTTTTTTTTTTTTTATTTAAGGATGGGAATTCATCCAATGACCCCTCCCGCTCTGGGTGGAGCGGAAGGGAGTGTCAGACTCTTACTGACTAAAACCCATCCGTGTTCCTTCCTTAGCCCTTTATGTTCCGGGGCAGCGGTAACCCTTTCGGACAATCCCGCTGCCCCGGCAGGCTTCGGCCCTCACGGGCCCCTCCATGTCTGCTGACATCTCTTTGAGGCGCGCGTGGAACACATACCCGCCGTCCGGCACGGGCCTGGTCCTGATCGGACGGCGAGCTACCCATTACTCGCCGTCCGCAGGCCCGCGCCTACGGTGGCCGGGAGTCGTCACGCGGCTCCCGACGCCCGGAGCGTCTACCGCGGCGGCTGGGACGGGCGGCCCTCTCGGCTCTCTCCCTCTCCCATCCCGCCACCTCCTTCGCTAGCATGACTGCTTCGCAGAAGGAGGTGACTGCCTCCCACTCCCTCTCGCCCCGGACCATGGCTTGGACCAGGGCCGGGCGCGAGAGGTCGCCGCCGCTGCCGATCGCCTCTACGAGGACACGGCGGTGCTCTGCCCAAGCGGGACAGACCTCCACCGTGTGCACCACCGTGTCCTCTGGGCGATCCTCGCAGTGGTGACACCCGGGATGACCGAATGCCTTGATCAACATCTCTGGAAGCTCGCTTTGAGCAGTTGATTTAGAACGCAGACCTCTTCGATATGGCTCGCACCGTGAGGAGGAGCCGTATCGAGGAGTCCTGTCTGTCCTGTCTCTGGAGCCCTAACCACCAGTACCTAGTAGACCTTACTCCCGACACCGGCGTACCATTATTTTAAATGGACACAAAATATAACTATTAAAAGTTAATTTGCAAATTGATGAACTCTTACAACAGACATCCAAACTTGTTTCAAAGTCTCAGCTAACCCACGTTATACATCCAACCACTTTACAGGTCCATGTGTTGAACTTCAGAATACCTGAACATTAGCCAAGCAACACTTGAAGTTACGCGTTCATAGTAAATCTACTAAGTATAAATGTTTAGGGTATGAAGAGGAGTTTGCCGGCCGACCGGTATGAAATTTCCGACAGAGCGTTTGCAAACTTTGTTCCTACTAGGAAGTTGGTAGGGAGTCTGAGACAGGTCGTCCAAGACAATGCACATCAAAGCAAGGCCCAGAAATTATTGCGATTATAACAGCTGTTTGCTACTTCGGTTTGTTTTAGTCAAATAAACTTATTGGCGTTATATTTCCATGGGGAGTTGTGCGTACTGGGAGTTTGTCTTTCCTACTGACGGAAATATTTAAATATATAATTTAGAGGATGTTTCTGAAATTGTGTAGGTACCTTATTACCTGCCGATCCATTCTGTAACAATCTTATCATGAAATCTTAGGTGAAATAAGCTTGAATGAGGTGGAAAACCTGCTCACTTCAAACTCACTTCTTCAAGCTCAGTTTTCACGGTTTTTTTCAGAATAGGTATGCCTGCTGGTCTTTATTTTTTGTTTTTTTTTTCCATAAACACAATCAGCCTAAAACGCGAAGTGCGCATGTAATTAAATAATTTTTGTGAAAGAATTAATGTTTCTTATTTTTTGTAATACTTCAAAACCTAATGATCTTCTAATTTATTAAATCTATAAACCTACAAGGAATACTTAAACACTTTGCGGGACACCTAACGCCCCTCGACGTAATAAAAATTAAACTTCAATAGTATCTTATTTAGTATCCTTCCAAAAAAAAAACCTACAAGGTAAGTTACTGCGCATCTGAGAGTCGTCAGTTTCTCTTCAACCGCTCCTAAAAATGTCAATTTTTTTTTAAAGTTTACCTTAAATATCGATTCGATCGAGTAGCTTGCATTCTAAGGACTTAGTTAGGTACCTACGCGACTTTAAAAAAAAAACATTACATTAAGCAGCTTATATTAAAAAAAAACTCGTGCATCGATTGTGTAGCTCATAGGTAGTTTTCACAGATTTTTCCTAGCATGTACCCTCGACCTATATTATATTTAAAAATTGTTTAAAAATAAGCTTTCTTCCATCAAGCACTATAGCTAATCCCCCTTACTAATTAACGTTGTATAGCGTCTGTATAGTTACTCAACGCTTTGTCTTCTTTTTTCGAAAGTCAAATTACTGACGACTGAAAGAGAGAAATCTGTGTTATTTGGACGTTGTTGAGCAATCGTATTCTTTCAACATATAAGGCGAATTATCAATTCCGTTCAAAATCTTTCGGGTAGGGGTAGGGTACCTACACCCTAGACTAAGACCTAGACCTGGACCAACGTTCAGATAGGTATCTAGTCTTCGACAAAAGTCTATGTAATTGAGTTTACGTGTTGTGATACTCATAATTTTTTAATTTTGTAAATATGGTTTTACCAACTTGCTTTCAGAAACTCGTCACGCCCTGAAAATCACAAGCTATTGACCTGACCAAAAATATACAACTCTTATAAAATTAAATGATCACTGATCGATTTTGAATAGAATGTTAATTAAATGAATCGATTCTTTTGTCACATCACTATTTAAATTTCGTTAAAAAGTGGTAACACATAAGCTGTAATTTTACTGTAGCTAATTAAAAGTTCTAGTATAGGTAAACTGAGCTTGAAGTAAGCTGTCATCCACTTGAGATTCTAGGGATTGACATTATTGACAGCTCACTTCACCTAAGATTTCACGGTGCGATTTTTACAAAATAGATCCGCTATTATTGTGATGCACTTCAAAGAATACAGGTTGGGAAATAAAGACAAACATTGGACGGAAATTACCTTCCATATTGTTGGTAATTTTGATCTTGTTTGGGTAATAAATCTGTACTTACATAAAATGAACAAAAAAGTATAAAATAACAGGCTAATAGCTGGCGTGAATGTAATCTGTCCTTTAGCTGCCCCTTTCATTTCGGTCAGATTATCTACGGAATCGAATTTAGGAATTTAATTTAGTTATTTCTATTCGTGATTCCAAAAAAATATTAGTGTTAAAATATTTGAGACAATCTTAAACGATCACATTTGCCAGACATTTACCAACATTTTGTGGCCTTCAAACCGGAACACATAAATGTTACTTGGCAACAGAAATAATTTTACACTAGCTGGCATTGTTTGGTATTAAATTCACTAAGTGCAAGCTGAATTTATAGGTTGTATAATTCGCTTGTCTATTGTTCTTGAACTTAATTCTTGACCTTTCAGGATTTCAGTAGTTACCTACACGTCCAAGGTACGGTTACGAGCTTGTTGTAATGATCACACTTATGGGCAGTTTCACAAAAATCTGATAAGTTATGTCTTGCTTATTGAAAGTTGCTGGTTCGACGTAATGCGTCCATAGGGAAAATTGCCCACTTGCAAATCCTGCAACGTTATTACGTATCACATTTTAAATTACAATCCGAAAGATTTTGATCTATCATATATATGAATGACACAACAATGTATATTTTCATCCGATCAATACAAAGAATATTTGATTGTTTAGGGTTAAATCAAAATTGTTAAATCAAAGTAGAGATAGTGTGGTAACTAATCTATCGAAATGACAGTAAGAAGTGTAATTTAACTGCAGCTAATTAAAAGTCAGACTTTAAGTTTTCACAGTATGATTTTTACTGACTAGAATTGCAGATATGGACTTGCGAAATTCGCACCAATAACCCTTAGTGCCAACACCCTTAAAATATGTCTAAAAACAAACTTAATTCTATTTAATTAACACATAAAACGTCACGCATGAACACAGTATTATTCGTGTTTAAACAAAGCGTTATAACATGTTGCGACGTTGCCATGTTGCCAATAACAATTGAGACCGGGATTATTCTTCGACAGGGATGTTCCAGTGACCCGGCTGTCACGTCCCTAATATTTACCTACCTTGTTTATTTAGATATTTCGTGTTTCATTACATTTTCTGATTAAAATCGATGACGATTTTAATACAAGGCCGCGTTTGGCGCTTTGTTAAATTAATTGTTTGTGATTTTCTATTATATTTCTTTGGATATAAGGAGTTATATAGAAATAGTATTTATTCAAATTAAAACTGAAAATTTTAAGCCTTTAACCGGTCAAGCTCCGCGCGTACCTACCCTATGTGTACGATACAATAGAAAATCAATCGTGTATCATTAGCTTGACGAAGGCTTGTTCTTTAAAGGGCATTTTTACTGTTTCAGATTATTGTTTTAGTGTTTCACTGCGGGGCTTGAGTCTCTCTCCCCTGGCTGAGGCAGTCAGGGGCCAATCTTTCAGAAAAAAAGTCTTGTACATTCATCATTTATTTTATTGAAAATTTTAAGTGATAGATTCATAATACCAGCCTATTATTGTCCAACTGCAAGGCAAATGGCTTTTCTCATACACAAAAATCACGAGCATTAATCGTCACGCTTGCTCAAGACAGGATATATATTTTTTTTTTAATTAGTAATGATAAATTGTTTAGACAAAAATAAAATAAGTAAGATAGAATTTAAAAAAATACAGCTAGGTACTCGTATCTTAATCACATTATTAACTTGAAAAAGCCCTCGAGATATCACGGTTTATACCAAATCTATAGCTTTCAAAACGACATCTCACAACACTCCACCGAAAAAATGCCATACATTTTTATCTAAACGCACACTGAAATAACACCGTTCATATCAATACGAGGGTGTTGGCAAACTGTTTTTTTTTTTCTCAAACATTATATCTTCACGGAAAAGTAGTTACCGGTGCTCGATCGCATCCGTGCTCATTTCACACGCTCTCCCGTTGTTATGATGCTAAAACATGCTCATACGTACGAACGACTCCGATAAACAGGAATAGTCGTAACAAGGAATCATTATTGAATCGTGGGGTCGTCGAAGGGATCGCAAACCTTGAAAGCTTCGTTGTTGATGTCACGCATCATAATTGCCGCGAATAGAGTGACAATGTGCCATAAAAATGTTTATATTACCTCTCTGGTTTTATGTTGATGTGATGTATCATAAACATGTCTTATGCTCATCTTGAGCGATTATGGAATGGAGCAGAGACTTTTTAGCCGTATCCCTGTGAATAGTATCGTTAAGATATTAATAGAAGCCATAAAAAGATTGGCTCGATGTTTATATTACAAATCAATGGGGAGATTGTGTTTGGAGAATGATGTAGGTAATGCCATAGACGAGAAAATGGAATTCTATTTATGAATCGTTCTATTTGTTTATAGTCAAATTGGTAGGGAGCAACGTCTTTAGGATAATTTTATTTGATAGGATAATAGGATACTTCCATAGGATAATTTGTTAATTAGGAAATGATGATCATAAAAATCAATAATTATTATCATCATAATAATTATATTATTATTAGGAGTCTATACAGCAATTTCTTTGTATTTTACTATGTATCTATCTACACCATATTGTTATACTTGTAACTGCCCCGTTGGTCTCGTGGCGCAAGCGGCGACTGCTGAGCGTGGGGTCCTGGGTCCGATTCCCGGGTCTTCTTTCATTAGGAATTTCTTAGTAACAACCAGGAGTGTGGAAGTTGGCGGTGTGATACCCCCCTGTGCCTCGGAATGCACGTTAAGCTGTTGGTCCTGCGCCTGATCTTTCTCCGGTCGTTTCGGATTGCCGTCCCATCGGACTATGACAGTGAGGGTAGAGGGCTGTGTCTGGGCGCACACTTGTGCACTATAATAATATCATCTCCCGCGCCGAAGGCTAGTGTCCGTTGAGATTGGCCGCTGTGGCTGAAATACGGTCTTGAGGACTTTATTGTTATACTGTAGCAGATAAGTAGATGTGCTGCCTTATGGAATAATTTTATTTGGTTGCAGTGTCCCATGGCTTACAAAGGTTTTGCTTGAGAGCAGAGTCAGTCGTCGCGACTGGAAATATGCAGCAGCCTTGGTGGTCCATATACTTGCTGGCCATTTTCATGCTGGGACTGGACTCCAAACTCGTCGGTGAGTGTTGTATGGAATGTAGTTTTGAAAGAAGAATTTCTTATAAGTAAAACTTGTCAAAATAGGCTTGCTTAATCATATGCATGCATTATGCTGAGCGATGGCCGTTTTGCGTGGATGTGACGCATGTTTTTTCCCAAATTGTTTTTTTTTTATGTTTTTTCTTTTGATGCGTCGTGTTTGCCGCAAATAAACGTATTTTCTTTGTTTCTTTCTTTCTTTCTAAATAAAAAACCTTACTAACAGTAGGAATAGCTTTCATTTTGAGAGTTCAACAACAATCATTGCGTTATTTACGTTGTTGAGCAGACAAATTTTTCGAACATATGAAACAATGGATTAGCAATATCCTTAAAAATGATTCAGATTCTGATTGATAGTATCTTACGCAATTAGGGTGCAGGTTTCGAAAAGTATTACTTATTTTAATTTACACTTCTGAAACAACTTATGGAATGACGGTTTTTTGTATTTTGTGGAGAAATATAGAGCTTAGAAAATGCATTTGGAGACACCAATTTAGATTAAAAACATGATTATTTTGGATGAAAATAATTTATATTATTTCTTAAGTAAGTCAGTGTATGACGATATAGTAACAGTTCTGAATAATTTCAGGACAAGCATTCCAGCCGGAATTTGCAGAACCTTTAATGAATTTGACTGTACCAATTGGTCGAGATGCAACGTTCAGATGTCTAGTACAGAACTTAGGCGGCTACAGAGTAAGTTACAAATACAAGGAAAAAATACTTATCGATTTTAATTTTCCTTTAATTAAAAATTCAATTACAATTCGCAGGTCGGATGGGTGAAAGCAGATACTAAAGCGATTCAAGCGATACATGTTCACGTAATAACAAACAATCACCGTGTAGGAGTGTCGCATAACGGCCAGACCGTTTGGAATTTACATATTAGGAACGTCCAGGAAGAGGACCGGGGTCAATACATGTGTCAGATCAATACGGACCCGATGAAAAGCCAGGTACGGTAAGCAATAACTAAATAAACCTATGAATACACTAATTTGATGCCGTAGTGCTCCAAGATAACTCTTCACCTACGGACTCTTCACTCGAAACTGTCTTTGCCTTCGTTTTATACACCAGATTCTGTTTCTTGTAATAACCACGTATTCGAACTTGTCGGTACAGAAATTCTCTCGTCATTATTTCAGGCACGAACATTTTCCTACTTCTATACAATACCTTATCCCTGGGCCCCCAACTTTCTTTAGCACTAAATAGCATATGAAGCTTACCACGACGGTAGAACTTTATCACTTGTGCTATTAAGCCGACCACGATGATAACGCCGTATATGCATAATATAGTATACAGTACTAACATATCACAAGTCATAGAAACTGATTCAACAAAATATGAATCAGTTTCTATGAAACCTGTAACCTGACCTGTTTCTGTTTCTTCCTGAAACTGATATGTTTCCAAAACTTCCCATCGAGCGTAAAGAATAACACAAATAAAGACCGGATTTAAAAGCCACGCTATCTTCCAAAAATAATTCGTTTTTATCCCTATCATGAAAATAATGTCAACATTATGATTTTGTATACCATAAGCCCAATACAAAGAAACAGAAAGAAATAAACAATTAAGTGATTGAATAATTTCTGTTGCATCTGTAAGTATACCAGTCAAGTCGGAACACAGAAATGGAAAAGAACAAACTATTAAAATTATTAACATGAACATACAAGATAGTTTTGAGTACTCTTTTGCCAAATCCATGTGAAGCAATAATTCTTTAAGAAACAAATACAAAATCCAAAAATTTATATATAAACTGCAGAATACGATGGAAAACCAAAAAAATCCCCAAATCGGCAACGTATCAAAGTAACTCATGATTTCGGACATTGAAGCAAACATTGGAAAAAATAAACTGCTGCCAATTTCTATAACGTTTTCTTCCTCACCGTGGTAGTAAGACATAGTTTTAATTCCACTAAACGCAATAAGTGCGAACATAAATGATACAAATAGTGCAAACAATGGCGTACTTATAGCAGTCATCGTGGCAGGGCTCCGAAATGATACGTCGCGAGTTAAGAAAATTAATATACCGTACCCAGTGCCTACCGACAGAAACCCCCTGGTAATCGTGCTATAACAATTGAGAAATGTATAGTTAGTCCAATTTATAGTAATCTTTGTAGCGTACCAAGTGCCGCTGGTCGACAGCGCGACACAAAACAAAACCAGGATGACACCGCAAACATAAACTGCTGCTAGTTTGACTGCTATTTGAATTAATCTTTCTTGCTTAATTGATAAAATGTAAACAGATGCGCATATTGTAATGACCGCTACGATTGTTTTCCATGGAATAAGGCATTTAAATCCAATTTTTACAGTACAGTTTCCGCCTATTTCACGTTCAAAAAAACAGTAGCTCGCAGTTTTCATGCCGCAATCGTAATCAAACATAGCTTGAGTTTCTAGACAATGCTGGAAAATTGAAACATTCACCCTTTTCACCATACATTTGGTATCACCATAGTCATCACAACTGAGCCAGGGTGGGACGTCCAAGGCCGCATAAAATGTGTACACCAAATACCAAGAAGTTAACACCAACAAATATAATGCTTTCAAGAAAATCAAAAATAATGTGCCATATCCAACATTCTGAAACAGCGGGAAGAAATTCCACATGGTGAATATATTGCAATTCGTGTACTGAGCCAAACATATCTCTGAATACGCCAGTGGCATCCCGACCAAGATTACTGCCAATGTTTGCAGAGCTGCGTGCGCATAAAATCCATTATGTGATATTTCGGCAGGAGAGAACATTACTGTGATTTCGTTCATCATCCACGCCCATACAATAAGTCTGTAATTACCGTAAGTATGCCATCGACTGTTCACTTCGGGGCAATAAGTTCCATCAATTTCGATTTTTTCTTCGTGTCCCATTTTTTCAATACAACATTAATTTTGAAATGCCAACTCAACTGACTCAAACTAGTCGTGACCATATAGATTGAAACTATTCTAGTTGTTATCTTATCGTGTCATTTATATAAAAGTGGAATGGTATCCTGTGAGGAATAAACTGGCGCAGCATATCAAAGAAAATTAAATTGCAGTTAAAATAAACATTGGGGAGATGAAGTGAATTAGCTACGCAGACGGCAGCGAGGCGAGGGACGCAGCGGGTAATGATTCGTGCATGGTGCACCTAAATTATTGCGCTGCGCTGTAATTTATACCCGGAGCTGATAACGACATAAATCGCCAGCGGCGACAGCGCTCGAGGTTTCGACTCCGACGTTGACGCGGCATGACGTCGCTTGACGCTATGTACCTACTTTCGATAATTGTTTCACATTGTTTTGTAGGCTTGTTGATGTTAATTATTATTACAGAATAGAGACCTTTTTGAGTATTGTGATTGTGATGTTATAAGCAGTCGCTCCATATAAAATACTGGTATTCAGCTGCATCAGGTTTGACGTTCAAAAGTGCCTTCTAGGTGCCTATTTGAAATAAATGATTTGACTTTGAGTTACACTGGAAGCCGACCCCTACATAGTTAGGAAAAAGCTAGTCAGATTGATTGATTTGATTGTGTCGTTGGTTCCGTATTTTCGTTTATTGACACCGAGTTCCGAAATTAATGTTATTTTTCACTTCGTAGTTTTTTTTTGGAAGTCAGTTGTTTTTTTTTTTGTAAAAAAAGTTTTTTTATTTTTCACTTTAGTGGGATAGTTTGTAATTTATCTAAGTTACAGTAGCCTAATGTCAACTGCCTTTTACAAAATATGACTTGTCCCGATGCTGGGACGTTAATAGAACCAGGAGAACTCCTCAACGGAGCACGACAACGACGACGAGCATAAATCGCTTAGCAACCATATTAAAGTAATCGAATCGCAACCCGTGAAATATTTATCATTGAGTAGTTCCGATGGCCATCTGTGGTCCTCATCATCAGCTCCACTTTACCAAATGATGATTTCCGAGAGCAAATGCTTAAGTTACTTTAAAAAATACCTAAATCGCTATACGTTTGCCTACAAAATTTGAGGGTTTCCCTCGATTTCCATGGGATCCTCTCATCAGATTCCAACTTCATTACAATGGGACCACCTCGAAAGTACAACCTTTCAAACAAAAAAAAAAATTAAAATCGATCCACAATTGACGGACAAATCGGTGAACATCCATAAAAAAAACATATAACCTCCTCCTTTTTGGAAGTCGGTTAAAAACTCTATTAAAGTTTGAGTTTTAGCCATTACCATTTTGTGTTGATACATGTCTTCTGTGATCGAAACAATTCTTAAATTGACGAATATTATTAACAAAATCGAAATATTTTGCTCGAAATGATTTCATTTGTACCGAATATATTTTTTTACCAGATGGGTTACCTAGAAGTGGTGATACCACCAGACTTTATACCAGAAGAAACTTCTGGAGACATAATGGTACCCGAAGGTGGTACTGCCAAAGTTGCTTGCCGCGCGAGAGGTATGCCAGAGCCTCGTGTTCTTTGGAGGAGAGAAGATAGTGCTGATATTGTTATCAGGGATCCTAATGGTGGCAAATCTAAAGGTATGTAAGGTATACTTAGAGTCTAAGGCCCTGTGTACACGACACGGTATCTTTACGGTACGGCGTATAAATCGCGCCGTGGAAAAAACGTGCCCGTTAACAAGCTTCCATAATAATCAATACACACGGCGAATAAACCGTAGTTTTTCACGGCAAAAAATGAGTCTTGGATCTGGAGTTCGTACAGTTAATTTGTTAGGTCTAACTTTACTTTTACTTCTAAAATCATTTAGTTGTGTGTACACTGTTATTATGTAATTATTAATGTATTATACGATTACACATTCAATTATTTTATCTTTGTGACGCTCTGCAGTGTAACAAGAGAAAATAATTGGCTCCATACAAATCTTGTTACAACGAGAAAAATATCGTAGTACACAAACGTGTGACATTCTTCAAAATGTTGTATATTCTCTCTTGACATTTACATTTCCGTGTAAAGCTTACATAACCAAGTAATATAACATGAATATTACATTTATTCCATTCAAAAAATCTTCGAGACTTCGGTTATTTATTTAGATTATATTTTCCATATAGTTGCGATGTACGAGAAGGAGGTGTTGACACTGACGAAAATATCTCGTTCTGATATGGGTGCATATCTATGCATCGCGAGCAATGGAGTGCCGCCCTCAGTGAGCAAGAGGATCACTATCAAAGTACATTGTAAGTAGGGTTTATTTACTAACGTTTTCTATGTTACTTAATGTTTAAACTTTTATTTAAAATAAAAATCTTTGGTGGTATTTATAAGGCAGATGCAAGTTGAAACGCCGCCTTATGAGGACATTGACCACATTGGTGATGTTCTTCAGAATGGTCAAATGTGTAGGTTATTCTCGCAACCGGCATGCATGTATGACTAGATGTATGAACGTAAACGAGGCAAAATGTTATATTCCCTTATTTCTAAAGGATGCGTCAGTTGCGTTGTTCTCAGTTTTTTTTCGGCCTCTCTTCCCAGATTAGTCAGACAAGAAACGCCGACGTCGTCTAGTTCTTAAAATATGATTGACTTGTAAAAGTGTTTGTACAAACCTACTTACAGAAATAAAATCATTCATCATTTAAAGTTGAGTAATGATTAGTCTGCTGTACCATATTTTTTTGACGTTTAAACGTCTCTTAACTTTAAGCAACGGTTATAAATAAGGGGTACATTATTTAACTACACCCTACAAATAATAATAATGGCCTAGGAGGCTCCAGTAAATCCATATAACCTTAAAAAAAAAATTACAAAACCAAAGTCTAATAATGAGGTTTCCTAGGAGTCGAATATTTTTTCCCTAAAAAAATATTTTAGGACCAGCCTCACTCTAAGGACGAAATAGGTCTTTCCCAAATTCGTAGTGATTTTTATTTATCTCGGCAACTTTCAGAGGTTTCTTGTTATTAATGGTGTTATTTAATGTCAGCGAGTAGTAGCTTTTAATTATTTTCTGGCTGTAAGGGACTGTTTGTGTCTTCGCGTCAACTCGAGCGGACATTTCGCTTTTATGCAAGATTTAACTTTAATATTATTAGTCTACTTTTCTTAAACAAAATCCCCCGAAATTTTCTCTCTGCATTGTGCAACGTGTTAAACTTTGTGAATTGTAAATGTTAATTAGTACCTATCTAATATGTTTTTTGCTGATATTTTTGTCCAGTTCACCCGGTGATTCAAGTGCCCAATCAGCTGGTTGGGGCTCCGTTGGGCACTGACGTCACTATAGAGTGCTACGTCGAGTCTTCGCCCAAGTCTATCAACTACTGGGTCAGAGATTCAAGTAAGTATATCTTCAAATACTTATCTTTAAAGTAATTTTATCAAGAAAATTATTTCATCTTTATAGTCCATTTAACTAATTTGCGTACCTGTTAATATTTTTTGCGAACTACGCAAGATTGAAGCTTCAAAACCACAGCAATGAAAATTTACTTTGACTTTCACTGTTTAACCAGTTTTATTTAATTTTCGATCTAACTGAAACTGTTACAGTATACCTACCTAATTTAAATAATTAGACGGGATTTCGTTAACTTTGTTTTTGAAATGATTTGTTTGAGTTGTAAAAACAGTTAAATGTTGAAATTTTATTCGTTTAAACATGATAATATTCGCCATGGTGGAGATAAAATAGAATATATATTATACTAGCTTCCGCCCGCGGCTTCGCCTGCGAGGTATGTCGATAAAAACTTTCATATGTCCTTCCCCGGGATGCAATCTATCTCTCTGCCAAATTTTATCAAAATCCGTTCAGTGGTTTAGGCGTGAAAAGGAAACATACAGACAGATAGACAGACAGAGTTACTTTCGAATTTATAATATTAGTATGGATTTTTATTTTAATCTGAGGTGATTTTTTATTTAAAAACATCTCTTCCTTTTTTCACAAAATTAAATGCCAACGAAATATTCTGTTTTACAAAATTGCCAACATTGTTTTGTAGTAGGATCTGTTTATTTATTACAACAGCTCAACTCTACAGTTTTCCAGTGTACATTTGTAACGTAATAAATACACAAATGCTGAGCTAAATTTTGCAAATGCACACATGACTGTCGGTGTTGCTTTGTTTAGAGCTTGTGGGCATGATTCATTTTGAGTCCTAACAACAATTTCATTAGGGACTAGCAAATAGCTTACTAATTTTTGATACATTACAGTACCAACGTATAATAATAAATTATTGTAAAATTATGACTTGTGATTCCTTCGTAGTACGTATTATGGTTCTACGACGCTACGCTTTGAATAACTGGTCTACGCTTTTCCTATTTATTTCTAACGGTCGTGGATAAAAAAGCTTATCTTAGCTCTCTGATTTTCCTCGAGAAATTTACTTTTTATGGTTTTGAATTTAAAGTTCTAATTCGCATGTGCTATGTTGTAAAACCTGACGGCCAATTCTCGTACTTAAAAAACGTTCAAATTCAAGTCGCAATCTTTTGAGATTGACAGCGATATCAATTTCAAAAACTTGTCAAAAATGTAGGGAAATTTATTATATTTTTGACAGATTGAGACTGAGATCAGAAGGCCAATTCTCGTAATTTAAAACGTTCAAAATCTAGTCGCAATGTCATCTCGGCGACAAACAAATGTCAAAAAAGTTAGAGGTATTTTTGACACATTGAGACAGATCAGACTGTGAACGTTCTTAAAAATACGAGAATTGCCCCTTTGTTAACAACATTTATATTATTTAATTGCAAGTATTATGCTGTTAAAAATCAAAATGTAGAAATACCTTCTAACTAATCCAGCCTACCTTAGTAGAAATACCAAGTTAGTACTTATACTAACTTGTATGAGACACGTGTTGACTTCGACAGTTAGAAGTTGTTGGCACTTTGATTAATCGATTTAACTTGTCAAGGTATTAACCGTTTTTTTACTTTGTGTAAAAGTTATCTTTGCCAATTAGATTTTATTGTCGCTTTGTCTTCGTTATGTATTTTTGTAATAGGCGTTACATATAAAATGCCTCTTATCTATAGTCACTAGCGTGTGAAAGTATAAAGGTAGGTTTTGATAGGCTGCTACCGAGTCTTTCATGCTTCATTAATGGTCTACGAATAAACAATTTAAGGTCAAATGAAGATAGCAAAAAAAAAAATTACCTAACCGTAATCGTGGGTATTAACATAAATTATAATATATACCGTACCGTTTACAGATTATATACTCTATCAAAAACGACGACAAAAAAAAAATACAAAAAATATTTATTTACAAACTGAACCTATCTAAAGCCGTTAAATAACACAGATTGTGTGGTTTTAGTAAGACGCGCTGTTGTCGTGTCCAGCTCAGTTTACTGTTCCTCTGGGATCACGATCCTCAGTAACTATGACAACGGCACGCAAGTGACCTCTAAAACGCTGAGTTTAATCGCAATTGCACAAATAATTTAGAACGACATCACTTAGGAAATGTTGCTAATTACGACCGAGATTTATTTTGATAGTACTCCGCTGAGTGGCTTTTGTACTTTTTGTGAAAAAGTGGGTAGTTAGTTACAGGTAATAAACGAGGGTCATTTGTATGGTTAATTAGGTTGTTATGCAAGTTACGCTATTTACATGATTTTTTAAAATTCTTAAATAGAAATTCTTAGAGTGACATTGATGTGTGGAAAAATTATTTAATATCCACTTCTGTTATTATTCCGGCTGATTTTCACACAAAAAAAATTACGGAAAAAAAACATTTAAGTACGTATTAAATTATCGGTTCATAAAACAGACACGCAGAAAGAAGCAACAATGAAACTGGAGAATGAGTATGACCTTTAAACGAAAAAATGCAATGACATTGATACACTACGAGACCGCCCAAAAATTTAAAGCCAAAAAATCCGTAGCGAAATGAAGAAAGTCTGTTTGTAATTGAAGTTTTTTGGCTCGAGTCAAACCGGGGCGGGGTAACGCTTGCAAGTAATGAGATATTAAGTTTTAATTTACGAGTGCGTCGGGTTTAAGTCTTAAGAAAAGTGACCTATTGTGGTGAAATAAGACAATGCTCATTAGTTCCGAACGACTGGACACGACCATTTACGACTCTCTGCGAGAACGTCCAACAATGCCTTTATAATTTATCACTTAAGGATGTACGATATTTCCAACGCGGCCATTAGCTTTTATGTAGTTCAGTGTTTTAAAAATAACTATTTGATATATTTCGTAAAAGACTGCGTGGATGTTAAGAGAGTTTCTTGAAGGATGTTCTGTGTTCATCGTAGTGGAGTTTGTGAGAAGGCTCTTGCTTACCAGTTCTATAATACGGTGTTGACATGTTGATGTAGAGAGCATTTTGCTGGTTTACTTAAACATACTTAGTGTGTTCATAGTACAAATTTTATCTAAAAAATGTATTCAATCAATTTTTAATTTAAATAAATGAACAAATTACAGCCGAAATGTAAAGTCTAATTTTTGGTGACAAAATGTAAAAGTATCCATCGCCAAAGGCTCCAGTGTATTTAACTAGATGCTGATGAATGCCTAAACGTATTAATTATATCTTGATCTATGTAAGATCTGAAACTGAACGTGAACAGGTATCTTCTGGGCACGCTCGTTCCATCATAGACCTCATACAGCGCTGAGGTCAAGAGTAGGCCCATTAAGCAATTGAAAAAAAAAAAATAGCAACTGGTTATTTTGTGACAGTTTTATTTTTCACTTTTTAGCTGCGGCATGTAGGACAACATATTATTGAAGCAAACTTATTAGCTACTCATGCAAAGTTAATTCAATTAATATGTGATTAACGAACGGTCTTCTTCTACCAAATTAATGAAAAAATATTTGGTGAACTTACAGGCTTAAAAAATATACTCTATAATTGCATAATCAGCCTATAATGTTCCCACTGCTGGGACACAGGTCTCCTGTCAGTGAGAGGCAGTGGGCCGTAATCCACCATTCGGACCCAGTGCGGGTCGGTAGATGTCACATGCCTTAGATTTTTTTCTTTTAGGACCTTTCTAACCGGTTTCTTCACGATGTTTTCCTTCACCGTTTTAAGAGAAGTGATGATGAAATAATTTACACAAACTAAAGCGCCTGTCTGGCTTCGAACTTACGTTGCCACTGGACCACCACAGCTCTTTAAACGCATAACTTTTTTTTGAAGTCGTTTAATAATTACTAATTATATTTTCCTAAACGGTCCAAAATCAAATAGGTACGTAGGTATATCGATCATATCGATGTAACATATATTCTTCAGCTACACTATCACTGCACACAATTTGTAGTAGTCTAGTTATCTTAGCATAAGTCTGAAGGCAACACACCAAGTTAACTGGCAGCGCAAACATTCCACCAACTCCAGTCAAGCTTTTGATTCGGTAAGTTTCTGCTTAAGCGGCCAAGCCGACCGACGACTTACTAACACAACTAGGTACATTGCTACAAATAATGTTTGTGTGCGGGTATACGTATTAGAATATTGGAAGGGAAATATTGAAATACTTTATGTAATGGATGTACTTAATGTTATTGGAAAGTGTAAGACTTTTAGGGACGGATACAAAAATACTAATTCTAAATACACATAATGATGTGTAGTTAGAATGAGTAGTTTTTGTAAATAATAAATTATTTAGCGGTTAATGGCAATGGCCATTAAACTCCTAAATAATTTGTAATTTTAAATAGGCTTGATTGAAGAAATAAAATAAGAACCTGGTTCTTTTTAATACAGAAGATGGCAGTCATGGGAAAGGCCCAGAAGTGGTATACTGGCTAACAATAACAGTAAAAAAACACACACAAAAAAGCACTCCGGGAGTGCCGACAGAAGTGAAAACAAAACACAAACAGAATACTTTGCCCACCTTTTTTTCACCCACTGACATATCGGATATTAAAACCGAGCACATCCCGAGGACTGCCGAACACATCCGAAGTGGTGTCGGTTACGGTAACAGTGGCGCGAGTTCAATGGTTTTTTCCCACCTCAAAAAATGCTCAACGCGCCTAAAGAAGTTTTCACTTCAAAAAGTAACAGCAAAAAATATCTCTAACAGAACATGGAGCCCTTTCAAAATTGAGTTGTTATAAAACAACAAAAGACTATCGTTAGTGATCGCGTGAACTATATTTCCGAAATAAATTTTGGTATAACGACTGCAGCCAGTAACAAATTATGCTGACTTTCTTCATACCCGAAATAGTCGTCTTAAACCACGACACACATCCCATTAAGCTTCACAAACCCCTAATGTGCACCGATAGAACCACAACCTCATAAAAACGCCATCAAAACACGAAAAATGAAGCAATCACCTTAAAAATCTCACCGAGATTGACAATGAATCAAAGATGAAACATGGGATATTTGACAGAACTCAAGTGATCATTACACACTCCGTGCGAACAGCGTTATTCGAGCACGAAATGTTCGTTTATTCAACTGATGAATCCATATTTTATTCATATTGCCATGTATGAGGTGTGGAAGGACTTGGTCTCTGCCAGAATTCTCCTGAATTTCAAATAAAATTCTTAACAGACACCGAGTTTTCGCATAAATCTTTTTATGTGCTACTGATTTTAGGACCTGTCATTAGAATGGTCTTGGTCAGTTAGTGGTGATGTTGGCGGGGATTTATAACGAGAATATCTCAGAAATACATTTATTAACCAAATATAAGATTTTTTTAAGTCTAGGAATGTCTGTTTTCTCACGACTAGGCCTTCTTTTCATTACCTAGCGAAGTTTAAATTCAATAGAAAAAGGAAACTGCCCTTTACTCTTGTGTCTCTGTGTTTACCTTAATGTTGTAGCAAATATCACTCCCTATATGTAGATACCTTTGTTACAAGATACGAGCTTCTAAATGGTTTCCAATAACGTATTACATGTAAGAAATTTCCACGTAGTAACGTTCCTGATTTCCTAGAGACAACAAGTATTTGTTTTTGAAAAGAAACAAATGGTAAAGTTCCAACTAACGTAATGCTAACAACAACATCTACACAAGTACAAACCCACATTAGTATCAGTCGTTCCTGTTAAAACCATCTGGCATTGATCCTTGTTATGCAACCTACAAGTCGGCACATACACGCAACGCGGAGAATGATGACATAAGAAATGTGTAGATTACGTGACGTCATCTGCTAGTCCCGCAACCCCCAAAGATACTATGACATATCGCTTTATAAACGAGTCGATAGCATAATTTGAATCGCGTTTCCCATACTAAAATGACAAAGATTCTGGTTCAATAATCGGCTTCGTCACGCAACCAAGAGCTCGTAACACAGCCGTATAACCCAAATGTGTTCCACATTGAAAAGTAGAAAACATTACCTCTGGTATCATAATAAAAGCCCACATGATATCCACTGTGAAAAATCCATTAACACTTATCCGTTCATAAAATAAACTAAAGTAAAGTTAGGTACGTAATAAAACAATAAATTCTTCTCCGCAATTCCGTTTGATAACAAGGGAAGGTGTAATGTGAAAGTACAGAATCATATTATTATGATATTCAAGAAGAATGATTGCGCGTCAGGCGAATAAATGTTGGGCCGTATATTTTACGCGCATAGCTAAGTATATAATCTAGCTTGAAAACAGACTGGAATTGTTTTTTATAATTCTGTACATTGAGAATCAGTGACTTGTGAACAGTCATCCTGACTTTGCAAAAGATTGTGCAACGTGTTATTGGCAGTTTTGAACACGGCAAAACCATGCTATAGGAAAATTCCCGTAGCATTTCTTATATTTATCTGGTATTTTTGTCGTAGGTAGGGTATGATGTATTTTCCATTCGATTTCCACGGGCTATCTCCTTTGGAGAATAGAAAGATGGGACGTCGGCGCGATGTGGTGAAGACAAAATACATTCAATTAAATAGTCATAAAATTGATTCAAATTAATTAAAAGTGTACAACGATTGAAATCCTTTTAGCCCTATAAACGCGGCAGCGCAACACCATAGTTATCTCTACACACAGATTGCCCACAAATATGACGTATCAAAATCAGTTTCCATTTACACAGTGGAGTAATGAGCTGGATGGAGTTCGTGGCTGTTACTTCGTTCCGTTCGTTCGTTCATTCGTTCCCGCCCCCGCTCAGAGCCGTCGGCGGTTTCGCAAAGTTCCCCATTCGGCACTTGTCGCGCGAAATTTACGGGTTAATTTTCAATGGGACTGGGTTTTGAGCTTCTGGAAATTTTAAGTTCCACATTATGCTTGGCTCTCATCCGCAGCGGGAATGTATGACGTAATAAAGGGAGAAGTTTCTTTTTTATGTTCGCGGATTTTTCTGTTTATGAAATTTTGATGAAATTTGGATATGATTTCTTACTAGCGCGGGAGCGTTTTAACTTCACTGCTCTTTATGGAGCCAGTTTTAATCGTTTTTATTAGGATAAATCTTTATAGGTTTTTGAACAAACAAAAAGATCTTTGGAACTTGTAATTCTCTCCCTCATTCGCATAAACAAGTTCACATGAAAATTAAACAACGAGCAGTTTTCACTACCAACGCTGACTTGCAACTAATACACTCGATAACTTCAACTTTCAACCAGACTAATTTAAAAGCTTCAAAATTAATATCAGTTGTTGTTTCATAAAGGCACATTAATTCCATCACCGCCGTTTCACCAACATAATGCAAAGAGTTACATAATACTAATTTAGAAGTACAACAAGTACATTAGCGAGTACCTAACTATATTAATTAAGTTATACTAGTAAAACCAGACCTTCTGTTTCACTCACAGACAAATGTGAATGTGATAAATCTTCTGTCTTATGATTAGGTTTTATGAACGTTACATTATATATGAACACAGATATATTGAAAATTATCTCAATATATGTGTTCATATATAATGTAGGTAAGTGTGAAAAAATAATCAGCCATCCTATACATTTAGGTCGAATAGGTATTGAAGTTTTGTAGGGTACTGTATTTTTTTTTTATATTACGCTGTTGGTCCCATGAAGAAAGTTGTTTGGGTTGATGGTCTGTACCACACCATTTTATTTTCAGACAAAGTCCATTCCATTACATTAGAAAAATAACCACAACTAAAAAGAAAAAAAATAAGACCACACCTTTCTGATACATATTGTGTAACCTGTTTAGGACATTCAGAAGCTAAAGTGTGGCTGAATATTTTTTTTACTCTTCGCTGCCTTCCGCAGATTGTGGTATTGCTGAGGTTTTGGCTGTCGAACTTTTGCTAAGCACATCTTTGACTTTTAACGAAGATTGTCCGCTATGTCTGCCCACAGCGTATACAAAGTTTACTTACAAAGTTATTACATAATAAATTGAAAAAGTCACTCTGATTTTTCTCAGGACTCCTTCGATGTCCTAAAAAACACAACTTTTGAGTCTTCGAGCTACCATAACTTACAAACATCAAAACAGAACACAAGCGCAACAGAAGCTACATTTAGTTCGGCGATAGATCTAAGTTCACCCATTTACCCGCTAGTCGTATTTCAGTAATAAGTAGCCCCTATGTTACACATAATTTCATTACCAAGCATGGTTTGTGGTCGCCTTTAGCATACAAGTGCTTTGTTCGCTTAGTCCATTACGTGGCGTCGTACAGCTCTCTGAGAACCTCAGGGGAGACCAGGAACAGACATAATAACTTCTGTCGAATGCTCGATACTGTTGCTCGTGCCATTCACACAACTCAATATTATCTAGTGGTGAAGTTGGAGAACATAATGCATACCTACTTTACAACTTGCGTAAAACATACGTACTGTGGGAATGCATTTATTTTATAATGTTGCGAGGTGAGGTAGTAGGTAGTAAGCTCGCATTTTATGTACGAGAACGCCGAGTGACTGACACAAAGGAAACCAGTGAAGAGCATGATGCTAACTTTCAAGGCTTTAACGGGTTTCAAGGACTTGTTCAGTTAATTTGCGTCTTCTGACGAGTATACAAGTAAAGAGCAGTTCGCGTTCTTTACAAAATACATTAAATTCATAGAAATGATAACAAAATTGCGGTTTGCAAATAAATCCGAATGCTATGCTATATGCATGCTATGAAAATACAAGCTTGTTTGCCAAAATAAACTCAGCATATTTATTCTGCAGAGGGAGTCTACAATTTATACAACGTCGAGGGCTAATTATTAAAACACATTAAGGTCACAAGTTGTTTTACGTCTGCGTTATGATCCATGGGGCATTGTGGACCGACGTACACAGCCCTTTGTTAGGGCGCCAACTTGCGCCCAATGACTGGCGCTTTTACTCCAGCCCGCTTCCAAAACCAGCCCCAAAGGGTAACACTACAGGATCGTCATTTTCGTTTGTCATCAATCTATGTTAGGGTGGCTGACATGTAAGTGTTAATTAAGCAGGCCTCACTCGAGCGTAATTAAGAGTGTTACAGTGTTATTTTAGACATTAATTGAGATGAAATTTCTTGTTATAATGAAACGAGTAGACTTTGAGATTGTCGAGTAATTTCCTCTGAAGGCCATCTTCGCCGCACGTCGTAAAGTCGAAGCACATTGGAGAGTAAACAAACCGAAGTTTCGATCGGAACGAAGATTAAGAAAGGCGTTACTGTTATCGTTTCCTTATGAAGTTCATAGCGGGCGAGGAAGCTTAATTTAATGCCTTTCTAAATAAAATTGTGATGTTAAATATTGTCTAAATATTTTAGACGGTGCAAATAGTGCGGGGATATTTTATTGGTTCTAATAAAACGGGGTGGTTGAAAGGAGTGTTTAACAGGACGGACGGCGGTGCAGTGTTTTCGAAAGAAAGCTAGTCGCTTTATCATTCGCGGACAACAGGCGGTAGAGGCTTACCACAGGCTCCGAGGCGGCGAACGACATACTTACGTACCGCAATGTAGGGATTGTTTGGGGCACCTCTCTAAAGGGGTCTACCAGGAAATGTCGGCGATTTGAAGCTTCTTGAAAAATATCGTTTCTCCTGCAACGGAATTTTGTGAAGGACAACTGGGACATTGTTTACCTTATCTGGTAAACACTTTAGTTGGCCACAGCTGGATTCAATATAAATGTTCGCGAGCTAAGGGGATTCCGCATTTTTCACGAAATAGCACACGTATTTTTTCTTACAATTTAAATGTATTTCGGAATAATAACTAGGATCTCGGTATTGTATCATATTTCAACAAAACTACGGTTACGTGTAATAGATTATTGTATGAAAACTGTGGCTTTCTTATATACAATATATACTCGCGAAAAATATTCATGAAATGGGGTGTCAAGTAAGAGAAAACTGAAGACGTAATAATTCTTTTTATGAGTTCTTCACGCTGAACTGAAAGAAAAAGTTTACAGTAAACTATTTTGGTTTGCTCTGAGATAGTAAAATTGTATTATTTGAATCTGTTTTCTTTTTGCATTCAACAGTTTATTGCCCTAAGTTTCTTAGACTTCGCTGTGAATTATAACATTTGCTTTACGGCTTACTGTTAAGGTTTTTTTTAAGTTTTGAATTAGTTTCGAACCATGTTTTATATACTACCCTCGTAGCTGTTGAAAATGAGAGCAACTGCTAATAGGGACACAGCGTTTCATATTAAACCAAAAGATATATTGATATCTTAGCAGTGTGTGTGCATTCAAAAGTCCAAACTCAAGGTTTGCCAAAGTGCAATGGAGCGCAGTATTCTAGGCGTCAAATAACAGACCATATTCGCTACACCACACTGCGTTCCAAAACACAGATTACTGACGTTGCTCAAAACGCCGCTAAGCTGAAATGGGACTGGCTGGTCACGTCTGCCGTACGCCCAATGAGCTGTGGGCCAAAATAACCACCTCGTGGAGCCCTGACACAGCTAGAAGGCATCGCGAGAAGATGATGGCAGGACGAGCTAAACAAAACAAACGACCAGTGGTCCACTTTAGCCCTAGATCGAAAGAGCTGGAAGTCATGGGGAGAGGCCTTTTCCCCAGCAGTGGGATGATGCAGGCTAACAGTAACAGTAATGGTAGTGAACACAGGTATTCGATTTCTGTTGAGAGAAATGATTATTGGATGAGGTTTCTTGACGCGGCTTGAGGTAGGAATTGACGGTTAGAATTCGTCACGTAAGGAAAAAGCGTTATGCCCCCTCCATGCTACTTTCTCTCTCTCTCTGTCACTGTCCAATAAATATGAGAGTGTATGTGCGTGCGAGTATCGCAGGGATTTCGTTCCTGAAGGGGGTCCCCCGACAAAGGTCTTGATGAGGCTTTTGAATAATCCACAGCCACAAACGCTATAGGTACCTGAGTGAAAAGCCTGTTCATATCTTCATGTGATAATTACACCAATTATTTCACCTACAGATGAGATGGTGATATCATCAAGTAAGTACGAGGTGGTGAACACCGTCGTCAGCTCGTTCGAGAGCCGCATGGCGCTAACTGTGCGACGCCTTACGCCTGCTGACGTCGGCGGGTATAGGTGCGTCGCCAAGAATTCGCTGGGGGAAGTCGATAGCGTCATCAGGCTATATGGTAAGCAGTTGATCTAACTTTATTTTCTTTTATAGGGATATTATTGAGGTGGTGAATACTCTTATCAGCTCATTCGAGAGTTTCATGACGCTTAAGACGTGTCGACTTAACCTATCTAGTACTGGATGCAATAACCAAAAATCGGACAGGTTGCACCAAACATGCCATAAGTACCTGTTCAGTTGAGCAAATTATTTGGTAAGCAAATTAACATCCTACGTCAATTTTCCCTATTATAGCAATTTCATATACCTAACTGTCAAAGAATAACAGTTTGTGTAATTTGAATATACGGACAAATTAAGTTGGTAGGTCGTCAATTTACTTAATAAATAATTTCCCTGATTTTACAGATATTATTAACATTGTCACAGGTATCCACAGCCCTAGCTAAAAGTCCCTTGGTAATTGCATCATTAATTATTTTGAAACAAGATATTTAGTTTTTATTTTGAAACAATAATAAACATCCTCTTTCCCTTTAAACGTCTAAAAAGGGTATTATACTTTTTTTTCCTCGTTCAAACCTACCTACTGTTAGAAAGTTTTAAAAAGTTGTATTAATTAAAGGAGACAACAAAGTGAGAGGATAATGCCAGTGAACTGTAACATTTGCAATGTTACTTATGTAGTTCAGCTTAAAACAATGAAGAAAGAAAAATCTGTTTTTCTTTGACAAAATCATTCTCTATGTTAATTGCACCTATACAGGGTGTATCAGAGAAGTGTGGTCACATTTAAGAGTGTGGTACAGACCATCAAACTGAACAACTTTCTCCATGGGACCAACACCGTAACGAGAAAAACGAGAAAAAAATATCAGCTGTCCCGTACAAAACTAAAAAATAATGTGTAACTACTCTACTTTTTGATTATTCACTAAGTAGGTAAATGTTGTATTTACTAATTCTTTTTTACATTTAGTTATGTATTTTCTGTTGTTTCCTGTAATTTCTGTAGTACATACGAACGTTGGTAAATATAAATAAATAAAACTTTAATACCTACTCGACCCAAATGTATGGAATGGCTGATAATTTTTTCTCTGTTACGATGTTGGTCCCATGGAGAAAGTTCTTCAGTTTGATAGTCTGTACCACAGCCTTAAATATGACCACACTTTTTCTGATACAGCCTGTAGTAGATAAACAGAAAAAAGCTTGAAGATAGCATTTGTTAACATGCTATCTCAACTGCAACAACTAACTAATAGCGGACTACTGAAACAACAAGTGTTCTGTAATTACTGTACATCGATACAGCTTGCTTAATTAAAACAACTAGACCGACTTATATTAAATTCCTAACATACCAAGTATCTATACAAGGAATTGTGCAGTAATTTGAGACAACATTGACAGCAACTACATTCGTAAATTCGTCCACAGAAATCCCGGGACCCACAGTGAAGAACACGAGTCCTGCTTCCAAAAGAGAAGAGTTCAAGTATTCAACACCGATAGAGGGGCCTGACAATCAATTCGGTTCCGCTGACAGGTCGGATGACGAAGATGAACGAGACACAGCCACATACACAACAGACAGACATTCAAATACATACAAACACGAAAACGTAACTAGGAACAGAACAATCCATTATCCCCCGACACCAGAACAAAAGCTTAGCAATAAAGTTCGCAAAATTATTAACAAAATCGAAATAGAAGAGTTTAGTAACAACAGATGTTGTGTGCATTTCCCTTACGTAATAAACTGTATTCTGTCGTTAGGGATTATTGTAGTACTAGATTATACGTAGAGAAATATTTGTATTAGCTGTTATTACTGTGTATGAATGTTTACAATGTTAACCAAACAATACTTCGGTATTCATTCCAGTATATTGTAAGTTATTCTATGCAAGATTTTAGCGCCTTCAAAAATAATTAATTGAACGTTTTGAAGTGGATACGAAATTGATATTGATGAGAGAGTTCCGTAGCTGTGGAAATTAATATTCCATTGACGCCATATCCGTACATTACATTATTACCCGTTATAATCGAATATTTATAAAAAGCTTTGCCCGTTATCCGGATACGTGTGTAATATGATGTCAGAATGTAATGAATTTAATGAAAAAGGCCTACAGTTCAAAAGGTATGTGATGACTATTCAGCTATTCAAACTTTTCGCCATTTCAAAATGTTAAAAATTTAATTTTATACTGCCCAGATTTTTATTTGCAAATAACCTGCTGCGTTGATTTATGAAAATAATAAAATGATATGTCTAAAGTTAGTCTAGTTGTGTATCGTTGAAAATTCTAAAATATTCATCGGTTTTTTACTATCTTCTACTATATCCGAAAACCCTAGTTACTTATATCTTTTGGTGACGTACATCAATTATACTACTTATTTTTCTATGTTCTTAATACTCAAATTGATAACCTTTTCCCATACCAACCGTTTATCTAGGCGTTAGCTGAAACCACAAACCGTAATTTTATGTATATTTTTCACAAGATTTTTGCCAAAAAAGTGAGCATATGAAAGGCTTGTCGCACACCGACAGACAGGATTTTTTCATTAATGTAAATGCGGCTTTAAATACGAATCCGTGGCGGATACAACTCTGAATGGATGTCGGTGGCAATACTTTTCTGAATATTTAAAATTATCATCCCATACCATGTGTTGAGGGTTTTATTTCGTCTCTACAATTTGCTTTTGAATTTTTGCCCCTTGTTTTATCTTTTCTTCTTTGTTTTACTTTGAGAATTAATTCAAACACATTTCTAGGTATTTTTATCATGCAAACAGACAGAACTATAGTTACATGATAATTTCACTGAGAAAATTCGTCTGCATTGTTTTGAATTATTTAATATGTACTTTATACAAGCATGATAAAGATATATTTAGGTTTTTGTAATGTGACTTCCATAGTTTAAACTGCTTTGTCGTATTCGTATCGATGATGCCACATATCTATAGGTTCAGACAAAGCTATTTTGTTAATAACCGTTGAATTATGAATACTTTATGGGTTTATTAGAATCGTGTCCTGAATTCATTTTAGCAGTTTGCACGGCGATATCACTTACACTCTCAACTGTGGGAAAATCATATTTGATTTATGACAATAGAAATTCTCTAATTGCGGAGTCTCTTTGAAGGATAAAGGAATCAGGAATTAAATTATCCGGAAAAGAACCGGAGTTACCGACATAGCTTGCAGAGATAAGCAAACTGAAGTGGCAGTGGGCTGGCCACGTCTGTCGAAGGACCGATGGCGGGTGGAGCAGACGAGTCCTGGAGTGGAGACCGCATATTGGCAAGCGTAGTGTAGGACGCCCCCGGCTAGATGGACGGACGACCTAAAGAAGGTTGCTGGGGTAGACTGGATGCGGAAGGTGGAGGACAGGACGCTTTAGAAGTGCTGATCGCGCTCAGTTTCATTGATGAAATTCGCCGTTCATATTTTCCGTAAAATCAATTGATTGTGCATAGTGGGACATGTTTTTTGTAATGTTAACTGCCTTTAAGTCTAAAAATACAAACATACATAAATATAATGTAATACGTAGCTATTACAATCTTAAAGCTTGCTTTATACGGTGTGATTTTAAGTTTTTATGGCATACCTACCCACCATACGTTGAAGCAACAATAAACCTTGCAACGTTTAAACAATGTTTAGATCCAATTCATTTGTTACTCACTTTGATTTAATTTATTTATACCACAGACAAGAAACTTGCATCGTGTTTATGGGGTTTATGCATCGTCTACACTGGAGTCGCAATACATGTTGTGCAAAAGACTCAGATTCGGTTCAATTCGGTCTCAAAGACGCAACAAAAATTTTACAGACATGAAGCAGGAGTCTTTTTTACATTTACCTATTGTATCTTGAGGGAGCAGTGCGGAGTTGGCTTTAGCCAGCTCTTTACAGTTTATTTTGACAGTTGTTAGTTATTTTTTCATAGAATTTTGTTTGAAAAACCTTTCAGTTAATGGTATTGCTCACCCCTCTTTTAGGTATATCCTAATGGCCATTAAATAATTACATAAGTACACAAGATTCACTTATGTTGGGGGATGTTACGCCGATATATCACAGTGCACCGGTAGTTAATAACTCCTGTGACAGAAGGCGCCACGCGTCACTGTTGTCAGCAGAATACATTATTACTTTTAGTTAATTAAATACGTGATGCATTATGAGGGGAGGCATGATAGTTACCGAAATAATTCAGAGCAGTAAATTTTTGATCACCCAGTGAAGTAAGAAAAAAATTTGTGAAGCTCTGTATGTAGCAGAGCTTTTTATAGCTATGCAAAAGTACAGTCCGTCTTACGTTGTTAAAATAATGTAAAAAAAAACAGTACCTAAAAAGAGGACAACATTATATAATGTAAAGTCCCTTAATTGTGTAAATATACATATATTATCTATTGTATTAAATGGCATGATAAGTTTGAAGTGGCTGATAAATTGATTCTTTTACAAAACAATGAGAATGTTGGAGTGGGACATACACTACTTCAATTTGCCGTATTATAGCAATTTAATACTAGGTACTGTCAAAAAATTACAGTTGCGATTTGAATATGCGGTCAATTGAAGTTGGTTGTCAATTTTATTAACAATGAATTTCCTTGACTTCACAGAACAAACAACTGCAGCATTCAGATTTTCCGATCTTCTGACCTCATATTTCATACACAGTTAACTGTAAATCCTGACTTATAGAGGTAATTATAAAAAAAACATTGTTTTAAGTCTCCATTTTACGTGCCTACTTAGGTATAACCATAGCTAAAGAAAACTTTTAATAAATGGTGTTATAAAAAATTGGTTGTTAGTTTGCTAATTATGTGTACAAGAAAAATGTAATTAACAACGCAAGAAAATGTGTTTCCGCATTTCCTAATCCCATTACAGTATACCGGTGCATAATTATCTTACAAGACAAGTTGCATTACTATAATTTTAAGGCATTGACTGCCAACGCGGTCACCGGTGACCGCGAACAATGGATTTTCTATTGTGTCTGTTGCCTGGCAGTCAACGTGTTAAATATACCAAACACTTATTTTCCATATAAAAAAAATATATTAAGTATAAAATATCCAATAAGTTGTTATCATAACTCTAAGAGCAGGTTGTTTCACGTTCACTTGACGCACGCGTATATGTCAAAAATTGCGTTAAATATCGTCAAAACCAAAAAAACGTTGTTTCAAATTAAAATTACAAAATTATGCCCCTGCCGTAGGTACGTCACATAATAACGAGAACGTAATCGTTTTTATTTGACGTACGTATGTTACGTTATCCAACCGTTTCAAACACCCGGCCCAAAGCGTCCACATGTACGTACAGTGAAGTCTTTGCAAAAGATAATCAATCCATTTTACTTAAGAATACAGGATAAAATTTAATAAGCGCGCCAAATTAAAATATCTAATTCAACTTGTTATAAAGTAAATTTAGAACATGTCATAAGGAAAAGGGATGCACATGCGCGTAGGCAAGCGATTCGGCAACGTCGGTCGTCGCGCGCCCTATTCTTCGTAGGAACAGTCAAAATTAGGTAAATTCCGCTAGTTCAACGCGTTTCCTACTTGCTTCATGTTGTGAACTTTGCGATGAATGTATTGATTTTCGGGCGCGCACTAAAATTGATACTTCAATTTTCGTAACGGTTTTGATAATTAAAAAAAAATGTTTTTCTGATACGACGATTGTTCATGACTACTTGAAGGCTATCTAAGACGATAATTACACGATTATTTTCAAGAATTTAGCTTTGGGAAATGACAATTTATAATGATTATTTAACAGTTACTGCACCTCCTATTTCAATTTGGTGCAAGTTTTCAATTTCATTCTGTATGTATCTATGCAAAAGTACGAGCCGTCTTATGTTAAAATAATATAAAGAAAAATTACCTGCATACCAATTTTTTTTGCTATGTGTACCTAAAAATATTACAGAATATTATAATGTAAAGTCCATTAATTGTGTAATATACATTGTCTATTGTAATTAGCATTATTTGACCGAACTGTTGTTAAAAGTAAAACATATTCCGTGGACCCTCTACTAGTATAGGCTGTCAAATGATAAAAGCTACAGTCCAGCCGTCGATAGTATGCGTTCCTGACACCTTTCAGTGCGATAATTCTAGTAGCTAATAAATAAATCAAATTCGCAAAACACGTAGTCGTTTGTATGAAACTGCGCCTTCTCTCGCCGGCCGCACTGTATGTACCAAATGTTTGACATAATTTTAGCGTTTACCAGTAGAGGGGAGAAATAAATTGGGCATTGTCAATAAACCCTAGGCAACATAATTAAAAATGTCTCAAATGATTATAACGCCCAAAATATTAAAAAAAAAAAAAATGTACTTAACTAAAACTTTTTGTGATCTTTGGACCTAAATCGCTAGATAGAACATGCCATTATAAATAAATGAAATAAACAAATAAATTATTATTCTAAACATGTTGTTTGAATCGACACCCTGTGTTTTACAATGTGGTTTCAGAACAAATGTTGCATTCTGATGTAATGACTGACTCCATTTTACAGTTCAACGGACACATTGAAACTAAAATGTTGTTTGAAATGCAACGAGTTGTGAATCATGTTGTACTCTTTGATAAGTTAATTTGCACTAAAAGCAACATAATTTATATCATTGAAAGTTTCAGAACAGAGTCTGTTAGAATTAGCTTTAGGAGCTTTTACGACGTACGTATTTCATATTTCATACAATTTACGTACGTATGTATTTCATACAAACTTTGAAGCCCTTGTTTTTCGAAATGATGAAATTTCAGACGCATAAGCAGGATACGAAGGTCTAAAAAGTTAGTAAAGAACATTTTCGAAATGTCGTATTTCAAAAAAAGATACCTGAAAATCTTTGAAAATGTTCTCAACTAACTTACCCATTTATAATTTACACTACAAATTGGCATTCACAGGTACTTTTTCTGGTCCATTTGTTTACATTTTCGTCAGATACTTTTGGAACACACAACACACCCTACATTAGATAACAATACTTATCACGTATCCACACGCCTGAAAAATAAGTGCCAACTCTCACCAGTCAAGTTCGAGGAAGCTCGACTTGCGGTTTGTAGCAAGTTTCTCCCGATGTGGCGGATTACCCGTCTTCCCTCATCTTCATTATACAGAAGGAACTTTCCCATTTTCACACTCCCGCCTACTCCCACAAGAGACGGCCGTGTTTTGTTGCTATGTATGCAAATCAGGCGCTAAGTTCACAAACAAATAAACTTTTTGGTTGTATAGAGATGTTAGGTTAATACGCTGTGGCTGCCTTGTTTAATTTTGTTCAAAAAAGTATTTTGTTGGAGTTTTTGGAGGGTAAATAAATGGTATGGAAATGATTTTTTCTTTTACGGAGTGTGGATTTTAAGAGCTAATTAATAACAGGCATACAAGTCGTACGTTAAGCCGTTCATCGCGACTGGTATTCGTAAATCTTTGACAGTCGTTACGGGTAGTCTGAAGCCTAAAAGTCTGACAACCAGCCTTACCTGCTAGGGGTATCGTATGACCCAGTTACTGAGTTGTATCGGTCAGATACGCAGTCGCTCCAGGGAAAATACCGGTATTCAGTTGTTGTACTCGGTTAGGCTGGAAGTCGACCCCAAGATAGGAAAAGGCTAGGCAAGATGGATGGTATGTGAATTTTAATATTACCTACATAGTCCATAACACATTCACAATATGTTCTGTATATTATAATTAGGTAATCTTTTATATTCCAGACATGCGATAGGGATTATTAATCTACCTTAACCCCGAATTCTGACAAGAATCCTAATACCGAGTGAAACCCACATCAATAATAATTATTATGTAAAGGGGAATACTATGTTCCTAACTTCTCTTATTTTGATAGAGGTGCCTAGTAAAATGATATGGATAACAATACGAAAATACGCGGCCCGCAAAGAATGGACTTCTGTAGTAATACCAAAAGTTTACAAGAAGACCAAATCCTTCTTTTTTTTTATTTATTTTGTATTTTGTGTTTCACGAACTGTGTCCAAATAAACTTTTTTCTTTCTTTTCCATTTTTTTATAATTTTTTGAGGAAATCTCCATACCCTCCGTCTGGGGAGAACGGAGGGTTATATCGGGCTCCTACCGAGTAAAACCTTACTTTTCTTCTACTACCATAATTTGGGGACCCGGGAGATACATGATTCTTCCATTACCAATCCTTTTACTAGACGTTGTGCACATGGCATTTATCCTTTGTAACGCTGCGCTGTTGCAGCGATCTTTCAGTAAGGTCATGGTGAGTAGTGGAAGACCAAGAGCTGACTGCTGATCGGATATGAATCTTAAGTATTGACCTCGTATGCTTTGACGCATGATCCACCAACCCGTTCTGGACCCGCATAGTGAAACTGCTTTAACGCCCAACATAATTGTTACTTGTTACTGCAAACTTAGAAATACCTAAGTTACAACAAATAAAAGTTTTAATTGATCCATCGTTACAATATTGCAAACTGTCGATTGCGCCTAACTTTCTAGTCTAACTTATATTTAGATGGCAGATAACACGTATGGCACTGTTTGTTCTCGCGCCGATCCATGGTACGGTTAATTAAAACTCCACTGAATTCCCGGTTGTAAATTTTACGTTTTTGAGTTTTTTTTACGGAACTTTTCGACAGAGCATCCAGTTTTGTTTATTTATGAGCTTTGGCCAGTGCGAACGGACGAAATGCTTCGCCGACAATATATTCACATTAATGTTTGCCGCTTTTTGCAATACCGATTTAGGGACAGAACAACATACATTCTGAAGTACAGCCTTTGTTTAGTTCGTGTTTAAAAAAATATACTTTAACGTTTTGAATATTCAAATATCCTGAGAATACGAGTTGCCGTGATGTTTCAGGCAAAGCTGGGAAGCGAGGGATAATTTAATTATTTTGGTTTAAGCTTTACAAAATTTTTGAATGTTTTATTTTTAATTACTTGTTGTTATGTGTGTAAACCAGTGAAAATAAAACCTTTCTATCTGTGCTTAGTTTCACAGACGTTAAAATATACAACCATTATTTTCTTTATACATGTACAACAGCAAATTTTAAATCAATCGTCTTTTACTCAATTTCGTTACTTATTCATTGTTATGAGCGGACCAAAATCAAAGAGACATCAATCTCCAACTACGCAAACGACACTAAAATAAAGTTCTAAGTTATTGTTGCTTCTTACACTCTATCTTCCAGACATTTCTGATTAAAGGTAAAATTAAAACTATACACGTCTATGTATATAAAACAACAGAGACACGGACGGAGTAACGAGAAAATAATCAATCTTCCGAGTCCACTTGGAAGCAATCAACGGTCTGTTATTGCGTCCGTCCAATCCGATAAAAGGGCCGATATATCAAAGACGTCCGTGGTTCAATTACTAACCAATGTGCTATCTCTTAGAGGCAGTAAATCGAAAATGAAAATACTGGCTGCTCGCTGCAGGCCTACGACATTGCACTGAACGATGGGGTATGTCAACAACAGCGGCAACGTCGGCTGAATCGATACCCTGACATTTTGAAGTGGGTTTGGTAGAATTATAAGATTTTTTTAACTTTATAATCTGAAGAACTACTCTTTATCTCATTTTTGCGAGTGTTTCAAAAAGGAATTCCCGGTAAGGCTTCTTAGTCACATCCTCATAAAATATTTACGTTTTCTTATTAACATTTTATGAACAGGAGGCCTACCATGATCTATTTAAAAACGATTCAAAAGCAAGACATTTCAGTTTAGGTTCTTAAACTGCATCGCACACAGGCGTACCATGACGTCCAATACGCTCAGCGGCATTTGGATCGTTGAAGGTGAATGAGCGTTAAGAGCGCGTGGTAGGTATTCAGATGGCACGGCCTAAATTGAATCGTTGAACTGACGTCATGGTACGAATTAGAAAAACAGTTCAGTTTAGGTCCTAAAGTGGATCGCGTTAAGAGCTCGTAGTAGGTATCCAGCAGTAAGGAATTTAGCGCCAAAGTGCTATTGATATAGATAGAAGGTAAGTGATAATACTGGAAGTATCGCGAAATGATATTTCAATGTGACATCCATCATCAAAGTACGGCCACTTACCTACCACTGACAACGACAACTGCAAAAAATTTTATAGTAGCGATTAGCTAAGGCACCTCGTAACAACACAATCCTGCGCAGCCCGCAATCCCGCATCCAGCGGGTTCTACGTAAGCATGCTGCTATAATTTTCTACAAACGCGAATGCGGTTTTTTATCGGTTTTGTTAAATACTAACTTTATTATCGGTGAATATCCACCGATGGTGGTTTTCGGTGTTTTTTACTCCATCCAAAGGTTGTTATTTTCCCATTGTGTCACCCTTTGTAAAATGTCTACATTTATAACTGTAATATTGTTGGTGTACTTAATAAAGAGTATTTCTATCCACTTTTAGTTATAATAACCTCTTTTACTTAGCTATCGACATGGTAACCTTGATGTTCTTTGCTTCTAAGTTCAGTAATATTTTTACCTGCTATGAAAAGAAAATGAAATGCGAAAGGTAGACAATTTAAGTTTATTTTTCTGCTCATTACTTCTATTTTTGGAATCTTACTTGAGGCACTTCTTGTGATTGTAGTTTTTACATCTTGCAAGTGTTTCATTATTATAACAAAAAAATAAAATAAAGAGAAGCTCTTTTATTTTAGTCTCTCATTTTTCGTTTTTTTTTTTTGAGTTTGTCTTTTGACGTCCCATTAACAATATTTTGTTGTACGATACAACACTGATTGTTCAAAGATTTCTTTGGAAACTGCACCAATATCTATTAGACCTTCCACCATGCCCTAGAAAAAACAATCTCAAAAAGAAACATAATCAAAGTACAGTACAGGTTCATCTAATTTCGTAGGTGTCGTACGCCGGGACATATTAACGCAATTACGTGTTAAAAGGCTCGCCGAGTGCCCCGGGCGCTGCTCTCAAAGATATACACCTATTGAACACCGCTCACACCGCTTACATCGCTCCATGTAGGCTAAACACAATGAGTTTACATATTGTGGTGTGGAACACTGCTTTGCAAGGTAACGGGTTCGTCTTTGGAGTTCTGTTTTTAAGAATTTGTCTAAGGTTTGGTGAGATTCTGGATTTACGTACTTATGTTTTGGTTCTTCTTGATAATTTAGTATTTTCAGGGTTCCAAAGGCAAACAAGAAGCTCTTCTTTTATGTTATGGAACCTTTACTAATGAGGGTACCTTAGTGTTCTTCTGTCTCACCCTGGACATTTAGCTACCCTGCCATCCTCCCGGTTTTTGATAATAAATGACTTGTAAAGCCCGTCCTGGAATGATAAAAAATACCATGATCGTCAAAACATGATAAAAAACAGCAAGAATATAAGAAAAAGTGATATAATAATATAGGTTACCGAAAATAATTATCACACTATATCAGATGACACGAGGAAATGGGACGGCATGTCTTAATTATCAGAACTCAAAAAAGGACAAGACACTATGTAACTTGGCTAACAAGCCAAGTTTTGACGTGCCTCTTGCTGATCTACCTCTTTTTACTGATAACATTATTTACCTAAAGAAATATACTGCTCACGAGGTTACTAAAAGAGAATTCAACAACAGATAAGTTATGTAGATGGGTATTATTCCCAGCCCGTGTACCTAGATTTACATACAAGCCGAGCATAAAATTAATACCTATATGATAAAATTAATACCTATATGGTATTAATTTTATGGTAAAAATGTATACCTTTAAGGTATTAATGATGTTAATTTGTCTCTGCGAAAGATGGAAGATGCTTAAAGATTCATTTAAAAATTTTGTGAAGTGTATTTCGCTTTCAGTCGCCTCTGAGATTAAACCATCTAATAAGGTTGCCGCCTTCATACCAAATTGTTTTAGTGTGTTTAACGGCCAATTTGAGCAAGTTCGAGCTCATTTTGTATACATAAAGAGAAATTAGGTAATTTGTTTCTTGTTTCTTTTTATGAGAGTCTTTGTTATCGAATATTTACTGAGGTAGTGTTTTGATTTACTGATAATCTTGAATATATCGACAGGATCCGAGAATTAATCATATTTTGTGTTAGGAATATTGTTAGTGCCCATTCAACTGATAATAAAGAATAGTACTAGTTCTTACAAGAAGTTATTTCTAGTAAGGTTAATGAATATTGGCAATGTCTTATTGCTAGGCTGATCGAAGAAATAATAAATGTGGACCAATTTTTGCCATATACAGGGTGGCTGGGACACCAACGCGCAAACTGTAACCATGAATTCAGCACATGAATTAAAACCCCCTAGCGTAGAAATTTTCATAGCAGCTGTTTTATAGAAAAGCGCAAAACCTCCGCGGTCAAAATATATGTAACAGCTAATTTATTTTTTAACTAGCTTCTGCCCGCGACTTCGTCCTCGTGAAATTTCACCCTCCCCCCATTCACCGTCTTAGGAGTAGAATTTCGAAAAACCCTTTCTTAGTGGATACCTTTATACACTTCACACAGAACACACTCCAAATTTAATGTCTCTATGACCAGCGGTTTAGGCTGTGCATTGATATAATCAGTCAAACAGGATCACAGGACTTTGAATTTTATATTAGATTATAAAAGTAAACCTAAGTACCTACCTAATAAAAAAAAACTCAATAACAGAAAATAAAATACCTGAATAAATCTATTTCTGATGATAACTAATCTAAACTCAATAAATAAGCAAAATCCCTAAAAACTAATATCTATACGAATGACTAATCCTACCTCATCATCTGCCTAGCCTTTTCCCAACTATGTTGGGGTCGGCTTCCAGTCTAACCGGATGCAGCTGAATACCAGTATTTTACATGGAGCGACTGCCTATCTGACCTCCACAACCCAGTTACTGGGTAATACGATACCCCTTGGTAACTGGTTGTCAGGCTTTCGGGCTTCTGACTACCCGTAACGACTGTCAAAGATCCACGAATGGCAGTAACAGATTTATAAAATAACCTACGGTCACTACGTACACTATCAAATATACTACCCATACTTTAAAATTAAAATCTATACCTAGGACTTAAAAAAATAAACCTTAATAACTCTACCTTAAACTGTACTTAGTAAAAACTAAAAGGAATAAAAAGGTCGCACTGAAAAGCACGTTTTGGAATTGCAAGTAGCAGTTAAAACATACAATTTATAGAATGCTAATAAGAACGAACGCTCGCCTATTATTATTATCTTCGTCGTGTACTATGACAAACTTATTATTTGCGGTTGGTACAGTAATCGGGTCTAGGGATCGAACCGCAAAATTAAGTTTGTTTTTTATTGTATTATTTTTTTCCGGGATAAAAAGTACCCAGTGTGGTGCCCAGGATATTAAAGAATAATTATACCAAGTGTCATCGTAATCGAGGTATCGTAAACCGGTAGTTTTTGCCTGATACCTGAACAAACAGACAGACAGACAGACAAAAATTTTTTTATCACATTTTTGGGTTCTGTGTCGGTCTAATAACACCCCCTGCCATTTATTTTTTTGATATTTTCAATGTACAGAATTTTCACTTTACAGATTTATTATAAGTATGTATAGATTTGTAATTTGAACGAATATTTTAACACTACCAAAACAACTAATACCTATTTTATAAAATAACAACAAAAGAAATTCAAATAAACTATTTAAAGACTAAAAGTCGCGCTGATAAGCACGGTTTGTTAATATCAATTATTGTCCAGCCAAATATTGAATGAAGCTCGCGCTCGGACCTCCCGCCTTTTTATACCCTTTTTTTTTTTTTTTTTAAGGATGGGAAATCATCAAATGACCCCTCCCGCTCTGGGTGGAGCGGAAGGGAGTGTCAGACTCTTACTGACTAAAACCCATCCGTGTTCCTTCCTTAGCCCTTTATGTTCCGGGGCAGCGGTAACCCTTTCGGACAATCCCGCTGCCCCGGCAGGCTTCGGCCCTGACGGGCCCCTCCTTCGATGCTGACATCTCTTTGAGGCGCGCGTGGAACACATACGCGCCGTCCGGCACGGGCCTGGTCCTGATCGGACGGCGAGCTACCCATTACTCGCCGTCCGCAGGCCAGCGCCTACGGTGGCCGGGAGTCGTCACGCGGCTCCCGACGCCCGGGGCGTCTACCGCGGCGGCTGGGACGGGCGGCTCTCTCCGCTCTCTCCCTCGCCCATCCCGCCACCTCCTTCGCTAGCATGACTGCTTCGCAGAAGGAGGTGACTGCCTCCCACTCCCTCTCGCCCCGGACCATGGCTTGGACCAGGGCCGGGCGCGAGAGGTCGCCGCCGCTGCCGATCGCCTCTACGAGGACACGGCGGTGCTCTGCCCAAGCGGGACAGACCTCCACCGTGTGCTCCACCGTGTCCTCTGGGCGATCCTCGCAATGGTGACACCCGGGCGTTTCCTCCCGCCTGATAATGTGCAGGAACCTCCCGAAACATCCGTCTCCGGTGAGGACCTGCGTCAGGCGGTAGGTGAGAACGCCGTGACGCCTCTCTAGCCACTCCTCAAAGAGGGGCCTTACCGCCGCTATCGCGGCGTGCCCTGCCTTTTTATACCCTACCGCCACGACCCGCGTCGAGCGCGGCAACCGTTACACAAAAATAATCCTTATGGCATGATTCAGTATTCACGCGCGACGGCGCGATGGCTTATTAGCGTATTTCATGTATAAGTTTGGTGTTTCTATACCGATTACTATGATTCTTTTTTTATTGAATAGGTAATAATATTAACTTCTTTTAATTAGGGATGAGTGAGAGTATTATAAACGTAAGAGTAAACAAATATAATCAGAAAGCTCCGAACTGCTAAGCTATCGGGAGTTACACGTGTTATTGTGAGTCAACCATAAAAGATAGACATATGCTGTTGTGGGATATTTTTTAGATAATTTTATGTAGAACATTTCCGTCATAAATGATTTCTATGTAGCTTTAACCATTAAGGCTGCACACGCGACGGAAGCTTAAAAAATGGAGCAACTTCTCCCGTTTTCTCAATATTTCCTTTCACTGCTCTGCTCCTATTCATTGTAGCGTGATGAAAAGTATACTATAACCTCCCCAGAAGAATGAAGAATGATTGTACCAAGTTTCGTTAAAATCCGTCAAGTAGTTTTTGTTTCTATAAGGAACATAGAGACAGACAGACAGACAGACAGACAGACAGACAAAAATTTTACTGATTGCATTTTTGGCATCAGTATCGATCACTAATTACCCCCTGATAGTTATTTTGAAAATATATATCATGTACAGAATTGACCTCTCTACAGATTTATTATAAGTATAGATAGAAGATAACCGGCGAAGTTTTTAACGGAGGGGTTCAGAATTACGTACCAATGGTAAAAGATTGCGCATCAATGTCCTGCCACCCTGTAGATAATTGTGAAGTTTCTACTATAAACAACATCAGTAAGACTAGCTACAGACCCATATGTTTAAAGTTTACAACCACAAACTCTACAAAAAAGGCTACATTGCCGTTTACCAAAAGCCGCGCTAATATCCCGACCAAAGGTTTACGAATCCGGTCCGGAGTTCTCAACAGGAGTGCACAACTTTAGGTAGGCGTTACACAATGCAAGCTCTAACGAAATTCAGTTGTAGTGGAGCAAGTGCCCCGATTCATCGAGACTGAACTAATGTGAGGAACAGAGCGGATTTAGGTTTCGGAGCAAACGAGCGACGCAATTGTTTGCCTAAATCTGACAGCTGTACCTAATATCCAGCTGGTAAGTAGTTTCAATTATTTCGAGCTCGGACCTATGGTATTAGAGCGCGAAGTACAATGAGATAGAAATACTATTACTGACACATACTACACAAAATTAAACTATTTGATGTTACGCTTTCTAGAGGCATATCTGCAGCGTCTTGTGCAGGTAATTAATTTAATTGATGTCTGGGATAAGTGATTATGTAGGCTAGTTTGTTATTATAGGGATAGGTACGTAGACAGCTGTTCTGTGATAGTGAAAAGTATAAAGGTTAGGGAGGGGAATTAAAATAGGTTTTAGCAAATACTTCCATTTTTTTTTAACAGGGTGGATTTTTGAGACGAGGCGGCAAGGGTATCTTAACTATTGTACTGGCAAACGTTCTGAAGAGATAACTTTTTGATTAATTGCTAACTTTAATCACAGATTTTACGACAATGGTACAGGCAGCTACAAAAACGTTAATTCTCACGTTTTATTTTTGTGTAGTCAATCGATGCAGTTTTGTTTAAGGTTGTGAAAGTGATGCAATTACTTTTGAAACGCAAAAGAAGAGAGATGACTATAATGTGCGTGCGCTCTGAATAAAACGACGTATGTGCCAACACGAATTTACTCCTTTTTTTGCAAAATAAATGATTTAAATTTTAAACTACTTTGAGTAAACTTTGGTTTGATAATTATATGTTTTAAAGTAAATTTCATTGAATAACTCTTACGCGTTACGCCGCTTGCGATGTCGAAAAAAGTAAAAAAATACTTAGGTATATCTTTGCAATTTCTTTGTATCGAGAAAAATTCATTGAATCGTGTATTTCTTTTACATGATACTAGACCAAAGAGTCAAAAAGCATTAAATCCCTGTTTCACATACTTAACAAGTTAAACTAAATAGAAAAAACACATTTTTTTCAACATATCCCTTTAAGGATTAGATGAGTGTCCCTTTTGGACTAAAGTTAGGGGTACTAGAAAAGCATTATCGCAAAAAAACTTAAAAAAAACCCTGAACCCTCTCAAAAATCTATCCTGTTGATATACCTTTATTTATATCATCTTTTCCTTTGTCCACTCTATTGAATTTTAATTATTCCTAGTGCTCTTGCGCCTACATTAAATGTCTTTGTCGGTCGACTCATTTTTCTGTTACTTTCTAGCCCGAAAAAGTGCTCCGGGAAAAACGTACTACGGAAAAATTACGCAAAAACTTGGTGATACAAAAATTAACATTTTACTTAACGATGAATGTAATGGAGCGGCGTTCAATTACGACGTAAAGGATAATTAATTTTGAAAGAAATTTAAGTGCTATAAAAATTAATCGAGTTAAAGAATATTAACGGCACGCGTTGCATGGAATTGTATTAAAAATAATGGAAGGAGGAACTCACTTGGTTTTAAGTTTGTTTTTTATTTAAGGTGGGCAATGTTTTTGGAAGTATAAAAAACTTATTTTATTGAGTCACATAAATTAGTTAAAAATGTTTTATATGGAGGATCATTCAGGCGACTAGGGAATGTCTACTTTAAAAAAAACTCTATTGCTTGCCTGCTCTGTTCTTACAATTTTTTCGGAAAATATGAATACAGAGGTAAGTTTAACTACAGTTAAATGTGTATTATAATTATGTAGGTATGTACGGACTATTACTCAAACAGTGTCCTATAGAAATTTTGTCATAACATTGGTCTGTAGCTGTTATGTACTCGGAAACTCATTTGTTTGTGTCACCAATGTACCTGCGGGTACTTTGAACGCAGCATCGTTCCAACAGTTATAATTAGGCACAGAACAGATAAAAGATTAGGTATGTCGAGTGCGGTCACCAAAGGAGATAAGTAACCCGGGTCGTCGAATATAGTTGAAGTTTAGTAAGAAACCGATAGATGTTTTCGAATGAAATTTAATTTGATAAATGTACTGTTTGTTCTCTATTAGGTACCTACTTAAGGATTTCGTGGTATTCTAATATGGGTGGGTAATTTTCAAAGAAGAAATATTGTGTTATAATAATAATAATAATAATAATAATAAACTAATAGATCTAGAAGAATCCCTTTACATCAATCTGCAGAAAGCAGCCATCCTAAACACATGCAGAATCGTTAGGAAATTCATGCAGCTAGACGAAAGTACACTTTCATCATAAAATTCACCACACGCTGCATTTACTTGGCTTTGGCCCGTAAATGTAGCTAAACCAGCCTTAGAGCTGAGAAAAAAGAACACTCCTGATAATAATAATAATAATAATAACCCCATCGCCGTATCTCTACGTTGACGTCGTGGTGGGGCTTGCGCGCTCCAAACTCAGGCCTGTGCCGGAAGAGTTTACTTTGCCGGAACAGGTCTAAGGTGAGGAGCCAGACCAAGAGAGATACAGAAACCCGCAGGGCAGCATGTGGCGAGCTGTTGGGCAGTAGCGACCCCACGGACCCTATCTCCCGGGAGAAGTTTGTTCCTCACCTCTGGCTTGCCTTTATTGGCCGGCTGGAGTGAACAATGACGAGGAACAGAGCTCCCACCTCATTCTTGCCTTTATTGGCCGGCTTGAGTGGAGATTCGCAAGAGCAAATGTGCTCGGAGGAAGGAAGTATTCCAGTAAGATGCTGGTAGGAATCTTGACCGTACTTCCGGGATTGTCCTGATAGCCGTGGAATACCTCTCCACTCCTCATAAGCACCTCAGGAGATGTTGGCCCCTTGGCACTACGTCACTATGTGCTAGCGACCGTTTCTGGGGGCCCACTATTGAGTGTGCAAGTCACCCCCTACCATTTTATTCGTGTATATATAAAACATTGATCAGGCAGGGGTCATAGTTCTTCCATAGTTCTTGGTAACCAGTCCACTTTAGCCACCCAAACCCATAGTCCAACGTTATATTTTCCATATCCTGCAATAGTCCTACACCAACCGGGGGTTGTCCTTGGGTGCACTTGCATAGTGCCAACAGGGATAATCGTCGGTTGGTGCCTCATTTCATTAAAAACGTTCAACGGGCCTCTGCGAGTTGGCTTCGGCCCCTCGTACGCCTTTCAAAGGACCGGGACCCCATGGTCCCGAGATATGTTAAAGCATAAAAAATAATAATAATAATAATTTATTTATCACAAAAACGTATGTTACATTTAGACAGATATACAGGACAATTTAAAATTTTTTTCTTAGTTTAATAATGAAGGCATCTGAGTCTGAACTAGATAAAAAATATCTGTATCTCAGACATCAGCGCTCTTCCTTATAATGACCATTACAATACTAGCTTAATTAGAGATATTAGTATATCATTACACAGAAAAACAAGTTTCAAATAAAATAAAATAATCAAACGGGTATGTAGAGTGTGAACCTCTCGGTGAGTAGAGTGTGAAAGTGTGTGGAAGAGTGAGAGAGGGTGAGTATAAGAGTTGTCTATTTCAATATTTTTAATAAGTTTTCTGTCTCTTCATATGTGAGTTTACTAATATATTCATAGAGTATACCTTTACATAATTTTATATTTAGAGGGTATATTTCCAAGGAGTCATTAATCTTATTATATAAGTACGGCCCTAGGAAGCAAAAGTATTTGTTTACGTAAGCATGTCTGAAAGAAGGTCGGTTAATATTATTAATAACATTTCGTCTTCCAGCTAGATCACCTTTTGAGAATTGTAGTAGAGAGTGTTGCTTCATCACCACATGAAATACAAACAATTGACGAACTGACAGGACCTCACACGATTGATAGACAAGATGGGTTGGGTACAGATACGGACGAAAAGTACTGACTTTTAGAACAGCCCTCTGGGCTATTTCTAATTGCTTTAGTATAGTTTTATGTGCACCTCCCCAAACCGTAATGCAATAATTTAGAATGGACTGCACGATTGCTAAGTATATTTTTTTCACTAGTTTTGGGGCTGCAACATGTCTGAGATTCTTGAAAACGTAGATCAGTTTTCTTGTTCTACATGTGAGGAGGTTAATATGCTCTCTGAAGGAAAGATTACAGTCCAAAATAATTCCAAGATATTTAATTGACGCTGTCTTTACTAGTGTTGGACAAGAGCATACTAAGCTATTACAACAACTATGTGCTATAATAGAGTGGGTATGAGTTTGCTGATTGTTTAGAGTGCGCATCGAGAATATCATATACTGGGTTTTTTCAGGATTAAGGGTCAGGCAGTTATTCTGAAGCCAGTGGGTCACAACATTAAATCCGCCCTGCGCCTCCCTATATACTTGTTCCCAGGTATCAGCAGAGAACAGCAGAACAGTGTCATCTGCATATGAAATAATTTTACCTCCTGAAAGGTCTAGTTTACAGAGGTCATTCAAGTATACAAGGAAGAGCGTCGGACCCAAAATGCTCCCCTGCGGAACTCCATAAGTGATTGGTGAATCACTGCTGATATAGTCATTAATCTTAACGCACTGTAAACGATTAGAGAGGTAGTCTTTTAAAAGTTGTAGTTGCATTCCTCGTATTCCGAGGTGTTCCAATTTCTTAATCAGCAAAGGCACAGAGACCGTGTCAAATGCCTTGGCTAAATCAAGGAAAATGCCTATTGATTTTTTACCTGAATCGATATTCCTTACAACATAGTCTTGGAGCTCGTGGACTGCATCACTAGTAGACTTGCCTGCTCTAAAACCAAACTGGTTGTTGGATAAAAGTTTATTTGATTCCAGATAATCAATCAGTCTACTGTTTATGATACGTTCTAACAGCTTAGAGATCGAAGGCAATATGGAGATTGGTCTATAATTAGTGACACGGTCTCTATCACCCGACTTAAAGATTGGGTATACTACTGACTTCTTTAAACTCGCAGGAAACTGACCTTTGGCTAAGCAGAGGTTGAAAATGTAGGTTAATGGAGGGATTAAAATGTGTCTGTATTCTTTGAGAAAATTATTTGGTACAGAATCCCAACCAACGGAACACGAGTCTTTCAGGTTCATTATTAAACGTTCCACTTCAGATTCATCGGTTTCCAGCAGAACGAAGGATTTGGAGACCAGTTGTGAGGGCGCTTTATTAAAATTACTATGGGAAGGATTTGAACAGGAATGACTATTATCAGCCAGCTTTTTGCCAATAGATGCGAAAAAATCGTTTACCCTCTCAACAGACTCTTTTGTATTTGATGGATTTAATAATTCCGTAGCGCTATGTTTCAATTTAGTTGTATTTGTTATTGTTTTGATCGCTTCCCATAATTTTTTATTGTTATTTCCCGCTTTTGTTAATATTTCTCTGTCATACATTCGTTTGACCTTTTTTAATAGGTTATTGCAATGGTTTCTATACCTGGAGTAAATAATATTAATGGTCTCATTATTAGGTGCTTGTCGCACTTTTTTATGAAGCCTATCTCTATGACGAATACACCTTAAGAGTCCTGGTGTAATCCATGGCTTTATAATTTTGTGACGTCTTGGATATTTTGTTACAATTGTGTTTAATAATATAGCTCTTTGAATTGACTTGGAGAAGTACTCCATAGCGAAATTTGCATCGGTTGAAGTATAGATAGGTGCAAAATCGATTTTTATGAGATCAGAAGTTAGCCGTTCAGTCTCAATCCGGTTCATAGAGACTTAAGTATAGTTTCTGTTTTGTTTTAGACGCAGGCAGAGTATGACTGCTTGATGGTCCGTAATTGTCGAGTTTAACACCAATGTGAGAGCTGATTTTTTTGTTTTTAGCATAACATGGTCAAGGCAGGATTTATTTAGTCTAGTCGGGAGAGAGTGAGCCGGTAAGAGGCCATGGAATGAACACAGATTCAGATAGTCCAGCGACCTTGCCTCATGAGACTCAGGGCAAATATTAATATTGATGTCTCCAATAATGGAGATGTTCTTGAAACTGTGCAGCTTATCTAAAATGTTATTTAAAGATTGCAAAAAGTTGTCAATATTTATATTTGAAGGCGACCGGTAAATGGCCAAGATAGCACTTTCAGTGCCAATCTTTATTACAAGACAATTAAAGTCTCCACAGTTGGGCTCTTCGCAGGTAATACCAAGATTCGATTTACAAAAAACTGTGACTCCGTCGTTTTGGTTAACGCAACGTTCCGTAATGTGATGACTATAACCATCTAATCTCGGCACCACGGGGTTGCAAGATAGCCAACACTCAGTTAGGACAATAATATCGCAATCAATCTTTAATCTACTCAACATTGTAACAAAATCATCAAAATTTCGAGAAATACTTCGAATATTTTGAGTTAAAACTGTCAAGCAATTAGCAGGGCTTGTTATGAAATTGCTACAATCCTCGACGTCACAAAACCGAGATTCAGAGATAGCTATACTATCAATTTCGGAGGCAAAATCAACCATTTTTAATAAAAAAGTTTAACGAAGTACCTTGAAGGAATAGACTAGAGGAGCTTTTTTTCGACATTAGAACAATATGAATTAAGCGATTATCATGGGATAAAATAAAAAAGTCAATGTGGAAATTGATATACAAATAAAGGAATTCTATACTTATACGTTTACTGTTAGTTAATAATCGTATGTATTTTAAAATTTGGCATGAGAACATGCTTTGAGATATTTGATTATATAGAATTAACGTGTGGAATTGTGTTTGTGTGGTAAGTGTATAAAAATGGCAAAAAACGTATTGAGAGTAACAAATTAAAACTAAAAAACTATTAACATGCAAATTATGAATTAATAGAGAAATAAGTACACGTGAACATACGACCGGGCAGCGAAGGTTGACTAGGCAAGATAGTCATTCAGTATTTGTTTCCTTTAACTTATTAAGATCGGCCTCCTCTTCGACGCGAACATGCTTCATCCCCTCTTTCTTCCTAAGGTAAATTTTACCATATGATGTCCAGCAGAAAGCATAATTGTAGGTACTAGCGAAATCTCGGGCCAAAAAGAATAGTCGTCTTCCCTTTGGAGTAAGATAATCTGAGATGAATATTGGTTTCTGAGGTCCTTCTCGGTCAAAAATAGAGGTATTAATTTTATTTTTCTTTTCTTGCAGGGTCAGTTTTTTAAGATTATTCATAACACTTTCTTTTGTTAAGACTGAGGTAAATTCCACTACTATTGGTTTAACAACATCCGATTTCACAAAGGGCCGATAGATGTCTCTTATATTGGAGGTCTGCAAAGGAATGTTCAATATTTCACCGATTTTGACAACTGCAATACAAAGATTTTCTTTTGTCTCATTCTTTAGCTTAGGCACATTTCTTATCTCTAGCTTTGTAGTACAAGATTGTTTTTCGAAGTTTTCAATTTTATCTTCTAGACTCTTTATGTAGACGCGTTGTTCTTTGCGTTCAAGCTTCAAACTTTCTAATTCTTTTTGAATATCGTCGTATTTATCAGACAGTGCTGTTAAAGATGTATTTATGCTATCATTTTGTTTCTTTATTTCGGATAAAGAAAATTCCAAGTTTTGCAATTTATTATTTTGCTGTGTAACAAAGTTTTCAAACATTTCTCGCACCTCATTCATGAATTGTGACATTTCGGTTTCGCGCTTTCTTTTCAAGCGACTCACGTTAATATTAGAGTGAGCGACAACGTTCAAATTGTCTGATACGCTTCCATCCACACTCTCCGTGTCAGTCTCCGACACATTTGATTGCTTCGGGGGAGTACGGTTTAACGGCATTTCTACAAGTACAGTGATTAAAGGTGCGAGTACCAGGATCACAGCAAAGAGTAGCGGTATTCACAGTGTGAAGAGTGGAGTACAACAATAAGAAAGAACATTGAAAGTTCTTGAGTGGGTGGGTAGTTAATATAGTCCTTCACGAAGCGGTAAGCATAAAACATCACAAAATCATAATAGGTAGATAAATTGTGGAGTTTATCTTTTTTTTTATAATCCTAATGTCAGTAAGAAGCTGTCAAAAAGAAATACAACGGAGGTACATGGACATCAAATTGAAAGATAGAGTCAAAAGTTCACTGATAAGGAAAATAACAAAGGCGAGAGATGTGGTCAAACAGTCCTGACACTGAAATGGAAATGGTCAGGTCATATTCAGAGAGCTGTGGATGAAAGATGGCCACAAATAATTTCAAATAGGTACCTTATTTATAAAAAAAATAAGGAAGGGTAAGCTTTTTAAAAGATGGAGTCACGACATCGTACAAATAGTCTGAAACTCATGGCCCAGATGGGCAACTTTGATTTGATTATAAATCACTTTAAATATAATATTTTTCATTTCACAATTGCAGTTTAATTTATTACCTTTTTTTTTAAGGATGGGAAATCATCCAATGACTCCTCCCGCTCTGGGTGGAGCGGAAGGGAGTGTCAGACTCTTACTGACTAAAACCCATCCGTGTTCCTTCCTTAGCCCTTTGTGTTCCGGGGTAGCGGTAACCCTTTCGGACAATCCCGCTGCCCCGGCAGGCTTCGGCCCTAACGGGCCCCTCCTTTGATGCTGACATCTCTAGATGCTGACATCTATTACCTCAATTATAATCAATGATTTTTCAAGTAAGTAAAATATAAAAATGTTATTTAAACAATGATTTTATTGTTAGAAAAAGTGGTGAAATATAAAGTAAAAACCTAAAAACACACGAATGTGTTACTTATTCCCCTTTAATGAGTGATTGCGTAAAAATTTAACCTGAATAAGGATGTTTGCACTTTCATCAGACACCTTTGGAACAGACCATATGCCTACATACATCCTTGCTCTTCAGAAGCAAGACCGAATCCATACCTATGAATACCCAATAAAAAAAAAAAAATAGTCTGGCTGTCGAGAGTGCGACACTTCTAGTAGCTAAATAAAGACCACATTCGCAAAACACGTATTTGTTTGTACGAAACTGACAGGTCACTCGAAGCTGTACTGTAGCATCCAAACAAAGTCTAAGTGCAAGTCAAATCAAAAGCAATATCTGTTAACAGCGGTGTGTGAGTCGATCGGCTGAAACGTGCCAAAAAGCCAAAGAGAGCGCATCCATCGTTTCACGCCCATGTCCGCTATTGCTCCTGACAATATTTTATACAGCTGCGAAAATTGCAACCGCCCTCCAACTTTAACAATTTACACGCTCGTGCCGTCGTCGCTTGCATATTGCTACGGTAAGTCTGCGACATATTGTATACGTGCGTCTCAATCGGATGGCGCCTTTTCAATTTGAAGAAAAATCTAAAATTGGAAAATCTATGGATTTATTTATTTTTTGAATCCGCATAAACCTACATGAGCACTCAAAAATTATCAGCAACTAAGTGCACCGTTCCAATTTGACTTTTCCTTTAAAGAAGAGCAAGAAACTCCTTGAGTTGTACAATGGTTTCAAATTACAGTGTAAGCCTGTCAACAAGTACCAGATTATTGGCGAAAGGATTCTATGGCATCTAACTCTGAAATATCATCTTCATCCATTATGAAATAGGCGTCTATATTTTATATAGGTAAGGTCATCGCAACTGTCTTTTTTTCCACTCGTACATTTTTATCAGCCAACATCTTTATATTCACTATGTTCCTCAAATAGACTTTATCATCCGATTATAATCCTATTTTGGAAGTCAACCTGAGTAGTAATACCAGAAATCTCATCTCAGCGAGAATCAATGCCAAGAACTTGTCAAAAATGTAGGGAAATTAGAAGTATTTTAGACAGATTGAGACTTAGATCAGACTGTGAACTTTCTTAAAATTACGAGAATTGCCCCTCAGAGATTGCTACGTAGTACTAGCACTTACAAGATGCTGATGATGTTGCTGTAGCACTTACAAGATTTTTTTATAAGGTGTTGGTGACTTCAGTAAGTACCACAAAGAGCCTATCGGTCATAGAAACCCTTGAACAGTCCTTTGATCAAATATCACCGGCACGCTCACACGTCGATCTGTGACCTGCCCAGTTTGGTCATAGTTACCGGGTCTGCTTACAGGTGCATTGAAACAGGCCACAACACAACGCCATGTAATTGTCATTAGTAACTATCAATCAACTGTAGTACCAGAGAAGGCACGTATGCACTAGTGACCCGAATCACTTGTCGTTACACTGCGAATGCCGCCGCAATACACACGTCGCATCGCTTCAAGTGTGCAATCAAAACATGCCCTTATAGCGTTCCTTACCCACGCTTCTCTCATTCTAGGCTTAATTCCCCAGCAATAAAGACTATGGTTTTCCACAGCAATTATACAGTCACAAACAACCTTTTTAGATTTATAACGTGTTACCCGAGAAATAGTGGAACAAAGGCATAATAGATGTGCAGCTGTTTTTATATCAAATTATTAAATTAACTTGCATACTCGGTTTCGTTCATAATATTTGAACTAATGGTGCAAGCTCTTGAGTGTTCCAGTTGTCTATTAGCGCAATTAACTTATTATGTCCTCACTGCTAGTAAACAGGCATCCTCTGTGTGAGAGTGTGAGCCCACTATGCGGGCCCGGCGCAGGTTGGTGGTTGTCACATGTCTTTAAATCTTCGGTTCTTGGTTATTCCTTATGTACTTTTCCATCACCGTTTAGTTGTATATTGGCAGCAGTAATACCACACGTTCGTTCCAGTTCATCCAGCGCACCCAGGGCAGTCAGTCACACAGACCACCTACTGACTGGCTTTTCTTTTTCACAGAAAGAAAAAAAAGAAAGAAAACACATTTATTTGATCCAGGGAAAGGCAACCAAAAAAAAACAGAAATAACTTACCTACACAATAGCATAACATAGCACACACACACATAAAGCACAGCATTGGCAAAAAAATTCGTACAGGTCGTACCCTATGTGATACTCTTAGGTATAATCAAGAAAAAAAAGCAAAAAAAAAAGGAACTAAGGGTTACTTCCCCAGAGGTGAAAGATGAAATATTATTTATATAATTTGGTACCATGTTAACCATGCGGCTTTTCCGCAAAGGAAGGGAAAGTAGTCCCTTAAGACAGACTATCCCTTCGTCAGTCACGTCGGGCCATACGTGATGAGATTAAAGATTTTCAGTGTGAAAATGTTAACATATCACCTGTTTTGATAACAAGTTCGAACAACTCAATTGTTTTCCTACACCACAATGTGAAGAAATAAAACAACCAATGAAGAACATATAAGTTAAGTTGACATTGTGACTTATAACATCGCCTTGGATGATTCTTTAAAGGTGTTATAATTGTGGTTTAAATAAATAAATAATAATAAGTTTAGGGTAGAGTTTGATTTTTTTTTAATCAAAATCATTTTCTCGTTTTACTCATCGTTTTGTAATTGGGAAATATACAGGCTGGGTGGGACGTCGACGCACAAACTGAAACCATGAATTCAGCACTAGACCCACAGATAAATATTACGTCAGACAAATAAAAAATCTGCTGTTTCATAGAAAAGTGCAATACAACATGAATAAAAACATGAACGGGTTTTAACAGGTTGTGCGTCGATGTATTGAGAGTGAAATGCTGTGTTTCTTTGACGATAACACTATTCGTGCCAATAAATCAACATAAAGAAGAAAAAAACTATCAAGAATGACTGATAATAAATTGTTCTTCAAATCTTATTATTAAGAAGGTTATTTATGTAAATAGTCCTGAGAAAAACATTCATCTGACACACTTGACCTCTATGATATTAAAAGGTTGTTGATTATAATCATAATCAGCCTATAATGTTTCCACTGCTGGAACAAAGGGTACATAAAGACTATGACTATGACTCTATGACTCACGGAGTGGGCCGTAATCCACCACGCGCGCCTAGTGCAGGTTAGTGGATGTCATATGCGTGTACTCACGATGTTTTCGTTCACCGGTTTCAAAGCAGTGGTGATGAAAAAAATTACACTAAGTAATGGTCTAAAGAGCTAGCCTACCATTAAAAAAAATAACGTAGCTCGTGGATGAAACCAAATGGTTTTATTTAAACTCATAATTTTAAACTTCCAATCGCACTTTAAGATTCGAACCAAAAATACGAAGAATCCAATTAAACTTGTCAAAGTTATAAATTTAAGAGCCCCCAAGTTAGCATACAAGCTTATCAAATCGGGTATCGAACCAGTGGCCCAGAAACGATGGCAAATGAGATATTCACTAACGTGTACGACAGAAAATATGTTTACCTGTGAGTATACGTTTATTGGAATTGAAAATACGAAGGTGTTGAGGGAGCGATAGTTCTGTGGTTTCACGGATCGTTTGTAGGATTATATGTATCTTTACCGTGAACTCGGTGGTTATTGCGATAGATGAATATAACGATAACGATAATTTGATTAAATTAACTCACTATTTTGCAATTTAACGTATGGCTCATAGTTGAAGTATTATGTAGGTATTCTGAGTTAAAATAAATTGTTAAATAATTTATGAATAGTTATTACAAAAGTAAAAATAATATTATGACAACAAAACAAATAGGTACCAATTATTATTACACTGACTTAATAATAACTAAACAGCACACATTCTAAAATCGATTATTATGTAAGATGAGATAGCAGTATTACTCATTAGAACCCCGAATACGAAACAATGAAATTGAACAGGATTTCTCGGCAATTATATTTATTACTCATACGTGGTTAGGTTGAAACAGTGAATTGAAACAAAGCCGTTACGTAACAGAATATTTTCCAAAAAATACAACCTACTTTACCCAGGCCCTGGTTTTATCAGCCTCAATACAGCACTTTTATTAAAATATCAGTACATAAAACTCAGCGAGACGGGACAATTGTTTTTGAAACGAGAGTCACATTCAAACAAACGTAAATATACAAACGAGGGGACATATTTTTTCTCTAGCGCTAATCCAGACGAGTCCACGTACCTATGATATTAGCATGCGGAGAAACAAATCCAATCTGCCAAACGCGTGGTGGTAACAAGACGCGAGAACTTTGCAGAACTCGGCACGTATACGAGAAACGAGAGCGCGTGTAGATACATACAAATTTATATGTACCACACTATGCAATCTTATTCCCAAGGAGTAAGGTTTGAAATTGTTTAAAGGGGATGTACAGTCAATGGAGTACAAATAGGAGGTGTTTCTGTTCAGCTAGGAGTATTTCTATTCTCTACAGACATGAATCACTTGCGCGAAGTAATGTACGCTCGATGCTATTGTCGTATATTCGATATAATAATATTATTTATTATTATTTTTTTACTTTTTTTCTTTTAATCTAATCTATATCCTATGATTGGCAAAGATAGTTCTTCGCTTTGGTAAATGCATAATATTCTTATATATATAAAACCTTTTTACATAAGTAACTACACTACAACACTGCCAAAATAACCATAGAGAAGGTTTAGAAGTTAATATAGCTTCTGAAACTACATTAAGTATACTAATGCTGGCCATACATGGACTGCTCCAGCAGTAAGCCAGTGATCAACATACATGGACTGCTCGTGCAGTCAAATTCAACCGCTTGAAGCTGCCATTGATACCTGCCTGCTTGCTGCTGCAGCAGTCGGTATCAACTGCTCTGCGGTTTATACTGCCGGCCTTAACACACGCGTCGTGGAATAAAGAGCGCGGGCAGAGGTAACTGCGCAAGAGCAGTAGACAGCTCGAGCAGTCAGTGTATGCCTGGTAACTGCTTGAAAGCACGATGAAATTTCTGCCCGCGCCCGAAGCAGTTCGAGCGGTTCTGTGTATGAACAGCATTTTTTTTATTTTTATTCTCTAGTTACGTTTTCTATAAAGAAACAGCGACATCTTTTGTAAAAGTCTTCAACCATAAGCTGAGTGATAGGTGACAAAAATATTTAACTGCGCACGCCATGTCCTCTTTACAAAATAAGTTAAAACCAAAGCGCGACCGCTTCTTAGCGCCATCTATAGGAAAACAAATACACCCAGAGGAAGCTTTGCTACGTCCGCGTCAGTGCTACGCCGCGATCGCGTAGCTTCGTAAGCGTAGCGCCATCTACGTTACATTGTTTTGTTGCTCAAGAAAGTAGTAGGTTTCACGTGAACGTTTGAATATTGCAGATGACGCCGTATGTGCAGCGAAGGCATGGTGGCTGCCAAAGTTTGTTTCCCTGAAAATCAGAATAACCCGAGCTGTCTGAATCGCAGCAAATTTACACTAGATGGAGCTTTTGGTTCCTCGGACTGAAATTGAAAATTTAATTATAGTGGTATACTCAACAGAATAAACAGATTTCCTTCCTTATCAGAAGCAATACTACTACTACGACGAGAAAGGTTTGGCGATCACAGAAAGATGTTACTTTCTTTCTCCGTTATCCCTATTGATAAATAAAAGAAGGATGTCTTGCATCTTCGAGAAGATGTACACATATCAATACTTAATAAAAATATTGCTGCAAGAACACTCTTTTTTTAAACTAAAACGTTAATTTCCTAAAATAAAAAAAATGGAGAGAGACTATACAATAAGGAACATTCCTGGATTCCTGTACAACTTTACCCTAAACTAAGCCGGATTTTAGCCTAACCTGTTAAAGTTTGAGCAGTGTCTTTATGAATGTATGATTGTATACATGTGATTGATTCGTGGCTAAGTAATAACAGCCGCACGGGTCGATCAGACAGCTTAAGCTACGCTTACCAAGGTCGGTCCTTAGATGGGTGACCATCTTTACATTCCGAGACCCCTCCGTGCCTCGGAAAGCATGTTAAGCCGTTAGTTCCGGCTGTCATTCTTGGATCTTTAACAGTCGTTACTGGTCGTCTGAAAGTCTGACATCCAGCAGTCGCTACATGTAAAATACTGTACTTATTCATTATTTATTTATTTAAGCCTAATGTACAGTAATGGTACATGCAGACTTATGGGATGCCACAAGGGTTTCAGTGTGTATTTTTTTATAGTCATTAAACCCATTAAACCTATTTCTCTAGTATTTTAAACAAACCCACTTTAGCAATTTTTTTTTTGTATGTTAGCCTTACCTGTCCCAGTGCTGAGCAAGGCCAGATATTTCCAGACATCCTTTCCTAGAGCCACCTCCATCCAACCTCTACAGTACGTGTCTAGGACCACTAAAAGCAAATAATTGTTTCTAACTGCCTTAGAAAGCGGTATAAGAATAATCAAATCAGTTCTAATTTAATTGCGCTCCTGAAAATAATTATTGAAATGTGTAAGTAATGCAAAGAATTGAAATAGTAATAAAATAAAGGAACTTAGTAGGCACCCGATAAGGTCCTAACAAGTAGAGTTCAAGATAAAGGAAAGTATTAAAATTCTCAATGCATTCGACCAAATGAACCAAGTTTTTACAGATGTTTGAACACGACATCCATGGAGTCGACATTTAAAATATGAGCATTTTTATTAACTTCACCTTCCTTTTTTATCATTATACTGTAACCCCCTTACTAATAAACGTTGTATAGAGTCTGTATTCAACGCTTTTTCTTCTTCTTTCGAAGTCAAATTACTGACGACTGAAAGAGAGAAATCGGTGTGTAACTATTCATCTGATATAATACGTTTATTAGTAAGGGGGTTAGTCACTACTTAGTTTATACCATTTAAGCAAACGCGTTAATATACGGTACTATTTACGTTGTTGTCTTGCGCGGATTTGAACACAAATATTTTGGGAATTCCCTTTTGTTTGCAGCAAAAATCTTTTTCTATTTTATTTACATACGCAACCATATTTTGAAATTAGATTTTCACTTATTTTATTATTCACTCTTTTAAATCATAACCCATTGTCTTTTAACACCTTCAATTAACGCAGTCTGTCACAATAAACTGTGGAATATACACAGATTTTTTAGCTCAAATTAAATTAGAATAAAAAGCTTCAATTACAATATACAAGCTAACACTTGAATATGTAAATTATGTACAGAGGCCAGCACATCAAGTTACCCCAATCTGTCAAATTTTCCCAATTAAATATGAACCTTATTCCTTTGGAATAAAGTTGAAAATCTATCAAATATATTTGACAGATTGGGGTAGCTTGATGTGCTGGCCTCTGTACAAGTATATAATAAAATTATAAGTTTATATATGTATATATAATGGGTCTTGTGGCTAAGTAATAATAGCCGCACAGTTCGATCGATCTGGTTAAAATACGCTTGCCGCGGTTGGCCCGTGGATCCAACACCACGTGACCATCTTTACATACCAAGACCCCTCCGTGCCTCGGATTGTTGGTCTCGGCTGTCATTTGTGTCTCTTCGACAGTCGTTACAGGTCAGAAGCCCAAAAATCTGACAACCTGTCTTAACAAGGTATATCATATTACCCAGTAACTTGTGGAGTAAGTTGTGGAGGTCAGATAGGCAGTCGCTCCATGCAAAGTACCGGTATTCAGCTACATCTGGTTAGACTGGAAGCCAACATCAATATAGTTGGGAAAAAGGCTAGGCAGATGATGATGGTATAATAATAAAAATAGGGAGAAGCTCAAACCAAAAAAATCGTCAAAATTGAAATAAAAATACAAAAATGACTGCCCCATTCAATTGCTGTCATGGCTCACGATGGAAAACAAGAGCACCTATTGAACTTCCTAGTGATTAGGTTTCTGTTTTATTTTTACTTTCTTTCAACGCGTACTACGAAGAACTAATTTAATTATAATGTTAATACTATAAACTGTAGGTGGGTGTTTGCACTATTTTCGCAGAGTCATTTAGTTTGTATGCTTCGTGTTCTATTACTAGGGTCAGAGTCACGGGCAGCGGGATTGTCCGAAAGGGTTACCGCTGCCCCGGAATATAAAGGGCTAAGGAAGGAACACGGATGGGTTTTAGTCAGTAAGAGTCTGACACTCCCTTCCGCTCCACCCAGAGCGGGAGGGGTCATTTGATGATAACCCATACTTAAAAAAAAAAAAAAAGGGTCAGACTCACTTTGGACTAATCTTCAAAAACCGACCAACTGTGTGAAAATCTCTGCGTGAAAAGTTACGTGAAGTGAGCTTAAAGTGAGTTGAGCGTGAAGTGTCAATCCCTACCATCAGGTGGAACTGCTTACTTCATACACACTTCACCTAAGATTTCGCACTGAGATTTTTACAAAATAGACCAGCTGTCCTTAATTTGGATAATAGTAAATCATTTCGCTCTAATTTCGCACACAGTGTTTGACGATTGTCTTAAGCCTGCCCACTCTACATCCCACGTAACAACATTTAGCTAATTTTTTTAATATGAAGTTTAAAAACAATCTTTTATGTCGTATAATAATAACTTGAATATGTTATGTAATTCTGTGCACTATACCTACTAAACTCCAATCCAAAGTCTAGACCATTTCTTTTATGTCTAATAGAAACTATTAGATGTTTATTCCTTTGAATGTAACTGAAAAAACATAAAAAACGCCAACAAAATCCCAACCGTAATAAATCCGGAGCGCGCCTCAAACGAAGTAGCTTAATAATTTCATCTCATAATACTTTTTCGTTACTTCGGGTACCAGGGGTCCATAGAAACGTGGGGTACTGCATCGGAGTGAGCTGCATAGCTGTTGTAATGTTCAACTTAATAACATCTAGGTAGTGAACGTCGCAGCAATTATTGCTACATCCCAAACGTCTTTAGTGACGTGCTTAATACAGAGCATTCTAAATATCGAGAAATTTTCGTGGGTTTTTAATTGATTAAGGTTATTTGGACATAAAATTGGTACACATTATTTTTAAACCCTTACTCTAACGCTATGTTACCTAATTTGGTCGACACAAATCTATTTGACGTAAATTCTATCACCAAAACAGAAACAGAATCTTGTTCACTGTATTCACTAACAAGTTTACTCATTACCCGAGCGTTAATCCAATAAAACTGAACACAATGCAAACGCAGTTATAACACTGCAAATCACTTCACACTTTCGCAGCGAATTTGGCGGATAAAATTTACTATATCCGAGATATCGATAACCGCCTGGGGTGAAGGCGCAGCACTGTCTCCCGGTGACTTATGTTCGCCTAGTGTTAATTTCACGACGTCGTCTGACAAATTCACTCGAGGCGTAGCGCGCACTCTCACACCTTTTTAATGGCCCTCCAGACCCACCCCTAGATCCGCCAAAGGCTTTCTTTCTAGAGAATTAGTTCATAATAGCTGTAGAACGGTAGTTAAGTTTACTTCGCTGAGTTGTTCAGGCTCTCTTATTATCTCGTTATTGTAATCTGCTTATTTCTTCTTGCTTGTTGTTCTATTCTGTTTTACACCTTTTTATAGAGTAGCATTCGTTTAAAAGTGAGTGTTGCATACATAATATGTTATTACGTTAGTTACGCTACATGCTTCACGCGTTTAAAATTTAACAATCAAAAAAACTCAGTTATATGTTACAATTATGTATGTGAATTTTACAACTACTCAAGTCAGAACTAAGTTAACAAACACTGTTATCACACTCATACCGACGTACAATAATAATGCTAGCCACTAAATCTAAATCAAAATCTTCTAAAATATATTTACTGTTACATGCAAAAGATGTTCTGAACGCGAGACAGTTTGCATGAAACTTTGCGTCTTAAATATTTCTCTTCAAAACTGCTTTAACACCTCAAAATTTACAAACATAGAGTCCAAATTCGCGTAGCATATTGTAAAAGTTAGAACCAGTATTTTTTAAATGTAGTTGCGTGTTCCCTGGGCGTACTAACCGTAGCACTGAATAAGTAAACGCCGGGAATAAATCAAGTTAATTGCGTCGGAGCACCTCCTTGTATGAGGCACAAGACCTCAAGTGCAGTTTCGATAGATAGTTATATTGCTTGCATCCGGCACCTCTCTATTTTAGAGGGCTTACCGTCAATTTATGGCCGGGAAATAATGGTTGTGAAATTTTTCAGTGCAAGTTGACACAGTCAGTTGATGGTTCTTTATGAGATAGGTCACGATCAACAATAAGTTAGATAAAGCAATAAAACTTACATGATTATATGTTGTGCTTTCGATATTTGTGGGAGGGGGGGCACCATCTGCCACCGCGCTAGTCCAGTGCAGACCGAGGCAACGCTGGCTTCATGAGTTAGAGGCGTTTATGGGAGATTGGCCGGAGAAGACAACACACAGGAAAGAACAGAAAGCTGAGGAGGAGACTTTTGCCCATTAGTGGGATAATACAGGTTGAAAAAAAATAACATTTATGCTCCGTGCTTACATAAAATATAAGTTGATGGAAAAGCAACACAAGTCTAGTTTTGGATAGCAAAATGCTGCTATTTCACAAATACATAAACTTCATTTGAAGACGTCGGAATTTTAAAATCTACATTCTTTGAAGAACTTCATAAATTATTTCAATTCCATGTACCTTACTGGTTCATAGATTCTTTAAATCACTAGAATTTAATTTAAACACTGAAAATTACTAAAAATAGGTCAAATCGTGACATAGAACTCCGTCTTGATAAAAAGTAAATTGGGTATATTATTTTCCATCGTGTTTTTGCAAAATACACTTGCAATAGGTACTTACGTTCTCGATATTTTAACACTGAAAAATGAAAATCAACTAAAAAAAACATCAGAAACTAAACAAGACATAACAAGTTTAAATTATTGAAAAAGTATTTAACATCCAGACCAATGAACAAGAAAGGATTGCTTTCTTCCGAAGCATGATTAAAACTTTAGATTAGCTCCTAAATGAAGTTTATATAAAAAGCACCAATATTGAACTATATACATTTAATTTGAGCGAGCTAAACTCACCCGAAAATGCTAAACTCGTGAAGTTGAAAACTAATAATGCAACTTGTGTAACTAAAGAGTACCCAGCTAGAGGTTTAGAACAAAAAGTAAAGCAGCCTCCAACTACGTCAGACATTCTTCTGTGCAAATATTAAATACATTGTTGAAAGATTACAGCTAACAGGCTATCGGATGTTGATTAAAATGTTTGTATCGTGATTATCTAACTTATAATTTTATAAGATTACGCTTATGATAGACGGGTTGAATAAATAGTTCTAGCTCGTCTTACTACAAATCTACGCTCGCACACAGTCGCACACGTATAAGGGTCTAACGTTACTACGCTAAATAAACCAAAATGGCCGAAGTACTTATTTGGTTTGTATTGACACTACAGCGGAAGTGTAACTGTAATTTACATAGTTTAAATGATTTTTGGGTTAATAAATTACCTATATTACAAATTACAGAAATCGATTCAGTTAACCGATTCTGAACAAACTGCTTTCATAATGTGCACCAATTTAGTTACATATTGTATAAAAAATTAATATTCAAGTATTATATTCTATTATATTTTATTGAAACAATATATTTATTTTATTTGACATCATTAAGATTGACTTATATACATTACTTCTTTTTAAATCATTGTTGACAACTGACAACATATCATAGAGTAAAAATTTATCCATAACGTCAAGAAACAAGAGCAAAGAACTTAACAGGCTGATATGTGTTACTAACTTTATCTAGATTATAATGGTTTTAGTTAAATACCGTACCAATTTACAATAATATGCACATTATTAGTAACAGAGTCAACTCTAAATAAATGTATTGGCACTACAATTCATGTTATTAGTTACGACTAACATTTGAATGTGCACAATATTACCAAACGCCAAAGGCTTTCGAATTTAGTTGCAATCATTTATTTACGAATAGAAATTTATGTTAGAATAATAACACAAATAAATGGAACAGTTGTACCGATTGAATTATTTATTAGATATGGAACAATCCCACAAAAGTAAGTACCAATACGGTTTATTAAAGTTAATTTTATCCAACTTTATTCCTTGTATCAAAATAATATTTATTTATTTCAAAATTTTTTTTTTTACACAATTGTGGTTTAAGTCTGCTAAAATAAATATAATATTTATTTTAATTTAATTTAATATTTGAATTGTTTTTTTTTACGTCTTTTCATTACGGACGCTTTTAACGTTCTGCATCGATCTCACATGCATAATTTTTATCATGAATGATGTAACCACGTCTTTGTAACCATATTATTTGATTTAAAAGAGTGTCCATGGAGTTTCTTGCCCATTCTTCTCCATAGGTACCTACGCTTTGGAATGGGCAACTAGCTTCATCTTTCTGACTGACCGATCCCTTGCCAATTCAAAAGTGCCTGTAACTGGTTTAATTGAAATAAATGCTTTGAGTTTGAGTTTTAAATAAACCGTAGTTTTTCACGGTAAGAAAAAAATGTGTGTACAAAGGCTATACGCAGATCACTACTATTCAAGACTAATTATCTGTGTATTATATCTCTCAAAACAGAGGATCCGTGACAAGAAGCGAATAAAACACAATAAAAATGTTTTCAGTAACTTCAGCACCAAATGTAAACAAAAGCAAAATATTATGTTTATCAAATAAGAATTCCAACCAAGCGCATTTTTGCTACCAGCAAATAAAATTATGAGACGAATGAGAGCAAAACGCAAGTTGATTTTAATATATGTACGTATTCGCGAGGATCGCAATCCTGCCGTTTAAAAATGCTGGCATGCTCTCCCAAGCTTGAAATTACATTCAAAAGGAAAGCAATACAATTTTTATTGTATTAAATAGGTTTTATTTAAACTATGGAATTGCCGATGGAAACTGTCCTTCGAGAGTAAATATCGCTATTATTTACTTGTTATATAAGTAGGCATTTTTGAAACGAAGTTCTTTGATTGCATGCGGTAGGAGTAAACTTGGAGAAATTGTCACGTAACGAAAAAGCGCTCTCCATGCGACATATAAATTTTATTAACTTTGCTTGGGTAGTTTTTGAGTTAGCTTCAATAATACGATTTTTTCGACTTAGGGCTAATTTTTCCATCGCCAGATAACTTTTGTTCGAGGAATAAAATTGACGTTTGTCAGATTTTGTATGAACGAACTGTTAAAATTTCATAATTATTACCCGAATAAAGTTATCAGATGATTGAAAATTCAGCCCTTGGTATATAATTATATTGATGATGTTTTGATAATTTCCTTTCACTGATATTTACATAGCAAGCGGTGTTATATGAATTTGAGTGGGGTAGGTACAACTAAAAAGTGAAAATTAAAAACTTTTTACAAAAATAAACACATAAAAATAACTTTAATTTCGGAGTTCGGGATTAAAAAACGAAAATGCGGAACCAATAACACCGACTTCCGAAATTAGTTATTTTTCACTTTGTGTGTGTTTTTGGAAGGCGGTTGTTATTTTGTTAAAAAGTAATTATTACATTTAATAGAGAGAGTTAGAGGGAGAGAGATATAGTGTTCATTGTTCTTGAGGGCACTGAAGTCGATAATAAGGTCAAAATAATAATCCAAGATGGAATGGGTCGAAATGAAAATACAAAATGGCGGCTGCGGAAATTTGAAGATATTCCCAGCCACCATCATGGATTTTCATTTTTTAACTTCGTTCCTGACGGGAGACCCCGACTTCACCCGTTTTTGTTCTTAGGTTTTTTGAGGTTTGAAAGGAGAAATGGGCGGCCTTAGGGCAGTAGTGGGACACAATAGAGGCTAAAAAAACGGTTATTTGATGCAGCCTACGATTTCTTAATAATATAGTATTAATATTAAAAGTTACTTAAAAATGGTGAGGTCAAAGCAGCGCAAACCTGTAACAAGGCAGTTCGCAAAAAAAATGGAAATTATCGTTTTACATGTTACTTTTTATAGTATGTAGGTACCCTTTAATTTAAAAAGAATGATGTCTCAATTTTAATACAATCTCAAAATATTTACTTACAATAATTTTCTAAAAAACTTTTTTTTGTACTATAGGTTTTATATTTTTAACACTTCAGTGACCCAGGTAAACTACAAATATATTTCCGTATGTACCTCGACTATGTTGCAGATTTGTATAATTTACTTTGGCGTTTGGGAAAATGTTGAAGCACTCGATAATCCGATGTGGTTGGCAGTTTCGTTGCTTTAGCCATTTGACCACCTTTGGCAACTTAAAGCATCATTCACTAGTGATTCGTGTGTGAATTGTTGGTAAAAAAATTTGATACTTCTTTGGCAATCAACGTATACCAGAAAATACATACAAAAATAATATTTTTACACTATAAAACATACAATGGGCGGCCTTATCGCTTTTTGCGATCTCTCCCAGGAAACCTTGGAATGGACAGTTATTGCGTGGACATAAAAATAGGGTTGTCATTGTTGCAAAATAATAAGTCATCATCTGCCTAGCCTTTTCCCAAATATGTTAGGGTCGGCTTCCAGTCTAACCGGATATAGCTGAATACCAGTATTTTACAAGGAGCGACTGCCTATCTGACATCCACAACCCAGTTACTGGGTAATACGATACCCCTTGGTAAGACTGGTTGTCAGACTTTCGGGCTTCCGACGACCCGTAACGACTGTCAAAGATCCACGAATGACTGCTTTCCGAGGCACGGTGGGGTCTTGGTATGTAAAGATGGTACTCAACCATCTACGGACCAACCGCAGCAAGCGTAGCTTAACCTGATCGATCGATCCATGCGGCTGTTATTACTTAGCCACAAGGCCAGTAACAGCAGTAGTAAGTTATGCAAAATAATAATTATACAGATACAATATACTATAATAGATGCATGGATACGTATATACTAAATACGTAAGCAATGAAAAAAAAATACAACTAATATTGAATAATCTAGGCGAATAGACTTTTAAGATCTGATAATCATAACCACAAAAAGCTATTAAAAATACCTCAAATATAAACTGGAAATCGTCACTACCATACGAAAATCAACAACCCAATGTCGCCGCTTCGCCTCCCGAAATTCCCCAATTTTCCAAATGAACGCAGCCACCACGAATTACACATAACCAAATTAACTATCGTAAAACGCAAAACAACTGAATTAATAATTTTATGCGTGAAAGATAATTAGTGCAAATCAAACACAGCAACATCAATTATCGCAAAATGGCAAACAATCGCTTAATTACTCAGTGGCATGGAAACCGCTAAATTAAGCGACAACCGACCTTATGTCGTAAATATGTTGCAGACGATAATTAACTTTACATGCATGCTACAATCACTATGTAATAATTATGGCGGTGTATTGGAAGAGCCTTTTGTTTAACGTTGTCTTTTATCAGCGACAAAAGAAAATTCGTGCCCTTGTCTTTGTCTTTTTGTCTCGACTGTATCCACGGGTAGCTTTAAACAATAAATGTTTTTTTAAGTTTGAATATGGGTCGAGTTAACCAATAAGTGATGTGGTCAACTGGACCCGCGGGTTCTGAAGCGACCGGGTCCAGCTGACCGAAGACTTTTGACTTAAACCGGCCGGGTTAGAAACTGAGTTCTAACTGGTACGTCATTAACATTGTCATTAATTGTTGGACGTGAGGCTGTCATGAGCATAAAGTCGGTTTTGTTGTAGTTCAAGAAAAATCTTAAAATAAATACATATACATAAACTCACACCTTCTTTCCATGGCGGTAGGCAGTAACTACAGAACCACCTGCTACGATCCTTACGAACCCAAAATTTTGAGATACCAACAAGTAATCGTAGTTGAATATTGAGTTTAAACATCTGAGTAAAACCACTATGACTTAAGATAGGCGCGACGTGACAGCGCGACACGAATCTAGTAGAACAATTTCTTAAAAACTTCACGGAAATTGTTCTATCAGAATCCCAGAATCACGTTTCCACTGTCTGCGGGAGCCTTAAACTTGTTTCGATAACATCGGCCACACTTCTTCTACAACACTTGGTACCAGTTTCAATGACATCATTACAGAAGTAAGAATGCCTGATCAACTGAAATAAAGACGAAATGATAATACGAACATATAACACGTATTATTATTTTAATTTCTTCGCGAAAGGAGGTCGGGCGCATAGATAACAACAATACTGAGCCGAAACCGCGTCTTCCCCTAAACAATAAGATCTGTACGTTAAGGCAAGGCGACCCAACTCGCTATTGTTTAAGAAACTCGCTTAAACACGATGGGCGACAATAGAAGGACATTTAAGATTTATACAGTTCGACATTTTATTTTAAATATGGTTTTTGTTTAGTTAATGGATGTTGGGTGCTTAAAAGTAATTCAGCTTCTGCCTTAATTAACCTATGTATATTGCTAATAGCTATCTATAGCGCTAATTTCCGTTCCCATTGTTTCCCATAAAATATCTAATCTAATCTAATTAGCATGTATTGTCCCTGTGCAGGGGACACAAAAGTTTAGTGAAAAAATTAATAAATTACTAAAGTTCCTATTAAAAATGTTATCTAATCAAATTAATAAAATGAAAAGGTGTACTAACATTTTTCAAACTTACTAACTTCTCATTATAATTCAAAGCAAAAAGAATAAACTTGGCACAACACGGAATCTTAAAAACAGACCATTTCAAAAATAACTTTTAAATCTCATCTCAAATTATCTCTAGGTACTCGTATACAACACAAAGTTGAACAATTTTTACAGTATACACAAAACTGACTAATTCTACGTATGGAACCATGGACCACCTACACATGGACCTCAAACTCCAAACTTTAAGTGTCATCCATCCAACTTCTGTACCAGAACTTGTATGAGATATTATGAATGAAAACTGAAAATTAATTCAGGCGTGCATTAAAACAAACTAGTGTAAATTACAGAGACATGAAACCAATTAACGGAACCCCCTTGGCAGTTATTCGATGAACAAAAAATTTTATCTGGTTAAAATTTTCACTTTGAACATTTTTCAATTAATCATAATGACAACTAATTAATTAATTGACGAGTCTTTTGGAATTCAATTTGTAATGAGTCTGTGGATGAAATTACTGAAATTAATGGAAGGAGTAAATAATAGTTTTATCAATACAATTATCACTAATACAATTATGATTTGAGATAGTTTTATGTACAATTAACCCATTTAAGATTTTTATTCTTTGCTTTTAAGAGCGTCTACAACGTACGGCATTTCATACAAACTTTCAAGCCCTTTTTTTTTTTTTTTTTAAGGATGGGAAATCGTCCAATGACCCCTCCCGCTCTGGGTGGAGCGGAAGGGAGTGTCAGACTCTTACTGACTAAAACCCATCCGTGTTCCTTCCTTAGCCCTTTATGTTCCGGGGCAGCGGTAACCCTTTCGGACAATCCCGCTGCCCCGGCAGGCTTCGGCCCTAACGGGCCCCTCCATGTCTGCTGACATCTCTTTGAGGCGCGCGTGGAACACACACGCGCCGTCCGGCACGGGCCTGGTCCTGATCGGACGGCGAGCTACCCATTACTCGCCGTCCGCAGGCCCGCGCCTACGGTGGCCGGGAGTCGTCACGCGGCTCCCGACGCCCGGAGCGTCTACCGCGGCGGCTGGGACGGGCGGCCCTCTCGGCTCTCTCCCTCTCCCATCCCGCCACCTCCTTCGCTAGCATGACTGCTTCGCAGAAGGAGGTGACTGCCTCCCACTCCCTCTCGCCCCGGACCATGGCTTGGACCAGGGCCGGGCGCGAGAGGTCGCCGCCGCTGCCGATCGCCTCTACAAGGACACGGCGGTGCTCTGCCCAAGCGGGACAGACCTCCACCGTGTGCACCACCGTGTCCTCTGGGCGATCCTCGCAGTGGTGACACCCGGGCGTTTCCTCCCGCCTGATTATGTGCAGGAACCTCCCGAAACATCCGTGTCCGGTGAGGACCTGCGTCAGGCGGTAGGTGAGGGCGCCGTGACGCCTCTCTAGCCACTCCTCAAAGAGGGGCCTTACCGCCGCTATCGCGGCGTGCCCAACTTTCAAGCCCTTGTCTTTCGAAATAAATGAACCGATTTTAATGAAACTTCATACGCATAGGCAGGATATAATAAAGGTCTAAAAAGTTAGTAAAGAACATTTCCGAAATTTCTTAAAAAAAAAGATAACTGGAAATCTCTGTTTCTATGGAAAATTTAAAATCGGTCTAATGTGGCTGTAACAATATTTTTCAAAAAATTTCTTAACTTACTTTTTAGACCTTTGAATCCTGCTTATGTGTACCTATGTAGTTTCATTAAAATCGGTTAATTAATTTCGAAAAACAAGGGCTCGAAAGTTTGTATGAAATGCCGTACGTAGTAAACGCTCTTAAGTCTAGTTATTTACAAGTGCATCTTTAAGCCTCTACCTGTAACCACAACCAGTGCCATTCGTCCCAATAATATGGTTCAATATGTTGCTGTTGCTGACTTACAAGAGTATACCATTTATGTAATGAAAGTTTAGTACATCTGATGAAACTCATGGAATATGTTAAGTTCAAGTTAAGCCTTTTTGGAAAATACTCGATATCAGCTAATACTCGATTTCTATAAACAAAAATTAATCGTTTTTCTTACCATGCAATGGTAGCATTTTTTTATTGCCAAACTGGGCATATATATAAATTCGTAAGCTAATTTTACCTGTGATAGCTACTTCCATGCAAAGATATGAGGTTTTTGCTTCATTACTGGTAAAGATACAAGACTCTTAATTGTACGAATCGGCCATTGTCTATCGCAGCAAAAAATAATTATAATACATACAAAAATAAATACAATAAAATACAAAATAATTATTCATTATTACGTTCTAAAAAAAACCAAAGAAATTTAAGTAATTCAACTGTAAAGAGAACCAGAACAAGTCATTCATAAACCATTGAATATACTGTCGTGAAAGTACAGGTAAAGTTTTCTTTTCACCTAAATGTAAATAAAGAAAATTTGCCTAATATAAAACAACTTTCCGTTCAAATGGAAGACTCCTTCCCCTTTATCGTATTTTCCTGTTTCAGTCTATAATAAAGTTTATTTATGTTCATTTCATTATCTAGATATTCCGTAATAAAATCTTCAGACGCTACTCTATTTGTAAAAATGAGGGTATTGGAAAAAGATAGCGTAATTTGTTACAAAGTAAAAAGGGTAATTTGTAAGTTGTATAATGAACTTCTCAGTTACGTTATTAAATGTTATGGTAAGTTAGGTTTATCTTGTATTATACTGAAAAACTTTTTTAACACGTTAACTGCCAAGCCATATTTTGAAATCCGTCAAATTATTTTTTTTGCGAATTGATCCCAAATGGTTTAAATTGAATAATTATGTATAAAAAAGTGTTCCCTTTTCTTTATTTCAATAAAAAATGTAAAAATAAGTAACTGTCAGTCACCCGTGACTGACGTGGCCCAAATGGTACAAATTGCAGTCCGTGCGCCGTGTCAGGCATTTTGTCCGGCACGTAGGTAAAAATTCACGAGTTTGAGCGCGCTTCTTTCTGCATTTTTAACCGACTTCAAAAAAAGGAGGAGGTTCTCAATTCGTCGGAATCTTTTTTTTTTTTTTTGTATGTTCCCCGATTTCTCGAAGATGCCTGGACCGATTAGGAAAATTTTTCTTTTGTTTGATAGGGTATACGGGAAGTATATCCATTCAAACAAAAGAAAAATGGTCCCATGATTTTTTTTTCGAAATCTCACAAGTGGTTTTTGAAAAATCAACAAAAATTCAAAATTCAAAAGCAATATTTTGTAAAAGGTGATGAGCAGTTGACATTAGGCTATTGTAACTTAGATAAATTACAAACTCTTCCACTAAAAAGTAAAAAATAAAAACTTTTTTACAAAAAAAAAACAACCGACTTCCAAAAAAAAACACTACAAAGTGCTAAATAACTTTAATTTCGGAAGTCGGTGTCGTTGGTTCTGCATTTTCGTTTATTGACACCGAGTTCCGAAATTAAAGTTATTTAGCACTTTGTAGTGTTTTTTTTTTGGAAAACGGTTGTTTTTTTTTTTGTAAAAAAGTTTTTTTTTTTACTAGAATGTTATAATATTGAACATAAACAATAATTTTTATTATATCATTTGTTTGTTTAACGTAATAATTCCCCAAAATAAAATATCATTGTGTTTTATTTCAATTTCCAAAAAAATACCTTGATAACTTTTGTTCTAGATATAAAAGTCGAAGGCCATGTTGAATATGTCTTGCTTGGGGCCATGTCAGTCATTTCTAAAAGAAAAGAACACTGTAGACGTGCCGGACGGCACACAACGGTCTTTTGAATTTGATACTGCCATGTCAGTCACCGGTGACTGACATGGCCTGAACAGGTAGTGAGTCTGTCAGGCACCGGTGACTGACATGGCAGTTAACGTGTTAAGTTATGTAGAATAGAACTTTTTTTAGAGGGGCTTGTGCCTAAATAATGACAGCCATACGAGTCGATCGATCAGGTTAAGCTATGCTTGCCGCGGTTGGTCCGTGGATGGGTAACCATCTTTACATACCAAGACGTCTCCGTGAATCGGAATCATTCGTGGATCTTTGACAGTCGTTACGGTTCGTCAGAAGCCCGAAAGTCTGACAACCAGTCTTACCAATATAATATACCAATTAGTCTTACCAGTTTTACCTTAGTCTTAGTTTGGGTATTACCCAGTAACTGGGTTGTGGAGGTCAGATAGGTCAGTCGCTCCTTGTAAAATACTGATATTCAGCTTCAGATAGAATACTCTTTAATAAGAACACCATATAAACACATTCGTACAGAAAATAGAATATTTGGTTATTAAAAAGTTTGAAGGAATTGAAAATCAAAAATGTGTGCTATTTTCTCTCCCTTTGTATTTAACAAACAGTCTCTTTTGCATATTAGATACACCTTCACCCTTCTCTCCCTTGAAGGTACAGCCAGTCTCATTCTCGTTATCAGATTGAAGTCAACAAACTAAAACAAAAAAATAAAAAAAAACAATAAAAGCCTACCTCAAAATCAATAAACTCGTTCGACGAAGTAATATTTCCGCCAGTTGAATCATCGAAACAGCGTCTAGTGAGGCTCGATTCTGAATCCCACCAGAGTTGACTTAATCATAAGAACGGCCACGAAATCGCTCCCGTTCAAACGAGGCCCGAGGGAGCGACCGAGTATCGGCATCCTTTCTCCTTTTGCTTCCTTTACCGAGACGATCTAGCAAACTTACCAGGATTACATCAGACTTACCCCCACCGACTGCCGTATGAAAAACTTGAGCCGTTAAAGTGTTGTTGCATTTTTTGTCGAGTTTTAAACGTTAGCTTGATTTTAAAACTAGCTCAGTTTAAAAACTACGCTTTTACGCTGAGTTTTGCTTTTTATGATTCTTTCGCTTCATAAATAGTTGGTTACCTGCTTGTCTACGTAATTGTAGCTGTTTATAGCGAAGTGGGAATTTATAAGACTGTCTGTTCAGTTTAGCAAGATGAAGTGGGACTTCGTTTTCCATGAAAAAAAGTTTTTAGGAAGTCATGTAGGTAGTACCTACTTTGCATATTTTCTCAACTGGGATTGGCGTTGTTATTATGAATGGCAATAAGTAATGTTATTAATGTTAACTGATAAAATAGTAACAATACAACTTAACTGATACTTAGCAAAAACACAAGCACCTTAGAGGAAGTATGGATACGAAATAGGCAGGACAAAAAACAATCTAGTAAAAACTAAATTCTCCAAAAAAGAATCTTGGACAGAAGCTATAAAAACTAAAATAAACACCACTTCTTCAGTAGATTTAAAATATTCAGACGTTCCTCCATTATTTACTTTTAAAGTTTCAATATGAACTCCCAGCAGTCTTATTTCAACTCCTCGCCATTTCTCAAGTAAATTATTATGATGCTAGGTGCTAATATCATATAGCGCAATTTAGTTTATAGATGTCAGTCGTCATTAGTATCTCGTTACATACGACACTAAACAAATAGGTGTACACTTAATAATGATTGAATGCGTACATAAAAGCTTATGTACGTTTAGGGTTACAGCTGAATTTTAAACTCTATTTTTGAGTAAACTAGGTTGGGGTTGCCTTGGATGTCTTCTTAAAATTTGATACGGTAAATAGAAGCCCCAGGACGCGCGGTATTAGAGCTGGCTTATGGCACTGTATTAATTTTGAACCGTAGTAACTTAGGTGGTGACAGAACTAAGATACCAACGCATAATTCACTTGGTAACACAAATGAAACTACGCTTAATTTACTGTTATAATTTAGTGAATTCCTTTACAGTCCAAAGCGTTGAGGAACTTAGCCGCGGTGGGATGGGATTCTGTTGTTTGGAGGAATTAATACGATATTACTGTTGTGGTTTAGGTTAACATTTTCCCTTAGTGTTTGAAGCTAGTATTAAAACTTTGAATAACCGTAATTTTTGTAATGTTTTTTTTTTTTTTCCAAGTACTCGTACCTACGTACAATAAAAATGAATACGATTTACTAAAAGCAGCATCAATAAAAAAGTTAACATAGAACAGAGCTCATCATATCACTTGTTCTTTTCCTAAAAAAGTTGCCCAATTTTTATTATTATACCTCTACATATGAACAAGCAACAGCACGTGAAATTGCCAACAAAAAAGAAAAGGGAAAATCACACGGAGCGTAGCATCACGGGCCGACTCGGTTCGCGAACTACATTACAGTTTACATAAAAACATCGCGTTCAACGACAACGGGGCATCAACTTTCCCAGCGAAGACATAAGCGAAATTGAATTACACATATTGAAAAAGAAATGTGTAGCTCCTTGGTAGGCGTGGTTTTGTTCGAAGACTCCTCCTACCCAGTGATCCGCGCATGAATCGCACCGGCTTCGCTCTCAAGTCGGCCGGTCGCTCCGTGTGTCGCGCGAACTAAGTCAGTGCGAAACGGACCGCGTGCTGGGGCTGTGTCGCGCCACCGCACAACTTGCCAATCCACGCGACGAGCTTACTTCCCGTCTGTGTGCCGCGAAAATACACAAAACTTTCGTGTTCAACTTGCGCAAAATTTAATATAACTTTACCGGATCAACAGAAGTGAGACGAGGAGAGTAATGCCCGTAAACAAATAATTTGTTAATTAAACCGACCAGGTTTGAGTGGATTTCATGTTCAGTGAGTGTGGCGAGGATGACAACCGCACGTTTATTTATTACAGATCTACTCCATGACCTATGATCAGTTGCAGAAGTATTGTTTCGTTTCACTGAATTATGGGGGTAGGGGTATTAAGTAGGGGTGAGTATTACCTGATCAATGTTACTTTGAATAGAATTAATGCTACGTTAAAAAGTAGCTGAGCTGAAATGCAATACAGTGCATGGGTATTGAATTTCAGTTCAGCTACTTAACTGAACAGGAAATTGTTTTCTAAATACAGTATTAGTTAGATAAGTTAGACATCATTTTTTGTTAACCAATCTCTAAGTTTAATTCATCTAATAATAATTTAGATATCTTCACAATTAATTTTAATATTATATTTCATATCGCAAATAAATAAGTTTCAGTCATGCTTGGATAAATAATTTGACAGTAATAGGTTTCAAATATAGAAACTTGAACGTAAGAATAAGTCAATGATGTGGTTTAAACTCATTAATTATGCCTGAACGTTGGTGCTGTAAGTTAACAGAGTAAAGGAAGTTCAGGTTAGACTGCTCTTTTAATGAAGTGTATAATTATTTAGCAAATCTATTCCAGACCAAGTAAGATAATAGAGCAAGAAAATATCCAAAGAAATTACAGGGAAAAATAAAATAACCTGAAATACTGGAAACAAAATTAGAGCTAAGTGATGTTAAATGTAGCCCGTGGCCAACAAAATTGTTGTAGGATAGCCCTGCCGGTGACGTAGGTACCCACTTAGGGATTTTTCCAAATCACCCTTTAAGCGAGGTAAAGGGGATAAAGTACGTTTTCACGGGCAACGCCGCGGGCCGAGCGGAGCAATAAATAAAGTTGCCAATTGCTCTCCCCAATGAAACTCGAATTTTTCAACCGGAAATGGTTTGAATTAAAGATTTATAAAATCGTTAAATTGACCGGCTGGACATATAAAATTAAATAAAATATTTTTCGAGTGCTTCATATACTGATAAAATTTATTTGCTTGTTGCGAACAAATGTTATCCAATGTTGTGAACAAATATTTTAAACAAAACAAGTACAGTATTTATTTCGTACTTCGACCATTACATAAATATTGTTTTATGCTAACCAAAGTGATAAATTTTAATCATATTGTGCAGTAAATATTTTAAAATTATGGCATTTATAAATTATTTTTTGCAGTAGAAACTAGGCAGCTAGTGCTGACAACTTGTATATTATGTAAAACTATTTCAAATTAAAAGAGAAACACTGATTACATTCTTTTTTTTTTTGTTGTATATGACGATCATTGATTGCAACTAATAAAATTAGTAGGAACAGGAAATAATATTATTAATAATTCTTCCCTATTTAGATATCCCCTGGATTTACGCTAAGTAAAAAGTAGAATTCAATGTATTTGTGGCAGCCAACTGGTTTAACAAACATCGTGACACGTAATTTATATATATTTAAGAAGATTTCGATGATTAGGTATTTAGATATTTTACATTTTAGGTTCCACGTCCAGCTAAAATAATAATATCCACTGTTTCATTAATAAACGTTGATCAAATTCTAACCAAACAACCAGTATAAAAGTCAATAGATTTTTTTAAATAATTTGTTCATTAACTTAAAAGCTTCTTGAAAGCTTAACAAGAAGCTTCGTCAGTTTTACAAAATGCGGACCGACATAATTTAATATTCTATTCATTTTCTATATGAATTCCTGTGTACGGAATTTTCAGGAGCTTTTTTTATAAAAATATCTTGTATTTTTTTCCTATATTTAAAATTCTGCTGTGGTACTATTTATATTTCTCATAACAAAAGTTTTGTTAACATATTCTTGTGTGCGTTCTGTAATAAGAGCAAGTACTTACCCCTGCAATCGGAGATGATTCTAACACTGACAAGTATTATAAAACTGTAATTTTATGGAATTCCAAAAAATTGCATTTTATGTAAAACAAAGATTTAATATTTTATTGAACACTGAGACAAGAACATTAATTTTAGGAGTATACAATACTAGTGGCAATGAATGAAGCAATGTCATAATTTGTAATGTACGTGAATTTGCAATATGTACTGAGCCTTTGTAGATCGTCGAGTTGTAGGTCGTAGGTTCGAACCCAGACAGGCGCTTTCCTTTGTGTACATTATTTCATCACCACTGCTCTCAAAACGGTGAAGGAAAAACATCGTGAGGAAACCTGCATGTCCTAGAACCAAAAATTCGAAGACATGTAACATCTACCAACCCGCACTGGGCCCGCGTGGTGGATTATGGCCCACTCCCTCTCACAGAGAGGAGACTTGTGTCCCAGCAGTGGGAACATTATAGGCTGATTATGACTGAGCCTTAAACAAATCAATATACTTGAGCTAAAGTGCTTTAGGTGGACTTAATTTACCTTGTCTTTGTCGATTGGGTTTTTATTAATAGGACTACAGGTGGAATTTAAACATACAACCTGTCTCTTGCCAGATGCGCTAACTACTACGACTACCCCTTTGGTCTCGTCGCAAGCGCGAGTGCTGGGGTCCTGGGTTCGATTGCCAGGTCGGGCAAAGTGTTATTGGGTTTATACATAAGGAATTTCTCAGTAGCAGCCCAGAGTTTGGAAGTTGGTGGTCTCTCCCCGGTTGTGTCAGGTTGCCGTCCCATCGGACTATGATAGTAAAGGAACAGAGAGAGTGCACTTGTGTCTGCGCACACACTTGTGCACTATAAAATATCTCCTGCGTACCTGACCGTGACCGAAATCTGGATATGGATACTATTATTATGGCCGCTAAAGAAAATGTACCTAAACTGGTATTATTTACTGACACCTTACATACTGTTGCGTATATGGCTGACATTACTTAGGCAATTTTCATAAATTTTTAATGTGATCGATATTTGATTAATTTTAATAATTAAAGCGTGTTCCCCATGTAGTGAACTGGTAATATGTTAGGTTCCTAATTAATTTGACCGATAATAAAATAGTACCTTACTAATTATACCCTACCATTCGCTGGTAAAAATATATTAACACAGATTTTTATAACAGAAAAGCTCCACTCATTATTCTTCGAGACACAATCTCCCTGTAACAGGATACAATTAAAATCAATTACAAGTAAGGGTGATTTTTATTATAAACGCTTATCTAAATAGTGTGAGAAGTACACTTAAGTGGATTTGTAGTCACGGCAGAGCCAATGCTTCCGTAGCAGTGAGTAATTTAAAGACGGCCACGCTGATATCTGCGTGCGCATCCATTACCCCCAACAACGGGGTACCAAGCTCCCATAAATTATAAGGAGGAATACTTATACGCTGATTTATATAGAGCTGTAAATTTTCTATTCTATATAGTATTTAGATGCTATGGTCTTTATAATGGGGGCTATATGGGCCTCAATTACCGCAGCTGTTCGCGGTAATACGCATTTCGATATGAAGTGAGGAAGATATGTTCCGTCGTGTCTGAAATGTATGAGGGATTTTTAAATTCGGCTATGGGTACCGTGTGAGCGGTCCTGGCTACTAATATGCAGTGTTAAAATCTGATGTTAAAGTTACATGACTAAGGGAAATGAATACGTTTTTGGTTATGTTAAAATTAATACACTCTGTTAAAAATGCAAATCTTTTCTGCCACCAACAGCATTACCGTCAAGAACTATTTCTCTGCTATTTCATCAAAAGCAATCAAAGACTTATTGAGCACGATGACCCAGTGGTAACGGCCTCGACTTACGAGTAGTAGGTCGTAGGTTCGAACCCAGAAAGGCGTCTTTGTAAATAACTTTATCACCACTCCTCTCAAAACGGTGAAGGAAAACATCGTGAGGAAACCGGCATGTCCTAGAATCAAAAAATAGAAGACATGTGACATCTACCAACCTGCACTGGGTGCGCGTGGTATATTACAGCCCACTTCCTCTCGAAGAGAGGCGGCCTGTGTCCCAGCAGTGGGAACATTAAAAGCTAAGCATATATTTAAAACAAAATAAAATCAGCTACATCAGGTAATTAATGTGTACCAACACTACACTTACTCCATTAAAACACGAGAGAAAAAGCAAAACCAATAAAGAAATGTCATTCAAATGTAAGAAGGTATTTAAAAAATCTTTACTCTTTGCTAGACAATTAAGCTGGGATAAATACTTGTAGCGAACAAAGGAAATAGAAACAAAAACAAAGGATTGCGTCAAGTTGGTGTAATGCCAACTTGAGCCAAGTATTTCTTTCTCTTAATATTTTCGTTTAATAAATATTCATGGGTAATGATTTAAACACAGTGTTACCGAGAACAACCACTTTGATATAGTAAGGCCTGAGTTCACCAACATTCTAACCATCGGTTAGGTATTTAAACAGTTGATTTCCTTAGGAAATTTGACATAAATCAACTGTTTAAATACCTAACCGATGGTTAGAATGTTGGTGAACTTAGGCCTTAGTCTCAAGCATGGCTGTCGAACTATACAATCTGCCTAGAATTTGTAATATTTTTTTGTAAAATAACAGAAGGTCAATTCTCGTAACATAAGAAGTTCAAAAACTAGTTAAAATGTAGGGAAATCAGAGGTATTTTTGACAGATTGAGACTGAGATCAGACTGTGTGTGAATGTGAATGTTCTTAAATTTACGAGAATTGCCCCTCTGTTTTAAAACATTGATTATAATTAGGAATATATGTAGCGTAGCAATATAACGCATGCTACGAAAAGCGTAGCTGCCTACGCCGTAGCAACATTCAATTCCGTAGCACTGTGTGTGAATGTGTGAATGTTGATCTGTATTAATTACAGCTTCACGTCATCCACACATTTTAAACATTTCATTTTAAATTGTCAAAATAAAATAATCGGACCACGTATTTCCGTTCGAAAAAACACGTGACGTCAACATTTTTGTTGAATTTTAAAGTAACACAAACATTGCTGAATAATAAATTATTATTTGAACAAAGCGTCCAGATACAAAATAACGGTGTTTTCGAAGCCCGAACATTTTTCATGTCTATTTCATGCACGATGTTGGGATAATAAAAATTAAAGGCTCCACTGAGACATTTACAGGCACTACTGTTTTTGCCCTTGGCTGTAAAAGGGCAATATTTGTTTTAGTGGTCCGGCTACCTGCGGTTAGCCGACTCTTACGGCTTTTGAACAAGCAAACTTTGGGTGAGGAATGTTAAACGGGTAACATGTCATTACTTTGAAATTACAGACGGCTATTAAATCACCAATACTCGCAGGTAAAGATGAAAATATAACTTTTTTTTTTGTACCTGTTCATCTTTTGAATGATAAAGAATAATAAAAACCACAAAATTAAAAAAATAAATAAATTAGTGTACATAAATTTTCTCGTAAGTAACAACAGCAAATTTGTGAAAACACCTATTTCATAATAGTACGGTTTCGAAAACACTATTTATGTTCGTAACCCAATTTTTCTATAAATATTTTAGTAGAAAATTTGCTTAGGAATCTCGGGTAATTTGTAAGGTATTTATGCTCATAATTGTACAGCCAAATAAAAAAAAAACGAAAAGTCAACCCAACCAAGCTGCACAGCCAACCTTTACAGGTTGACTATGTATTTCAAAATCTTCACGATTTACAAATCATATCTATTTTAGGGTTTCGTACTCAAAGTGTGCAAACGGAATCCTACGAGTATTACTAAGCCTTCGCTGTCCGTCCGTCTGTCAGCGGGCTGTATCTCATGAACCGTAATAGGTAGACAGTTGAAATTTTCACAGAGTATGTATATCTATTGCTGCTATAACAACAAATAATAAAAATATTACAAAGTTAGTAAAAATAGAAACACAGAACACAGACAGTACAACACTGTCTCCTAAGGCACAGGTTTCCCCTAGTTTAGGAGGCAGGGTCTCCACCATTCCAGACACCTTTTTACAACCAATTGTTTTTACCTACATTTATTACGTATTGTAATCAAAGGTTATTAGCATCAATAAAGTTATTATTATTATTTTTATTTTCTTTTTATATCTCGGGACCATTGAGTCCCGGTCCTTTGGAAGGCGTACGAGGGGCCGAAGCCAACTCGCAGAGGCCCCTTTAGGAAATTTTAATGAAATGTGACACCAACCGACGATTATCCCTGTATGCACTATGCAAGTGCACCCAAGGACAACCCCCAGTTGGTGTAGGACTATTGCAGCATATGGAAAAATAAAAAGTTGGACTATGGGTTTGGGTGGCTAAAGTGGACTGGTTGCCAAGAACTATGGAAGAACTATGACCCCTGCCTGATCAATGTTTAATATATACACGGATAAAATAGCAGGGGGTGACTTGCACACTCAATAATGGGCCCCCGGAAACGGTCGCTAGCACATAGTGACGTAGCGACAAGGGGGCAACATGTCTTGAGATGCTTATGAGAAGTGGAGAGGTATTCCACGGCTATCAGGACAATCCCGGAAGTACGGTCAAGATCCCTACCAGCATCTTACTGGAATACTTCCTTCCTCCGAGCACGTTTGCTCTTGCGAATCTCCACTCAAGCCAGCCAATAAAGGCAAGAATGAGGTGGGAGCTCTGTTCCTCGTCATTGTTCACTCCAGCCGGCCAATAAAGGCAAGCCAGAGGTGAGGTACAAGACTTCTCCCGGGAGATAGGGTCCGTGGGGTCGCTACTGCCCAACAGCTCGCCACATGCTGCCCTGCGGATTTCTGTATCTCTCTTGGTCTGGCTTCTCACCTTAGACCCGTTCCGGCAAAGTAAACTTTTCCGGCACGGGCCTAGAGTTCGGAGCGCGCAAGCCCCACCACGACGTCAACGTAGAGATACGGCGATGGGGTTATTATTATTATTATTATTATATTAAAGGGGGTCTCAATACAAGAAACGTGTTTTTTTCGGCGATTTTTGCTTTGTGGCATGGAACACCTCGTGTTTTTTTTTAATTCTGTTCGTTGTTGGGCATAGGTCTTTCCGAAGTAGTAATTTTTTTCGCATCAAACCTCTTTGGTTCACAATAAAAACATTACGGTACGTCCTATTTGATAAAGAGAGCGAAAAAGGACACAAGTAAACAACTTTAAAAACTTATAGCAGTGAGGTCCCGAGAGATAGAGAATGAAATATTATCTCTCTCTGTTATTCATTCGCGTCTCGGTGGATTCATAATTTTGTCAACACTTAAAATCTGGCAGTGTATCATACTGTATTTTAGTTATCTTTACAAAAATAAAGATAACTAAATGTTTGTATAATAACAGAGTCCGTTCAGTTCAACTAAATTTAATCATCAAAGGCGAAAGTTTGTGAGTGTGGTTGTATGTTTGTTACTTCTTCACGCACAAACTCCTACACGGATATGGATGAAATTTGGCACACAGATAGGTTATAACCATAATTAACACATAGGATACATTTCATCCCGAGATTCTCACGGGATCTAAACTTTTGCGGGTGAAACCGCGGGGCGCTGCTAGTAGGTAATATTTTGCATCTTATTTTTAATTTGGTGGCTTTACCAATTTTAGTTACCGCGGAAGTTCCCATCGGTAAAAATTACGAACTTCCATACAAAGTGTTACCCCATTAGTTCCAAAAAATCATCTCATTTTTATAATCCACAGGAACTGTTGTGCAAAATTTGACACAGCGGTTCAAGCTGTGCGTTGTAAGTGAATGAATTTGAAAAAACATTTTAAGTAGGCTAGCATTTTCCGGCGTGGAGGTCGAAAATTATTCCACAGGGTACGCCACCGTGGAATAATTTTCGACCTCCACGGGAAATAAAAAGCACTGAAAAAAAAAGTTGCCTATGTGTTAATCCAAGTTATTTAACTATTTGCGTGTCCAAATATGTTCAGCTGTTTTTGCGTGATTGAGTAACAAATATCCAAACATACAAACTTCCATATTTACAATATTAGTAGGACAAACAAATCGAGAAAATACATTATGGCATGCCAATACGACATCGGTTCAAACATTATCTCCATATAATTTCCACAGTGTGTCCAACTAGAAGTGGGTGAATAAAAATAGTCTTATATGGATATGACAATTACTTTGACCGTGACCCAAGCCTGGCCACCGCGTTTGTCCACCTTGAAATGGAACAGAATGAAGCATGGGTCATGTCCCTCGCGATTCACTACCGCTGTGACCATTTTATTAGACCTACGTTCATTTTATGTTACCTACCGATTTATTTGCGCTCTGAACCTACTAGAGATTACGATATTATTGGTCAACTATTTCGAAAAAATATGATGAAGGAAGGGCTCGTGGCTAATTAATAACAGCCGCTCGGGTCAATCGATCAGGTAAAGCTACACTTGCCGCGGATGGATGACCCTCTTTACATACCGAGACCCCTCTGAACTCCGTCATTCGTGAATGTTTGACAGTCGTTACGGGTCGTCGGAAACTCGAAAGCTTGACAACCAGCAAGGGGTATCGTACTACCCAGTAACCGGGTTGTTGAGCTCAGGCAGTCGCTTCATGAAAAATTCTGGTATTCAGCCGCATTTGTTTAGAAGTCGATCCCAAAATATTTGTGAAACAGCTACGCAGAAGATTTCGAAAAAAATATGATCTCGTATAAAGCTTTAGAGCAAAATTAAATGATTGGAAATGCACAATAGCCTCCTCTTACACAATTCGTGGAATGCAAATAAACAGCCTCATTATATAGTTAATTTAAATAAAAATAATTGCATATTTCCAACGAGAAAGACCTGGCAACCAGTTTTAAAATATTCTGTTTTTTTTTTACATGCACTTCACGTCCAAACAATATTAATCCAGGCAAAAAGGCCTTATCTATGCATAATAAATAAAATATTTGCAACAAATGAACTGAGAAATTTTAATACCCAGTTCAGTTTACCTACGAGTATTTTTCTTGTTAATAAAAAGGTATCGTCGTATGTGAAAAAGCGCGGAATTTATATTTAAAGGATAATATAATGTTGTTTCTCCATAGATAAATTTGCAGCGTTCGGTCAGTGTCCGGGTAAAATCAATAACCGTCCAATATGTGCCTATCATTTTGACATCTAGAATTTCGTACGCAGCTTATAGCAACGCTTCAGTTAAGTGCCGGACGGAGTGAGAGCGGGTAGCGATAGTGACAGCATCTAGGCAAGGAGATTTAAAAGATACTATAGAGAGGCTATGAGAAGAATCTACCAGTACCTGTTCCCAAGCAATAGTGAACAGGCATCTTCTTAGTCACGCTCGCTCCATCATAGACCTCATCCATCGCTTTCTATCAGGCGTGATCGAGGTCAAGAGCAAGCCCATTCAGCAATAAAAAACTATGATCCCATTTCTGAGTGACGCCACCTAGCATAATATAGCAAAATTACATAATAGGCAAGATGGACACGATACACTTTTACCGACACTAACTTTTGATTACCACCCGTCAATATTGGGTAAATTATAAAATACTAACGAAAATAAAACGCAGGAGAATCGGCATATTTCCTTCGAAAATATATTTTCTTTTGCATGTACGCATTGTGTGAAATGCATGTGCCTGTCATGTGGGGCGTATGACACGATATCTATTTTTTTTTAAGCCTGATGGAAAACGATGGATGAGATCTATGGTGGAGCGAGCGTGACTAAGAAGATGCCTGTTCACTATTGCGAACGAGCTGTGTTGAAAACGAGCTGTTAGGATGGCGCTCCGTGGGTCCTTTTTAATTAATAATAATAATATCCTTGGACATTTCACACAACGCCATATAGTCCCAAGCTAAGCAACCTAATGCTTGTGTTATGGTAACGAGATGGCTGATAAACTACTTATATAATTTTTTTTTTTATATGTACATACATATTATAGATAAAACACCCAGACCCTATTTGAAACACTTTATTTTGCTACTACAGAAACTAATTTCATAAAAAAAACTGTACACGAAATATTACGATAATAAATTATTCATTATTATCTTTAACTGAATTACAATACCTAATCATACCTCTCAATCAATTATCCACCAAATGCCATAAAAATTGAAAGCCCAATAAGGCCTTGACCACATGAGCGTTTCGCTCGCTAACAGTCAGCCGCGGCTCACCGGCCGATACCGACCGCGTGTTGTATGACGGTCCAGTTTTTGTGCGACACGGTACACCCGCTATTCATTAGGCCGGCGCTGTCCATGTCCGCATTAATTACAGGACGCCTCTGACGAATGACACGCAAATACGGTACAGATAAGGCAATAACAGCGGACGGGATGTTAGTAAGCTGATGAGCGTAGGAAATAGTCGGTGCTTGGGGTCATTTGGAATTATTTGGCTAAATTACCTACCTGAAATTATGGTCTTACTCCGAAAAATTTTGTGGGATTAAATATTAGCATATTTTATTATTTATTTTTAGTTTATATTTACAGAATTAATTCTGTTCATACTAATATTACCAATTTGAAAGTAGCTATGTCTGTATATTACCTTTTTATACCTTAACACACGGGTAGACCATGATCAGGGCTAGGATGTAGCATACTTTTTATACCCCGGTAGTATGGTGCCGTTGGATAATTTCCGAAATTCACGCGGGCGATGCCGCTGCCAAAAGCTAGTTCGTCAATTAATTTGTCAGCCAGAAAGGTTGATGACAGAGAGTTCTAGAATTAGTCTAATATCGTCATTCTTACAATATGATATTCATATAATACACCACATCTCAATAATTATGCAGACAAACTGAAAATCAAAAAGTACATAAACGGCATATCATTTATTTGATAAATATTTTATCAAAAATCCCACTAATATTAATGATTCTCAAACAGTCCTCAAAAGGTCGAGTGGTGTGTAAAAATAAAAGTTAGGCAAAATAATCCGTAAGTTTTTCAGTTCAGTACAAAATTCGGGGAGATATCGATAATAATCATTAAGCTGGCAGTCCATACCTCCACATGTATAAAGTTCAACATACAGCTGTTATATGCTGTAATATTTAAATTCGTGATGAAGTTTCTGCCGTAAATCGTTGATAATATTTTACAATTGAAATGTGCGGAAAGTAGAACTAAGAAAACTGCTTGTGTTTGCAGAGTTCGGCTTTTGTAAGTAGAAAACCGTATTTTTAAAAGACGAAAGATATTTTATCGATCAAACCTGCAACTAAAACTGACTACTTTCCCTCCTATTCAATATTTCCACATAGAAAACTCACGCAATATTATCACGTCCCAATGCACGATTTTCTATTATAAATTCATATAATACAATCCAGAGCTTTCAAGCAGCTAGGAGCTGCATAAAATAATAATACTAAACTCTCAACTACGCCGCATACGCATCAGAAAGTAGGCATAAACAGTCTGTAATGTATAGAAAATGCATCACTAATACGCGGCTGGTCAAAGGATTCTGTTCAGTCAGAGGTAGGGATGGGATTGGATAATTGGATCAGAAGTATCGATATTTTATGCATAAGTTTTATCGATTCTTGTAATAGTGTCGGAAGGTTAATATTAGGTACTTACTACTCGGTATATTATTATGAATCAAATCGACCATTTATGTAACTTATTATCCTGATTCATTTATCAGTTAATAAGTATGTATTTGTAATAATAATTTGTCTACTCGCAAACCGCGATTGACGGCTTCGAGTTTCTGTTAAGAAAGATAAAGACAGTCTTTATGGAAACACTACGTCACAGAAACAAATTCGAGTGTCGTTAAAAAAAATTAAGTACCTAATTGATAGGTAACTAACTAAAGTATCGCCTTAAAAATAAGTAACTAGTTCAAATATATGTAGGTCCTAAAATAGCGTCCCTATTTGAAAAACATCGAGTAAAAATACACTAGCTGTCATAAACAAAATATCGAGACAACTTTATTTCGGTATCGAAGCAACTTTAGGTATCGATAATTTCCCGAATCCCTAGTCGGAGTTCGATACGCCGACCATTCACTGATTACGCCGGTTTATAATTGCCGCTCTCCCAAATGAGCTCGAACTGCCAATTTGACGAAAGCAAAATGTGTTTTCAGTCGCGTGATCATTAATTTGAGTATATTGTGTCAACTCTCACATTGATGATTTAAATGGAATTGCAATCGTTTTGATTTCCAGTTGTTAATATCGCTAAGTATGAACCGATTAACGTTTGATAAATGTAATGAATGTCCATTGGACAGAACACAAAAGCACTAAATTTTGATTTCGTTTATGTGGTTTATGAAATGGTCAGCTAGATGGTTTTTCGCAGATACCGATGTTTGTTTGGGGCTTTCATACCGCCTATTTGCAAATAGGTTGAGGTCGGCGTCCAGTCTGCCTAGATGCGGTTTAATATCAAAATTTAATGTGGAGCGCTTGTTATCGGCCCGCAGTGCCCAATTATAACACAGGGAATTACTAATATTCTAGTTTAGATCAATGGACAGACTTGAAGGCTTCTTACTACTTGAAACTAACTGTTATGTCAGTCGTAGCCGGACTATTAATTTGGTCGAAAGTTATTTGATGCAATTACATGTAAAATCTTTATTCAGTAACCATATTACTATCTACTGCTCAACCATAATATTCATTCTCACACATTACGCACAGTCATCATCAACAGTTAGTCAGTCATTCTCACACTCAACTCTTCACAAACTTCTACGCTCATGCATTTAAGAATAATTTTCTTCCAAAGAATGTTATCTTTCTTTTTCTTTTATTAAACATTTTTATTGCGTTCTTTGTTTGCAAAAACTAATCAAGTGAAACAATCTTAAAGTTAGTTAGTTAGAAACAATTTGAACCAGTTGCAAATTGAAATAATTCAGTGTACCGTGACGCGTAAGTTTACAGCTTTAACCCGCAAATGTAGTGGCAAGTAATGGGTACACTAAACGCACTTATATTCACGCAATCCGAGGGAACATGAACCAACGTAAGCTATTGTACAGAAGTATATGAATGTAGATTGTTTCGGTTAAACTAAAGTACAACTTACTAATAGAAGTTGCAAAGGTGTCAATAAAATTATAATATTTGTTATCTACAACTATTACGGGGTTTCAATTAGAGTCTTCATTTGATTAGATGGCTTAATTTAATAGCTATTTGTCACAAAATTTTGTAAGATAATAAAGAAAGATAAGAGCAGCTGTGGCTCAGTGGCAACGGCCCCGACTTAGGTACGTGGGTTCGATCCCAGGGTAGGCAAGTAGGCAATTTACTTTGTGTAATTTATTCCATCACCACTTCTCACAAGAGGGTGAAGGAAATTATCGTGAGGAAACCGGCATGTCCTAGAACCAAAAAATTTAAAACATGTCAGATCCGCATTAGAGTATAGTGGATTATGGCCCACTCGCTTTCACAGGAAAGGAGGCCTGTGTCCCAGATGAGGGAACGTTATAGGCCGATTTTGATAAAATAAAGAAAGGTAAAGAGATAGCTCTGTTACCTTAAAGAGATTATTTAACTTGCTTTAATCCAAATTCTATTTTCTAATTCTATTTTGAGTGCCTTAATTAAACGTTTACTATTAAATTAAATTTGAAGTAATGATTTTATCACCTTTTGATTCATAAAACTTGCAAAATTGTAAACTAAATGTAAGAAGTCAATGGCTCCTGAAATACAGATATTAAAACATAACACAACTCTGGAGCCAGGGTCTCACATTTTTCTGTAACCTGTTTTTATGGCAATAAAAAAAAGAATTACCGTCCTTATAGCCGGTTGCCAAAAATACTAGTAGCTACCGGTCTGTGGACGTGAAATCATTTCTGAATATCGAGTAATCCTACTGAACGATTTGTTAGTCCGTACAAACTGGGAATGCTATCCATTGGGAAAGGAATATCGTGTAGTCTACGGCTCTCGTTTGATACACTTGCAAACTACACACACGAATCCTACGACGCCTCAATCAAACTTGTTATCGATGTTCGTAATGTAGTGTAATTTGGACTAAGTAGATGAGCTTGAGTCGAACCAAATATTTTTAAAGAAAAGCTGTCTTGTGATTTGATATGGTTGTTGAATTGCTTGCTATTAGCAAAAGTAATTTTCATTAAGCCCTAAAGCCAAAGATTGATTCCATTTTAAGGCTAGCGCAGATTGGGGCGGGCCGCACCGCAACGCAACGCATTGCAAAAATCCTCTCTCCTTTAACCCTTTCTTTTCTTTCTTTTATGAGCCAACGTACACTACAGGCAGACCACATTGTATATTTTTGTATGAAAATGCGTCGCGCTGCGACCCGTTGTGGCTGTAATGTGCGCTTGGCTTTATATTTCCAAAAAATAGCAAAAGTGACATCAACAGTTAATAAGCCGTCAATCACGTGTTCGCGACTATTCTTAGGTCTAACATTAATAAACAAAAATAGCTCCACAAACATACTCAAGTACAAGCACAGTACAAGTACACAACCTCACACCGTCGTCAAACATACAGAATTGCGATGGCAATCGCAACATTATCACGCTTTAAAAGTTAAAAAATCACCTTTCGCCTGCCCTTATCTAAATTTCATGGCAAAAAATAAATTTATTATTAAGTATAGTCACATCACAAGTACACAAACACACCACAAGTATCTACACGACCAGATACCGTCCAACTTACAGATGGGCGTAAAGGAAACGCATAACGCTTGCTGGCATTAATTACAACTTCCGATGGCGATCGCAACGTTATCGCGGTTCAGACGCGGCCGCGCTGCATTCCGGCGATTTGTTATTGCCAAGCTGCTTGTTTTGAATCGATTATATTGCTTGCTTAGTGGTGTTAGTTTTTGTGTATTTATTTGATGTTTTTTTGCCACTATGTTATTCGTAGTTTCGAATAAAAAGGAATATGTTCTGTCACAGCCTAGTTCTTATTTTTCAGTGATAATATAATATTAATAAAAATATATAATAATATAATATTAATATATATAATATTATAATATTAATAATATAATATTATATTATCACTTGGTGGTGGCTGGCTGGGTGGTGGATACCTAATGGGTGGACTATTTTAGGCAGAGGCACACATTATAAAGTTTGAAAGAACATTATTTTATTATTTTGGTAAAAAATTATAAATATTGAGGAAGTTACTGTCGAAATAAGATAAAAAATCAAACAATTACTTTAAGAAATTTACAGAAAAAATACAAAAATCATGCAGCTATATCTACATAAAGAAAACCGCACAGTCAAAAACCGGCTTATAAAAATATTCCATTAGCTAACTATGTGATGTAATGCACATTCTATCTAGTAACAGAATCAGAGGCCAAAAGACACCACCGTATCCATTTTGTGATTATGTTATGTTGAGTGCTGGCACATCGATTCCCTGGAAGAGATTGGACGAAAATATGTTATTTTTATTTATTTATTACTGTCATACGACCAAATTAATATCGTCAGTTTGTATGAAATGTGAAAAAGCGATATTTCAAGTGACTATCCAACTACGGTCGGTGAACCCACAAAAAAAAAACATAAAATTCATATATATTTTTTTTTTATCATGTTAACATACCGATACCCTTCACGTCTGCGGAGTTTCACTAGCTAATTTAATTTGACTCTGTATAGTCATGACCTTTTGAAAGGTGGTCATGACATCATTGAAGGTATAAAAATATCGTCTCAGTTATCCCTATGTTGACAATTAATTAGCTCATTATATTATTATAAACATCTGTACAATCACGTAAACAAGTGTTGCTAATGTTTTAAATTTAAATAGACCTTTGATGTGAGAGTGCTGTCTTTTATTTTTTAGTAACTTAGTCTGTCTTCAAACAGCTATAAAATATTTTATAAAATAACGCTATACAAAATAAATATCACAATTTAAATAGTACGAGAAACGCGAATCTTTTAATTGATCATTGTAAACACACAAAAGCAACTCAGGACATTTATAAAATAAATGTCAACTGATTTTCAGACAAAATATATTTACCTACATTCTACACTATCTTTCACTTGGATCCCGTCTTGTGAAGTCTAGTAAACGCGCACGTCTTAAAGGAACTTTGACACCCCAATAATGGCTCTTCCATGACCCCTAATTCCTCAGGCGGGTAGGCCCGAGGTCCGTGTTTATGCTGCCTCGAATCTTTGATATCAAATTCTTTTAGAACCGACCGCACGTACTCTCACATTCACTCATATTTTAGATAACGTTCGACTGTTTCTCTGGTTCCAGCGAATGTGAATAAAAATACGAATATTTTACTACCCCTGCGAGTTCGTGCATAGATACCGGAATTTATTGTTAGGTTATGTTATATTTTCATTTTTTTTTTTTTTTTTTTATTTTTTTTTTAAGAAATGGCATCTCGCAGTTCATCCTTTATGAGGATGGCTACTGCTTAACCGGACTTTCCTGTGGATGCCTCGAATTAAGGCCTCCAGCCAGGGCATACAAAACTTAAAAACTAAGCGGCAGCGCTAAGGGTAACCCCCTGCGGGGTTCGGACCTCGGCTCAGGGCGTCGCTGGAAGAGGACAGCAAGGGACAGGCTGGATCGGTATTATTATTAGTGTTTAGGGGCGAATTTAAAACTACAGGCTCAGCTGCGCGGGCTGGCTCGAGCAAGGGTCGGGGCGGGCACGGTGATGGTGCGGGACGTCGCGACGGGCCTCGGCGGCGAGGACGGAAGGACGGATGTCTGAGCTTGTGTTTGTGTTGTCGACTGAGAGTACTCGTGGCCTTACTGCTCTCCTGGAGGAGGGTAGTGGCGTCGTCGGGGATAGTGAGGGTATGCCTTGGTCGGCGAATCCTACTTATGCGGGAGGGAGTGTATCGGGAGGCCGCCGCAATCAGGGGATTGGGGTGCTTTATGGCAGAGTCAAAGAAGCGCTTGGAGAGGCGTTTCATGAACTGCTGGATGGTGGGGAGTCTGAGATCTAGATGCAGATTCACATTTCGGACATAGAAGGGGGCTCCCGTGACCTTTCGGAGGAAACGGTTCTGGAGGGTTTGCATTTTATGCAGAAATCGCGGCTTGGCGTGTGCGAAGACTACGCAAGCATAGGTCATGATGGGACGGATGACCGCGGTGTAGAGGCGCAATTTGCACTTGAGTGACAATTTGCTGCGGGCAGTTATCATGGAGTGGAGCCTACCGAGAGCGAAAGAGGCGCGCGAACGCGCCGTCTTTATGTGCTCGTTGAAGGTGAGGTTGTGGTCTAGGATGACACCTAAGTATTTGGCTCGCTTTCCCCAGGGGATCGGCTTGCCATACATAGAGATCGGGCGCGGGAGGGGGGGGGGTAGTTTGCGCGGTTTCGAGAAGATGACCGCCTGACTCTTATCGGGGTTGACCTCGATTCTCCATTTCCGGAACCAATCGCTCAAGGCGCTTGCGGAGGTTTGGAGGTTTCGAGCTATGGATGACTGGTTGACACCCGAACAGTATATGGCAGTGTCGTCGGCGAAGAGCGCCAACTGTGCCTTTTTACTGTTCGGGATGTCACTAGTGAACAGGGTGAAAATGAGGGGAGACAGAACGGAACCCTGGGGGACTCCGGCGCGGATGGGGTGAGGGGGAGAGAGAGCGCCCTCGATACGGTAGCGGAAAGTGCGGTCCGACAGAAAATCTCGTAAGATGAGCACGAGACGGTCTGGCACACCTAGCAGGTACAGCTTATATAATAAGCCATTGTGCCAGACCTTGTCGAACGCCTTCGCTATATCGAAGATTATATTTTCATTCCGTTTTTGATGAATAAAATACTGCGTTGATAGAATTTGTTCACAAATCGATGGAGGCCAATGAGCAAATATTTTGTTAAAGCGAATGAAGTCCTTAAATTTGTATACTATATTATAAAATAGTATAAAATGAAAAAAAAAAGTGAAACTCTATGTTAATTTGTAGGTTATAACAACCAATCAATTTTTATATTAATTTGTAATGTTTTATGTATTCGATCTGTCTCACTCAGAGCTCATTGTAACTTATAATTATAGTCTAGTCTAGGATCATTTTGCTTATATAAGTCCTCAGCTTAGTAAAACTGTGAAAACAATTTGTCTTTAAATTAGTTTTAGAGGGATTAGAATAGAGAGTAGAATCCCTAACAATATTTTACGCTAATAAATAACAAGGACAAACTAACAGGTCCTACAAATGGACCTATTGTCATTGATCAAAGGGAAAAATATTATTTCTCTAGAAAAATAAAACATAATAACATCGTTTAGAATCATAATAGTATCTTATTGTGTTAATATTACTCTACACAACTGTACTTGCCAGACGATTCAATTGATTATATATATAATAGACATGACATTAACATGACCTACAAAAATAAAACAATCAATCTTTATTCGTGAACACAGGTATTACAATAAAGGTCTTATGTATACATTTTAGTTGAGCTATGTCCTACCAATGATATAGGTGTACAAATAGTTTTTTCAGTAATTAGTCTAAATCTATTATATACAATACAAAGTTACGTTCGAGACTTCCGAGTTATTAATAAATTATTTTTGACGAACATAGATGTACAACACATTTGTTTAATTAATAATTTTGTCCTTGTATTTAATATTCAGTCCAGATTGTCATTTGTTGAAATTTCATTAAAACTGTTTTATCAAGATTTATAACCAAATTATTATTTTGCAGCCAATTCACAAGTGATAGTAAGGTAGAATTAATCTCAGCCTCTAATGTGCTTACCTCGTCAATATTAAAAAGTAAAGTGAAAAAAAATAACATTGTCATAGGATAAGATGAAGCTGTCGGAAAGTCATTAATATAAACAATAAATAGTGGCGGCCCGGGTACGTCACTACCTTGTAGTACTCCATATTACCGTTCTCTGGCTAGAGTTACCTATATGTTAATTATTTTTTTTAGAAATTCTACTGTGTCGTTATCCAGTATATTTTATGGTCTACGCGATCAAAAGCTTTTGAAATGTCCATAAAAGGGCCAGAGTTGGTAGTCTCTTGTCCACTCTAACCGCCGCTAACCATATGTAAAAAACCGTAGATGGCCATGTCAATAGATGTTTTTCCTAAAAACTTTCTGGTTATCAACGAATAGGCAATTTTTTTCAAAATATGAAGTAAGTTGATAATAATATTGCTTTCTCAAATATTAAAAAAAAATACAGCTCTAACGCTATAGGTCTGTAGCAGGACATATCTTCTTTGTTGTCTTTCCTGAAGAGAGGTTTTTTAATTGTTAGGTATTTTTAATTATTCTGGAAAGTAACCATGACATATGCAAATATTGATAAGATAACTCAACACAGGAACTCACAGGACTCAAACAACACAACACATTTTTTTTTAATTCGCTTCAATATTTACTTTTTTTACAGATATCGCTGATCAATCAAATTTCGAACTGCGTGTTAGTGTTTCAAAATGAGAAGATTAAAGTGGGTGTCGAGGTTGGATAGCGGCGGTAGGTGGCAGCACCGGACAGTGACTCGCTGAAGCAAGATGGCGACGCACGCGCAGGGCGGCCCGCTCGCGCGCCTTTTAGTATTGGCTGTGTTACATGTTAATTTTATAGGTAAGTTATATAGTGTAAAGTATTTGTGTATTTTCAGAACATGATATTTTAGAATATATAGCTGTAACATCAAATCACAAATGAAATTCCCAATAATATTTTCAGTGTTTATCCTTCGAAAGCCTCTTAAAACCTTTATTAACCTTAAACACAACCTAATGCAGGTAAAGTGCAGTTTGTTACCGGGAACTTTTTATATTCTTTTTTTAGATAAATTATCACATAAACGCTTGTTTCAAAAATTGCAACATTACTTTGTAGTGACAGATTGTTCGCTCATCGCCGGAGTGCACTACACCAGGCTATTTCCCTGAGTTGACTGCTGAAATTACCGTGGATGGTAAACAATTGACACATTGCGCTTTATTCTATTTTAAGAACGGTTAAGCCGGATTCCTATATAGTTATTTATTTGAAAAAACATGCACCAAGCAATAATTTTCTAAAGCCTTAAATAGCCTATAGCCTTCCTCAAAAATTGGGCTATCAAATGCAGAAATTGAGAAGATTAGCGTTTTCGAACACAGCTTTATTATTGTTATAGATGGATAGATAGGAATATCTACCGATATTATAAATTCGAAAGTAAGTCTGTCTGTATGTTACCTCTTCACTCCTAAATTACAGAACGGATTTCGATAAAATGGCAAGGAGATAGATGGCATTCTTCTGGGGAAGGTCATAGGCTTTTTGTCCCGTTAGCACGTTCCCGTGGGATGATTTCCGTCTTCCAGGCGGGCGAAGCTGAAGGCAGAAGATAGTAATAAATTTTACAATGTTAAAAACATGCATGATATTAATACTAGAATATTCCCAAGCCACACAAAGCCGTGCACGTCAAAACGTTCTATTAGTCAGTACTTTGTAATATTTTTTACTTTTACTCGAATAATAAATTAATACAGGCAACACCTTTGGACGGCAGGTTTCATTTTAGTTTGAAAAGTTGTTTTTCATTTTATGTTAGTTTCTTTGCTGTACGTTAAACCATAAAATGAAATGGATGAAATATAATTTTATGTCCAGTCAAGAGAACTCTAATATTATATTATTTCTTAACTCATTGGCTTTAAAATTGTAATTTCATTTTATTTTTACTGACTTTTATCTCAAAAACAACCAAGGTAAAATCCTTTTATAAACCCCTGCAGCTCTGTATTAGAGATTAATTAATATACCAGACACCGAACCATAAATTCGAAGAACACAATTCGAGAAACACTAGAACCAAAAATTCGAAGACATGTGACATCTACCACCGCACCCGCACCCGCACTGAGCCCGCGTGGTAGATTACAGCGCACTCCCCATTGATGAGAGGAGGCCTGTCTCCCAGCAGTGGAGACATTATAGGCTGATAATGCTTTAAATACCACAAACCCTATTTAAATATCAGCTATGATGAATACAATACTAACTCCACAGTATACCATCATAATTCTTTAGGCCTTAGTCTACAAACTCAGCAAGCATAATATCCTTTCTCATTTTTACGCGCCATGTCAGTCGTATCTCGTAATATACAGTAAATCATGGTAAGGGAATCTGTTTGTCTAGGACATCGTGTGGGTTGTCAAAGCCTAAACGAACGACGAACGACGAACGAAAACGTGTAGATAAAGGTGAGCGCAGACTTGTCCGCTAAACAGAAATATACGCGAAAACGCGACACGCTAAATTCGCTAAGCTGTTTCTATGGAAACCATGTTAAAATAATCGGACATTTATTGATAACTATTATAATTTACGTCCATCTAATCTAACATTTAAAATCCTAAATCAATAAATAAATAAACATTAAACATCATAAAGTAGAATTTCTCACAATAATCTAGGTTTCATGACTGTACTTTATTTTCTCTTTCCATACAAGTTTGTCCGTATCCCTTAGGAAATACGAACCCTTTTACGGTTGATTCTAGTAAATTCCTAGTATAGTACAAACAGGCTTCTCATCATGATCGGCAGTCTGTACCTAATACTATATAGTAGAGCGAATGACGAGGATGTCAAACAATGGATGTTCACAGATTGATAATATGTACTGTGCGGTTTCAATTAACTAATCGGAACCTACTGGACATCGGGTTCCCCGAAACACCACAATACTCTTTGAACTTTGGAGCTCATGCGTATTCGGTTCGCGGTAACATGTATATACCTTTAGAGTGAGGTTACACGGGCGTTGCTGGTGCGTTGCATCGTTATACCGCTATGATTTCACCGCACTGAGTGCCACACAGGCAATGCGGTGTCTTACCGCAACGCCGCTCTTACTACGACGTCGTAGCGTCTCGGTGTTGGGTGTGTCAGTCTTTTATATAGTACAAAAAACTGTGCTCCTCTTCGTTGCCGCTCCGAAGCTCAGCGAAGCACCGCAAGATCCCTCCCCTCATCACTCTAGTTCCCTTGTTCGTTGCGCGTGCGTTGCGTCGCCGCACGTCATCGCATCGTGTGGCTTCGCTCTTACGCGACGTTTCGGCCCGCGTTCACAGCTCTTTGTCCCGGACCCGCTCTCATTTTACAAAGTGCAAGCCTTCGCTGCGTAAGCGTAGAACGCTTCATAATACTTAAACTATTGTACTTTACACAGTGACGGTTATGGAATCACGGGCTAAAATGAATCTAGGAATTAGTGAAATGAGTATTTTTGTTTTAGCTCAAGTGTGAATGTTTTTGTTAGTTGTTGAAACTGTTTTTGGTTGTTTAATTTATTGTTGCTACCTACAGGATTTTCAGTGAACTGCTTGACATAATAAAACATGCACTAAGACGTTTTACCTGATAGTAGTGAAGACAAAATAATCTACTATCATCTACCGTACATCAGCTGTATCAGTACTAATTTATCAAAGCTGAAAAGTTTTTTGTTAAACTTTTTTTTTAAACTCTAGAACTACCAGTCGTTTTTGAAAAAATAATTTTGCATTTGATAGGAAATAATTCTTGTAGAAGGAATGTAAGAAATAAAGCATCACGCTACAGTCCTTAGTAGCCGAAAAAAAGAACACTAAGTGAAAATGAAGTAACAGCACGGGCTGGCGATGCGATGCGACGCGGTGGGTCGGGGAACAAAAAATTCACGCTGGCAATTTCGCAGGCAGAAGCTAATTTTTAATAAAACATTATTCGTTTACGTCTTTGATCTCATAAAAACTAAGAATTTTATTTACCTGTATGGACACAAAAGCTTAGTGTATATTTATATTTGAAACTAACTGGTGGTGGACAGTGCCATAAGTGTAAACGAAAATAACAATAAAGCCGACATTTATGATGTCTAGACAGACATACTGGACTATTCCTGCTTTTAAACATTATCTGGAAGTGAATTAGACTCTTACTTGCACTAAAAGCATTTGAACAGACAATAGTAGGTAGGCAGGTTTTAGACAAGATTAATTTAAACTTTGAGGGCATTTAACCTAAGATTTTGAGACCCGTACAATACTTATAATGTGTATGTGTCGTGTTTTTAATTTAAACAAAAATATAGTCCAGCTATATATATATATATATATATATATATAGCTATTCCTGCTCAATTTTTTCAAAAATATTTATTTAATCCGCCGACTAAAACGATTTTTAAAATATGTACTTTATAAAATTCCTAAATAACGTGGCTTCCTCTCAAAACCTCTATGAATTCCTAGACAAATATTCAAAGAATTCCTTTTCAGAGCAAAAGACAATAAATTAATTAAGTACATCATTAAGCGGGCCCTTTATACCCTCAAAATGCCTACATAAAAAGAGTATTTAATGTTGGCGTAAAATAAATCCAGGGAGACATTTTGCAAATGGATTTTTTTTAGTCACATTGGAGCAATTCATTTAACGTTGATAAAAATATAAAAGCATCGTAGAGTAACGTGGATAACCCTTTCAGGGCTCAAAGCGATGTTTGGTATCCTCATTGAAAAACCGTTGAGAGGTCGAAATAGAGAAAGGGATCCCCGCGTCAGCCGTTAATTGCTGTTATTTGGCATTTCATGTAAGTATCAGCGAATTTTAGTTAGAGGCAGGAATGAGTAACAATTCAGTATGAAATTATACCCAACTATTTATTTATTTATTTTTTGCTTTCTATGAACCCATATTTCTTTCGCAACACACGAAAGAGGGAAACATTTTAATTAACGAAAACAAACTTTGGCAGTTATAATTAGGCCATTTATTTTTAATTGAATAATATCATATCATGCAATTTTAATAAAATAGCTATTTAATAAAATTTAAGTGACTATAATCCGGCGGATTCAGTACCGATTTTTTTGAGATTAAATGGTCGAATTTGTGTATTTATTTGATTGGATTGTTCAGTAAATCTGCTAGTAATAACAACAAAATGTTCTATTATGAAATATATTGAAATGTGAGACACGGACTTGGCAATTATTGTGCCCACTTTACGAAGAACGTCCAAATGGTAAAAGGTTAGACTAACCCCGAAATATGTTCTTGATTCCAAATAGGAGAAGGTTATAGCTTCAATACTTTATATTTAAAACACGCAATTTAAAATAAATACAAACTAGTCGGTCCCCACACTAAACTCAAATAGATTGAGATTGTCTCAGCGAATAGGTATCTAGACACCACCCGCGTCGGAATTGAATTAATCTCGTTGTAAAATTTTCACTTGCCACCTTATCTCCTGTCGTATTGTCGTTTTATTGTACCTACCCTGGAACCATTAGCGAAAATGTCACAGCGGCGGCATTGTAATCGCGCGCCCGCGGCCCGCCCGCACAATGATGCGGCCGTTCGACCCCGCCCGTCTACACGCGCCTTTTACCTTGACTATGATACAAATTTGAGTTTCCATAATAAATGAGAATACGGAATACCCCCAGCGTTATTTACGGAATAGAACACCGCTTTACCTATCCACAATCCCGGAGCGAATGCCAGAGATAGTCGCCGATCGGCGTGGGAAGCTTAGCTTCGATTCGTATGAATGAGTAAACACTTTTACGAATTGTGTCGTCTACATTTCACCTCCCGGATTCTTCGCATAGAGTTAGCGAATCTCGTGTGGTGATTCACGTCACGTTGCGAGCGAGTGGCCGACAAAGGAAAGAGGGCTTGCATACCTTATTACCACCTTTTTGCCAAATCCCTACTTATGTGAAACACGACGCACTCGGGTCGGCAACTCGGAATGACAACTACGTGTTAACACAAAATTATGTTGTCGGTAGGGGTAACATTTTTATTCTCTCCAGAAAGTTATTTTAATATCTACTATTCAAAATTCAAATCTCACCTTTATGAAAGTACCTACTCGTATATTTGTTCTAACGTGGATCGTGTTTGTTTTGACTAAATACTTGACGTAGACAATCCACAACAGCACTGCACAGATCAGATACATTTACTACAGTCATGTTCTTTTGAATGTTATCTTGTTAGAAAAGAAAGTCTGGTTGTGAAAGTCTGACAACCAATCTCACCAAGGGGTATTTTCCAGAAACTGGGTTGTGGAGGTCAGATAGGCAGTCGCTCCGTGTAAAATACTGGTATTCAGCTGCATCCGGTGTAACTGCAAGCCGACCCTAATATAGTTGGGAAAAGGCTAGGCAGATGATGATGATCTTGTTAGTAAACATTTTACTCCATGAAGGTATGTCATGCAAATCAAACATTTACATGAGTTTTTTAATCATACACAAAAGCATAAGGTAAGTTATTATGTACGTTTTGTTAATATCTAAAAGAAATTAATATTGCAAGCTACTAGGACAACGGCAAAGCAGAGGGGTGAGGCCTTCAAAGCGTCCAAGTCATTAAACAATTAGGGCGTATTTGTTTCTTTTCATATTTCACCACATTGGAATGTCACCGCGGTCTCCTTGCAATTAATCAGCAAGTCAATGAGCCGTTTTGTTTGGACGTCGTCGATGAGTAATCCTTCCCCAGTGATTTACTGACGGACCCGAAATATTCCTGAAATAATGTTTGTGTCAACTCAGAATCTTATCATTTTTAATGGCTATGGTGTTATTTTGAAATGGAAAAGGTTTCTACTTACTCCTTTTTGGTTTAATTGACATAATATTGTGATTATTTAAGTTAATGAATGCACCGGAAACATACTACGAGTATATAGAGCGATTTCTAGATCATATTCTTTTAAGATATAGCGTGAATGCAAAATGGACTATAAAATTAATGATGACTATAATAGAAAGCATTTTCCATTTCCTATCTACATTTTAAATGTAATATTATCCTGCAAAAATGAACACTATAGACAAAACAAATATTACTATCGACTGAGTCATGAAGAAACTAAATACCAATACAGGACTAATATCAATTTCAAGAATATTTATCGAATGCAAATTAGAGAAACGCAACATTAGACGAAAACAAAACACAACTACACAGAGCGCCCGTATTTATTACCCTTATCTTATTTGCATGCAATTCTGTATATTGCTGTCCCCAACATACACCATAAGCCGTGACTTCCGACTTGTTTATAGAATATACGCTCATAAACATGCAGATTGCGGATGAGACGGTTTTTATGTAAAATTGGGGAAAGGGGAGCAGTCTTATTTATTAGCCTCTTCACTCCGGCGCGTCACGAATGACAGAAGAGTCGCTTGAGAAATTGCTCGTAGTTCATATCGAGATCGAGCGAACATACTCTAAACATGGGGGAATTTAAATCTTATTTTGTAGCGGAAGTTGTGATAAACAAGTGAAACAAGTACCGATCTGTTCAAACCGTGTAAACTTAGGAGACCTGAAGGCCAATTCTCGTAATTAAATATGTTTAAAATTTAGTCGCAACCTCAACTCAGCGACAATCACTTGTCAAAAATGTAGGCATTTTGAAGGTATTTTTGACAGATTGAGACTAAGATCACACTGTGAACGTTCTTAAAATTACGAGAATTGCCCCTCTGTAATTCTTTAAATATATCAGCGGGAAGGTTGATGTGAAGTGAGCTTAAAGTGAGCTGTCGTTCCACCTGATACTAGGTATTGACACTATTGACACCCCACTTCAAGCTCACAGAATAGACTGGCCAAAGCCGTATTGTTAATCCATAATTTAGTAACGTTACGCAAAAGGAGAGGTTCCGAAATTTAGTTACACTAAAACAAAGATGGCTGTAACTTGTCACAATAATGAAAAATGTTAATTGAAAGTGGATTTCAACTTTCAATTTAATTCTGTCGATCGAATCAGAAATGAAGAGATCCGCAAGAGAACCAAGGTAACCGACATAGCTCGAAGAATTCCCAAACTTAAGTGGCAGTTGGCAGGGCACATTAATCGCAGAACAGATGGCCGATGGGGCCAAAAGGTTCTGAAGTGGCGACCGCGTACCGGAGGACCCTGGAAGGCCTTCCACAAGGTGGACCGACGACCTTGTGAAGGCCGCAGGAACTCGTTGGATGCGAGAAGCACGGAACCGGTCGAAGTGGGGGTGCTTGGGGGATATCCAGCAGTGGATGTCTTTTGGCTGAAATGATGATGATGAATTTCATTCCGTATAATAAGAAGTCGGAATGCTGCTTACTAATTTATAGAATTTCAAATCAAAATTCACCTTGGATTTGGATCATACGTGTTGTCGAATTGCTATTAACTGCATAGGCATACCTAATAACTACAATTGACTGCCCCGTTGGTCTCGTGGTTGCAAGCGCGACTGCTGGGCGTAGGGACCTGAGTTCGATTCCCGGGTCGGGCAAAGTGTTATTGAGTTTCCATTAGGAATTTCTTAGTAACAGTCCAGAGTTTGGAAGTTGACGGTTAAATACCTCCGTGCCTTAGAAAGCACGTAAATCCGTTGGTCCTGCGCCTGATCTTTCCCCGGTCGTGTCAGATTGCCGTCCCATTGGACTATGAGAGTAAAGGAACAGAGGGTGCACCTGTGTTTACGCATACACTTGTGCAGTTTAATATCTCCTGCGCACCGCGGTCTGGAGGCTATTATATATTATTTAATTAGATAGTTATACTATTTATTACCACCATACCACCACCACCACCAGCATACCACCATACCACCACTACCACCACCTTACCATTTATTTTATTTTTTTACAATACTTGTAAATAAAATACCCGAACCATAGCTATAAAATCTGACAAAATAAAATAAATTCATATTATCTGTTTCACAAATAATAAAAAAACAATATAATATTACTATACGCCAATAATTTCTAAGTCCCAGTGTCCATACTGCGTAATATGTTTCCTGGGCACGGTTTCAAGTCTAGAACTCATTTAGTCGAACGATTATCGGTCCTGCAACAGATGAGCCCGAGCGTTGCCACCACATTATGGCATTATGTTTTCCTATTACCAGCCGAAGGCGAGCTAAGCTGTACTGGATTTTATACTAAGTTATTAAGTAAACAAATATTTTCTCCGTTAATATGGTTCTATTTTCTTGGCGAGGAAATTTTGCTTACGGGAATTATTTTAAAGTAAACTTTTCTTAATATTCTACGCCGAGTTTTTCATAGGTACTCATGAAATTAATTATTTAGCAATGTTATTAAATTAGTTTTCTTTAAGTGCCTACGCGCAAAATTTAATAAATTAAATCTGTCGTAAATTAAACGGACACGTTATTTTTGGAACACTGAAGTGTTACTTTTAATGACGTCTCCCCGTCAACACTACTTAGCAGTAAACTTATTGTGTAACTAACTTCTGCCCGCGACTTCCCTCGGTGTTTCTTGGTTTTCGCTTTCTTTCTGTCGTTTTAATCTGCTCGGGTTGTAGGGTGATGTTAAATAGAATCAATCCGACTGGTAATTCCGGAGATAAGCGCGTTCAAACAAACAAACAAACAACGTCTGTAGCTTTATTATTAGTATAGATTTAACATCTACAAGTGTGCTACGAGTTTGCTACGAACGTGCTACGAGCAGCTACGAGTCGTAGCAGTTGTCAAAATAAATTCGGAATTGTTTACTTGATACCTCACAAATCTTTATTTGATCGTTCACAAACAATCAAACTCAATAAAACGAAAATAAAGAAGCTTGTTCAATAAATACCGAACAAATAGTTATAGTTCCTATTTTCCAGTTCGTGATTTCCGTTCGGATTGAAGGATATAAGTAAACGACAAATACTGTGTCCACAAAATGTCCTACGTACAATAAAAAATAAATATTCAAAAACTATCTGTCCTGTGTCGGCTAAAAATAGGGTAACGTTGAGGGTGTTGACAAAGGTGACCAAGGGATAAAGGACGCGGATACCAAAATAGTTTGTGTAAATCGATGCTAGTTTTGTGAAATTAAATGAGGTTAAGGTGAATCGATGGAATTGGGGATTATAAAAATACAGATGCCAGTTTTATTGACTTTTGCAAGTGATTTTGTTTCCTGAGGGCTGATTTTTAATCTGCCAATGTTTTTTTTTCGTAGAATAATATTGACGTCTGACAATTTTTGTATGGAAGAACTGTCAGAAATTCTTAATTATTCATCCGACAAACTGATCTGGCGTTGGAAAAATCAGCTCTTAATCAATTAACAAAACCCTTTCCAGTAGGTTAACCTTTTTTTGACAGCTGCCTTAGAACGTAACTATTCTAGATTACGTAAAAGTTAACTTTACATTGCGTAATAAAATAAATATAACTGCCTTATCTTATTGAATTATCTTATTTATGACTTTTTACAGACATTATAATACCGTACGTGTGTCAGTTTTGACAAAAAAAAATGTTATGCGTACTAAATTAAATTCTATCGTACTAAGTGATGGGATCGAGTGTAATCGCTTCAAGTGAATAAATATTATCGAAAATAATAATTTTATATTACAGGTAAATCAGTATAGATCGAATCACCTGGCATCCACTCAAATATCAATAAAATATAAATATTATTTGCCAGGATACGGATTTGCTACCATAAACAAGATGTTAATGTTTTATTTCGATTTTAAAACATCCATAAAATTTTATTCATAAAAACGGTGTGTTTGAATAATATGTAGTAAACCCCATACGTATTTATGTGTATACACTACAATACAATATAATACGACAAACCAGAGGATATTTTATTTTTACGCTTATTTCTGCTATAAACCTGCAAAATTTAAACTAATGTAAACAAAGCAAAAACAAAAAAAAAATGTTTCGTGTTTAATAATATATATAAATAATATATATAAAATAATATATATAATAATATATAAATAAAATAATATATATATAAATAATATATATAATAATATATAAATAATATATAATAAAGAAACCACGCCATTTTTTATTCGACAGCAAAAATAGACAATCGATACTACAAACAAATTAAAGTGTAAATAATCGAAATGTTACGTTGCTGCAATCACTAGTTCCATCTATCAAAAAACGGTTTACGTAATGACAGGGTATAACAGATTTCATCCTGGAGAACTTGCACATTTTTTTAAATCTATTGTTATAATAAAACAGCAAAGATTATCTGCTGATTGTACGTATAATTATCAGCCATTAATAATTATATTTTAGTTGGTCAATTACTTGTTGAAAGGAATAGTGTCAGAAAGATTGCAAAATATGCAAGTAAATAATGAACTAGAACATCTGTTTAATACTGTTTTAAAACGAGACGTACATTTAATACAGGTTGGGGGGGCCTTGTAGCTAAGTAATTAGAGCCGCACGGTTCGATGGATCAGATTAAGCTACTCTTGCCATGATTGGTCCGTGCAGGGCCGGATTTAGGGGGGGGGCAACCGGGGCGAAAGCCCCGGGGCCCCCACAAGCAGGGGGCCTCCGCAATAGAGACTTCGGAAAAAAAAAATCTTATTTTATTTTAATTTTACTACCAAATTCTCGAAGATCAAAATTTCAGAGCTACATTCCCAAACCTCGAAATTGCATTGAGAATGTATTTGGTTTTGATGGTATCAAATTGCACTGGAGAGCGCTCATTTTCAAAAATGAAAATTATAAAAAATAGGCTTCGAACCACGATGGGACAAAAGCTCGAAAGGTTCCGTTCGTTAACACTAAAATTTAATTTCAAATAATTCTTGTTTCCGATTATATTTATATGTGTTTGTTAAATATTAAGACGAATCTACTTGGTTTCACAATAAATTATTTATTGAAAAACTCGACTGAAAAAAATTGTTCATTTTATTTGGAAAATAATTTGGGGCAAGGGGGCCTCCACTCCTTTGTTGCCCCGAGGCCTCTGGACCCCTAAATCCGGCCCTGGGTCCGTGGATGGGTGACCATCTTTATATAACAAGACCCCTCCGTGCCTCGGGAAGCACGTTAAGCTGTTGGTCCCGGCTCTCATTCGTAGATCTTTGACAGTCGTTACGAGTCGTCAGAAGCACGAAAGTCTGACAACCAATCTTACCAAGGGGTACCTATCGTATTAAGCCGACCTCAATATAGTTGGGAAAAGGCTAGGCAGATGATGATGACAGTTTTAGATGATGATGTTGACGACTACTACGTTCACTCATAATGGGGATTGCAAAGGCTAACTTTGTCGAAATCCTACACACTTTTTTTTAGAGACATTAGCCACTCTTCAGGGATTCTTTTTAGAATGTTACCACTGCGTTTTCAGACTTACTTTTGTTATCTGCATGTTCAGATCAATATTTGTATAATATGGTTTAAAGTCTTTTGAACTGTAAAAGTTAGATACTTCGCAGAGTGTGTACTACTTTGGCATCTATAACAACAAATTATAAAAATAAAATAAACATTATATATATTTTTTAAAGAAACGTGATACATAAATGTGTAGTGTTAAATATTGTACCTACAGTGGTACCCACGGAACCCTTCATGTGCGAATCCGACTTGCACTTTGCTGTTTTGTTCTAGTCTTTATTTTTTATCTTAGGACTACTACACTTAAAAATTTATATAGGTGCCTCCCCAATGCAAAAGTAAAAAATAAAAATACTTTTATGAGCCAACTGATACGAAAAAATAATCCTACATAATTAGCTAGAAGAAGCACAGTAAGCTGATTAATATTGTTATAAGCCCCAAGGTGTCTAACAAACACAACTGCTATTTATTTTCCGCACGTCTAACCAAAACATGTGCTCAACGAACCAACAACCACTCACAATCCAACATAGATTTTGAAAAAATTGTGATTTCTGCTTATTGGTGTGTGATGTTCTAAGTATGTTGATGACTAACAGGAGTTCTATAAAATTAAGACGAGTTAAGGAATCAAGCGTCACTTTGCTAAGAATCATGGCAGGAAAATCTTGTCCTACTACGTGAAAGTTTGTAGGTAGTTTTACATGTTTGAATGTTTCTTACTCAATCACGCAAAAACGGCTAAACGAATTTGTATGAAATTTGGCACACAGATAGTTTATAACCAGCGCAATAGTTTCACAGTTAAAATAGGTATTATATTAATTAAACTTATAACTAGATTTATACATAAAAGATTATATATTATAATTAACACACAGATATATATTTCGAACTCTATTTTAACATCTTATCTTCCATAAATTCGTGTATACTGTAGTTTTTACGTGAAAGAGTAACAAACATCCATCCACATATCCTCACAAACTTTCAGGTTTACAATATTATTAGTAGGATAGGATTACATTTGTAAAAGTCCTATCATCACAAAACTCGTAGATATTTCTCAAGGCGGCTCTCACGTACCAAATAATTAGGCACGCTAAAGCTCTCAATGAACAAGCCAACTAGAAGTACACAACCAAACTCCCCCTGACACGTCACGGATGAAACCGGGGTGATTAAAAACGTGACCGTCATCACTTGTCGTCGGTCGCCCATAAGGGTTTTATCTACTACGAGCCACCCTCGAAGCTTTGTTTATTTATTGTAACGAAACTTTCTTGTTTGATCGCTTTTATAAACAGCTGTGATTATGAGGAAAATTTTGCGGTAATTATGGGAAAAATGTTTATATTTGGGTTTATTTTTGGATAAGCACTTGAAAAAATGTCAGTGCTGTGACGTATTAAATGACACACACGATATGTAGCATAAAAGTAAATTCAGGAAAAATATTGTTTATCAAAGTGACTACTAACTTAATTTGTCCGAAGGTATATTGAAATCACAACTGTCATTCTTTGACAGTTGTATGAAATGGCTATTATAACACGGCAGATTGACGTAGTGTCAAATTGATAATATTTTTTTCCCTGACTAAACATGTGTTTCATGACTAAAACTTACTAAACACGTCTTTCATCTTCAATACTGTTAATTGATGAAGGCAGAAATATGTAGTGAGGGCTAAAGTACCTACAGAGTTATCTCATAATCAGCCTATAACGTTCCCACTGCTGAGATACAGGCCTTCTCTCTGTGAGAGGGAGTGGGCCATAATCCACCCCGCGGGCCCAGTGTGGGTTGGTGAATGTCACATGTCTTCGAATTTTTGGTTCCAGGACGTGCCAGTTTCCTCACGATGTTTTCCTTCACCGTTGTGAGAGAAGAGGTGATGAAATTAAATAAATACACAAATTAGAGCGCCTGTCTGAACCATACAACTCGTAAGTCGGGGCCAATACAACTGAGCCACCATTGCTCACAGGTCAATTGAAGTGCAAAATCTTAAATACTCACTCTAAAATACTCAAGAAGAAAAAACAAAGAAGGTCATAAAGTTACAATAACATTAATCATTTTTGAGAACCATTAGAACAGTCTTTTGATACATGTGAAGACAAATAGAGCTATAAAACCAAATCGTTACCCAAAGAAGAAAGAATCGCCCATTTTACGTAAAAAAGTGTAGATAGGTAGATAAAAGGACTCGAAAAGTATTTTCGTTTTAAAACCTCTTTTTATGTGTATCATTAATATTCAAGATTCGTCTCAATTGTTCACTTACTGTTACTGTTAGCCTGTATCATCAAACTGATGGGCAAAGGCCTCTCCCCATGTCTTCCAGCTCTTTCGATCCAATTCTAAAGTGGACCACTGGTCATTTGTTTTCTCACTCACACACTCCTTCACTCATTGTTCACTTATATTTGACTAAAACGTTTTAAATAAATATAATTTTATACATCTACGTAGTACATAAAATTATACAATCCACTTAAAAAAAACGCACGAAACTGGGCCATACAAACAGGTTTCATTGCAGACTACATTGTAAATTCGCATTGAAAAATCTATATTGACACTTAAACTGGGAGCAAAGCTTGGGGATAATCCTAGTAATATTTTACTACATGTTATTTTTATAATGTAACTAAACTTGGAAATATGAGTAGGGAATTTATGTGTTGTAAAAATGTTATGTGTGAGGCGATTGGGTCACGCACGGGGGGGCTATAAGGCTTGCTACGATTTTTATTAACTGTTTGGATATGTTGTGTCACCGTAAAACTAAAACGACCCTTACGTCGATTGGGATATATTGATAAGAGACATCTTTCTTGCTTCTTTGGAATTTTTGTTACACAAGGGAATTTCAATCATAATATGATTGAAATTCTCGTGAAAGAAAATCATTTAATGTTTTTCTTTTGCGAATATCATTGCACTTTACGTACGGGTACAATTTGATATTTTATTTTGACACAGCGTAATTCGATTGCTTCGTTGGTCTAATCTTCGCTGAGGTCCTGGGTTCAGTTCCTGGGTCGGGCAAAATGTTATTGAGTTTTTTCATCTGGTATTTCTAAGTAGCAGCTCGGAGTCTGGATTTATGGCCCCTGTTGATTGCAATGAGCTTGCCCCCTGTTACATGAGACTTAAAAATAACTGGCGAAATGTGGGTGTAATGTCTGTACACTTCTGTCTAATCCTTAAAGGAATAGAGGCGTGATTTTTTGATATTGTGTGTCAAGACCAATTTAGTTAAAAAATATTGTTTCATTATACCCATGTTTTAAAAATTATTAAAAAAGGTCCAAACCGGGTGTGGCAACTTGACAAAGATGAAAATGTAGAGTCGTTGTTCCTCAATACTAACATACACGTGTCCGTTACAATAAGAATTACGAACGTATGTATTTCAATAAACCCTGTATTGTACCTATGTCTATTTTGTTGCTGACGATCCTTCAGGAATAAAAACAAAAGAAAAACTGGATCAGACCGGAATGAGAAAGTTTGTAGTGGATAAGACAGAGATTAAAACAGAAGAAGAACTAGCAGGGGATCGAGGAGGGCGGAGTGGAGGGGGGGTTCAGGGGATCAGACCGGAATAACTCAAAGCATAGACAAAAACTAAAACAAATAGAATCTGTGCACACGTTGCGCGGAATTAAAGAAAAACATAGACACGTCCGCCGCATATCATGCCGTGGGAATTGTGTCAACCACGGGATTCAGTTACTATGATTTTTGAGGCTATACGGGATTATTTTCCAATCACTAGGCGGAATTTTGTATCGTCACCTGTTTTTTTAGTTAACTGTTTATGAAGTATGAATTACAGAACAGATTAAAAAAAACTAAGTTTTGACTTTCAATTAAGTAAGGCAAATAATTTTGGATCTCAAAAATAACTTTTTTTTTTCAACTTAATCGCTATGGTATCCCGTTTTTTTTTGCATTATGCAGGTCAGTGTTAGATCAACTTACAAGTTAAAACCTGATACTGACCTGCTAATTGCAAAGAAATGTAATAAAATTTGAATTTCGCTGGCTACCAAAAAATGTCTTTCGCCATAAGAGGGATTTATTTTCAAACAAGATATTTACATAATTATAAGCTACCAGTCTTAAAATATTAATTATGAACTTTTATAAAAAAGGGAGGGAGCAATTACAAGGAATCAAAAAAATAGAATGTTCTTTACAAAAAATCCTTCGGGTATTATTTTTGAAAGTGAAATTCCGATTGCGACATTTAAAGGTCCTATATTATTTGTGGACGCAATACGAAAATTTTCGAATCAATGTCAAAAGGCTCTTAAATAACGGGTTCTTCATGCGTTGAAAACTACAAATCTCGCAATCACTCCCAGTAACCCAAAATCAAAACTCATAAAAGCGATAAATTACTTTCGAATATTTCTGCAGGATGTCATATATACGAGTATTCTGTATGCATTGTGTTGTTGGTGCAAACTGCCAATATATCTCAATTACCGAGCCGTTACGCTTCAAACTCAAAATGTAAAAGATACATGATTTAATGCATAAGTTGGATTTCATTATGTATAGGTATACACCATATGAGTGAAATGTATTACATAAATACAGTGGTGGGTTCGAACCCCACCAGGCACTTTACATAATCAGCCTATAATGTTCCCACTGCTGGGACACAGGCCTCCTCTCTATGAGAGGGATTCGGTCGTAAACCACCACGCGGGTTGCGGGTTGGCAAATGTCACATGTCTTCGAAATTTTGGTTCTAGGACATGCCGATTTCCTCACGATGTTTTCCTTCACCGTTTTGAGAGCAGTTGTGATGAAATAATTTACTTTTAGTAAAGTACACAGTTACTTTTTTATGTAAATTGTTTCATCACCACTGCTCTCAAAACGGTGAAATAAAACGTGAGGAAGGCAGCATGTCTCAGAACCAAAAGTTGGAAGATATGTGACACCTACTAACCTGCACTGGGCCCGCGTGGTGGTTTACGGCCGACTCTCTCTCGTTCCAGCAGTAGCAACATTCTATGCTGATTAAGCTACATGTTTTCATTTCATTCTATTTATTCGGATTAACTAACAATTACATATTATACAAATAAATAGAACAAAGGAGTAAATACAAAGGTACAGCCAACAACGATCTCCACAGATACACGAAAAGACAAAGAAAATGTCGTTAAAGTAACGGTAAAAGTCGGATAAAATAGAAAATTGCATAAAATTAAATACAGCTACTGGTAATGAATACTAGAGAGATAATATTATTCGTTTTTTTTATTTATTATATTTAGTAATATCTTTCTAAAGAAAAAAAATAACCAGTGCGCAAACTGTAACCATGCATTCGCGATATATTTGCCAAAAATGTAAACAAATATGAGTTTATGGCAAAATAACTTTAAATCCTACACCATAAAGTTCAGTTTACGCTACAACTTCAAACATTTTTATAACTTTTTCAATAGTGCCAGTCACTCTGAAATCAACTTAATTACCATTAACATAAATTTGGTATTCGTTTAACTTGAAACAATATTACTTTGAAACATAAGTTTGAAAGACTTTAGACACAAAGCGTAGTTTTTTTTTTTATCGGTTTTAAAAAATATATTACTTGTACCTGGATACATTTTGACCGCGTAGGTATTGCACTTTTCTTTGAAACAACAAACATTGTTTTTGAGAAGTTTGCGCACTGATTAATATTTTTTCCTGTATAAATATAATATGTATAGCTACGACTTCTTATTACGTTATTATGTTCATGTTCATTGTACCTAACTAATTGGCAAATCCATGTTCCATTGTTAAGCAAGCGACGTTACAGGCTAACGTGACGATTATGAAGACAATATTGGAATCTAAGTAATTTACATAACATACTTGTGCTAGCTGCAGCCAGTAGTACTCATTAGTTCCAGCCTTCTATTTCGTATATATATATGTCGCAGCCAACTGGTTAAATTAGCCGTTCAGTTAACCGCCTAGCCTTTCAACTAAACGGCGGCCGTTCAACTAACGGCCTGAATGATATTCAGTTACAGTTTAGGTTGGAAGTCTGTAACCAATCACGCGCGAGTCGAGTTGGTTGCAGTAATTAAGGCATTGCACCCCGACCAAGTGGGTTAGGTTAGGTTAGAACTGTGATCAACCGCGTGCGAGCCGAGGAAGGAAGCGAAGCGAGCACTACTTCTAAAGGCCAGGCAGTTAACTGAACGGCTAATTTAACCAGTTGGCTGCGACATATACATAATATGCAGGTAGACACATTCGGTACGGCAGCATTTTTAACCTACTTCAAAAAAAGGAGGAGGTTCTCATTTCGGTTGTATTTTTTTTTACAACAATGCCTACCCGAAGCAATTACTACACACACATTCATTTACTCATTCAGGCTTTCATTCGGATTGTGTCGATCTGCAAACTTCGTTCGGCATCATCTACCCTCTCTAAATCATGTTCTGATCGCCTCGGCACAATTCAAGCTAACCCGAGCGACATTTTTCCGAACATGTTCTTAATAATCGCTCTCTCACGGCTAAGAATCATGACTCCGTTTCAATTTGTCAACGATTCTTCCCCATCTGTTTCGGTCAGTGGCGTGATAGAGCGGGGCGCTGATAGGTATCTCGAGTTGCTCGGATATTTGATTCGACCACCATTTTGGGCTTCGGCCTCTCGGTCCGAACTTCGGTCTTCTCGAACGTATATTTACATATATTCGATTTTGCCGCCCAGCTGTGCCGAATTATCCCGAATCGAACGTGTGTTGCACCCCTAAAAGTACAAGTTAAATTCCTTTAGGAAAGTCTAAGTAGCGGTCGGGAGACTGGATTAGTGCCCGTTTAAAGGCAACAGTCTTGTTCCCGATTACAAACTTAAAAAATAAATGTGAATTTACACCTTTGCCTACCCTTTCGAAGAATACAAGCATTATATTATCACTTCATGTCAAACAAGCCAAAATCTCGGTTTTTCGAAGCATTGTCTAAGTTACCGCAGCTATTTTACGCAGATCCAACTTTCTGTTGACAAAATTTATTCATGACGTGATCCCTCGTAAATACATTTGGGACTTTATTGTTGTAATGAATTTGATATGGCTTATGAAAACAGACTTATCTTTTACTCTATTATATTAGTTTATTTTTAAATGGTTGTTTCATTACTTTTTGGTATGTTGTGATTTACATTTTGGCGGAGACGTCTTTTCGTGGTCTTAGGTATTATGTTTAATTTGCATGAATCAATCAGCTAGTGCACATAAAAAAACGAGGCCAGCAAACCAGCTCAGGGCACTTGTCAAAGTGATTCCGCGTGTTTAAAGTTACAATACGCGGAATCACTTTACGAGATTGAAATGATTATTTGCACCAACGACAGTCCCATTTAATATCCAGGAAAATCACTGTCCATTCCATGTTTGCCTGGAAGAGATCGCAGAAAGTGATAAGGCCGCCCATTGTACTATATTATGTAGTGTTTGATGTATTTTTTCATATTATGTGTTTTTGTGGTGTACAATAAAGCTTATATAAAATAATAAATAAATAATTAATCCTTAATTATTTATATTCCATTGTATTTGCACTTGATCACATTGTAATTTTGATATTAAACATTATTTTGTGCTCATGGTCGCTGCTTATCGAACGAGATACCATTCAAAAACATTGCCTGCGTAGTTGAAATTAATTTTGTTCGAAAAGTATTTCAAATATTGGTACCTAAGTACCGTTACTATTCTAGAGCAAGAGATAGATAATTTGAAAATCCTGAGGCAATTTTGAATACCTACCTAATTTCTCACAGAACCAAGAAATCTTCCGAAAAATCCTAGTAAATTCAGTTTCCTTTTTAAATTCTTTTCTATTGTCTACTGCAGTACTGCAGAGGTGAAAAGCGCGGCTAGCACATATTTCTTCGCGCTTATTTTACCTACTGGCTTTATACAAAATTGATACAATAAATCGGGAACTAACTCAGTAGGATCCAGGCGGCACCGCGGCGAGCGTTCTCTGCAAGTACATGCAGATTTCAACGTTTTGTTCTTTAGTTGCGGTCGCATTCCACGATCAAATTGAAAATTCCGACCGGATATCTATCGTACTGTGTGATTCTTGTACATAGAGAACGACGATTTACATTGTCCTTTTTGTTTTTTTTTTTTGTTGTTTCTCTCTTAATAATGCCCAGTATTTTATTTTATTTAGGGATAAAAATAACATAAAGCTTAAACGACTTGTCTTTGAAGTAGATAAAAAACTTAAATGGCATTTTTAATCAAAAACTGTTCTCATAAAAATAATTTAAATATGAGACAAATTACTTTGAAGTATTTTTTTAATATCTCAATGCATAATATATATATTAAACCTGCATATAATTTAAAACATTCTGTTAGCGAAAAATCTATTTCGCCTCCAACTATTACTTCGCCGACCACAAATTGATAATAAATAAAACCGCTTAAAAAGTTTTAATATGAGGAAAGAAATTTATTCACGGAGAACATGTCCTATCAAAATATCTCGGGCCACACGTTATGTCGGCACATTCTTCTCCTAAATTGAAATTCTCGAACGCTCGCCCTTCGCAAGTGGGACGGGTTCAGAGCCAAAAGACAAATACTTTGAATGTTCGATTAATGTGATCAAATATCATCTTTCCTTTTTTAACGGTTTATTTTATTAAGCTTTTCTGTGTATTTTTTGCGGTTGTCCTCTTGAGGATAATCTAATATCAGAATATTCGAACAAAAATGTGGTAAATTGACTTAAGAGGATTCATAAATAAATAATAGCCGGTTTTGATAAAGCGAAAGTTTACAAAAAGAAATAAGTAGGTACTAGATATGTACTACTATCCATAAAAATATCCAATAATTAAAATAGTAAACTCTAGATCCACCCAGAAATCCTTCCTTTACCATTTAATTTTTTTTTTTTTGTGTACTTGGTGAATTTGGAAAACCTACAAAGACAATAATTCTAGACTTTCACAGACAGGTGTATTTAATTTAGGTTAGTGATAATTTACTTCAACATAAATGTAGGTGTGCCATGAATTTGTTAAAAGTAATTTTATCGTTCTAAAAAGAGCCGTATTTTATTTTTCTTGCCTTTGTCAAGTTAATTTTGTTTGTAAATGATAACAGTTTAAAACATCTTCATTCATCGGATTTGTTACAATGATTTTATTTGAAACAATTGCCTGTTCCCTTTCAATTCCAAGCTCTGCATACTTTTGTTTGACACGTCCATCAACGTTTGCTTTTATAGCGACGCTTTTCCTTGTATAACAGATTCAAACAGACCGTTACAATATTCGAATAAAACAATGCTCTTTTGTTTTTATAAGAGTTAAAAACAAAATTTTCTGATCAAATATTAGAAGCATTTTTAAGATTTCTTGATTCATATCAATTGGCATCTGTACCTTTGTCTAACAGTAGACGTATTTTGTAATGTTATAAAAATGATGACTATTGCATCATTTGCATCTCAAACTCAACGCATTTATTTTAATTAAACCACTTAAAGGCACTTTTGAACTATCAAAAAGTCGTTCAATCAGAAATATGAAGCTAGTTAGTTGCCAATTCCAAAGCGTAGTCAAGTAAACTTCATGAACACTCTTTTAAAGAGTACAGCACATAGAAACAAAAATACATACATCATACAAAAATTAATCTGTGGCAGCTAAGAGATGACCAGTCCCAACTTCAGCTCAACCATTTTGAAGGGAGCTAACTCTATTATCTAAAACTGCTCATTTCAGTTTTTCTATGTGTAGTAATAGTATCACACTACACAGATAGGCTCATCATGAACTCCATGTAAATAAAATCGTCGAAAAAAAGCACAGATAACGTCAGCAGACACAAATTCGAAAAAAAAAAAACAAAAACATGGCGGCTTAGAGAAAAAAAAAAGCTCAGTAAACGTCCTCATATAGGGATAAGAAAGGATGTGTTTTGTGCCAAGTGCTCATGATTGTAGGAAAGAGGAGCCTCTATACCCTTGTACATTGATCTGAGTGGGAACGTACGGCTTGTTTCGTAGAACATCCTTTGAGGCGGTCGGGCGGACGAGCCTTTGAACGGTGGCTCGGGTGCATTTTGATAGCGGTATCGATTTTAACAGTGAATAGATTTTTACTTTAGTTCTTTAGTTTCCTTTAGTGTAAGTGTGGGCGCTTTTGTTCGAGGTGGCATATGTTTAGCGGGTAGGTACATGGATATGCATACAGTGCATTTTTGGCTCCACGGCCACGGGGTTATTTCAACGGATATGTCCTTAAAAATAAGTTGTCGTCGTATTTTTTTTCATTCATTCATCAGTTTTACTTTTCAAAATAAATAACCCCTGAAAAAGACATTTTCAGATCTAAGGCTTCAAGTTTTTTATTGTCAGCGAAGCCCTATTTCGCTTAGGATTAATAAATAAATCTAGAACTTATTACTTCGCAACTCTTGAAGTGGTCCCTACACACTACTTGATTTCTGTACCTAAAGCATTAAGAAAAACAGGCGTAAAATCAGATAAAGAAACCCTTGCAATATGTCTAAAAGCTTACAACTAATCAATTCGTATAAAGTCACCCTCAATCATAACTTCCTTCCTGCACAGTGGGGTGAATAGTCAAAATGTAAGGGGTTCATAGGAACCCCTTACATTTTTCATTTTGTCTCTATTTTGAATAAAATTACTGAATTCAAGCTAACGGAAAGTAATAAATAATAGCATAGCTTCCGCATACATTCTAGACTCAAACTTTAAAAATGAGTTTCGCGGATGTACGTCGAATAAATTTACATTATTTTTAGATGTAGTCAGAATATTGTGGACGAGTAATTTGTCGTGACGAAGAAAATTCGCGAATAGGAAGATGAAGCAATTATTCAGCTTAGTCATGCATTGTATTTCCGCTCATTAGGTGTATATTTATTTAATTTACAACGGCTGGGGGCCGACGATAAGCTCCGGAGCGTGCGCCTCTGCGACTTCGTCGACTGAATAACAATGCAAACGGACCTCTAAAATGCTGCTCCTCTGTTAGGTATGCAAAAGAAACGGGGAAATTGTATTATCTGGCGGTATCGTTACATTTTAGAGGCGCTGATCTGGTTGTCGATGATAAATTGAAAAGGAATTCGCTTACAATAATTTATGTTTAGAATTAATTTTAACAATGAACGGCACTTTTTTAATGTTTTGTTTCATAAATACTGTTATAGTGTGAGTATTTTCCAGATAGTTCCGCCATTATTATTTAACCCACCTATTTACTTACATTATTTGTAATATTAATTATAAGAACTCATGCCGCCTGTGATACAGGTTTATCCTTGGCAGCATACTTTTTAATACCTAGATAATTTTTAAGATGTATACTGTATTATACCATTTTTAGGGTTCCGTACCCAAAGGGTAAAAACGGGACCCCATTACTAAGACTCCACTGTCCGTCTGTTTGTCTGTCACCAGGCTTTATCTCATGAACCGCGATGGCTAAACAGTTGAAATTTTTACAGAATGTGTATTTCTGTTGCCGCTATAACAAGAAATATGTACTAAAAACAGAATAAAATAAATATTTAAGGGTGCAACAACAAACGTGATTTTTTTGCCGTTATTTTATATGTAGTGTTAAATTTTGTATGGTAGTACGGAACCCTTCGTGTGCGAGTCCAACTCGCATTTGGCCCTTTTTTTTCGGAGTCGGAGTCTCAGGACCATAAAACTTCTCAATAAAACATACAAACACTCATTCAGAAAATTTCAGACAGCAAAAAAGCCCCTAATTGTACCTGGCATGAAAAACAAACCCTCGCTAATCATGTGCCGTGGCAAATACAATTAACTCAAATTAAAAGCGCTTTGTTAATAAACAGAAGTGTAACAACGTTAATCTGAGAAACAATGAGATTATGAGAATATTTTTCAAACAATCCTGCCCTTATAACTTTTCGGTGGCAAGCCTTTCGCGCATACTAAAACAACGCGCGGAAAATTGTACAGGACCTGCGCTGAAAACGTGGAATTTTCATTTGTTAAACGTTTATTAATATTTTTCTTTATTGCAAAAATGTGTCACGGTGAGTTTTTTTCCATTATGATTTATTTGAAAACGAGAAAAGTGTATAAATACAATTCCAGTTGGAAGAACATAATATTATTTATAGTTTCAATTTATACTTTTTATTGTGATAACTATAATATCACATTAAACTTTCTTAAAATATTTACATTATTTAAAAACTAACAGTGTTAAAGTAATAATATGTACAGATATATAGAAAAGGAAATAATTGAATGCGTGCGCATCCTTGTCAACAGGAAAACTGTCCAAAAGGCGTTACCATATTGTATTGCAATGCTGATTCTTTGGCCAAAAATAGGCCAGCCCTCAGATCACGTGAAGAGTCGACCAACGTTTCAAATTTATATACTTTTTAAGAAAGTTTCCAATTCAATAATAGATACCTTTCTAAGCAAGATATTCAATAACAAAAAAAAAGCGTTTATATTTTAGAGTAGCTTTAAATTCTATTGAATTGACTGCGCCTACAATACTTAAGCCCAACTCTAAATTTTCAGTCAACGCCAACAATTTGATTACAACAACCTATTTTCCAGTCTAGTCGCTCTACAACAGAAAAATAACTAATAAACCAGCTAAGCCCACTAAATTCATTTCGAATTGTGTGAGCTCGTGTACAGCATGTCGAGTGGACCCACGTCATAGGGAAGAGCAAAGTGGCCCGATAACCGCGCGAAACCGCGGCCTATCGGTTTTTGATAGCATCACTTTGCTCAACTTGCCATCTGACGGCCATTAGGTACGGGATATTGAAAAAGTGAGCCTCGCCGATCGAAACGGTATGTGTGACGTCATATGTTAGCACTTTTATCGAGATAAAATGGTTGATACTTATTGGTTTTGAAGATCTGTTTTAGATCCCATTTTGTAAGTTTCATTGTTTTTTTTATTTTTTGTTTGTTTTTTTTTACCAGCATATTGCGGCTGTACCAAAAATTTGAAGCCATGTGACATCTACAAACCCGCACTGGACCCGCGTGGAAGAGAGGAGGCCAGTGTCTCAGCAGTGAAAACATTATAGGCTGATTATTCTGTATAGTGTATTTTTGAAGAGAACTTTTTAGGTATACAGTTGTTTACGGTAGTGCGCGATGTAACGCACGCAAAACATTGTGCTTATGGATGCATGTGCAACGGTACAGGGATCGTAGGAGTATTTCAAGTTAGGTTATAACATCTAAAAGTTGTTTTCGTAAAACATTAAAAAACATTGGAACTTTGACCTTCAATTTTCAGAAAGTTCCCAGGTATGATCCACTAGAAAAGAATACCATAATAACGGGAAGAACAAGTGAATCTCGAAGGATATTCTCACACCCATTATGCTATTCGCATAAGCAAAATGCCCCAGAAATTACCGATCTTTGTACCAGATGCCATTTCAACTGAATTAAATTTAAACTCTCCGCCTTGCGATCGAAAATACATCGAGTGGTTCCCACTCACTAAAGCTGGAACTTCCAAATTTATTCACCTCTCAATTACCTGGCTGAACTTGATAGCTGCAATTGTGAATGTACTCGTATTAAATTGACTTCCACCAGTGTACCTATAATATGATTTAATAAGTCGATGGAACGATTGAAGGAAAATATTGTTCAGACTAATAATTATCTCGAAAGACTGAGAAAAAAAAGAGGTGTTTTGATATTTGTTTTATAAGTTCCAAGATGGAATCTTCCTTTATTTGTTATATGCAATTTTGAAATGGCCTATGAGAGGCACTCTTTATACATGAACTAGCTACCCCTGCGGTTACACCTGCATAAGTCTCGATCCCGTGGCAATATCGAGATAAAACGTATTCTATGTCCTAATGCCAAATTTCGTCGAAATTCGTTCAGCCGTTTAAACGGCTCGTGAAAGCGTAACAAACAAACATAAAAAAATCAAATCTCTTCTCTTTGTAATATTATTATACATCGATTAGAAAAGCCAACCATACCGTACACATTCACACAAAAAATCCAATAAACCAGTGCAAATACTGCGCGAGTTGCAAGTTCAAAAAATCTTTCACAATATAAAAAAAAAACGCCGAACTTTGGTAACCCTGCGTAGGCTCTAACACAATAATAGTGGGCAAATTGGTTAGTTATCGATAAATATGTGGGTAACACGAATCACGTATAGTCCGGGCAACACAACATTTTCTTTGTAGGTCAATTTTGTTAATAATCAGAAGGGGAGGATTTATTGTGTATAGCGATTATCTTCCTATGAAGCCTTGTTTTGTACGAGTTCTTTTGGCAGAACTTTTACTTGGTTATTTAACCATATTGTAAATTGAAGTCGCTTTGCATGTCTGTCTGTTCTGTTCGCCTCGGGTTGTTCTTCTAAACTAGGTACGCAACAGATTCTGATCCGGTTTTCACCTTCATTTAGAAAATTTGTTTCGGATGGTTTATGTGTATAACATAATCAACCTATAATGTTCCCACTTCTGGGACACATGTCTCCTCTCAATGAGAGGGAGTGGGCCGTAACCACCACGTCCACCACGCGGGCCATAGATATCCGATGATGCGGGCCCAGTGCGGGTTGGTAGATGTCACATGTCTTTGAATTTTATTATGTGTATAATACACTAATATTTTAGTTACATAATAATATCTCAATGCTTTTCTTAAAACCGTGCGAGGCAGAGGTGGATCCTGAGCTGCTAAAATCAGCGGTATATTTGTAAGCTGAGTCGGGCTTCAATATTTTAAATTTGAAAATCGTGCTACCAATAATGATTATTGTGACCATCATCATCTGCCTAGCCTTTTCCCAACTATGTTGGGGTCGGCTTCTAGTCTAACCGGATGCAGCTGAATACCAGTATTTTACATGGAGCGACTGCCTATCTGACCTCCACAACCCAGTTAGGTATTAGGTAGGTAATACGATATCTCTTTGTAAGACTGTTTGACTTTCGGGCTTCTGACGACCTGCAACGACTGTCAAATATCCACGAATGTTATTCGAGGCAAGGAGAGCTCTTGGTATGTAAAGTTGGTCACCCATCCACGAACCAACTGCAGCAAGCTCGACCCGTGCGGCTGTACTTAGGAGACAGCCCCTCTCTATTGTGTCCAACAGACTAAAAATCGCAGTAGAAAAGCTCTCAAACAAAGCTCTTAGTCTGACCTAAAAATCGGCCAATTGCGTGCCGAACCACTCAAAATGAAGGGTTCCGTAGTTGAGATGAATATTTTTCCCAAGAACAAACTCAACATTTTAGTTGAAAAACATATTCTTTCATACATTAAAAAAAATATAAATGTTTCCTCTCCTCAAAGTGACCCCCCTATGCGCCCCACTTTCATCCAAATTCATATGTGTACCTACCAAGTTTTAACTTATTCTGAGCAAAATGGCTGTGACAGACACACCATGGCAGTGATCCTATAAGGATTCCGTTTTTTCATTCGGTCTTACGGAACCCTAAAACTTTGGAAGGGAACCCTATTACTAAAAAGTATATTTTAAATGTTTGACAAATGGTTTTTTATTTATGCTCTTTTACTAGTTACCACAAAACACAAAATTCTTTTTTCTTGTTCCTTTTTCAGTCGCAGTTTATTGACCTCTCTGGAAATAGGTACCTACCAACAGCTACCGTAATTGATGACAAAGTAAGTATCTTGTAATTGGATCAAAGTCGCATTAAAATTCGCTTTGCAGCTTCTGAATTATTATCGTTGTACAGAAGTTGCTAAATAAGAATTTTTGAGTTTAAATCGGTTGCAGCTTTGGCAAAGCTTTTCGGAAACCCATTTATATATACCAGTAGTTCCTTAAACCTTTTCATATTACTCATAGTTTAACTCCCTTACTAATAAACGTTGTATAGCGTCTGTATAGTTACACAACGCTTTGTCTTCTTCTTTCGAAAGTCAAATTACTGACGACTGAAAGAGAGAAATTGTTTATTAGTAAGGGGGTTACTATTTGGAAGTATTTTTTGTAGTGTGCATACACCTGCACTTCTGAGGACCTAAAACATGCCACTCAGGCCGTAATTGGCTTCGCCAACACCTACTGGGGTAAACTTATGTCTTCTTCGTCTTCAATCCCTTAATCCTAGTTCTATCTGGAGCCGGGTCTACTTGTACAGCAGTGCCAGGTTCTGCGCTGTCATCTACCTGTTGGTACTAGACCACCATGTATCGGAGATCGTCCTCTTTCCAGGCGTTTCGTAGGGATGTTCAGGACCCCACTTACATATGCCACTTAAATAAAGAAAGACGGCCATAAACATTTTAATATTTATTTAAAAAAATAAACAGTTATATCCAAATAATACTAACTTTCAATATGCAGAAACATAAAATATACCTTCAACAACATGTATTGAAGGTAATATATTATTATTTCCTCTGTTAGCGCTCCCTAAGTAAAGATTTTCAGAAATTCGACCCGCAAGGATAGAAAGGTCTGTAATGCGTTCACGGACAGTATCGCAGGCTTGTTTATATTTATATAACTTTTGTCTGGGTTCACCTCCTCTCACCCCTAAATATCACATTTGTTCATGTTTACCCTCAATTTCTTTCCCACGTACTTTGCTGAATCATTGAATCCTTTTTAGTCGGACGATGCTTTTGTATTTGAGCCATATTTTTTTCTATACAGATCAACTTTATTGCATTAGGTACGCCTGTTTTTTTACAGGAGTAGGCAAAGGTGTACCTATATAATAGCGGCCGAGACAATTGCCATCAACCGGTCACAAATTCAGACTCCAGGCTGCAACTGACAAAAAAGCATTACACATCTAATGCAATAAAGTTGATCTTGATCAGACATTGGCGCAATATCATTACAGAATCGCGAACGCACCTCAAAGGAGGCATGAAATACATCATGTTCATGAATTTAATTAAAATGTGCGATGTTGGTGCGTGCGTAGCTTTAGCGATGTGGCGCATAACTTGCATAATCCCAGATTTACCAATGTACGGGCACCCTTAAAACAATGAAAATAACAAAAACAAAACAGCAATCGTCAAAAATAATCCCTCACTATTGAAAATGATAAAGGTAATAACAAAATGGTTGGCACTGTAAATAATAAATGAAGACTAATGTAAACAAAGTACAGTCACGGCCATTTAGATTACAGTTTTTATTCCTTCTCACTTTAATTGTTATACGGTTTATTCTAGCAGTTTCTTTTATTTATATAGAGCAAGTAATTCGTTTACCCGTGAGAATAGTTTCAACACGTGCCGCGTCTAGACGAATTGACTGTAATGGACTTTGTGCCCGCAGTAGCCCGTCGTATCCTTGTGTTTACACAAAGAGGGAAATATTTATTGAGAGAGGTTAACGCTGAAATAGGTTCAACTTTTTATTTTTATAGGGTAGTTTTTTGACACAGCTTAAAATAATGTTGGAGGTTTCGTAAAATAATGTTAGAGGTTTCGTCGTGAGATTCGTTTAGGTAAAATGTAAGTATATTCAAAGTTATCAAGTAACAGAGGCATAAATGAAACTCATATTTTCCTAGCAAACATTAATGTCGATAGATTGTCGACCGTAGTTGTCCAAAACAAACAAACGTTAAAAAATAATGATGCAAATTAGCTAGGTAGGTACTAGAAAAATTATCAATATCAATAATATTCTAATGGAAACTCAACGTAGCCTTATCAATATCATGATAAAGCTCTTGAATAAAACCATTATCGTCATCGGCAGCCTTGTTTCCCACACCGCTGAGTAGAATCCTCTTCCCTTTTGTGCCATGGTTTCCTGGTATGTGGGAGTCATCCAGGTAAACGTAAGTAATGACTCATTTGTTAGCCATCATAATCATCGGCAGTCTTCACAAACTGCTGAATATATGCCTTCTCCCTTTTGTGTCATACTTCTCTGGTCCGTGCGAGTCTCTTCCAGTTAAACGTAGGTAATGACTGATTTGTTAGTCACCATCATCAGCAGACTTGTTCCACACACTGCTGAGTGCCTTTTCCCTACCTTGGTCTGTGCGAGTCGCAGCTAGGTATTCCCACGATCTTTCGTAAAACCGTTATAATTACTCACCAAAGGTTTTACAGCATAGGAACGTAGGTACCCAATTGACACCAAAATAGTTTAGAAGTTCAGTGTGACGTAATAAACTGCCAAAGATCATAAATAACAATAATATTTCAGGCTCATAGAGAGCAATGGCGCAAAAGTAGCAGACAAATTGTTTCACGTCCACTTGGAAAACCATTAATTAACCCATTTTCTACCGTCACTTTACAAACGGTAGGAAATAAACTAGTAAAATGTGTAAGCTGTTAGCTTTCGTATAGTTTGTTACGTATTCCGCTAAATATTTTTTTCATTAATTTTCAGGACTGCTATTTACATTTTTAGATGTTTTTTTCAGGTTTGTAAAGGTTGCCTTAAGTTTTTTAATAGAACACATGACCATTTCTAAACTTAAATAGACATTATTTTAGGGTTAAAGTGCTCATATTATCAAAAATAAATTAGCCTCTTTTTCCGTATACTCATAGCTCAGGTACCTACTGCTAGATACTGTACATTAATTACTTCGTCCTTTATGATACATTTGGTTCACACTACGAACGCTTGTCATACTTGTGGATTCCAAAACCAAAACGGCTACCCGTTTCTTACTAATATTTATAATCAAGCGGAACATACACTTCAAAAGTTGACGCAAAAATTCTCAGGAAAAACACAGCATAAAATTCTGAACACATTTTCAAATGCGCAAAGAATTGTAGAAATCTGTTCACATCAAAACTTAGTAGACGAACGACCTCAGCAATTAAGTCACTCGAAATATTTAATGAACAGTGCTAGTTCCGCGCCGGAAATGACACTTAATCGGCTTAACTTCGCCTCAAAACTTACCCCGGGCAAACACCTCCCTCCCCCCACTCCCATCCCCCAAACCATACCTACATTGCATCAAAGAAGTTGGAGAATGTGCAATTATGAGATTGTTTTAATTTAGAAACAATGTTGTTAAAGAATTTCCTTACTTCGAATGAGCTCTCTGAAACCCCAAACCAGAATTCTTGGTTTCCCCGCACATTGTTTCTCCGTTATTGCTTACTGTCGATCTTTAATTTATTTTTCTCTAGTTAACAATTTTCCTTCGAAGATTTTTGCGTTCACTTTGTTTGTACCGTTGAGTTTATATATGCTTTGTTCACATACATTATCCGTTTTAGAGTAGAAACTGAGCACCTAGGTTTTTTATATTTCAGATAGCTAAAGTTTGTTGTAAGGTTAGGGGTTTTAATTAAAATTGTTTATGAACCACACAGTTTTGCTTCTACCTCATTGTTTTCGTTGATTATATTTCTATTTCAATGACAGAAATTGATGTTAAGTTTTATTGCATTATTTTTATTTATTGTGTTTTTTTTTATAAAATGTTGTATTAATTAAAATACAATGAAAACTATTTTCAAGTAGGTAATTGTAAGGCAAAGTAAACGATCCCCAAATGGGAACAATAGCAGTTTTATATGAATAATGAACAACCCAGACGAATGTTTGTTTCTAACGGTACGTCTGAACCTCTCTAAATATACCTACTTGAACAACAATAACAAGGGTACAACATCTCGGAGACTTCGACGTCCAAAATAAAGTTTGGGCCAACATTTAACTAGTTGGAGCAAACAAATCCGGAGTGCGACTCTAGTGGCGCGAATTGCACTCGGGCCGTAGACCGGCCGTCTAACTTGTTCGTAACGACTTCAAAAACGTCTAGGAAAATATTTGTTTTGCCAACCAAGATACGAGTACACAAGATCTGATGCCATGTCTGCTTAGATGTATTGTTTGTGGAACTTTTATTGCGGATGATGTTCTTGTATTTGAATAATGCTGGCTGAAAACGGAGGTACATAGGTAGAACAGTACAAATGTTAAGTTAGTTTATGTTATTTGCAACACGTGCAACACCCTATCCATTACGACCTGAATAATTTTAAAGGATATTGCTTATCCATTGCTTCACATATTCGAGAAATTAGTCTGCTCAAAAACGTAAATGACGCAATGAATGTTGGTGAACTGTCAAAATTGAAGCCATTGCTACTGATACTGTGTTACGCAATTACCCCGTAGATTATTATTGTTTACGTTTGATGACAACCATTAAATACAATACTACTTTATTTTCAAAAAGTTTAATCTTTTATAATCCATTCCTATCTTAAGTAAACTACGTTCCTTCCTATTCCAGACTCGTTTAATAAAAACCCCACGAATGAAAATAAGATACGTAAACCTCGTAAAAGGAACTCAAGTTAGAAATCTAATCTGCCGCCAGTACTTATCAAGTTGTTAGAGATAACCTCTGATTGAGATCCGCCGACAACCGTAAGTGGCGCGAATCGGATTCCCCTCAAGCGACAATAGCCGATTTACCTACTGATCCACTCAGTGATATCATAAGTTGATTCGTCTACGGTAGGGTTGGCGAACCTTTGGCATACCAGCCAAGGTAGGCGACATAAAAATTGTGAGCAACATAAAAAGGATTGAGAGAGAAAATGTTTTTTTTTTTTCTTTCATAATTGTTTAAATCTATAATTGATTCCAAGGTCCGCCTGCACTACATATGCGCTTTAGCGCTGAACATTTTTTTTTTATACAAAAAGAACAATAAACAGCTTTGATATATTCTAATTCATTCTGTATCTGTTATCCTCAAATGAATGACAAACGGAGAGCTATGTTTTTAACACGTTTAGCGGGGTTATTTTGCCTCTGATTTTGTATCACTGTCACAGTGATCTTTATGAACCTTGTAATACGGTTGCTGTTAGCTTGCTGCCACTGACTAATCTGTTAAAATGATCTTTTATAAGGTTGCTGTTGGGCTGCTTCTGTCAGAGGTAAAAAAAAATATGTAAGGAGTGTATTTTAAACTATTATTTATCTATTTGCGGAACGTCATTAGCAAAATCTTTTTCCTCTATTGTCACGCAGATGTAAAAAGGTTCGTCGTCTCTGGTGTAAACCTCGCTCGAGGTCCCATAAACAAATGTATCGAACGTAACTGATTGTTCGGGTAATTTATTGAGGATGTTAATGTGATCCCCTCTTGACATATTGCTTACGTATTATTTTGTAAGTAGTACTTGAACGATTTTATTTTTGGAATAAAGAAACGGTTTTTTTTGTGTAAAACTAATGGCGGCTGATAATTTTATTGTTTGTTTAAGATCTTGTTATGAAAATTTCGCTGTATAGGTAGGCTTGAATTCTATTATTTCAGTAGAGGTTCAATACCTCTAGCTTCCAATATTATTAATTTAACGAATCAACGAACTTTTAATTGCGCCTGAAGCAAAAAAAATATCATTAATCTTGAGAAACTAAATAAATCATCGATATTCAAAACATGGAGCTGGAAACGTCTATTTCCACGTTTCCATGTGTCTTAATGAGTACAAAATACTTTATCTTTTATGAATTATTTACGGTAGGTATCTGTGCTAAGCAAAGCATTGATGATAGGAATAAAAAAAACCGGCCAAGTGCGACTCGGACTCGCGCACCGAGGCGAGGGTTCCGTACAAACCTGTAGGTATATAAGTAAAAATATTTTTATTATATGATGTAACTAAAATTTATCGGTTTTCGCAATTTTTCCTGTATCTGTGCTATAAGACTTTGCTTCGTAACAAATTTCAAGATTCTGAGTTCACGGGAAGTACCCTGTAGGTTTTGATTCCCTTGTGAGTGTCGAAAATTTGCGGAAATTTGCGTCATAAACGGCTGTATCTTTTGATTGCGTTGGCTTAGAAGTTTGACTTATTCACAGCTCCAAGATAGTAGACCTGAGTATTTGATATAAATTCTTCAAGATATAAGGTCTTGACAGACAGACAGACAGACGGACAGACGGACAACAACGTGATCCTATAAGGGTTCCGTTTTTTCCTTTCGAGATACGGAACCCTAAAAATATTACTCGTTTTAATAAAGCAATTTTATTCTATTATGTCTATAGGCATTTAAGATGTTATTGTCGTTTAGAAATAATATGTGATGAAAAACCATAGGTAAAAAATAATCAATATTATTATAAGCGAAAGGTATTTTGCAATATCTTACTTGAATTAAGTAAAATAACCTAGCTACCTACATACGGTTTAAGGGCAATCGACTCGCAAACTAGTACCATGAATTCAGCATAAAGCCCTACGATCCACCCCAAAAAAAAAGTGCAATAGCGATCAATACGCATGGAACAGCTGATTTTATGTTTCATGGCATTTTAATATTATTTTTCAAAGTGAACTCAAAATTTTCGTGACTCAAAATCATACACAACCAAAAATACAAAAAAAAAAAACCTTCGCCTTCGTAACTCAAATTAATACACCGAATACTATGAATAGGGACGTTTTAAAAGTAATTTCTGTAAAAGGACGTCGAATATCTCCGAACAAGGCACAGTAATGCATCCTTTACCGCTGGAACAACAACAATAGGCATAATTCACGGGCAGCGGAGAGCTCAGTGGAGAGCCCCAACGAAATCACTGAACCAAATTGCAAATGAAGCGCCAGCCTAACTCTAGTAATGCCGTATATCAGATCTTATAGCTGTGCTACGTGTTTGCTCGCGTAAGTGACTGATATTCGACTTTATCGCACGATCTAGGAAACCCAAGGATTTGTTTGGTGTGTGTTTTGTTTTCTTTTAACCTACAAGCGGTGTGCCTGATGGGATTTACCAGCGACAAAATGACGAATGTCCATATAAACTTTCATCCTGGATTAAACCTCTTTAGGGGATGTATTTTCAAAATTCCTTCCTTTCTCGTTTCCTCTCTTGTTGCACAATTTCATACTTCTAGATCCAACGGTTTAGGCTGTGCGCAGTCAGTCAGATAAAAAAAAAGAAAATTAAGCAGAAGATTCGTGTGTCGCCAATGATTCTTGCGATACCAAATTTACAGGTTCGATTATTGCGTAGGTGTACCTAAGCTGAGTTTGCAATTAAGTACTAACCTAACTTTAGTTGTGAACTAGCAAGAACTTATAAACAGTAAAACTTGAACATCCACAGAGACGTTATCCAATAAATAAGATTTATTCATTTACAGTAGGCGTATAGCATACAAAGTCAATACATTTCAAACATTATATTTGCAAAATGTTAACTACCTGGTTGCCCTAACTTTCAAGATGCTGTAAATCAAATCTCCATGTAGAAAATCGTCCAATTAAGCCGTAGGACTTTTAGCCAAGAGTTGTTAGCTGTACCAACTCCGAATCTCGACGAAAGTACGAAACCGTGTTAGCAAATTGTTCGCAGGCACACGTGCTCGCATACCGTACCAAAATACGTAACGGGATTAATTTAACAAATTAGAACTATACATGCGATTATTATACGATTGCTCAGGATACCAATGCGCAGATAATACACAAGGGGTCCTTTAGACTCGGCCCCAATGAACGCAACATCCAAATAACCGTCTATTGTTTTTAGAATTTATTTCCACCGCTTGAATGGAAAGTTGAATTAGGCTCAGAGTCGGATTACCCTAGAATTTACAAATATCAGTTGGTCGGGCCGGTACTTACGATTGCAGCTGGTATCGACGCCATTGGTCGGTTATTGGCAGTGCGATCTCCCGACCTATACAAATCCAACTCTATTTACTCTCCGAGCGTCTGTACGATTCGGACATTTGATATTCACTACGAAATCGTGGAATCGTTTCCGCTGAGATATTTTAAATACTTTGTTCACATTTCAACAATACCACGAATGCGCTGGATAAAATAATGGTCTACTTATACCTGATATTAACTGTAGTTTTCAATCTGATTTACAGGAATTATTTTCTATCTGGCCGTATTTAATGATATTTTTTTGCGCGATTACCGCCTACAATTACATTTGGTCGAACTCACTTTTCGCAGTTAATTATATTTTAATTGCCAATGAATATTTGAAAATTTAAATGCGGGATGTTAACACGGCTCCGAAGCCAGCCGACATTTTGTGTGTTCCCAATATAGAACGGGAAAGGCTTGTGTATATCGACGACATTTAGTCTGGCGACATTTGCTCTGGTGCTTCAATTGACCCATTCCGTTTGCCACACATGGACATGAACAAATAAGGGCCGAAATGAATTTAACTCCGTTATGTATTGAAATTTATTGAACCCAGCGATGTGTTTTCCCGATCTGTTAATGAAAGGAAAACATAAAGAGATTATCTTTCAGTGCAAATTGTAGTCGAATGAGAGAATCGATTTACTGTGGAGTCTTTACTCAGTAATGCTGTTATTGTATGTGTCTTTAATACTAATTAATGTTTAGTTCCGTAGTATTACCTAGGTATATCTTAAGATATTTAAGACGTGTCTAGATTGTAAATGTGTCGTCATCATTTAGGATTATCAGTCTATAACGTTCCCACTGCTGGGACACAGGCCTCCTCTTTGTGAGAGGGAGTGGGCATAATCCACCACGCGGGCGCAGTGCGGGATGGCGGATTTTCGTCATGGAGTTTCTTCATAATTTAGCCGTACGATAATGTTATGACCAAAATGTTACATGCCTGTCTAGATCTCACTATTTTGATGACTACCTGGCCACGTATTCAAAAAATCACCCTACCTCAAATCCAGCGTTTGGAAAATTACAGCAAACCGTCCTTTACCCGAAAACATAAACGGATCGAATGCACCATATAACCCGCTTCCTGTCGCGCATGTAGAGGCGAATAATTCAACATTGCGATCGCCATTCTATGAGCAAACAGATAGTCTTCACTTCCGACACATGTTTCCGTGGCCGACACAAGTAACTGGTCACGTAGAATATTGACGCCTCCAGCGGCTCCTTCTATCCATTCGCTACGGACAATACCTACGGCGCTAAGGGAGACATTTTTATGCGGAACTTACGTATATCATTCTAAACATTCGGCGAAGAATAACGAGTATTTTCTGCGCTTTAAATTCTGTGAACGATTCGTTTGTGATTCCGAGATCAGGGCCGTCTGAAGTTGTTTTGGACTGAATTTAGAAGGACTTCTGAACGCCTCTGGGAGAACAGTTCAGTTGGATTCTAGGCAACCGGGAATAGAAAATAACTGAGATACCTACAGTCGATTCACTGTTATTTTACTTCTTGTTTTGCATCACTGTCAAAATCGCAGTGGTCTTTATTGTCTTTGTAATAAGGTTGCTATTGGAATGCTGTTACTGACAAGTCTGTCAAAATCACAATGATCTTTATTCTCGTTGTAATAAGGTTGCTGTTTGTTTGCTGCTGTCAGAGGTTAAATAACTGTGAAAGGAGTACACTAAACTTCAAACGTTGCCTTTGATACACTTCAAAATACTAAAGCTTACATATTTTCCAATTTAAGTATGTGCGAACGCAAAATAACACATAATTATAACCGCTGCGGCAAGGCTAATACGAAGACCAACGAAAAACTGCGTGCTGCGAAGCCGAATACTCCGGTGTATATTTCCCGCCTCCACTACGCCACTGACGCGGAAGACATCGTGACGTACGTGCGCCAAAAGTTGAAGTACGCGCCGAGAGTACAGCTGCTGGAGTCGCATCACAACGTCAAATGTAAGGTGTTTGTGGTGTGCATACCAATATGCTACCTGCACCTGGTGATGGAAGACAGCTTTTTGCCGCTGGATGTGGTATTTCGCCGCTTTCGTGGACAAGTGCCACCGGAACGCACAAAAACTTAGTGCTACTAAGCTAAGTGATACTAGCATAGTTATTAAGTTTTATTTAATAACAAAATTGTTCCTATGTTATTATGTATACTTATGTTAAGGTATGTATCTATGGGTCTTTGTTACCTGAAAATAAATGGTTTATGGTGATTATCATTATTATTATAACATACATTAATGTCATATATATTATATACATACTCGTAATAATATATTTTAGTATACAGTGCGCCCAAAAGTTAGTTGACATGTTTCCACTTCAGCTGTACCTCATCCCACATTATGATTTAAAATTCTAGTTTTATGATGTTTGAACTGTACACTATAAAAATTTTATTGACTAATTCAGCTACGTGGGGTACCTACCTACCTACGATAAGGGATGACCCGATTTTTTTTAATAACCGTGTTTCTGTTGTGGTATCGTAATGTGGCATTGCAGCTGAACTTAAAAAATGTCAATTAACTTTTGGAAGGTACTGTAGGTGAAATTCTAACTTTCTATTAGCGTTTAGCCATCTTTTAATAACATCCATTAATATTTATAAGCGTTTGTCAACCTTATTTAATGTGTTTCAAAACAAATTACTGTCAAAAGCACGATCAAGTTACCTTTAACCCCTTTTCATACTTTTGGGGTTACATTGAATATTAACCAAGCATTCCGTAAACATAATTTTGGCACTACAAAAACAAAACTGGCAAAATCAACAACACAAAAAAACGATGTTAATAAGCAAGCTGTGTATAACAACTGATCAACAAAATATGATGAAATAATACAGGGTGGGAGGGACATCGAGGCACAATATGTTACCAAGGATTCAGTACATGATGCTGAACACCCCTGCGTAGAAATTATACGTTGATTATAAAAAAAAAGTTGATGTTCCATACATTTATTTGGTTTTGACCGCGTAGGTATGCACTTTTCTATGAAACAGCTATTCTTTTTTTTTGATAACCGTCGATATGTCTGAGCAAGGAGGTGCAATCATGTGCTGAATTCAGTTTCCAGTTTGCGCGTCGATGTCAAAGTCACACTTTTTTTTTTATACGCCCTGGATATCCTCATGGACTTCAACTTAACTTCAGACTTCTGGACACTTTCGTATTTATTAAAAACTAGCTTCTGCCCGCGACTTCGTCCTCGTGAAATTTCACCCTACCCCATTCACCCTCTTAGGAGTGGAATTTCTAAAAACCCTTTCTTAGTGGATATTTATATACACTTCACAAAGAACACACTCTCCAAATTTAATGTCTCTATGACCAGCGGTTTAGGCTGTCCATTGATATAATCAGTCAGACAGGATCACAGGACTGAATTTTTTATTAGATTATAAAAGTAAACCTAAGTACCTACCTAATAAAAAAAAACTCAATAACAGAAAATAAAATCTATATCTATACTTATAATAAATCTGTAGAGAGGTCAATTCTGTACATGATATATATTTTCAAAATAACTATCAGGGGGTAATTAGTGATCGATACTGATGCCAAAAATGCAATCAGTAAAATTTTTGTCTGTCTGTCTGTCTGTCTGTCTCTATGTTCCTTATAGAAACAAAAACTACTCGACGGATTTTAACGAAACTTGGTACAATTATTCTTCATACTCCTGGGGAGGTTATAGTATACGTTTCATCACGCTACAATGAATGGGAGCAGAGCAGTGAAAGGAAATGTTGGGAAAACGGGAGAAGTTGCTCCATTTTTTAAGCTTCCGTCGCGTGTGCAGCCTTAATGGTTAAAGCTACATAGAAATCATTTATGACGGAAATGTTCTACATAAAATTATCTAAAAAATATCCCACAACAGCATATGTCTATCTTTTATGGTTGATTCACAATAACACGTGTAACTCCCGATAGCTTAGCAGTTCGGAGCTTTCTGATTATATTTGTTTACTCTTACGTTTATAATACTCTCACTCATCCCTAATTAAAAGAAGTTAATATTATTACCTATTCAATAAAAAAACAATCATAGTAATCGGTATAGAAACACCAAACTTATACATGAAATACGCTAATAAGCCATCGCGCCGTCGCGCGTGAATACTGAATCATGCCATAAGGATTATTTTTGTGTAACGGTTGCCGCGCTCGACGCGGGTCGTGGCGGTAGGTTATAAAAAGGCGGGAGGTCCGAGCGCGAGCTTCATTCAATATTTGGCTGGACAATAATTGATATTAACAAACCGTGCTTATCAGCGCGACTTTTAGTCTTTAAATAGTTTATTTGAATTTCTTTTGTTGTTATTTTATAAAATAGGTATTAGTTGTTTTGGTAGTTTTTAAATATTCGTTCAAATTACAAATCTATACTTATAATAAATCTGTAAAGTGAAAATTCTGTACATTGAAAATATCAAAAAAATAAATGGCAGTGGGTGTTATTAGACAGACACAGAATCCAAAAATGTGATTAAAAAAATTTTTGCCTGTCTGTTTGTTCAGGCATCAGGCAAAAACTACCGGTTCGATTACGATGACACTTGGTATAATTATTCTTTAATATCCTGGGCACCACACTGGGTACTTTTTATCCCGGAAAAAAATATACAATAATAACAAACTTAATTTTGCGGTTCGATCCCTAGACCCGATTACTGTACCAACCGCAAATAATAAGTTTGTCGTAGTACACGACGAAGATGATAATAATAATAGGCGAGCGTTCGTTTATATTAGCATTCTATAAATTGTATGTTTTAACTGCTACTTGCAATTCCAAAACGTGCTTTTCAGTGCGACCTTTTTATTCCTTTTAGTTTTAAAAAAATAAACCTAAATTATTATTTAGGTTTATTTTTATAAGTCGTAGGTCGTAGGGATCTATTTCTGATGATAACTAATCTAAACTCAATAAATAAGCAAAATCCCTAAAAACTAATATCTATACGAATGACTAATCCTACCTAACAGTTTTTTAAAATAACCTACGGTCACTACGTACACTATCAAATATACCACCCATACTTTAAAATTTAAATCTATACCTACGACTTATAAAAATAAACCTAAATAACTCTACCTTAAAGTGTACTTAGTAAAAACTAAGAGGATTAAAAACAGAAAAGCACGGTTTAGAATTATAATTATACCAAGTTTCATCGTAATCGGACTTCGTACTTCGTACTTTTTGCGTGATGCCAGAACAAACAGACAGACCTAGACAGACAGACCAAAATTAAAAATTTTTTTGTCACATTTTTGGGTTTGGTGTCGGTCTAGTAACACCCCCTGCCATTTATTTTTTTGATATTTTCAATGTACAGAATTTTCACTTCTACAGATTTATTATAAGTATATTATAAACAACAAAAGAAATTCAAATAAACTATTTAAAGACTAAAAGTCGCGCTGATAAGCACGGTTTGTTAATATCAATTATTGTCTGTCAATAAGGTCGAACGCTCTGAACGCATCAACAGCCAAATATTGAATGAAGCCCGCGCTTTTTTTTTTTTTTGACATGACAACTCGCAGTTGCAACTCGCTAAGGTTGCCTTTCTGCTTAACCGGACATCGGACCTCCCGCCTTTTTATACCCTACCGCCACGACCTGCGTCGAGCGCGGCAACCGTTACACAAAAATAATCCTTATGGCATGATTCAGTATTCACGCGCGACGGCGCGATGGGTTATTAGCGTATTTCATGTTTAAGTTTGGTGTTTCTATACCGATTACTATGATTCTTTTTTTATTGAATAGGTAATAATATTAACTTCTTTTAATTAGGGATGAGTGAGAGTATTATAAACGTAAGAGTAAACAAATATAATCAGAAAGCTCCGAACTGCTAAGCTATCGGGAGTTACACGTGTTATTGTGAGTCAACCATAAAAGATAGACAGATGCTGTTGTGGGATATTTTTTAGATAATTTTATGTAGAACATTTCCGTCATAAATGATTTCTATGTAGCTTTAACCATTAAGGCTGCACACGCGACGGAAGCTTAAAAAATGGAGCAACTTCTCCCGTTTTCCCAACATTTCCTTTCACTGCTCTGCTCCTATTCATTGTAGCGTGATGAAAAGTACACTATAACCTCCCCAGGAGTATGAAGAATAATTGTACCAAGTTTCGTTAAAATCCGTCGAGTAGTTTTTGTTTCTATAAGGAACATACAGACAGACAGACAGACAGACAGACAAAAATTTTACTGATTGTATTTTTGGCATCAGTATCGATCACTTATTACCCCCTGATAGTTATTTTGAAAATATATGTCATGTACAGAATTGACCTCTCTACAGATTTATTATAAGTATAGACAAGCCGTGTCCCCAATAGGATTTCCCATCTCAATCATTCATCCCCTCATCATCATCCACAGCACGACTTCACCCACTGCTGTCCATAGGCCTTTTGATGTTCCGATCCCGACGCTCAGTAACAATGTCGTCCACCCATCTCGCTGCCGGACGACCGACACGTCGTCGTCTCCCAGTCCTTGGACGTCACTCTGTTACTGCCTTCTTCCACCTGTCATCACTGCACCTTGCCAGGTGCCCTACTCAACTCAATGATGAATTTTTAAATATCCTCCCCTAGTGCTCACCTTCGTTGTATAAGAAACTCTTACACAAAATGCTTCCAAGCCAGCAGTTTAGGCAGTGCGTCGTCTGTCAGTGAATAAATTTAAGATTTTTATCAAGTAGAAGATAAGCAGGAATCACTTGGTTTATGATATAACATCCGCCCCGTTAGTCTCGTGGCCGCAATCGCGACTGCTGAGCGTGGTCCTGGATTCGATACCCAGGTCACGCAAATGTGTTGTGTTAGTGTTATTAGGTTTTCCATTAGGAATTTTTTAGTAACTGATTGGAATTTGGAAGTTGGCGTTGTGATACCCCCGTGCCTCGGAAAGCACGTTAAGCCGTTGGTCCTGCGCCTGATCTCTCTCCGGTCGTGTCGGATTGCGTGCCGTTCCAACGGACGAAGGAACGACGAGGAGACGGTGGGGGAAGAGAGAGTGCACCTGTGTCTCCGCAAAATTTTTCACTATAATATCTCCCGGCCGAAGGCTAGTCTCCGTCGAGATTGACCGCCATGGCAGAAATACGGTCTGGCTATTTTATGTTTTTTTTTTTTTTTTTCTATAGTTAATTAAAACGGTACAACACCAATTACATTAATTAACATATGATATAACACCTAAGACCCAAATTAACAATATCAAGAATTCTCACGTGTTTCTATACCAAACTTCCAAGGCTGGATAATAATTCAGAAGACGTTCATTATTAAACAGGTCGTGTTCGAATATTTAGTAAATGTGAGGCGTTATGCTAATGTTACTTGACAATCGTACTCATTGAACTTGAAGTAGTTAAACCTGATTTGGTTAAAAGTTAAAAATTTTCAAGCTGTTGTGTTGTTGTATCAGAACTACCTACGCAAGTACCTAATGATACTACTAGAAAAACAAAAAAACTAACACCAAAGACTACGTCAGCATGAACAAATTTAAAAGAGCATTGAAATCGCCCTAAACCGAAATTCACGAGTCTATTTTATTAGGTCCCACATAAAAGTTAGAATCTAGGAAATAATGTACTAAAGCAACCCGTTGGAAAACCAGCATTGTAAATCCTAGGTTAACTTAATCTCAGGAGAAACGGCTCGACTGCGGAAGCTTATAACTTTCTTTTCCTATAAAAACGGCATTCCTATTTGCTTTGAGACTACCGCGAATTCAAGCATGGCGAACGAATTTAAAATCTGAAAAATATTGCTACCAAATCCTTTTTCGATTTAGCATTATATATATAGCTAAGCAAAAGTAACTGAATTTTCTGTACATGTGTAAGTTTCAGCGCTGTGCTGTGAGTTCCCCATATCAGCATTATGCTGAGTGAAAGCCTTCTTGTCACAGTCGTGACATTCTGTTGTTTGCTCGTGATGATAGACCTTCTGGTCTATTCTGTATAATCTCACCGTGAAAACTTTGGTGAAGTGAGCTTGAAGTGAGCTGTCATTAGCGTAGATCCCTTGCATTAGGTGGAATGACAGCTAACTTCAAGATCTCAATGAGCAGTTTTGTTTTTTTAAACGAAATAACTTAGTTTCTTTCTGGGTTTAATAGGTATAGCTGTCACAATTTAAAAAAATGCATTGGCAAGATACAAAAACTAATAATGGTTGGGTTTTATGGTTCACTTTTTCATACAAACTACTGCCCGGGAAACATACAGAGTTGTAGAATATCAGAAATATTTCAATAACTGCCTGTTTTGATTGCAATAGAAAAGTTTAGCTCCGCCCGTAACCTATGTGTTACGATACAATAGTAAATCAATTGTGTCTCATTAACGGAGCTTAATGAGTTAAAACATACGAATGTGAAAGTAGGTATGTAGTAGGTAGTACCACAACTTCGTTTGGCCCACGACTTCATTCACGTGGATGCCAAGATGACTGCTTAGCTCCTTACAAGGAGGTATAGCGTGATGACAATCATTTCAGAGATTGAATCCGTATCTATCCGCAATATTTAATAATTTTTCACGTCTAAATAAATCGCGCGGTAAACTGTTGAGGAATGCGGACATCATGCAATATTGCTGATTTCCAATAGCAAATAGCGTGATATTATATTGCCTATGCGATAACAGAAAATTTGAACAGAATCTACTCAGTAGTTTTTGCGCCAATCCTGAACATACATCCAGACAAACGGACAAAAAATTCTAAAAACTATATTTCCGCCATCAGACTCGTTCCCACTCACACCTCGTAATTACCCACTTTTTTTCGAAAATATTCAATGTACGGTTTTGGCTTCGTCACTATTTTGTCAAATGTATACATATAAGTGTATTATGTATATAAAATAAGACTGGACACTAATTTATCATAATATAATGCCATTAATTTGAAACGAAAAAATTGAGTTTAAAATATTGTTTAAACTAGCTGTTACTTTGCTAGTTAATTAAAAATTTAAAACAGTTTTTCAAACATTTAAAACATACTTGACAACAAAGTGGAGCCATGGAAGAAGTTAGCAATACCTAAGGAAATAATTATGAATTTAGCAGCGTTTCTGTTTTTATAGGAAATCTATGAAAACTTACGATAGGAATAAAATAACGATAAAAACACGTCTATGTGTCCCTGACGTAGTACGAGAAAGTATCATGAACAACACCAACGCAAAATATACCCATCGTATTATAATTTAGGACTTAATTTCCCATGAAAAATAGACCAATCACGCTAATTGAGTTGTTCATCAATTCACGGGCCAAGAGAATAATAAAGCCATCATCTGCCTAGCCTTTTCCCAACTATGTTGTGGTCGGCTTCCAGTCTAACTGTATGCAGCTGAATACCTACTTGTATTTTACATGGAGCAATTGCCTATATGACCTCCTTAATCCAGTTACTGGGTAACACGATAAGATAATATAAGATCATTTAATTTTACCCACCTCAGACTACCAGGGGGGTATACCCTGGTTGTCAGACTTTCTGACTTCCCTTTCCAACTTGGTTCCAAGGGACCAAAGGCTTACCGTGCTTTCCGAGGCACGGAGGGTCTCGCTGTAATGGGTGGTCACCCATCCACGGACCGACCTCGGCCAGTGCTGCTTACCCTTGACTTTACCCACGAGACTAGTAAAGTAGTTATGTTTTTTCTTTTCGTTTCAGCGCTAGGTCTGGAGCCGGACTTCCTATATCCCTTGGAGAACGTGACCATCGCACAAGGAAGGGACGCGATGTTTACCTGCGTGGTGAATAACCTGGGCGGTTACAGGGTGAGTGGCGACTCCGCCACAGCCAGGGTGTGTATCAAACTGACTCATTACAGCTAACCCTAGTGGAGCACTGTCACAGCACTTGTACTATGAGATCTATAATTTATAACTACTAAAACTTCTTAAACTTTTTCGGATAATTCTGGAAAATTCCATTCTTAATGGTATTGTACAGATTCCGATTCCCAATCAGATTTTTTTCTTGTAATATCGTAACTGCTGTTTTAATTTTATGTCTAGTCAATTAACTCTCTACTACTTATGAATCATTCTAAGAGGCATGTTTTTAATCTCACTAGATTTTCTTCATGGAGTTTTTTTTTTTTTATAAAGTTCTCTTGACAACAGTAAGTAGACTGTTCTTCGTCTCATATTTTACATTTGTTGTAAACTAACTGTTACTCATAAACAATCATTAAATACCTGATGATGTTTACTCTAAAACACTCAATATTCTAGAATCAAGAGACCACGTTACGGAACTTATAAAACAAATTATAGATCTCAACAAATAGACTTTGCACCACTTCCACACTTCTTAGCACACTACCTTCAATGCACTTTCTTCAGCACTCTTCGAGACTCACAGCACCACTTTATAGAACCTCTCTCTATCCTAGAGTAGAGTTACACCGGTACTATATTTGCACAAATCTACTGTAAGTTTGTCCACATAGCCGTAGTGTTGGCACACTGTGCACAACTGCATTAGACACTAACACTTGCACATAGAAACTAAGATCCAAGAATGTGATAAAAACAGTGATTTATGCAACAGTGAACGAACGTTTTGAGAAATATTCTTGGGTTTTAAACACTAATGCACAATTCCGTTTATTTTGGAACACAGTTTTGAGCATGCTTTTTATACCAAATGCACTTTACGCGACCTTTTAGTTCAAAAGATAATTTAATTAAGCGATGCACGTCGGACAGTTAGTCAATCATTGTCGGAACAAAAACCGCACCCCACTATGATGGGATCACTTTAGTCCAAGGAATTTACGTTGCAAAACAGTCACTTTAGGAAATTAAAATAAAGCCAGGACAAACCCCCTCGGTCCCCGTTCAATCATTTCGAGAGGCGGTGCTCTCAAACTGTCCCGGGAGTTAATCTAGTACACTATCATTATGATATACGATACTGTATCGTATACGATATGTCGTGCCTTGAATAAATTCAATGGGCTGATGTAAAACTGTACATGTTTTATTTATTGTTGGCATATTTAAGATATTTTCTTTGCGCACACTCCATAAATTTTGCTAAAATAAACAATAAGATTGGAACAATAAGTTTCCAATGCAAATAATTATTAAATGACCTTAGGTAAATGTACTGGAATATTTAACAAAAACAGAACACGTGAGACATAACAACAAAACCTCCTCGTGCAATAAACCCGCGCACAAACACTTATTCGCGAATCTTTCCTCTACGAGAAACAAGATTCGATAATAGTCTCACTGGGGCCGTTAGCTCAGGTCACTCGATTCTACACGACTATCGATACATATTTGCTTTCTACATCGATCCCGCGTAAGTAATTACACAAGACTAATAACATCTCCGCATGTGTTTCTCAACAATTCCCACGTGGGAATCGGGATGAGAATCGTATCAACACGAGGCTGTATAAGTAATAACCGCCAATTGAGTTGTTCCTCTGAAAATGAAACAGAACATCATAGTTGCGTCTATAAGCTGCGGTTTGCATGATAGCAATGAATATAGGTAAATGTGTAAATTATGTATATAGACTAGAACTTTATAATTGGCACCTCGACTTTAATTTAAACAACGCAAACAGAATTACTTGGTAAACTATAGATTGTACAAAGATATCAAAATATCAATGATTTAACTTAATACAGCATTAGGTAATTGTATCAGATTCAAACAACACAAATACAATATCAATACATGACACACAAATAATCAAAAGATTTTAAACACATCTTCGATATGCACCGCTGGTATGGATGAGTTCAAAATTTGGTAAATATATCTTGTTTTATACCCCCTTATTTATTGTGTGTTTACGCGATGCAATTTCTAAAGCGTTTTTAAGCTGTAATTACATCGCTCAACAGCTCTGCAATCCTTTCTTCGCTCAGTTCAATATTGCAGATAAAACAAAATGCGAGAATTGTAAGGCTGTTGCTACAAAACATTTATTGTGTTCAAGCACTCCGATGTTTTAGTTATATTTGTTCTGATTGTAGTTCCTAGGCACCTAATTAGTGACTAATTAGAGTTGCACAAGCACTATACAATTGTAGAACACTTTCTAAGTCGCACCTCTATTAGTGCACTTCTTCTAGCACTTTCTCTATTTTTTATTGTTTCAAACAATTTATAACAAGTGAAAAGCTAGCCTTAAGCATCCCCATTTTGTGAAAAACGTTTCGAATGCCGACTCTAGCAGATACATGAAAAGGCTGATACCCCATATAACTCTTTCAATGGAAACATTGAATTGAAGTACTTACGCTCACTTTTGGCACGAATTACGAAAAAAACATCGCTCCAAATAATATTTTCAATAATAAAGTTATAATACCGAGGGCGACGCGTATCGTACACGAATACAAACGCCGTATTTCTGTTCGTATTTTTTTGTTACGCGCTATGCAGGAAATTAGCTTCTATTGCGATGTCGACGCTTTTGGTAAAGCGGGTGAAACGAGGGCGTTTTCAGTGCGCCCGTAGCCCGCCTCATGCCGGCGACCAGACGAAAATGTAATTAAAAATTCCGAGAGCATTTTGCGCGGTGCTCGCAACAAGATAGTGTTGCCGGCTCGAGAATCGTTGTCGTGACTGCCTCTTGGGAAAAATTCGCTTGTAATTAGACTTGTTCGTTGAAAGTCTTCATCGTTTACAAACAAAACATCATACGTGTAACGGATAATCGTGACAGGAATGCGGCGTTTGTGTTCATTTTTATTTTTCGTTGTACTTACAATGTTCTTTTCTCCATGCACACTTTGGGCGTACAATTTCGCTGACATCTGTTCGCGCTGGATGTTCGCGGGGTAGGTAGCGTGGATCAAAGCGGACACGAAGGCGATCCTGGCAATCCACGAGCACGTGATCACGAACAACGCGCGGCTGAGCGTCACGCACAACGACTACAACACGTGGACGCTCAACATTAGGGGGGTGAAGCGGGAGGACAGAGGACAATATATGTGCCAAGTTAACACTGACCCAATGAAAATGCAGGTAAAGTGCTGCTAATTTTAAACCACTAAAATGTTACCATCCCACGATTTATTCCTGAACATGTATAAATTCGTTGAATTTATGCTGTTTGCTACTTCTGATATGTGTATTGTGTTACTTTCACGAGAACTACAGGTTGTTTTTCGGAACGACTCTTGTATAGGTTCGTGAATGCAGGCCTTATCGGTTCGCCCGTATAATGGTGTCATTTCTCCGAAAGAGCATTGCCGCTATAATCAGAATAACGATGCATGCGAGTGTGAAAACATGCATGAAATAAGTATGTATCCATTATTTCAAGGGAAACTTGTGGTGACAAAGTTATCATAAAAGAGTAAAGTTGCTACTCTTTGTACCCACAACAATTTAAAACTTTTTTTCATATTTCAGACAGCATTTCTGGAAGTAGTAATCCCTCCAGACATAATATATGAAGAGACGTCAGGAGACATGATGGTACCAGAAGGAGGGTCAGCCAAGCTGGTCTGCAAAGCCAGAGGCTACCCTCCTCCCAAGATTGTGTGGCGTAGAGAAGACGGAGGAGACATCATTTCAAGAGGAGGACCTCAAGGAAAGACGAAAGGTATGTGTCCCCAATTTTTATATCCTATTTCCTACTCTTTTCATGTACCATCTAAAATTATAAGAAATCCAAAAGAAAAAAAACCGACCAGCGACGATTTAAGACCATCTTTCATAAGCAACATGATCTGATGGTGTTCGAGATCCTTTACAAGCTTTGCGAAATCACGAACAATTTGCGGGGGGACGAGTGACGCATAGATCTTGACAGTCCCGAAAGAAGAGGCGAGGCGAATGCGTGTTGCTCACAAATCGGCGACATTTAAGGATTAATACGTAAAATGTAACGGAAATCGGTACGAGTTTTATTGTGACTCATCAAAAATGTGCATTTATTATCAAATAATCTGTTATAAATCAACATTTCCGTGTCGCCGTGCCACGGAAACAAGTTTAAGCTGTTGGTCTAGGCTGTGATTTGAATGGTTGACAGTCGTTACCTACTGGTAGTCACAAGCCCGAAAGTCTGACAAACAGTCTAATGGAGGGGTATCATAATATTATTCATTATAACTAGGTTCTGGAGGCAGCCGCTCAATACAAAATACTGTTACTCGGCTGCATCCGGTTACACTTGAACCCAACCCCAACATAGTTAGGCAAGGCTAGACAGATGAAGAAATTATCAAAATTAGACAAAAATATGTAGGTCACTTGCAACCTTAGAATAACGCACTATCATTGAGCCCGTCAATTTATTATTGTAGAGGCACTACGATACATCTTGACGGTTCGATAGGATATTGAAGCCAGACGTTAATAGACTATAGTAACTCAATACAGCCAGCTCCGTTGTAATCTATAAATTCAATATGTTACCATTAAATATGGCTCGGAGCACACACACATGTATCGGAGTTGCGTAGAAACTCCGAGGCTGAGTTTAATTCATCGCTAAGCGTGTCGGTAACTTATACGAGAACTTGCTCTAGTTTATTAGCACCAAGCACCCATGAATTCTGCGTTTTGATTCTCAATAGTGTGGGTTTAAAATGTATTCATATGTAAAGAGAGACTTAAAGTTGTAACTAGCCACACCCATCACTTGATTTATTTTTCAACTTTCAACATTATTTAATTCTATGGAGCAATATTTATCTAATTGATCCTTGAAAATATTGATCTTCTAACGATGATCGCCATTTTTTTTTTTGTTTGTTCTTCTAATGATGCCTTTTTAATAAATGAGAGAGATAACTTTTTGAAAGTTGGTTACAGTAACTAAGCTCCTCCTACGAAATGGGTTAGGTTAGGCTAGAACTGTAGAATCATGTTATTTTGTTCTAAATGTTTCGCCTAAAAAATATTCTTAAAAAAAAAAACATTAATTAAAATATTCGCATAGTTAATAGTTGGGACATTTCAACAGAATTTTCAACAGTTTTATTTGACAAAACTGATGTATGTTATAAACCAACCTATTAATTATATAAAACTATGCAATAACGGTTGAGCAAACAAGCATTTTCTATTTAAAAACGTTTAATTCTATTCCAATCCAATTAATCAAAAAACATTATAACGTCAGCGACTGTCAACACATTTGTACCAATTAATATTCGTTACTAAAATCGCTGATTGTAAATAAATTAGACTGTCAACTCGTTTGAACTTTTGACCGATTATTAGGCTATGATTATTCTATTACTTTGACAAACATGGAGCGAAGGTACGATTGACACAGAGGGCTAAAAATAGTGTGTAAATTTTCCGCTCCGCACGATTCCTGCTTACATATTATTACTTCATGATTATTATTATTATTACTCTGTCAATGTAGCGTTTTTTGGAAATTGTATCGCTGTTTTACGTTGTATGTGAATCAAAATTCATTTAGAGGAAATAATGATAAAGTAATTAAGTACTAAATTATAATCTTCAATATTTCTCACGAAATTATAGTAATAATAAAGAACTATGATTGATGTTCGTAATAATATGACGATTTGCAGCAAATAAGTACAAATAATTAAAAATCTTAAAAAATGTTGTCGTTCGCTGGCAATTTTGAAGGAATCGCCTTAACTTAAGATGCTACTGCTACTGTTATACTTACTAAGTCGAAGCTGAGTTCTGAGCTGACATAATTGCTATCGACACATTGACAAAAGAGGCCAAAAAATATTTAACTCCTAAATATACTTGTTCTGGGTCTGTGTGTTAGTGCAAGAGATATTCACGACCCAGGAAAATTGCTAGCGTCATTTTACTGAAGAATAAACAATCTACGTAACACGAGAAATGCCTACGTTACAGCAACGTAGAGCAAAAAGAAAATAAACATCCGATTTTAACAGCCATTTTGTTAGTAAAATCAAGAAAAATTTACGCTTTGCTAAGGTCACGGGTGTTCGCGTGCTATAAGCATATCATTTACTACTATAAGGCAACTTAAGGCCTCTTAACACGATAACTCCTGACTAATCTATCGTTAAACTCACTCCAAGAGAGCGGGCTGACGTTCTGATTGCAGTTAATTTTAATTAAAATAGATTGGTAAAGTTTTCCTGTAATCATTTAAAAGATGTTTGGATCTGATATTTATAGAACAAAGTTAATGTCCCGCATTTTTAGGGTTCTGTACCCAACGAGTGCCAATGGGACCCTATTTATCACTAAGGCTGGCTCCGCTGTCTATCCGTACGTATGTCACAGGGCTGTATATTTTGAACCGTAATAGGCAGACACTTGAAATTTTCACAGAATGGCCGGAAATTATCACGGAAAATTATGGCCGCTATAACAACAAAATTAAAATAAAGTTCAAATTATAGGTTAAATTATAATATAGGTTAAATTATAGGACGTACGGCATTTCATACAAACTTTCAAGCCCTTGTTCTTCGAAGTGAATGAACCGATTTTAATGAAACTTCATACGCATAAGCAGGATACAAAGGTCTTAAAAGTTACTTAAGAACATTTTCGAAATGTCTTAAAAAAAGATACCTGGAAATCTCTGTTTCTATGGACACTTTAAAATCGGTCTAATTTGGCTTATGAAGTTTCATTAAAATCGGTCTTATCATTTTTTTTTACACTTCTTTACAACAAAACATGATTATCATCTTCACTTTTATTAAAAGTGAAGATGATAATCATGTTTTATTGCTCAATAATAATCGTTAACTAGACACAAACACAAAAAAATCTCTTCCAAAAAATCATGTTTTAAGCCCGTAAAACCTATTTCGATTAAAATAATTCGCTTGTATAAAAGGACCGTAACAATTTCTAAAAATGTTAAAACAAGTTCACTGTTACAAAACCTGTTTCCAAATAGATACGTGAAAAAAGATTTTTTTAAACCATTGTTCAGCCAGGCGTTCCAAAAGCGGTCACGCTATTTATATTTCGATTAAAACTACAATAATGCATGAAAATGCAGGCTGAGTTCAAAGGTTCATATAAGTTGGACGAGGTCGACCCTCCTCAAACTGTGGAGCAGAACTAGGCAGAGCTTAACCTAACCCAGTTTCTGTATTATATCCACCTCTAAACTATTCCAGCTCAAAATGTCGTTAAGCACATTAGTTTTAGAAGCATTACTTGCAAATATAATGACGGGAGCCGAATTTACACCTGAGTTTAGTTACTACCTAAACGTTTTAAAGTTTGAAATTATTATTTGAAAAAAAAAGGAACGTTTTCGAACACCCTAATTGCGTTACACAATTTCAATCACAATCTGAATAATTTTGAAGGATATTGCTAATCCATCGCTTTAAATGTTCGAAAAATAACCTAAATTATGCAATAAATGTTGTTGTACTGTCAAAATGATAGCCATTGCTACTGTTAGTGTGTTGCGCATTAACATATATGTTACTCAATTACCCCGCAGGTTTAAAGAAAAAATCGTAGAATTTTCAAAAGTTATTGGTTTAAAAAATCATTAAGTAAGTAGTTTAGTTTTTACTAGCGTTTAATTTCACCTTCTGGAGACAAAGAAACTACTTTTGTTACTACTTATAACTAAATACTAAGCAGTTAATTTTGCAGTTCATGTCGAAAGATTTCAACAACTTCAAGAAACGACTAACAAATAAATCACCGCTTAAAATATTCACTATTGAATCTTAGCAGTAAATCACACCGCAGCACCTCAGGAACTCCTATTACCATTCACACCGCCCTTCCTAATCCCGCCGGATTACAATCTCGAGACGGTCCGGGAATAATTACTTGCCTACTCATCTCTGCACTCGGTCAAATAAAAGCTGGATAAAGGGTTATCGCTGAGCCCCCAAATGAACCACAAAGTTCAAACAATAAAACAGGTTCTATTAAAACAAATACACATATTTATACACTTTATGCTCTTTTATTTTTGTAATGGCAATAAAATTAATCGACCGTTGCCTAAATTTCGAACATCCATTCCATTTATGAAATTGAAAACGTAACGGCTTATTTTTGGAATTCGTATTCAAACGTTGCAATAAAATACTATTGGATTGCTTTATGGGAAAGTAAGTACAAAAATTATGCCAGCACAAGGGGAATTCGTGACGAGTGGCAATTGGAAACTGTACTGACAGGGTGATTAATCAGCAGGTCCCACTTAACCCTACCACTGTTCAGACCTCCTCCTGCCATCAGTCAATTCATTAAGCTAACAAAGTACTACCGGTAATGACTTTCACAACGAGGCGAGCACTTCAATACTACAGCTAAGATTAGAGCACAGTTAACCTTTTTAATTCGGTACGTTGGAAGTTAGTGTCAATGTATGCATGCATTCAGGTGCTGTCAGGAGTGCCAACTATTAGTAATTGATTTTAACGAATAAAACGATTCCGTTCTGTTTTAAATTGTATGAGTCAGCAAAAAATGTTTTTTTTTTAGATGTGCAGATGTAAAGCAACATAGTAAATGTTTTTTTTTTGTATGATTTTAGAAAAGTAATAAAATTTAAAAGAAAGCATTAAAAACAATTTTTATAAAGTGAAGTAACACGCTAGCAGAACACAAAAGCCACGAACTTACCAAATTATCGGTAATTGAATAAGTGGTGAGGTGAAACCCGCCTAAACCAATTTTAAATTAACTAACATCAATAACAATCATCAATTTGAGTGAAGAAGTCTAATTAAAGAAGCCGTTACAAGTTACCTCCATAAATCTGAACGGAAAACAATACAAGCTATCCATTACTCAGGCCTATGGTTCTTCACGAATATTCCAATGAGGAAACTTTGAGGCCGGCCCAGACAAATATAGTTTTTTAATGACTACCACAGCCACTTTCCAATTTGTTATCTCACTGAGGGGCAACTTTAGCCATATAAATCAAATTTAAGTGCAAGAATTTAATATTGCCAAGATATATGATATTGCTGCATCGATGTACGTAACTAATAGCTTTGGAGTGTCGCGGGATTGTACACCATAATTTTAAATAATTCACTTCGTTATCTATTGGAACAAAAAAATCTATTTCACTTTAATCTATTCCTTTTGTTTTTGAGAATCCTTTGACATTATTTCATTATCTTTAGGTACCTTTCTTTGAATTGTTTTGGACGAAGATTTTTATAAATCTCATAATCGTTAAACACATTATCGGTCCGCTTTGTTCTGAATATAAATCTGAAATCTTGGAGACAATCATATTTTAGTAAATCTGAGAACGAAATACGTCCTATGTTGTGTAGGTAATAATAATGATAGCGGCGACAGAAAACAGTGTCGCAACAATAGGGTATTATTCAAAATTTGCCCTTTATTGTTTCGCATAAAACATGTTCGTGGTGACAACGGCGTGTCGCGTGCCTATTTGTTTCATGTTCAACACCAAATTATGCAGATAAGCAAATGAATGGTGGAAACTTAGTCGTAGACTGATGCAAATTAACTCCACCATCCTTCCATTCGACGCTTTTCATCAGCACCACAAAGTTTGAAACAGATACGACGACGTTCTACGATATCGAGAATTGTAAATCCCAATTATCGAGTAAGTTGTTCAGCGGTAGTGTTCGATTTCATAACAATCGTTTGCGTGGTTCAAACAAAACTTCTTAGCGATCACACCAATTAATAGAAAGTCCATTAGGTGCTGTATTTTTGCTTATTAAATTCAAGTAGTTCTCTTAGAAGGGTGGTTTACCCACCCTAATACAAAATAAATACTTACCCACTCAGTACAGAACGTTTCGAATTCGTAATTAAAATTATAACTTTGGAACAAGGAGTGATGAGAAAATGTTGGTTTTCCATTTTACTTGAGGACACTTTACCAAAGTACCTACTGGACTTTTGTCGCCTTTACCGTAGAGTTTAACACCGACGCGATTAGTGCCAATATTATTAGAAAACTTGGAAATTAACTTCAAATCGAAATGTAATAAATTTAAATTCCTTTTATCAGTTATTTTATTGAGGAATGTCGAGGCAACACTTCATTAATTAAAAACCGATTAATTTCAGGTTGGGTCACAATATCGTGAAAAGCGCCGTTTTATAATTTTCTCATTAAATATTTATGATCTTGTCTCATTTGCGTAACGATTCATCCACTTAATTTAAACCAGCCAAAAAGAAGAAAAAATTTAAAGAAAACTACTTTAACGAACATTTAAAAGGATTCTTTAAAAGATTTCGTGTGTCTGTGGCAAAACCACTAGGGGTCCGTGGGGCTCAAGCGTCACTTGACTTATGACACATCGACAGGCCAAGTTTATTCAACGGTCCGCTTTGAAGACAGCACAGCAATCTGTGGAGTAGTGCGCAAACTATGTAGTTATATTATTATTGATTTATTTTTATTCCATTGAAATCTTTTGAATGTGTTAGTGTTTAATTTTATTTTATAGTAATAGTTGTTATGTTTTCACATTCATTCTATAGAGAAATGAGCTATTTTTGTATTGACCTATACTTACAGCTTAAAAGTTTTTTATGTGATTAATTTCACAATTGACATATTACTTTTTTCAAACAAAATTACTTAATTCCAAAGCTTTGCTACGCTAAGCTTTGCTGGCTATGTTTTTACAACTTCAACCCGCAATTGAATGAAACACAACAAGCTATTTCCGACCAATCCAAATAAATTAAAACTACAATAACGCGAAGCGACTCAACGGCCGCCTCTGTGCGCGCATTGTTTGCTAACGAAGCGTCGTCCCGCCACCAAGAGCTCTACACTTTAAACCATCAACGGTGTACAGCTCCTTCGGAAAATATTGCCCTAGCTTTTTATCTTCTTGTTTGAATAATGGCTGTAAACGTACTTGGCCGCCATTCGAGCAAGGTGTCAGGAAAACAGGTCGAGTTCGAACCACTAACGGCACTTGTTTACACAACCCGTCAACTTTTGGCGGTTCACAAGTGTTTTCCAACAGTTACTGGCGGAATGTAATGTAAGCACTTCCACAGATGGTGCTCAAAACCGTTTTCGTGGGTCTTTGCTTTGGCAATTTCGGTGGGTGTACGTAGGTGCGGTTTGGGTGTACCGCGTACCAAATTTTTTGAATTAGTAAGGTATATATCGGTTATCTGTTCACATTTTTGTTGTAGGTAGGTATTAACCTTCTCCTGCGTTAGACACGTTTCAACAAATTGTATTAAAATTAGGTAACAAGTTTTCAGTTATAATTAAATTTTATGACTGAAAAATTTACGTTCTTAGAATATTTTACAGGCCTGTGTTTTTATTTATAGCCCTAAAGTTGCAGACGTTCTTTCTTAAATTAAAACACGACTAAAGGTAATTTAATAATGGACAAAGGAGTATACAATAAATCCCATACAACAAACGTGACTTTTTGCCGTCATTTTATATTATGTACTGTTAAATATTGTATGGTTTTACGGAACCCTTCTTGAGCGAGTCCAACCCGCACTTGGCCGCTTTTTAGTTACTTTTGAGTCAATTTCTATTAGGTCAAGAAATAATTTGTGTGGGCAAGGATAAAAACTCAGTTGATTTTCACTCTTGCAGTCTTTTCTTTTACCCGAATCGGCGGAGCCCAAAAGGAGGGTAATGTGTTTCAGCCTCATAATATATTTTTTCTGGATAAAGTTCTTACTGAGTTACCTTTAGGCATAACATTGATTTTGTCTTTATACGCCTTTCTAATTACACCGATGCAATTTCTTTAATTACTCACTCAGGTCGAAGTTTATTTATAACCTACTCGTAAGGTGCTTATTCAATCTTCGACACTCGCCTTCACTACACGAACGTAATTCGGACTCATTTATTTTCAAGTCAGGCTTCAGTGATTGAATGAACTGAACTAAATGCTCTGATTTCTTCACTCCTGTTCTTTCATCTGTTTTGTTTGCAACTGACTCGAGCGTTGTAATGCTAAACATGCTAATCATAAAATCACTAACGGCCTGAGAGATAAGAGAAATATTTTATGTCTCCTAACTACGAGTACATACTCAATAACGTAAGTTTTATGATTCATCGTCTGCCTAGCCTTAAGCTTTTTTTTAGCCTTTTCAAAACTATTTTGGGGTTGGCTTCCAGTCTAACTGGATGCAGCAGTATTTTCCATGGAGCAACTGCCCATCTGACCTCCAGATCCCAGTTATTACGGGTTAATACCTCTTGGTAGAACTTGTTGTCAGACTTTCGAGCTTTCGACGACCCGCAACGACTGTCAAAAGTCCTCGAATGACAGCCGGGACCAACGACTTAACGCGCTTTCTGAGGCATGGTCGATCGGTCTGTGTGGCTGTTATTAGGTACTTAGCTACGAGCCCCTTTATTATTAATGTCAAGTTGTCATAACTGAGCTAATTATGTCCCTGTTAAGTTCTTGTTAATAACCCCATAGGAGTTTCAATAAGAACAGAAAACTTATTTTCAGGATTTTCTTTTTCATAGCTTTAAGAAGAACAGTGGGCGTTCAGGCACTAATGACCTACCTACCTAGATTTATTTTCGTTGGATCCCACTCTACACTAGCATAGCTTGATTAGACTTTTTTGAGTTTTATTTACATTCAAGGGCCCTAGGGTATGTCATCATTCACATATTCATAGATTTTGATTTGTTTGGGGAAGAATGGTAAACGAAATTGTCAGAAATTATGTAAATTTTGTGAGAAGAATGTATGAATATGTGTCATGTGTCTCAGTCCTGTGGCATATGTACGTTTTTATATTTTTGTTACCCTTTTTGATTGTTCTAATGAGTTTAGAAGCCAATTGGCTTCTAAAAACAAATGACTTGGCCAATTGGCTTCGGTTATTTGTTTTTAAAATAAATAAATAGGTAATTAACATTAATGTTCAACAAATTCTCTTTTGTCCACAGTAACCTCCCTGGAAGGAGAAATAGTCAACCTAACGAAGGTGACTCGCTCCGAGATGGGCGCATACCTATGCATCGCAGCCAATGGCGTGCCTCCCTCAGTGAGCAAGAGAATAATGCTGCATGTACACTGTGAGTATTCATTACAGATAAGACAACCGATAGTAGGGGAGACAAATGTAGCTTGTAATGTAGGGAGTGAAATGAGTTATTATTATTATTATTCTGTGTCTCTTGTGTGTCGCTGGTGTAATGATACAGTGTAATACGATGCTAAGACTACTTTTAAACAGGATCTTTCCAAGCAAACTTTCAAAAGATACATCGATGATTTTCAAAAATCTGGCACACTAAATTAAATACCGAAATCACGCTGTTCTGCAGCTGTAGCTACATATTGAGTGCCTTATATTCAAATGAAAAGCGGAATGAAATCAGTCATACAAAAACGCACCTGAAAATTAATTCTCTAACCCAACTCACAGGGACCCAATCCGATTACGCATTCACGACATGTATCAATTCAATCATCGATAAAGTCTACTCGCTTGCGTAAAGCACGAGCAAAAAGCGTTACGTTGCGAACTCACTTATCAAACGATCGTCCTAATTTATAACCAGGAGTTATTCAATGCTCGGGCGGTCTCAAGTTCTCAACTTTTTACGTGGAGTGGGTAGCAAATGGAGTGTTCACATGAATATTTTACTGTTAATTTCTACTCTATGATTTTTTTCTAAAGAAATGTCTGTCATTGGATGGTTGTTCAAGCCACATTTTTCTATAAATGTACATGTTTTTAATCGAAGGACTACAAATTTCCAGTACTGTTTCTAATTATAAGTATAATTTTGACTGTAGAGTTTCACAGCTATATGCGCAGATTTTAGCTATGAATAGTTTACGTAATGTTATTACATTCCAATCGAGAACAAAACTTCTCAGGCATACCTACATAAAACATACTACCAAAAATAAACTAGATATAATAAACTTGTCATGCTTCATATTTGAGCACATGTATTTTCCCTCGGTAACCTGATTTATCACTCCATTTGCCTACTACTCCGTGACTGTAGCACACCGGCCCCGCCGGCTCGAACACGTAAGCAATTGGGAGATTTTCGTGTTATCACGTATCATCTTCGGCGCGTGTCTTGCATCCGAATGACTCGCACCAAAGCGTAGAAAGTTACTGCCCCGTTGACTATTGGAATTTAGTTTTAGTACCGTTTTCAATTATAGATGAAATCGTCTGATAAATTTGAGTTACAATATTTTGTGCGCTGTGTATTATCGCTGGTGGGTGAGAGTGAGATAAAATGTTTCTTTGCATACCAATAGTTTAATGAAATTCTTTCGTATCTTATCATAGGTAAATTATGTAAAATTACAGTAACTTAAAGACGAGCTACGAAGTTCGTAGCGACTACAGCGTAGCAGACATAACTTTCCCTAGAATTGATGCTAAGAGTGATTCTGTAAACTTCTGTCAATTTTACAAAAACTGAATCTGTATTTTTGCATAAAGATAAAGTAACGGTTTCGATTAGTCCTGCGGGGTAATTACGTACCACGCTATCAGTAGCAATGACTTTGATTTTGACAGTTTAACAATATTCATTGCGTTATAAATTACGTAGTTGAGCAGACAATGTTTTCGAACATTGAAGCAATGGATTAGCAATATCGTTTAAAACGATCAGATTGTGATATAAAGTGTGTTACGCTGTAGCGGTATCTACAACGCCACATGCAAACAACGCGTCATACTGACATCACGCAAAATCCTGCACCTCGCAAGCAGAGTTTACCGCGCAACTAGTATAGTATAGATACAACGGCCCGAAATGAATCATCGGGCAGTTGCCCGCCAGACACAGCACCCTGCAGTCTGGTCGGAGGATCCTCCCTCTATAGAGGATTAGTGAACTTTACACCCTGTTCCTCATACCTCTATAACGAAATTAGGGTGCAAGCTATGAAAAAGTAAGTTATTAATAAGTATATTACTTATTCGTAGGGGTCCTGATTTTCTCAACCACTCAACAAAATACTCAACTTTCTAACAGATAAGTAACACTTTTCTCTAGAATCCGACTAGTTTTTACAAATATTTCCGTAGACACAATGCATTACAGAAAAAGAAATAAAATGCGTACCTACGTTTAGCTCGGGCCAGCACTCAGACAAATTAATCTCCTATCTGGCCGGATCAACCGTTCGTATTCGCACGCCGATCGCAAAATCACTGCTGGAATTATCGTGTGCCGCACAGGTGCATACGCCCATTTCCATTTGCATGGATAGTGTGATGCTACAGGGAATTGACGCTGATCAGTTCATGAATCTGAAAACCGATGACAGTGTAACTATTTTGTATTAAAGTTTAGTTTGTCGGAAAAAAATAATATATGGAAAATAATATATAAGGAAAAAAATATGTTCGGTTTTTTTCTTCGTGTGAAATAAAATGAACAAGAAAAAATTACGATCATTTAACTTAGTTTTTGTGAACAAATATACGATGTTTTATTTAGAGAGTTGAATTTTGAACTTATTTCCTAAATAAATGAATAACGATCTGACCACTCGCTCCACCAAATTATTACGTAAGTACTAGCTTTTGCTCGCGGTTTTACCTGTGTGGAGGTCGGAAATTATCCGAAGGGAACGTACTACCAAGATAAAAAATCCAATGAAATCTTGTACTAACCCAGGTCGTAGTCTACCTGACTGCCGAATTTCATTGAAATCCGTTCAGCCTTTAAGGCATGAAAAGGTAATAGACAGACAGAAAGACCTATAAACAGACAGAGTAACTTTTGCATTTATAATACTGGTATGAAAGTATGGATGGGTGACGTACAAACGCCAGCACATCAAGCTACTACTATCTGTCAAATATCCTTAATAGATTTTCAACTTTATCGTTAAAGCATAAGGTTCAAAATAGATTGGGAAAATTTTAGTTTCGGTTAGCTTGATGCGCTGGCGTCTGTACAAGACAATTTACACAATGAAAACTAAAAACGGCAAATAATACGGCCAAATAAAGAAGCAGAAGGCACCTGTGAACTAATAACATCTCAGTGACTGCACATCCGCCGACTTCATTAAAGCATTAACCTCGAGGGAACGTTCGCTCCAAATGACTTTGAGGATCATGTTCAGGAGAACAATTACGTATGGCTTGATTATTGTGAGAGTGATGATGGTAAAACTGCTAGGAGTTTACATTGTGGGTGTATCTTCTTACCCGACTACGGAGGAGCAAAAAGGAGGGTTATGATTTTGACCGGTATGCATGTATGTTCATCTGTTCCCTCATAACTTCTAAACTTATTTTTTTATATCTATACATATTATAAAAAAGTCGCTTTCATGTCTGTCTGTGTGACCACGTTGTTCTTCTAAACTACGCAACGGATTTTGATGCGGTTATCACCGGAAAACATCGGATGCGTGCGATGCATGCGGAAGACATATTGATGTTTTGTCAAGTCGTAAACAGTGCAAAGCAATTGCGGGTCGGTGGTGTAGTTATTTAAATTATTCTATATGTCATTTAAAAATAGTTTTTCGATGTGTGCACACATGTAATAAATCTTGCAGAGTGTTAATGAGAGTCATAATCATAATTATAAAATAAAATTAAATTTTTGTTGAAACTATACAAGAGCCATCCAACGGGTTCCTGCGGCCTTCACAGGGTCGTTGGTCCACCTTGTGGGAGGCCTTCCAACACTACGTCTTGTTGTTCTTGTGAAGGCCGCGGGAACCCATTGGATGCGAGAAGCACAGAACCGGTCGAAGTGGAGGTGCTTGGGGGAGGCCTATGTCCAGCAGTGGATGTCTTTCGGCTAAAATGATGATATTGATGATAATGATGAAGCTCTTTAAGGTGGCTTATACCCGTTTATACTAACACTAATAAGGAATACCAAAATGTCTAAATAATAGGTATTACTTGTAAATAATAATTTAATGTCTTTGGGTATTACAAGTTGGATTTCAACTCTCGGCGCTAAGCCAACCGTTTAAAGTTTAACAGTGGGTTTTTGTTTAGGCATAACATTAAGGTGTTTCCTAGTATTAGTGAAAACGAGCATTTGTAAAATAAAAAAAAACACAAAACTTATTTACTTGTACGAGAAGTAAATAAGATTTGTGTTTTTTCTCGTATGTTAGTTTCTAAAAAAAATAACTATAAAATTGTTAACAATTCCTTTATTAAAAAAATGTTATTAACATTTTTAGTTAAAAAAAGCTAAATAACTAGCGCCATATAAAAGCCAGTAAATAAAATGAACTGTTGTATAATGTACCTATGTATTTGCAGCCATCCATCAACGTTCATTGAAAATTTATAAAAGGTTTTTTATTATTACAATGATAAACAAAGCATTCAATCACCAAAGCTGTCAGGCAAACATACGAGACTAAATTGTGTTATCTTTTTTTGCATAAATGACCGACTATTTTCTTAAATTATCTAAAGCTGAATCCGTACTAATATTATACATTCGAGAGTAACTCTGTCTATATGTTACCTTTTCACGCCTAGGTAAACCACTAAACGGATGTCGATAAAATTTGGCAAGGAGATAAATGGCATACTGGGGAAGGACCTAGGCTACTTTCTGTTCCGGTAGCACGTTCCCGTGGGATAATTTCCGACATCCACGCTAGCGAAGCCGCGTGCAGAAGCTAGTTCTTTTATATTTCATGTCTGTTGATACAGTCATTTCCGTCAATTGGGACTATCCCATTTTTCCTCAGGCTGCTCATCTAGAGCAGCAGCAATTTTCTTTTCACAATTAATGTATTGTTTTTTCAATAATCTATTATCCATTTACTTAAATAACCATAAACGAAACGGTGTTCAGAACATTGAAGGTGTAATGGACATTGAAGAACTATCGAAAAATAAAACATGAAGAATAATCCTAGAAATATTTCGAATCAAGTAATAAACACACTTTAAAATATTATCTTTGCAAGGATTTTCCCTCAGGTACCAAACAATAAATCTATCTCAACTTATAGGACCGAACTGTTATGGTTTCTTACTTTGTATTGTCCCTTCAAGTCCAGACAATAACCGTAAAAGACGGAAAGGTAATAATAGTATAATTCCAGTTCCAGTGTCTGGTTCTCTCGCTTTTCACTTCAATGTGCGTATAAAAGTTTTTCGTATAGTTAGCGGGCCACTGGACGCTCTGACGCGTTGTCCACTGCGTATTTGCATTCTGCTATTGGCTGTCCGCTGTAAACATTCTGATTGGAATAGGTGCTACATTTATACGAACGCATCTACTAAATAACTCAACAACCTATTTAGGTGCAGAGTAACATCAAATAGTGAGTTTATGAAGTGAATAAAGTATTAGTTTGACATAGTCCTTAATCCGACTGATATTACGTTCTATAATTATATATACATTTTAGATACTTGACATTTCATATCTCGTATCTATAAAACAAATAAAAGCCAACGTCGCTTGGCGACAACCGAGAGAAATTCACTTCATAGGAAACGCAATTTCAAGCGAACAAACAAACTACTGCCGTCTGAAACCCTTCCACTCAGTTTAATTACTTCACAAAGAATGCGTCGCGTTCGCTCGATGAGGAGACAAAATTAACGCTCTCAAATATTTAATTTAAATTTCCTCCCCCGAAAACGAATGATAACAGCGGGCTGGGTGGACTTGCGGCCGCGGAGGTACATAAAAACACTTTTTAGTAGCAGAAGTGAAGCAATTCATTTGTATCAGTAAGTGCCACGTAACGCGATGAGTCTCTTTTAGTTGATTCTCTGAAGCCCGGACGACGGTAAATTGAGTTTAGAGAAAAAGAAACACGCCAAACGAAGTGAACAAATCGCGATCAATTTGCAAAGAGGATCCAGCAGTTAAGGATAATTAATTTTAGGATGTATTTTCTCTTGTAGTGTTAATTCCGAGCTCGCCCTGATTTATAAGTTTCTTTGCGTTCAGATAGCGTAGTGAATGCAACGTATTTGTAAGGATTGTTAGGTTAAAACTGCAGCTCAAGAAATTCCAAAGTCAACTAAAACAGGTAATAGCTACAAAACGCCAAGAAATCCGAAAATGGGGAAAGCGTGTGCGCCGCTCGGTTAATCAAACTGTCACTTCAAGAATTCCGCGCGGAATCCTTCCCGAGAAAACTCCCCTAACTTTTGATTGCTGCGAGAATTCCTATCTACTTATACAGTTAGGGATTGCTTAATCACGTTCTTTAAGTTATATACTGCGCACGCAGCACACACGATATAATTTCAATGTTCGCTTTAACTCTTATAAAATACAACTGAATAAAACACAATTGCAATTAGATTAACATCTCGACTGTTCATTATTCCGCTTTATTTAATAAGCAAAAGGTTACCCTCGTAGCCCCTTGGAGTTATTAATTAGAACAAAAATTCTGATCGTTCAGATTTTGTTTCGCTAAATTGGCCACTCAAACTCGTAAAAGCCATCCAAAGGAACTTAACGACGGTCAAAGAGAATAACCGCAAATAAGCTCCGATCTAAGGTCGTGGAAGAAAATTCCGTTTTCCTTAATTCACCCTAAATAGACTTTTGGGGATGCTGGTGCGATTGTTTACATTTTCGAAATAATCCGTTCGCTTTAAGAACGACTTGACGCTTACGTTCCGACATTTCAACCTTTTGGTATCTTTTCGAATCAGGGTCTTTGTTAATTACAAAACATCTTTTGATTCAAATAGAAGCATTGTTAAAGTCCTTTTGGGACTTAATATATTTTTGGTACAGATAAGTAAATACAATTTTCAAAGTAATAATGAATGGCGCTCTAAGTTTGAGTTTACGTTGGAGCGCAACATTAATGTTTTTAATGTAATGATGTTACCATCATCACATTAAAAACATTAATGTTACGCTACGAACTAACCGTCCCTGTCAGAAACTATAGTTTAATTGCATGCAAACATCTAGTCCGTTAAATAGTTAATGCAAACAGAAGTAGTGCAGCCAGGCGGGATGATATTCAGTGTAAACACCTGACAGACGCAGTGGAGTTTTACCAAAGTGGCGGAGCGGGGAGGCAAACAGAGTGCGCGAGCGACGCGACGTGACGCGGCGATAGTGACTCGCTGCGCACTGTCAACAATATCACAAGTTGCCAACTAACTCATAATTTTGTGGAAACTCATGTTTCATACACAAATATTTCCAGTACGTGTCTTGCTATACACTATTATAAACGTCACATGTAAAGAGATTAAAGATTTCAAGAGACTTCGTTTACTTTAACAGCTACGCTGTCGTAGCAGTGGCGTCGCAGCTACGCCGTAGCCACGCTGTCACTACGGCGTAGCTACTACGACAGTTTTTTGGTTCAATAAAACAATGATCGTATTGATTTTATAGTCTGTAATAAAACTAGCATTATATAAAAACAGCGAGTTAATTGCGTAAAACACTATCAGTAGTCATGGGTTTAATTTTGGCAGTTCAACAACATTCATTGCGTTTTTTACGTTGTTGAGCAGACACATTTCTCGAACATAATTATGCAGCAATGGATTAGCGATATCCTTCAAAATGATTAAATTGAAACTGATAGTGTACGACGCAGTTAGGGTTCAGGTTCGTGTCCTATGATGTCATCCTAGAGCCATAAATTTTTTTAAGAAAATAGTCAATCCGTAAAAGCAAAAAACTTTAAGTCCAGTATCAAACCCACTCAATTTTCACATTCGCAACAGGATTGTCAAAACCATAACTCATTACCGAAACAGATTAGATCGTATCATGTTGAACGCTCACATGACCGTAAAAGTTTATTCGAAACTAATGCAGCTAACCCTGCAATATTTTAACGTCATTTAATTTATTAACGTGAACGTTTCATTAACTACAACTATTAATATGACGTCATGCTGCAGTTGACTGACATATATGAATGATTTTATATGCAATTGCCGGTTATTTTGAGCGGTAGGAAACGTTAACGGTGCATTATTGCCTTAAACCCTATATAAGTAGGCATTAAAGTATAAGTACAAAAGTATATATTGAGAGTAAATAGTTAGTTACATGTTCAAAAAGTTAAACAAACGATCATTCATTTCCAAATAATCCATTTCCAAAAAGCAGGACATTCCTAAAGTATATTTGTATAAGTATTTTTTATGCTTATTATTTTCACGAATATGAGAAGTTTATATTTATTTTTTTAATAAATATTCATTAGAGAGCCAGCGGTGGCCCTGTGGTAACGGCCGCGACTTTTGAGTTGTAGGTGGTGAGTTTGAACCATTTGATCCCAAACTTTTCTTTGTGTCAATCATTTCATCACCACTGCTCTCAAAAAAGGTAAAGGTAAACATCGTACTGAAACCAGTACTAAAAAATCGAACAGATGTAACATACGCCAACCCGCATTCTGCCCGCGTGGTGCATTATGGTCCACTCCCTCTCACAGAGAGGGGGCCTGTGTCCCAGCAGTGGGAACATTATAGGTTGATTATGCGTAGTTCTAATGAATTTAGAACTAAATTAAACAAAAGTTCTGAATGGCATAATTTAATTACAAAAATTAACAATGAACTCAGTTAATAGAGGCGTAAAAATACAATTGTCAGTCTTATCGCGACTCGGCTATCTTTTCCAGACTACCATTAGATGGGCTGGAATGTTAGGGAGAATAAAAGTCTATATTATCTGAATTAAAACTGGAACAAAATCTATACTCTATTTGCTACTTTTTCAATCGTAAAATTAAACAGTTTTACTATTAAAAATCAAAAGTATTTTAATGTATGCATTCCTAATTTATTGCAGCATGAAGATTCAGAGTCATCTAATCATACTCGTAATAAAATAAATAATGAGTCTGTTGACAAATCGCTGGCGAACAAGAGATTTATTCACAAAATGCGGTCGTCGTCACCGAGGCAGGCCTAAGAAACGCTATCGTTACGATTTAGACTCGTTCCTAACCAACTGGACGGAGAAGTCACAGCTTAAAGCGGAGGTTTCTTGAAAATGGTCAAAAAGGTGGTTTTTAAAGCAGTGCATCTCTTAAACCGTAAATAATTTTGACCAAAAAAAAATTTACATATTTTCAAGTCTTATTTTAAAACAGTGATGGAACTCAAATCACAATTAAACGTACATTAATGCATCAAAAAAATCTTCAAATACACCTCTGACATTTCTTCTTTAAAGGCAGTTTATCCCTTCATTAACAATTTTAATTATAATTTAAAATATACCATTAAATTGCTAATGCCAAACTGCATTCAGTGATGGATTATTTATTATTAAGTAGTTTGTAAATAGATGATTGTTTCATATTTTGCAATAAATTACCAGCGTTGTGTCATCGCGCTTCTCTTTCTTTTCTATGCAGTCCGATAGTGACCGCGCTTTAGGTCATGTAGTCGCCTTAAGGAAATGTGGAAGAAAATGGGGGAGGCCTTTGCCCAGCAGTGGGACAGTACAGGCAAAGGGAAAAAAAAGTAACTTACACAGGCAGACTAATTCTCATTGGATATTAGGATGATGATACTCAGCACTCTTTAAACGTCAAAATTACATAAGACTATCATTAGACTGGTCTATTATTCAACAGAAATTTAACTAAACCACAAACATAAGCATTACAGCATCATGTTTATCATACACTAAAATTCAAGTTTGCGTTATTTCAAACATTTTGTTAGCAGCACATTCGCCTTTATTAGTGCGAAAAGTTATAAATATAAAATAACATGTTCTGAAACTGTGCAAGCAAACCGGATGGGCGGGCGTATGCATACCATGCCAAATTCAAAGGCTTTGAACGCGTATTTATAAGCGGAAGGCGAAAATAGCACGTAATGTTACAAAAATCTGAATGAACTCACTCACTAGGTTCATGCCATTTTTGGAATATTTTGTGGTGAATGAAAATAATAATATATATTACCTACATTTTCTTACTGTACGTATAAATAATCACTTACCATACAAATATGTACATTAATTGTACTATCTTCATAAAAAAGGGCTAAATATGTCATACAAAGTAATAATATATAAAAACTACATAGCAAATATTGTTGATAATACACGTTTGTTATCATTTGCCATTAATAATGTTTTAAAATATAAGCTATTTAACTATACTCATTTCGACAAAGAAAATCTTAACATTTTATCAATTAAATATTAATGTTTATTATTTAAATCTCCTTTCATATTCTCAAAAAGACTATTTAGTTAGCATAAATTACCTGATAAGAAAATGTGGTGCTTTAAAATATTTCTAAACAAACGTAAAACTAATTTTAAAAGAACTCGACTTCATCAAGATAATCTGAACAACTATTTCATTACATTTATGCGAATAAGGTTGATAAGATAAACGTAATCTTAGAAAACGTTTGTATTATTCTTAAACTATAGTTAATTTTGAATACCAAATTAATTCGTATCTATGTCACATATTTCAATTCATATGTACGAGTATGTACTAGGATGTGTCATAGGACGCATACCAAGCAAGACATCTAACACGTCATCAAAATTACTGAATGTCCTAATGCATAGTGACAGATTGTAAGGAAGAAAGAAAAAAAAATGTATGTAGTTTCTGAGTTTAGACGATGTTTTTCCATACACATCGTCACACAAACACACAAACATCGTCTAAAATCGCCAACGTCTTGAGCAAGCGTGGTGATCAATGCTCGTGCCTTCTCTGTATGAGAAGAGGTCTTTGTCTTTGTAAATTAATTCTAGTAGTTAATGCATCGTCACTACAAAAAATGTTAATATTGGAGATAATGTAGTATGTCTTAGGGCTGATTTTCAATCCACAGATATTTTTTACTTGTGGAATAAAATTGACGGCTGACAGATTTTGTATGGAAGAGCTGTCAAATATTCAATATTGTTCCTCGGATAAAATTATCTAGCGTTGGAAAAATCAGCCTTTAGTGTGAAGATTTCACAGGAACAATAATACTGTGGCAACTACGTTATAAAAGTTACTGAAGATTCGTTTTCTGTACCAAATGATTCTCCTAGTATGTAAGTACTATAATACTTGTTGGCAACCCTACACTGTCGTTCCACTGTATAGAAAACGACCAAATGGAACAGTGCACCTAGCTTTTGCCGTTTCATAAAAGCCCATGATCGAGTCCCAGCTCCCGGCGGAAGTGTGCAGCGCATGAGATGGATACGATGTATCTATGAAAATGTCATGCACTCATACTGTGGGGCTACAGAGGGGGGAAACAATCTGACCGCATACCGTGCCCGGATGCTCTCTCTTTTTCAGGTGCTTGAGCCAAATGTCAACGTTTCGGCACAACGACTGTTACTGTTTATGTGAAGCAAAGTATTTATATTTGTTTTTTTTTTTTTTGTATTATTTTTCAGTTTTTACAAGATACGAGGCTTCTTTGTATTTTTATTTTTACCTTTTGACTTGACTGATCTTAATGTATAACACTTTTGTTCCCAGTTCATCCACTGGTGCAAGTGCCAAACCAGCTGGTGGGTGCTCCGACGGGCACTGACGTCACTCTTCAGTGCCACGTCGAGGCTTCACCCAAAGCTATCAACTATTGGACCAGAGAAAATGGTAAGAATTTCTAAAAATAAATTGGCAATATTTATGGAAATATTTCGAAGTTTTCATTAGGGGTCGAAAAAAAGTTTAATCTATTTTAAGACTTAAACAACGATAAACAAAACAACAACAACTAATACATCAATTCTTTAAATCTGCCTCGTTGAGTACGTTCAAGTATTTTTTTCCAAACTATAAGGAAAAGTTAAATTACTAATTAGTTGGGAACACTACATTTGAGTTTATTATCCTTTAAGGTTAGTAGCTAGACTAAACTTTACCCATCGCATAAAGGTTGCTGACCTATTTAAATTTGTATAACCATCGAGCAAGACTGGTTTCTGAGGCTAGATGTTTACGGTGTTATTGGATTTTTCCATCTGGAATTTTTCAGTAGCAGACCGGAGTTTGGATCTGTGCCCGGTTGATGGCAATAGGCTCGCCCCCTATTAAATGGGACTTACATGACTGGAGTAACGTGGGAGTATCATAGGTTACTGATACTCCCACGAAGCGTTAGCGCATCGGGGATACAGGCTTGGTTTTATGTGATGTTATTTAGACATTCAGACTGACTGATCATCGCGATGACTTGTGACTATGATATTTTAACCAATCCTTTTAACAAAATCCCAAGGTCCCCGATGTTTACAACGCTCACAGCAGAAAAATTAAAAACCATTTTTTCCGAGAAATTCAACACCCACTTTAAAGTCGAACACCTATTACTTAATGTAACCTTATATTAAGTAGTTCATACGTAAATTATGAAGAGAGTCCTAACTGAAACGAAAAAGGACATGAAATACACCCAAAAACCAAAGTTTATGAAGCTTGAATAAATCTCTTAGTGACTGGTTTTATAGTGTCCAAACTTGGACAGGCACCAGAAGACTTAGCACAAAGTAGTGGGGACTACAAAGAAACACTCAACATTAGTCTACTAACTTTATCCTACATAATTAAGGAGTGTGAACAAGGAAAGATGGGGGCGGGCGGGATATTTGGCTAAAAGGAACCAACACTCGATAAAATAGTCCAAAGAATTGGCTGTGGACCGTTGGCAAGGCAGCAAGGTTAGATAAACAACTAGACATGTAACATATGTACAGTCAACAAAAGAGATAAAGTTGAAGTTTAGTAAGAAAAGAAACCGATGGATGTGTCGACTGAAATTTTATTTGATAAATGAGCTGTTTGTTTTTTATAAATTAAAAAAAAACTTGAGAACATCCACCTGTTTCTTACTAAACTTGAACTATATCCGAAGATCCTGCATACTTATCTCTTTTGTTGACTGTACATAGATGGTGAACAAAGAGACCATTATTGAACACCAGGTCACGGGTTTTCGACAAGAAAGAAAAACATTTATTTAACCCAGGTTTAGACAGGACAGCCTTAGTTTTACTTATGGTGGCAAGGCATCACGATAGGAAACCTGTATTAAAGTGTCTAAAATTATTAATCCTCATTCCTTTGCTTATGGAGAAGAGACCTGGAGGCCTACCATGATCTATTTAAAAACGATTCAAAAGCAAGACATTTCAGTTTAGGTTTTTAACTGCATCGCTCACAGTCGTACCATGACGTCCAATACGCTTACCGGCATTTGGATCGTTGAAAGTGAATGAGCGTTAAGAACTCGTGGTAGGTATCCAGATGGCACGGCCTAAACTGAACGTTTAACTGACGTCATGGTACGAATTAGAAGAACAGTTCAGTTTAGGTCCTAAAGTGGATCGCGTTAAGAGCTTGTGGTAGGTATCCTGGGGCCCTAAAAAGACCACTTTGGCAGAATCATAGAACAATTCATAACACGCAATTTCATATATATGACAGTTTTGTATGGAGATTCGTAAAATGCTATATATACACCCAGTGGCGTGCACTCCATACATGCAAATAAGCTCTGCATACCCTGTAGTCCCTTATATACATGCCCATCTAAATGATAAATAACTATAATTTAAAAAAAAATGAAAATTATACATGTGAGACCTGTGCTGGCGTCAAAGTGTGTTTAAATAGTAAATTAAAATCGGCCGCGATTTTTTTGTGCATACCCTGTCTGAAATCTCTGTGCACGCCACTGGGTACACCTCTGCCTAACCCTTCAGGGATATATAGGTGTGAAACTGTCAAACAGATGAATTGCGTGATACGAATTGTTTTATGATTCTGCCAAAGTGGCCTTCTTAGGCCCCCTGACCATTACATTGTGCCTGTTAGCATTTCAAAAACTATGAAACGCACTTACCAACAAGAAAAAAGAGTATCGAAAGCATAAACTGATAGATGAGTTTTTCCTCATTTCACGCTTCGTTTCCTTCACCTTCCAGAATCAGTTAACGCAAGCTATAATTAGTATAATCTCTGATTGTGTTCTAAAGATGTTTACGAGCGGCGCAACTCATAAACTCTATTAAGTACTAAGCACGAACCTCGAGAACGGAATAAGCAACTAATTTCATTATTCATAAAGCACATTGAAAGCGTTAAAGCAGTCATTAAAAGGACCGTTATTCATGTTCCTACTATCCTCTTTGACAGGCCACGGGGCTAGTGCTTGCTTACAAGTTATTGCCGTTTTATGGACGTATATAAAGGAAAAAAATATGCGGTTATTTCATGTCCGTTTTTCATTTCGCAAAGATTTATTTCTACTTTGATTATATGGCGCCTATGTTACGGCTTATTAACGACCTCATAATTATAGCGACGATGACATCGTGAAATATTGCTGTGCTAGGAATTAATAAATGGACCTTGTTTATTGTCTAGGATTAAGGTAATTCGGTTTTGATAGAAAAACCAATGAAACGTCGGTTTTTTAATAGAAAAAGTAATGAAACTTGCCTGTTTCTGATTGATTTAAAAATAAAGTTATTTCTTTTGTGTCTACTCTCGTTATTAAGCTATACTGGGTTAAATAAATATGCCTTTTTAGCGTAGCTTTCCTTTACTTCACACTTTTATACTGTACTTTTAGGTACTATTTGTAGATATAACGACTCAAAAAGCCATTTCAGCGTTATTAAGTCGGCCGGTTAACACAAATAGCCGACCGTCAAAAGGCGACCTAAATTGGACACAGTGAAATATAACCTGTGAAATACCTATATAAAAACACGTGCTAACTAATACAAATAAGGCTCTTAACCTAACAAAACATCAGAGAGGTCGGGAACTTCATTATTTCTCATTAAAATGACACCCTCAGGATAAAAGTTGCTTATTTAGTGCTTGGATGACAGATGGACAAAAGCACTCGGAGAGAACGAAGGGAGATGTGCCAAAGATAAGCTCAATATTTACTTGTACGTTTGTTTTACGTATGTAGATGAAGGAAATAAAGATCAAATGCGAGAGATAATGTCGTGACTTTAACAAAACTGACCCATCGCCCGCGCGCTGTCGTAAATCCAAATTTTCATAAAACTGACAATGCAGTGGTGCTGGCATTTGTATAATTTCGCAATTTTTATGAAATAGAGATGCAGCAAATTGACATTAGTCGAGACAAACAGCAAACACACTGAAATTTAAAAAAAACTTGTTCAGTATTATTTTTCACTTTCATTCCGTTGAAGACAGGCCAACGCAATTGGAATCCAACATGCCGAAATACCTTTTAGTCGAAGCGCTAGTTTTCAAGTGGATAATGCGTTGCAACAAACAGCCGGCACGGTCGGCGGACAACGGCCGGCCACTAAAGTCGAGTTAGGAATGGATTTACGGGTTGCGGGCCGTCCGGCGCCGTCCAGCGCCGTCCAGTGCCACCCTGTGCCGTTCGCAGTCATCTGCCGCCCGCCACCGCACCGCATGCCGCGACATGTGTGAACGGTCCTCGACCAAAACCCGATAAAACTAACAAAACTTTTTCGCAATGCGGTCTTTAAACTTGTATTTTTTGTCGGTCTAATCGAACAGTTTATGCGGTCCAATGCGAGTGCAGTCAGAGTTTGTTGAAAGTTAGACGCATGGAAATTGAGATTTCGAAAGGATTTTTGCCGATTGATAATAAGAATTGAAGAGAAATATGTGGGCGAACAATGCATGTATGATTTTTTACATTATATGAAAAATTGGCAAACTGACCAGATAAAAAATGGTTACTTTTAATGCAATATAGGATGTAAAAAGACCCATTATCTCTAACGTAAAAATAAATAGTATCATAAATAATTTTTGCAGTTACAGCTGTCGCCGCTTCACCTATTCTTATCATATTCATGAGTTTCTTTTCAAACTGTTCTGTTCTATTCGTAGTTAACACACGAGTGAGAATTTTCAAGTATAACAGACGTAGCTTGAAACACTTTCGATTTTCACACAAATAAATCTAATACTGAAAATCGTGCTATGTAATAATATCAAATACCATTCTATCATTTTCCAGGGAACAGTACCAATAGTACACACAGCCCATATAACATGACACAAAACCAGCAAACCTTATCTAACTATATATAAAATTCTAAGTCCTGACTGACTGATATGTCCTAAACACCAATAATAATACCGATCCAGCCTGTCCCTTGCTGTCCTCTTCCAGCGACGCCCTGAGCCGAGGTCCGAACCCCGCAGGGGGTTACCCTTAGCGCTGTCGCTTAGTTTTTAAGTTATTGTATGCCCTGGCTGGAGGCCTTAATTCGAGGCATCCACAGGAAAGTCCGGTTAAGCAGTAGCCATCCTCATAAAGGATGAACTGCGAGATGCCATTAAAAAAAAAATAAAATAAAAAAAAAATGACTGATATGTCAACGCACAGCCTAAACCACTGGTCCTAGAGATGCAATTTGGAGAGTGTGTTCGAAAAACCCTTTCTTAGTATCACTAAGAAAGGGGGGGGGGAGTAAGGGGGGCTAGTTTTCGAAATTCCACCCCTAAGGGGGTAAATGGGGGGAGGGTAAATTTCACGCGGACGAAGTCGCGGGCAGAAGCTAGACCCACATATTCCTCAACGTCTTCAAAAGAAATAAAAAGCCACAAATCCCTAACCTATAGGGTCCCTCCTAGGTAGGTACTACGAAATAGTTGGTTATACCCTAACCAGCCCGACGCATAGCGCAGGCAGATTTAGATGCAGTTACAAAGGCAACCGAGCTCGCTATTACGCGGTTGGAGCGACCACCCGCGCAAAAAGCGGACCAAATTCTATTACCGCCCGATATGCAACAAAGACCGCTGGCCCGCCCGCTTCAAATTGCTTTAGGTTACAGTCACAATATTTACTCTCACGTACGTACCACAATATACGTACAAATCTAAATTCAATTCCTAATATTACTCGCCGAAACTAAACCGCCTAGGATTTATACAGTTTTAGTTTTCTATCCCCACCAAATGAAAACACGTACCCAGTAAAAATGCACCTTCCGAAAATATAGACACTACCTAATTATTAACTATGCAAAAACATTTTCCAAAAGATCGCATTTTCAGGTTCACGCTTTTGATCTCACGCGCTCTCCCTCACGCATTTGCACATTTAAATATTCAATATGGCATATTAATATTCATTATTTCGATAATATTCAATATTTTTTGTATGCACGGCGATAAAACGTACTTTTATTGAATTTTTAATGCAAATTGCAAGTCTTTATTGGCCTCAAACTTTCTGAATTTTCGAAATCGTTAACACCTTGTGTAAAGCAGAAACTTTAAAAGCAATTAACAATCAAATGCTGAAGTGACGTACAGCACATATGTCTGGACCGTTACAAACAAACAGAGGGGGTAGACGGCTCTTCTGCGGCCCATAAATTGCGGGGCTACAAATTAAATTAGGTAATACACGGGCGTGACGAGATGGGACAAGCGGCGTGCCGGCCGCACCGGACATGGAATGGGAGTGTCCGCCATTCGCAGCCAGGCCTTGCGACAACTTTTTGTTGTAATTTCAATCGGGTTTTATTTAAATAAAATTGCTTTCTTTATTGTCGTGATGTACAGGTTATTTTTCGATGGCGCTTTTAACGAAACATTTTCGTTTCAATTTATAATATCATTGTTCATTTAAATTCAGCGATGAATATAGGTTTTGTATTGTTATAATGTAGACGTACACATTCTCTTTGTCGAAGTTTAAATTACATAAAAAGATGAACCAGCCAAAAACATTACACAGACACAGAAACAATAGATATCATTGCAAACGAAACGCAAACAAAGCGAAACTATCCAACGAAATTCACAATTAATCTTCACTTCAACTTCTCAACATCATCGTCCATTCATTACCATTCGATACGCCTTCAATTGAATGCTGTAAACTGACAATTAATTAACAAAGTTGTCAACAATAAACAAAAGAGGGCGTGTCCGTGGCGGTTGGCCACCGTGGAGGTGTCAGTTGCATCAGAGCGGGCCGGTCGCCGCAGATTTGTGGTCTGCCGGCCCGAGCGCCAAAGCCACGTCTCTTGACAGATCTCGATGTCTTCCGCTTTGACCACAGTTATTAATGAAGCTATTGTGATCGTGTTGCTATTAGTGTATTGCGTAAAGTTATTGTTTAGTCCAATTCAATTAATTAACTTATAAATAACTTGAATATTATTTAGTGTCAAGTATATTAAAACTATCACTTTAATCGGAAAGGGGCAATGATGTGTAGTCTGCTTTTAGTAATTTTACTTCCTACAAAGCATTTTTTTTACACTATGTTCTAGGGACTTTAATACATACTATCTGACCCGACGAACTTCGTACCGCCTCAGAATCAATAAATGTTGTGTTTTTTTTTTCGTAAATGTTTCCCATGTTTTAATAGTTATTCTGCTATTCGGGGCGGAGACAAATCCAACAATTCAAAGATTATAAAAATCGGTCAAGCCGTTCTTGAGTTATAGATGGTGTGCCTAACCAACCCGACCTTGTTTTATTTATATAGATTTAGACCTGTCCATTTCCTACTTTGCCGTTAACTGGCAAATTTGAAAATTTACAGTTCTATTAATAGATATACCACTAATCTATAATTTTCTTATTACAAATATATTATTTCTTGCACATTGTGATTCCCAAGCTGACTTGTAATAAACATGTATTACTAAAGATTTATTCTCAATCTTACTAGTCAAACTGTGTTCGGAGCAGTAATAACATTTGATGTTTTGCTACCATTTGCTGAGCAATATTACAACAGTAATGCGTTGAGTTCTAACATATGGCAGCGCCTCAGGAGTAATAGTGCGCTGATGTTCAGGCCCCAATTTCAGTTCGGTACAGAACAATTTTGGACAATTAACGATATTAATTTATGCTTGTGATTTAGTTGCGAATTCGTTGCGTAACTCATAGAATTTGAGGTTATGACATGTTACAACTTTTCTTTTTAACTTGAAACGCTTAGTCGAAATAAAACGGTATCCGGTCTTTCAAAAAAATTATCTAGTCCTTTAATGAACATGGTAAAATAATCACTTTTTTTATGTCAACAAAAAAGAAGCACCCAGAAATGTTTTTAATATTTTAGAACTTATAGTTATGTCCTACACGTCGACTATTCAGAACATTAATTGCAGTTCATAATTTCCATAATTTCTAATTTAAACTTTAAAAATAGTTCCTCAGATCTTACCACAAAACCAAAATGGCCGATGTCATAGACAACTGCTGCAATAGCGTATAATAAATAAATAAAGTTTATTTCGAACTAAACTAATGCAATGAACTCACCCCAGTAATAAATTAATGCCATTTCATGATTAGAGCGACACCTCTACCCTTCACGAGGGAATAATATATAATCATGAAGATGCTTTGTGTACCTTTGGTATTGTTTTTTCCAAGGTATTATTAGGGTTTGGTTTCCCTGAAGAGTGCAGTATAGTGCAAGTCAACTTCAGTCAACAAGGGACGACTTTTTCACCTTTGACGCAATTCAAGATTTGACTGCTCCATAGGTATGGTGGTCGCAAGCGCGACTGCTGAGCTTGGGGTTCGATTCCCGGGTCGGGCAAAGTGTTATTGGGTTTTTCAATTAAGAATTTCTTAGTACCAACCAGAAATATGGAAGTCGGCGGTGTGATACCCTCGTACCTGGAATAGCACGTTGCCGTTAGTCCTGTGCTCTGAGGGGCAATTCTCGTAATTTTAAGAACGTTCACAGTCTGATCTCAGTCTCAATCTGTCAAAAATACATTTCCTTACATTTTTACAAGCTTTTGACATTTAATTGTCGCCGAGCTGAGACTGCGACTAGATTTTGAAAGTTTTAAATTACGAGAATTGGCCTTCTGATCTCTCTCCGGTCGTGTCGGATTTCCGTCCCATCGGACTATGAGACTGCACTCTGCGCAGACGCGCACACACTTCGCTCTCCGCTGAAATTGGTCGCCATGGCCGAAATTCGATCTGGAGGACTATTATTACAATATGCAAGTTTCTTGCCTGTGGCATACAGAAAAATTTAAACAGCAAAGGACTTGCATCGTCTAAACACTGATTAGATGGTGAAATTTTTATTGCTCCTAAACTTATCGTGTGACGTAGGAATAAATCGCCCCGTGTAAATCAGGCTTTAAGCTAGGCTTTCATTCTTTTGACTGTTGCAGCTTACTACATGAATAATTTGGTTCTGAATTAGACTTCTAGACATGCACGTTTCACACTTGTTGTAAAACTGTCAGCCAAGACCTAAGACTTTTCCTTGAGCAGAAAAGGTTAGCGGCACGCAATTCATTGATTAAATAATTCACTCAAAATCTCAGCTATGTGCCACCTATTTTTATTTAATTTGGAATTGAACTCAATCGGAATACGGGAAGTAGGTGATGCATCTAAGCTATTCTAGACAGGTGTGAAACTTAATAATATAATCATCATTTCAGCCGAAATACGTCCACTGCTGGACATAGGCTTCCCCAAAGCAGCACCGCCACTTCGACCGGTTCTGTACCTCCCGCATCCAGCGGATTCCTATGCCTTCACAACTTAATAATATATATAAGTCGGGGAAATTCATTGCTACCAACTTAAATTGTCCGTTTATTCAAATCACAATAATGTCGTTCTCTGACAGCTGTCTAAAATAGCTATAACACGGCAATATGACGTTCGGTGTCAATTTACTTAACAATTGACTTCCTTGTCTGTATAATCTCTGAGAATAAGCTTATTCGAAAGCTGTAATAAAGTTTAACCCCGAATGAAGCCCCCGTCAATTGAAGTGAGATCAACCGTCGTGGGTATATCAGTGTGTAATAGAGCCACCGTCTTATGGCGTGATTAACGATCACATCAAGTCGGCGGCGACGTCGAACTCGCCGCGTTATATTACTGCGAAGTCGATAGTCACTAAATATTGAATGAGAGGAATTGTGAGAATTTGTGATATACACCGTTACATTTTGATCGTTTTAATCCTTAAAAGGGGTCATTGTACTCATCATTATGAACAACTTTTACTATGGGACCAACACTGAAATCGTGAAAAAAAAAATCTGCTGTTCCCTACATTTTGCCGAGTTATACGAACATAAATGTAGGGAACAGCTGATTTTTTTTTCACGATTTTAAAATATGTATGTTTAGGTTAAGGTGTTATCTATGGGCCTGCATCGCCAGAAATAAATGGATTATTATTATTAGGCTAGAACTGTGACCTACCATCACACGCAAACCGAATTGAAATAGGATAGGTTAGGCGAGCGCTACACCCAAGTTAGTCGCAATAACTTCACTATTTAGTATTTTTAGGACCCCACAATAGGAATTAGAGATTCAATCATTATAGGTATTAAAGTTTTCAATAATATTATGAGGAGCGCAAAATGGGAATTATTACAGGTTCGATTAAATAAATGCTTTTTTACGACAGCTAAAATCCATCAAACGAAACACATTGTAACTCCGATTGCAAACCAAATTCCTACACCAAGGGATACAATACAAGAAAGGGCAACAACCAAGTAGATTCTATAATTAAAATGCCTATAACCTTTTCAATTTTATACCAGAAAGCCATGGTCACTGGCTGGCAATAAAAAATAAAAAAGCCGCCCATAAAATAAAGCAACGCAAGAAGAATGCAAGCAATTTTTAATGTTGAACGTAGAACGAACGAGGCATCGTGACCCGCCACGGTAATAATGTAGCTTACGACAAATATTCTACGGAACTGCTGTACACAAAATATACACACATATTTTTAACGTATATCTTTCAATAACAATGTTATTTTTCCTTAACTAATATACCTAATATGGTTTTGAAGATAACAACCAGAGATTGGGAAATATTTAATGCTAATTTTAGTTACGCTTCATTTACGTACAATGTCTTATATTGCTAAGCGCAAATCTCGAGAACGGCTGGACCGATTTCCCTATTTTTTTTTTATAATATTCCTTGAAGTGCGAGGATGGTTCTTACGGAGAGAAAAAAAAATCGGAAAAAAAATTGCACCCGTGCGAGGCAAGGGCGGGCCGCTAGTCTATAATATAAAAATGAATCGCTAAATGTGTTGCTAAGCGCAAATCTCGAGAGCAGCTGAACCGATTTCACTAATTCTTTTTTTGTTGTGTTCGGTATCATCAGGGCAAGGTTTGTATGAAAGAAAAAAAAATGTTCGAAAAAAACATTGCACCATTGTGTAGTTAAATAATACCTATACATTTCTACTTACTTTAAGAAGAACTAACGATTGCAGGGTTTTCTCCTTTACAATTCCTTAATGTGCTACACATGCAATTGTGACTAACCAGTTGATGTCTAAAAAGGCTCGACTGGCAGTTCACAATGGGTGTGCTGGTGGCTACGCTTATGTATTAAAGTGAATGTTGGGTGTGGCAAAAGAAGCATCAAAGTAGAATAAATTCTGTGGAAATACGTTCTTTGTGAAGCATGTGTGGTGTTGAACGATAGGCTGAGGAATGATGTGATAGAGCAATGGTGCAATTTAAAAGAAGATGTAGGGACAAAAATTTAAAGTGAAGAGTGTGCTTAGATGGTTTTGTCATGTTGCGAGGATGAATGAAAGAAGAGTAACAAAAGGTATTTACAAGGCTGGCAGATATGAGCAGAAATGCCGGGAGGGGACGCCCTAGAAGGAGATATGTCTGCTTCCGAATGTTTAATTTTGTTTGTAAAAGTTGCACGAAAGGGTAAGTTTTTTGAAATGGGACGATATTCCTTTGTAGGATTTGAGTTTTGTTCTTCTATTGTTTGGCTTACTTCCAGTTAAGTTGCTTAAAAAGCATGAAAAAAAACAAGTTTAGTTTGTTCCTAAAATAAGGCCCCGCCATACCTTCTTTGACCATTTATCCCTATTTCTCACAAAGTTTCTCAAATTTATCCTCTATTTTAGTCGTTTAATGGAATGATATTATTATCAACTAGCTTCTGCCCGCGACTTCGTCCGCGTGAAATTTCACCCTCCCCCCATTCACCCTCTTAGGAGTGGAATTTCGAAAAACCCTTTCTTAGTGGATACCTTTATACACTTCACACAGAACACACTCCAAATTTAATGTCTCTATGACCAGCGGTTTAGGCTGTGCATTGATATAATCAGTCAGACAGGATCACAGGACTTTGAATTTTATATTAGATTATAAAAGTAAACCTAATAATAAACCCTACCTAATAAAAAAAAAACTCAATAACAGAAAATAAAATACCTAAATAAACCTATTTCTGATGATTACTAATCTAAACTCAATAAATAAGCAAAATCCCTAAAAACTAATATCTATACGAATGACTAATCCTACCTAACAGTTTTATAAAATAACCTACGGTCACTACGTACACTATCAAATATACCCATCATCATCTGCCTAGCCTTTTCCCAACTATGTTGGGGTCGGCTTCCAGTCTAACCGGATGCAGCTGAATACCAGTATTTTACATGGAGCGACTGCCTATCTGACCTCCACAACCCAGTTACTGGGTAATACGATACCCCTTGGTAAGACTGGTTGTCAGACTTTCGGGCTGCTGACTACCCGTAACGACTGTCAAAGATCCACGAATGACAGCCGGGACCAACGGCTTAACGTGCTTTCCGAGGCACGGAGGGGACACGGTATGTAAAGATGGTCACCCATCCACAGACCAACCGCGGCAAGCGTAGCTTAACCTGATCGATCGACCTGTGCGGCTGTTATTATTTAGCCACGGGCCCCTCAAATCAAATATACTACCCATACTTTAAAATTAAAATCTATACCTACGACTTATAAAAATAAACCTAAATAACTCTACCTTAAACTGTACTTAGTAAAAACTAAAAGGAATAAAAAGGTCGCACTGAAAAGCACGTTTTTGAATTGCAAGTAGCAGTTAAAACATACAATTTATAGAATGCTAATATGAACGAACGCTCGCCTATTATTATTATCTTCGTCGTGTACTACGACAAACTTATTATTTGCGGTTGGTACAGTAATCGGGTCTAGGGATCGAACCGCAAAATTAAGTTTGTTTTTTATTGTATATTTTGTTCCGGGATAAAAAGTACCCAGTGTGGTGCCCAGGATATTAAAGAATATTTATACCAAGTGTCATCGTAATCGAACCGGTAGTTTTTGCCTGATGCCTGAACAAACAGACAGACAGACAGACAAAAAAATTTTTAATCACATTTTTGGGTTCTGTGTCGGTCTAATAACACCCCCTGCCATTTATTTTTTTGAAATTTTCAATGTACAGAATTTTCACTTTACGGATTTATTATAAGTATAGATTTGTAATTTGAACGAATATTTAAACACTACCAAAACAGCTAATACCTATTTTATAAAATAACAACAAAAGAAATTCAAATAAACTATTTAAAGACTAAAAATCGCGCTGATAAGCACGGTTTGTTAATATCAATTATTGTCCAGCCAAATATTGAATGAAGCTCGCGCTCGGACCTTCCCGCCTTTTTATACCCAACCGCCACGACCCGCGTCGAGCGCGGCAACCGTTACACAAAAATAATCCTTATGGCATGATTCAGTATTCACGCGCGACGGCGCGATGGCTTATTAGCGTATTACATGTATAAGTTTGGTGTTTCTATACCGATTACTATGATTCTTTTTTTATTGAATAGGTAATAATATTAACTTCTTTTAATTAAGGATGAGTGAGAGTATTATAAACGTAAGAGTAAACAAATATAATCAGAAAGCTCCGAACTGCTAAGCTATCGGGAGTTACACGTGTTATTGTGAGTCAACAATAAAAGAAGGACATATGCTGTTGTGGAATATTTTTTAGACAATTTTATGTAGAACATTTCCGTCATAAATGATTTCTATGTAGCTTTAACCATTAAGGCTGCACACGCGACGGAAGCTTAAAAAATGGAGCAACTTCTCCCGTTTTCCCAACATTTCCTTTCACTGCTCTGCTCCTATTCATTGTAGCGTGATTAAAAGTATACTATAACCTCCCCAGGAGTATGAAGAATAATTGTACCAAGTTTCGTTAAAATCCGTCGAGTAGTTTTTGTTTCTATAAGGAACATACAGACAGACAGACAGACAGACAGACAAAAATTTTACTGATTGCATTTTTGGCATCAGTATCGATCACTAATTACCCCCTGATAGTTATTTTGAAGATATATATCATGTACAGAATTGACCTCTCTACAGGTTTATTATAAGTAATAGATAGATAATTGACGCTGAGATGAAATTGTGACTAGATTTTGAACGTTTTTAATTACGGGAATTGGCCTTCTGGTGTATGAACGTAAACTACTTAAAATGAGTATGTAAGGATCGTAGCTGGTAGCGTTCTGCAGTTTGATTTGTTGTTGAGTTTATGTAGGTATTTATGTAATACCTTAATAAATCCATTACAAAGTTTACATGAAAGCAAGTTCAATCATATTTTCGGCATGCCGCCAAAATCTATTACAGATAGATAGAAAAAACATTATAAACGGGTACCTAGTACAGTAGGTATGTACACTATGTACCATCGCGGACACTGGCGGTGGACCACTTTTCAACCTTATTACCAAGGGCATGAGGGTGAATAGTTGTCGACCGCCATTGTATAGTGCAGATCAAAAAATCTAGCCGATTATTTTCTCACACCGATTATTTTCGCTGTATTCATGGATTTTCTAGGCACGAATCCCGTAGAATGACTTTATTTTTTATTCAACACTTTTTCGATATTATTGACGCAGGGTTGGTTCCTAGAAAATAGAGATGAATGATCCCTTTTTTTAACTGGACTTTGGTACTTGAACTTAAACGTTAAAATAATTTAATTTAGCACATTGTTTTAATTTTATTTTATTTTATTTTCACAATATTTTGGTTATTTTACATACCTATGTAAAATACACACACATACATAAACTCACACCTTGTTCCTCTGGAGGTAGCAGAAACAGCAGAACGCCACCTAATACGATCCTTACATACTCCTTTTGCTTCGTTAAAATTAATATAAAAATGAAACGACGAATCTGCTGATGCCATGTGGCCTGTCCCATACATACATTTTACAAAATTTTCACACAAACACACAGGGCACCTACTCTGTTTATGAGCGCAATCGTGAATAAAACTAATACTCATAACATGGAAATTTCGATTCGCAACACATTGAATAGGAAATCAACCCTTTAATACAGTACAAATGGATAGCCAATATTCATAACAAGGCCCCCATTTTGATTGGCAAACAACGTGTTCCCCAAACCATGATTCAGTCGCAACATACACCACTATTAATGGATTAACAATCGCAAAGCGGCAGTTTATCCATGTAATTACTATTGTTTTGTGAAACACATTAAGCTTTCCGACTGACAAATTGAACACGAACGAATAATGTTAACACTTGCCCCAAAATCAACATTTTCTTGTTGACATTGCAACATGGGATGGGATGAAATTGAATATTATTTTAACTGAATGCTGTACTGTTAGCACATACTGCAAAGTAGATACATTATGTGAGCATATAGTGTATTGTTCCGCACACGACATGCCGAAACAATATTTCAATTCGATATCGGGCGGACAATGGTCGGAAGTGGCCGAATATAAATGGACGGAAAGGCTTGCGCCTATCGAATAAAGGGCGCTGAAACAAATGACTGTATCAACTGAAACCAAACGCTATGTAAACATAATTAATAGTTGCTTGTGCAAGATAGTATATGGCGTGAAGCATTTTTTATTTAATTTGGATGGGTTCATTGAAACTTATTTAATGTCGGAAAATTTAAGGGCTGGTCATATACCGTCATTAAAAACCTATCCATCTCTTGACTATCTTAGTAAATTGAAACAATTATTACTTTTATATTTATATAATAACTGAGTGTCAAACTATATTCATACGTCAATAACTGTTTTGTTTTCTTGTACCTATCATAGAACAGCACATCTATCCTGTAAAAATCTCAACGTGAAAAAAAGTTGAAGTGAGCTTGAAGTAAGCTGTCAATCCACCTGATGCTAGGGGTTGATAGTATCGGCAGCTCACTTCCACCTAAGGTTGACAGTGAGTTTACAGAATAGCACTGCTGTGTCTTTATGATTCGCCGAACTTTATCACCCATTTATCAAAGGAAGACGTGCACTTAGGGAAATCTTTGTCCCCACTATTTGTCTTTACAATTGATGACAGCTCTGCAAGAAAATAATATGCCTTTCTTTTGCAGGTGAAATGATAATTTCAAACGACAAATACCAGATGACTGAGATCAACAGTTCTGCATACAGCGTGCAGATGCGTCTCGTTATCCGAAACATTCAGAGAAGTGACCTCGGAGGCTACAAGTGCATATCCAAGAACTCTATAGGCGACGCCGAAGGCAATATTAGGTTATACGGTAAGTCCTGGACAAAAGCGGCGCCATAATGTCTTTGTATTGTCAATGGAACTTTGTATGGCAAGAAGCGATTGTAAGCTATGGAATATGATGCATGTTATTTATCCAATCGTGGTCCAAAGATATATTGTGGACAAAATATCTGTGTCTATAGTCGAAGTTTAAACTGGAGACAATAACAGCAATGTTGCTTTCAATCATGTAAAATATATTATAGGCCATGTCACGTATGTATGGCCCAAAGATAACCCAAACTATAATTTATTTTGTTTTTGTATCATCGTAGCCAAGAAAGAAAACGAAAAAAATCCAGACAATTATTGTGAATTATTGTTAAAAAAAACCCTTTTCATTCATCCAGAAATGGAGTTGCCAAACCGAAAACGCGACGACGATGATCGCGACTACTCCATCGAAGAGACAAACGACGTCCGCTCCAGCCTCCAAGGTCCGCTTCGAGAAGGTGGCCCAAGAGACGAAGATGCTGGGTTCTTAGGCGGAGGCGGGCCAGCCGCCGCTGCCGCATCTGCCCTCACCGTGAGCGCTACCTTTTTAATAACGACCTTAGCCCTCGCCACATGCTAAACTTTTACTTAAAGCCATGTGCAAAGTTAAGACTGAAAAAATCGGAAAGTTACTCCTTGTTTTTTTATAACAGTCTCGGGTATTACACATGAAGGGCAGAGGTGCGTGCTGACCGCGAGCATTTATCTACATGTGTTTCAAGATCAGAAATCGTATTCTAATATATATTCAAGTTGTTGTACTTACCGATATCGTGTTTGATTCCAGATAATACACGTAAACTGCTCGCAATTAGTACCTATCTTCCTAATTCCCAAGCATTTCGACCTTATCACTGACCCTTGATACGACTGTACGTACTTACAAAATCGTTAATTTATAAATTTTCTATTTCGTCAATCTTTATTTCAAGATAATCTCCATATAATTCGTCACGTACACACGTATAACACAATTAAAATAATTCTTTTGTGTGAGCTTGTCTTAAAATTGTGCATGGCTCAGCATTGTTCGGCAATTAGAAGTGTCTGTGTTTTACTAATTGGACGTAAGACAGTGTTTATCGTTTAGGTTAAAGACTATGGTACTAAGTATAGTACGTTTTATAGCAAACGGTGAACGAATGGTAAATAAGTGTACCTACTTAATAGTCATTAGCATTTCATCAGGTGTCAGCTTGTATTAACAATGTAAATGCTTAATAATGTATGGAAATTATAATATTGAGTTATATGTTACATTACTGTTGGGACTTTAACGTTTTGAGTGTACCATATCCATTTTATTTTGATAAATACGTTACTCTAAAATACTTTCTTGCTGTTGTACAGTATTCTCCACTAAAATACGAAGTTCGTTTGTGTTGCGTCGCGCACGCATGTAACTACTCAGTGTCATAATAATTGTATAACTAAAATAATAAACTGTTAATGTATATGTACATAATATAATGTAGCTAAGCGGTTATAAACGTTAGAACTTTATTTGCTCATTTATATAATTTGTTAACTATTAAATTTTATAGCTGTATTAATGAAAATGTATGTAAATCTGAAATGCTATGAAATATAGGGAAAATTTTGTAAATTGTTAACGTTTTTAATATTGTTGAATTTATGAAAAATTATTTGTAAACTGTATCTAAAATACTAAGTGGAAGTTTCGTAGTCATATTTTATGCGGATGTGTTGTGTAATTTTTTTTTTATTGTGAAACTGGTAAAGGATTATGTATCTGTCATGCAGCCAGTGTTTTTTTACTTATTGGCCTTATGTAAATGTATGATATTGCCTGCGAAACAAATATAAACGAAGTAAAACTTTTGACATTGTTTTTCTCTCATTTCAACATGCACAAATCTTAGTTATTACGAGTTTTTGACATTACACAAGATGTAACAGAATAAACGCAAGTCCTGAAAGTAGTTTGTTCATAATTGACTACTGAATCGATTTCAGTAACTTTAATATAGGTTGTATTTTGCATACAGACGGCCGATTCTTATTTCAACGCCATAAGGTTCAATTTTAAATGCAGTAAGTAATAGTTAGCTTTAAAAAAAGATAAGTTTTGGTCATTGTATTATGCATTGAACTCAGTATAATTGAGGTGTATGAGGTCATGCGTTAATTATGTTACGTATTGTATAGGGTTATTTTAAATCGGCTAGCTAAACTCCGCAGACGCAATGCGTATCGATATCTAAACACGATATAATAAAAATTAAAAAGATCTGATGTATTTTTGGGATGTCAACGACCGCTGTGAGTTGAAGTACCTATGAGTGAAATAAAACTGACTTTTTATATTTTATCGTGTTTAGGTATCCAATACGTCTGCGAAATTTACCCAAAAAAAATACAGATTTTTTAAACTTTTAAGTGACTGCAATAACTGTGGTCGATGACCCACAATCAAGGTAAACTTCATGGAATAGAACTACAGGTACAGACATCGATACCCATCGCGTCTGCGGAATTTAGCTAGCCAATTTTAAATAACCCTGTATAAGTACCTACGTGACGCAGAGTTAAGGTTAAATTAAAGGTAGGTAATTGCTTCAACACAGCTACGGTTCCCAATTTCTTAGACCATTCGTACTCTCAAACCATATACCACCTTAATATTAACACTTAGTCAAAATATACCGGGGAAGGTCTGACAATATCCCAGCCGTGTGTCGACCCTCTTAATAGGTACCTTCGGGCAAAGCCTCTGTAAGTGCGATGTAGATAGGGTGTAACCACTTGCATTAGCGAAATTACCTGAGGCTTTGTTATTTTCATTGCGACAACCGTAGGTACCGTATACGTTAGTGGAATAGAAACTTGACTACTAGAACCGCGGTCCCGTAGTCATATTATACGTAGACGATGAAATGTGCCATTGAATTAACATGTTAACTATAACTAGAAGTGAATGTGCGATGCTTTTTTTATGTTAATTTTATAATTTTAATAGTAAAACCCTTTTAAAGCATGATGATGATATGAAATAGATCAAAAGGCTTTGGTTGACGGTATTGAATGAATGCTGTAAAAAATTTAAATTATGAATAGCAGAATCAAACCATGGATGAGCCACCTATCCAAAGCACTATCTTAAAAAGACTCAATAAATGTAAATGTTAGTTGGTAGCTTTTTTAGTCTATTTAAACACCACATACTTTCCTGTTGTTAAAATAAATCAAAAGCTTTTAGCTACACCTATAGGGCTAAAAGAGGACACAGCCACATAGATGTAACCATTTTATTAATGGCACACCCTTACTGAGGTTCCCTTTGAAGTCTTTGTCCAGTGCGTCAAAGCCCAAGTTTAGGCGCACGGCTGATATTCAGTGATCTTTGTTCCGGTAACACAATATCGGACGTACATTTCTGTCCCTTGGGACTCTCCTGTGTATTACGATTTGGATGTCACAGTTTGCATCTTAAGTGCTGGGACACCTACCTACGCATACAGTGTTCCTAATAGATGGAATAGACGAGGATACTCTTTTTGTGACGTTTTTTCGTCTCCCCTGTGGGGCAGGATAGCTTTAGACACGTAAATAATGCGTGGGGAACAAAGGTGCGGTATTGTTACATTTGTTTGTATTCCCCTGGAAGTTTATTTCCATGATTCAATACTGGGAATTTGAGTGAAAAATGTTAGGTACTGTACAATTTCATAAAACTGTATTGTAAAGTTTTATTGTACCATTATCCTTTTCACATCTACTTATACATATTATATAGGGTATTAATTACCTAGACTTGCTTTTTCAAACTACCTCACTTAGAGTTCTATTCTATGAAGTTTACCTCGAACCTCAATGTGAAAGTAACAGCACGCGGTCAACGATGGTGCACGCACATACTCGGTACTCCCTCATGACATCCTAGTAGTAACCTATTTAATCGGTACTGAAAGTCCTCATACTTCCAGGTTTTCTAGCTTTTTCAGACCAACTGAATCTGATTCTGATTCTGTTTTGATGATTTTCATTCATGATTTTCAGGAATAACTTAAACGTAAATGCCACTCCACGTTTAATATTCCCGAACCAACAACAAATGTGTTGTTTTTGTATTTTTACATTTCTGTTGTATCTAGTCAACGTGCAATAAAAAAAATCACTGGTTGCTAATATGAGAAAATTAAACGTAAAATGACATTTAATTTTGGTCAATTCTTTACATGAATTTATTAAGTATATATCACAAGAAACTTCTAAATCTCTTTTCTAAGCAAATAAAACAAAACTTTGTACAATACTTAACATAACTAACTATTTACACTAGGTACTAAATTGAATGACTAACTACACAAATATATACCAAAAAAACGCACTCTCAGGAGTTGAAGTACTCGTCCGCATCGCTGTCATCCGGAAACGTGACCAGAAGACTGGCAGCATTGTCACGTTGAATGGCAATACTAATTCTTTAACCAAACAACGACCCAGTCCTCTAGTCACGTCACGAAACAAAACTGTTATTAAAACCACATCATATATTTCAGCCGTGTCACTATCATATGTAAAGTTTAAATTGAAGTAAACTGCACGTTTTTGAGACACAACTTTTCTAACTCTTTGTTCTAACTCCGCAGCTTTTCACTATTGCGAAAAGTTACCTAGTTTCGCATTCAATGGAATATATAGGTTACAGAGGGGACTTTCACTGCATACGAAATGTTAATGTGGTCGTTTTGACATTAAATCGTGGTGTAAACTCACTGAACTATCCACATAAAGGTGTGTTTATTCTAACTGCGCGAAGCAGAAAACTCATTCTTGTTTGGCGATTTTCGTAACTGATACTGGAGTCTGCAGTTAATTCTGTAACATCTTTCTGGGTTTTGAACAAAGGTGTTTCTCTGCTCTTTAATATTTCCATGCAAGACGGGTAATATTAAATCGATAAAAGAAACTAGCAGCAACTATAATCTGTCGACACGGTTGGCGCAGTGGTTGAACGATTGACTGCTGCGCAGCATGTCGCGGGTTCGATTCCCGCACGGAACAAATATTTGTACGACCTACAAGTATTTGTTCCGGGTCTGGGTGTTTTATCTATAATATGTAAGTATCAACAAAAACAAAAAATATATAAGTAGTTTATCAGCCATCTCGTTATCATAACACAAGCATTAAGTTGCTTAGCTTGGGACACTATATGGCGTTGTGTAAAATGTCCAAGGATATTATTTTTTTATTATTACTAGGAGTAGTGGTGGCCCAGTGGCAACGGTACTGACTTACGAGTTGTAGGTCATGGGTTCCCACCTAGTCAGGCGCTTTACTTTATGTAAATAATATCATCACCACTGCCCTCAAAGCGGTGAAGGAAAACATCATGAGGAAACCGGCAAGCTCTTTAATAAAACAATCGAAGACATGTGACATCTACCAACCCGCAGTAGCAAGCGTTTAGATTACGGCCCACTCCCTCTCACCGAGAGGAGGCCTGTGTTCCAGCAGTGGGTACATTATAGGCTGATTATGTAACTATAAATCGCTGTTTTTATATGTGAATAATGAACGGCATGGATGTAGTTCACAACAAACTCGCTAAACTTAACGTTTTATACCTTTTTGCGCGACAGCAAATTCGGGGTTATGTTTTTCACGCGTATCTATGTAGGATCTAAATATGTGGGATTCCACTTATCCCCTCAGGGGGGATTTTAGGGGGGATTTGTGGAATAAGCCATTCTTTATACCCTCATTTTTTTATCTACATAATTAAAGTTTTGTTTAAAAAAAAGATGTCCGGACACCCAACAAATCCGTTTACGAACTACTGAACTCCAAAGACTTCACTTCACTCTTTACTCAAGTAACCTCACTTAAACAAAACAAGAGCGTTCAAACTTCAACAGACAACTATCACAATTTGCATATCCAAGAACAATTAGTAACAAGCGGTTATTATCGATGTATATTTGTTTGCAAACATCTCATATTGGAGGGTGGTGGTGCGCCGACGTCCGGCAACAATCTGCATAACAATGGTGGTCATAGTTACGTACTCTCTAGGCGGATGCTAATGCCCTCCATTCATAATTCATGTCTTAATGAAGTGGACGAACGAGCCCCAGTCATAAGATGTCACGATCCTTTGTCTGGAGACCAGTTCATGTAATATGCTGTAATAGGATTTATGTCTATGAAATATAAAGCAAAGATATACATATAATAGAAGGCTGCTTTACTTACAAATCAGCCTCATAAAGATATAAGTACCTACATTATGTCGCAGGGTATTTATTTTTTTAATACTAGCAGCGCCCCGCGATTTCACCACCATAAGTCTCGATCCCGTGGGAATATCGCGATAAAAAGTATCCTATGGTTAATCCTGGTTATAAATTATATGTCTGCCAAATTTCATCCAAATTCCGTGCAGTAGTTGTTGCGTGAACTTGTAACAAACGTCCATCCATCCTTCCTCACCAACTGTCGCGTTTATAATATTATAGAATAGTTTATAGTATCTAAGTAAGTATTATAGTATAGTAGGACTTTCAGCACACAAATGTTCAGAGGGGATCCCTTATGCATTTTTTACACGTCAACCTTTGGGTGATGCGTGAAACAAACAGTGGTAAAGGATTTTTTTCCACTTAGTTTATATCGATGATGTTTTGATAGCTTTCTGTTACAAATATTTGAGAGATAGTGAGATATGAGTTTGTGTGGGGTAGGTACATCTAAAAAGTAAAAAAAAAAAAAACAAAAAAAAACATTAGGTACAAAGTGAAAAATTACTTTAGGTAATTTTGGAAGTCGGTGTCGTTGGTTCCACATTTTCGTTTTTTGACACCGACTTCCTAAATCAAAGTTATTTTTCACTTTGTAGTGTTTCTTTTTTTGGAAGTAGGTTGTTTTTTTTTTTGTAAAACGGTTTTTGTGCAAATTACCCCCACCCTTACTAAATATAGGCTGGCAGGGACATCGACACTTAACCTGTTACCAGGGTAACAGGTAAAATTTTAACTCAGGGAGGGACCCACAGATTAAGCACAATGATGATTACAAATAGAATTTGGTACTTATTCCATACATTTCGAGCGCGTAAGTATTTATTGCACATTTCTATGAAACGGTATTTTTTTTACAAGAATTGGCCTTCAGATAGGCAGTGGCTCTACGTAAAATACTGGTATTCAGCTGCATCCGGTTAGACTAGAAGCCGAATCCAACATGGTTGGGAAAAGGCTAGGCAGATGATGTAATTAAGTAAAATAAAAATAAAAATTAGCATTAATGCTTATTAATGCTAATTTTTATTTTGCTAAATAGGTATATCTATGTAGAACCTATCCTAATTAAACAGAACTAATTAGATAGAACTTCGAACAGTGTAGGGCAGATAATAAATAACAAGGTAGGTATTAATAGTAATCCCCTGAATGCAACGGAATATTTCGGGACCATGTCCAACCTCGACACTGCGCAATGAAACCGAGGTGCGAAATCCAGTTTTCATATCCGTTTAATTCACGGGACTACTCGCAACTAACCTCAAATCACCACCAGTATATCAATAAAATAATATATTTCGATCTGTTGATAATACTACTGTAAAATTTAAAACATACATAATCTGCATAAGCGACTTATTTGCCAAAAATATAAACAAATATAATAAGTTTATGGAAAAATAACTTTAATTCCTACACAATAAAGTTCAGACTTCAAACATTTTTAAAACTTTTTCAGGAGTGCTAGTCACTCTGAAATCAACTTAATTACCATTTACGTAAAGTTGATATTTGTTTAACTTGAAATAACCTCAATTTGAAATATACATTTGAATAGACTTTAGGTACTTCTTCCCGTGGAAGGTAAAAACTTCAGAACGCCACCTGCTACAATCCTTAAATACTCCTTTTGCCTCGTTTACGTTCATTCTCGTTTACGGTCACAATGAAAAAAAAATTAAAAAAAAAAGTTAAAGAATATGTAGTTTCAGTCAAAATAAAGTTTTACTTAAAATAAACACTGATTAAATAACCTTGGATTCAATGAGAATCCTATGATTAATTTTAAATAGCTTCGAGCTAAGAGTCTTATCTACTTTTGGTACCTACAATCCTACAATATTCTTACAGTTTCGCGAGGAATATAAAAAAAAAACACTTCATAAATGTAGAAAGATTCAATTTTTTTAAATTTACCTGCTAGTACGATGTTTACTAGTGGTGCAATACTGTTTAACCGAAAGTTGAAACACTAGGGTCATGGGGCCATTTAGTTTTTCAAGACATCGCCAAGCGGTTGGTCGACTCTACACGCAACTAGAGAACTGGCTTATTTTGGGCAAAGAATCGGCATCGCCATACAGTGTGGCAACACTGCCAGCCTTTTGGGCACTTTTCCTGTTGAAAATTATGCGGACGAATTTTTTGATGCCTTAAGATAATTTTACCTGTTTTTTAAACATTATTAATATTATTTTAAGTCGGTCAGTTTATGTATATATTATGTAAATATTATAGTCTTTAATAAAGTTCTAACCACTGAAAGTTCTTTAATGTCGTATCGCTCATGTTTATCGAAATGCCATCAAATACCCGCTTGTAACAAAAACTCAGTGATGGCCCTGCCTCGCTACTGAGGTATTTCCAATAGGTGGGAAAGTGCTCGATTGGCTTTTGTTTTCCGCTCCAACTCTCTATCGGCGAAGTAACGTCGATTCTTCCCAACTTCCCCGCTAGTAGTAAAAGTGAAGAGCACTGGGCTAGAAATCATTGCACAGCTCAACGAATGGAGGAAAAACGGGCCTACGTGACAGTAGGAGTTACAAATTCTTTGGTTATTCCTCAAATAAATACAGGATGGTAGGGACATCGAAGCGCAAACTGTAACCAAGAATTCAGTACATGACACTGGCGAAAGAAATATTTTATCGGTTATTAAATAAAAATCAGTTGTTTCATAGAAATGTGCAATACGTACCTACGCGGTCAAAATGTATGGAACAGCAATTTTTTTTCAGGTTCCGAATCATATGCTAAATCTACAGGTCACGTGCATCGATGTCACCACCAACCTATATAGGAATATTTAAAAACAACCCGTACATTCATCTCAATTCATACTTTCCCTTCGTCACAGAAAATACCCGAAGAAACTAAAATCTCTTTAATACAATTTACCTAATATCTTCAAGATGTAATCAAAATCCCAGTAATATTGATCTAAAACTATTCTAGCGTGGAATTAAAGAAAGCAATGTAGGATATACTACTCAACAATTGTCTGTATACAACGTAAGTATTCTATTATTAGAACTTCTTCTAAAATACGCAAAAAATTGCCTAAGGTTTTTTTGTTTTCTTTTCTTCACCTATCCGACCCACGATAACATTATACAATTCAGACCTTTTCTAGTAAAAAGTGGTTTATTGTGTTCTTAAATAAAGTTATTCAGTTTAGTTCGCGGGGTATTGTGCGGGCCCATTGTTGTAGAGCCCAGGTGCGGCCCTTACACGTTCACCTACAATAACGTTATGAATGTCAAAAACACGTTATTTTTATTTACCTTAAACGGCGAAATTGTATTGTTATGGCCAATAAAGTGGTAGGTACAATGTTAAACGATACATTTTTTAAATGATGTTTTTCTTATTGGAAAGAAAATGGCGAGCTTTGGAGTACTCGGGAAAACCGTAAAAGAAGGAAAGCCTAAAAATAATAAGGTTGTTATTTGATATTCTATTCCGTAGCAACAATTAAATTATAATTATAACTTGTGATATAATTGTGACACAAAAGACATGCAAAAATTCACAAGAGAATTGTATTTTATTTTTTCTGGCTTACTTTAATTTTTGGTACAAAATGTTCGAAACCTGAATATGATGTCGTTTATATGTTGGCGTAGATCCTGATTGTCGTATTGGTAATATTAATATGTTCAACCTTTTATTGTTGCTTTAACTTAAGGTATACCATGTATTCAATCTGATGTTACTTTTAATATAGCGGCAATAAAAATACACACTTTGTGAAAATTTCAACTGTCTACCTATTACGGTTCATAAGATACAGACCGCTGGCATACAGACAGACGGACTGACGACTGACGACTTTCAGATTTTTTAATTTTTATACCTTTAAGGTATATCATACCTTAGTTATAACAAACCCTCATGTTAATTTCTACCATGGGCAAAAACTGTTTGTGTCTTTAAACGAATGTCCAAATTATTGTTGGCAAAAATATGATTTTTGGTACTTTCAAACTCAAATAGCAGCCAGGGGGTTAATTGTAGACTTTCTTTCTTGAATTAAAAAAATTTCAAGGTGTTATTTCCCATAAGAAAACATCTTGTTTGTTAACTTCAAGTTCTGGGTTCGGAATGAATGATGATGCCCTTTAGCCGTGGAAACTTCAGTAATATAAGTTGAAGTCCCTTCACTTAATCTTTGGGAGCATTTAAACATTGCCTTTAAAGTTTTTTTTTTTAACATTCACGCATTATCAGAGTAACAATTTGCATGGCAAGAAAAACGATCAGTTTTAAACATAGTAACAAACATAACGGAGCAAATGATCAAAACTGATACAATACTACATATAATCAAGCTCAAAAGCTGTCATTAATTATGCACATACATTTAATCCCAAGTTAAGTTATGAATCAGTATCAAAATAGAGGTAAAAAGGATAGTAAACGAAGATTGCTTCTGACCAAAATAAATGTAAAGAAGATTACTTCTCATCTCACAGGCTTTAACGGACAGCTTAGGATTAAGAGAGAGAAGGATAAGCGAGTTAATAGGGCCGTAACAACAGCAGTGTACAAGCAATGATAGCATATGCTATCTACTTGAGATAGCATGCTATCATTGCTTGTACACTGCAGTCCACAGAGTACGGAATCGCCAGCAACGTCCAGACACGGTAGTAGGTGCAGTCAGCTCCCGAAAGGAGTATATGTCGCAGTCAACTAGCTTAATTAGCCATTCAGTTAACAGCCTAGCCTTTTCACTAAATGGTGCCGTTCAACTAGCGGCCTGAATGGTATTCGTTATAGGTAAGATTGGAACTGTAGCCAACCACGCGCGAGCCAAATTGGTCGCAGTAACTAAGTCGGGCGCACCGCAACCAAATGGATTCGGATAGAACTGCGAAGAACCGCGCGTGTGCCGAGCGAACGAAGCGAGCAGTGCCGCGGTAGCTGTTGACGAGCGCTATTTCCAAACCCTAAGCAGTTAACTGAAAGGCTAATTATGCTAGTTGGCTGCGACATATACATCGACAAGAATTCATTTGTTTATCTACGTAATACTGTATCAATTAGCAGCTACAATTGATGTTTTGTGACTATTTAGTACACATAATGGAACAAAGATTGTAGACAAGGAAAAGACTGTACTATGAATATTCGAGGCACCGAAAGTGCGTTGAACGCATAATTTCTGTCACAGACCACCTTTAAGCCGTCAGTTTGTATACATCACTTGTCGTAGAGTGAGTAAACGATTACACGCTTGCTTTGTATGTAACGTGTTTGATAGTGCCGCCTCTCGTCTCCGTGCTCTGTATCCCAGTCTTTTAAAGTACGATATTGTAAGACTGTCCAGAGCAGAGTAAGTAATTACTTTAGGATACGGTCGATCAATATGCGTCGTATCTTTAACGGTTTATAAAGGGTTATAGTGGATATTATTACATCCCCATTTTACTCCATCAGGTCATGAATTTTCAAAAATCCTTCCGTAGTACGAACTTTCGTTACAAAAGAAACTCTTGTGCAAAAATTAATTCTTCTAGACCCAGTGGTTTATATAGGTTGTGCGTTGTCTGTCAGTTTTAAGATGTTTATTAAGTTATAGAGATATTAGCTTCCGCCCGCGGCTTCGCCCACGAGGTATGTCGCTAAAAACTATCCTATGTCTTTCCCCGGGATGCAATCTATCTCTCTGCCAAATTTTATCGAAATCCGTTCAGTGGTTTAGGCGTGAAAAGGTAACATACAGACAGACAGACAGAGTTACTTTCGAATTTATAATATTAATATTAGTATGGAAGTATGGATATGGATGAGGAACAGGGTGTAAAGTTCCTCATACTCCATAGAAATGGGAAGATCCTTCGACCAGACGGGTGTTGTGTACTTATACTCGTATGCTAGTTGCGCAGTGCTTTTTTTTTTACTTTATTTTTTGTTGTTTATCTTCTTTTTTTACGTCATGTTCACCGCAAATAAACGTTTTTTCTTTCTTTCTTTCAGTAAACTCAGGATTTTGTGTGACGTGCAGTATGACGCGTAGTTCGCATGTGGCGGTTGTAGATACCGCTACAAAGTAAATGGGAAGATAAAACGGATATGGGGACATAAATATTTCCGATTTATTTATGAGACCGATTTGAGTTATCTGCTGCGAGGAACTAAACTGTAACCAATGACAAGCTTCCTCTTAGCATTTGCCGATGTCGCTTTTTAATTGCGTAAGTTACAAATGTTATCAAAAGAAATAATGAGGTAAACAATTGTTGAGTGATCTCGTTTTTTCACAAAGGTTCCTAATCTATGCATAGTTTCGATAACTTAGCATAAAACTTTAAAGTAGTAACAATTTTTTTTAAAGAGTATTTAGAGGTATTTTAAACTGTGGCCTATAAAAGGTAGTTGACATTTCTCGATTTCAGTAGTGGTGCCACATTATGATTTAAAATATTAAAAAATCAGGTTATGATAAGTTATCGGTTAAATTTGTGAATAAAAACTTTATCCATAATTATATGTCACAGCTAAAGTGGAAAAATAACAACTAATAATTATTTGGAGGCCAGTGTTCCACAGCTAATTAAACGCACCCATCAAACATAACAAAAACAAAGCACCATTTAGAAGCCGCCCTTCAGTATTCTATTTCCCTGAATAAATGATAGGAAGCTTATTTTTTTGTAAGGAAACATTCAAGGTACGGGCTTAAAAACATTGATAATGACTTTTTTGGCAATGTCACGAATTCCTTTGAACAAATTAAACTTGGCTGGTCTCCCTCATCTAATTAACTTCTTGAAGCGCACTTAAAATAAACAACCTGTTGGTTTCCGCTTCTAATTTAGAAGATAGGCTGAAAAGTGAACGGATATCTTACTAGTGAGTGTAAGAATTACTTTTATTTTAAATTGAGGGCCCATAGTGGGAGTTTGTATAACTTGCGCGCTGAAATGTATGGAAATACTAAACGTTATCGTGGACCGAAATTAAAAGGCGTCTTGACATAAATTTCAATATATTTTACTTCCTTGTGTTATCGTGATGCCGTGTCTTGAACGTGACACGTTAATTTATCGCCATGTTAAAAAAATATTAAAGCGCACATTAGATCACGTTTACGTTGATGTTCACCGTCAATTTGTATGGATAATTGAGTTTCCCATTAATTTCAATAGACGGCGCAGCTTCAGTTTAAGTACAGATTGTAGGTGTAAGAACTAGCACTAACCCAACAGAACGCTTTGTGACAAGGTTAAAAAATACATTATGTATATTTTTAAGGAACAAAAATTGGTTGTAAGATCGCTAATAGCGATATCTTTTCAAAATAGCATTTGTCGTATTGACATAATAGGGAATACCTACAATGGTTTCATTAACTTTAATTCTTCTAAATACTGTACATGAAATATGCGTATGTATTGGTATGTCTACATATGAATGTATAATCGTCATGAATGTATTTTTGCTGTGTTTACTTGGCAATCTACATTTAATATTATAATCATAATATCTTAAAACCTTAAAAGTTAGAAAAGCTCTTGACTCGCACAGTAACAAACTAAAAACAAGCAAAATCAATTGAAAAACTAAGACAAAGTACATATAAGCAGAGAGGTAATTCCCGTATTTTTTATTTTAAGGACGTTCGTATTCTAATCTAAGTTTCAATCTGTCGAAAATACCTTTAATTTCCATACACTTTTGACAAGTTTATGAAATTGATTGTCGCTGAGATGAGATTGTGATTAGCGTTTCAATGTTTTTAATGGCTTTCTGATCAATAGCTCCAACATACAGGGTGGCAGGGACATCGGCCCGCAAACCGTAACCATTTATTCAGCATAATTATGATTCTAGACCCTCTAGCGTAGACATTTTTTGTCGGAAAAGTGCCTAAGTACCTAAACCTACGCGGGCTAAACTTTTATCCCTTCAGATCATGTATGAAACCGCCATAAACTTTTATCCCTTCCCATCAATTAATGATCTAATCACATCATAATTGAGTAAGAGCCGTTCCACACGTACACGTTTTCACGTACATAGAAACGAAAACATCGTTTCTATGGCGGCGTCGCGGCGCCTAAACGAGTGTTGGCTTGCCCATCTGACAGTCTGTACAAAATTAAGTGCGGTGCGGTGCCGCTTTATATTCTCTAATATTATGCCTGTTTGACACTTTTGAGGTATTTTAGTCCTAAAACAGTGTAGTGGGTAAAAACCGAGCACACTAATAAGCTGTCAATTAGTCGCTCAATGCAAAGTTTAAAAGCATTATTATCCAACGTCATTGGTTATAGACCGCGGTGCATTAGTGTAATTAACCAGATAGGTTTTGCTTAATTTTAATAAGCGACAAAATTATTTTCAGGCTTGTTGGGTGTAATTTGTAATGGGTATACATAGAGTTATGGTGCATGCTGAAACACAGGCTATTTATCTAGTTTGGCAGTAGCTGCTAATAATTACACACAATTGTAACTGATTTACTTTCAAACATAATTATAAGTAGCTATGACAAATTGTGTAACATGTTTATTCTTTTTGGTTTAATAAATATTATATTATTATTTTTAAGCTTTTCGCCCATCTCGGGACCTTTTTTTCGGGATGAAAGGTACCCTATGTCCGTTTCTGTACACCTGACAACGTATAGGTATGCAAAATTTCAGGATGATCGGTTCAGTGGTATAGGCGTGAAAAGTTAACAAACAAACTTACTTTCGCTTTTGTTAGGATAGTTTGGATTATACGAAATCTCGAATCCAGAAACTAATCAAATGATTACAAAAAAGTTACGACTATGATGTCCCAGACAGGCGCTTGTTACAATAAGTCCTTACAACGTAATTGGAAGTAGTTTGCCATAGAAATATACGGCGGTATAAACAGTTCTTTTGTCGGCGGCAACTGCGTACTGCAACCATAGGTATGGCGGCGCGACGCTCGCAGCTACCTAGCGTGCTCATGGCTTCACTTGAAAAAATCCATGCACTTAGCGCTGAAAATAAGCGCGGCTTTCGACCGCATTCACTTTTAGCGATGTAGTTTTTCTCCTTTTACACCCTCCACACCCATTCTCCCAGCTGGCATTCCCCATCTCACTCCAACTTCGCATCTCTTCAACTATACTCGGTTCGCTTTAGCGTTCGTGACACAAAGCAATATGTGAGTTAACTTCAGTGTAACGGTTCTTGTTTGAGTTGCGATTTAATGCCTCCTTAAACTGAGATGGTTTACGGGTTAACCGGGTTGAAAAGGATAAAAGTATCCGCAGTTGTTTACTTTTGGATCTGCTTCGTTTCAATAAAAACTTTGAATCCGTTAAAGGCAATCGAGCGCTTTAGACATGTGCGCTTTATTATAGCGAGATTTAGGAGAACTTTTCACTTAAATGAAAATGGAATATTGATCCGCTGTACCGCTTTTTCATTAGAGTTTGTAAAAGATAAAATTAAATAAAAAGGCGTTTGTTACGAAAGAAATTGTTGATCTTTCTCGAGATTATGATTAAGTTCTTTAGGTGAGTATTTAATAAGGAAACTCTTACATTGTTTGTATAGAAACATATAATTAAGTTTATAATTGAATGACCTTCGATGTCCACGCCCTACCTGCGTACTCGTAAGTATTACAAAAGCTACTTGACCCGAACGACCCTGTCCCGCAGTGAACCGGACCCCTATTCATCTGGAAACAATTTTGTGCGAGAATCGGTCAGATTAAGAGCTAATCTATATTTACCAATGAAACAAGCATCAGTGTCGGCCACAACTTGTCCAATTTACATGACGAAGGTGGCGATATCGCAAAAGAAAGTTTCCGACAACTTTTATCAGATCCCAGCCCACTGCGGCTGATGAGTTGGCACCGAACTTTATTTACTGATATTCGACGATTCAATTTAATGGAGACGGATCCGGAAATCATTCAGCATGTTTCATTTTTAACCCTAATATTACTTACAAACTAATTTATTTTTAAGAAACTATGACTTAATTAGAAATTCATTATAGTTTTATACGCTTAATAAAAACAGTACTTCCACTATGAAAAGCTCCACGCCTAAACTCCAAGCTCACATACGTTTGAATAAGATTTAAAATTCTAATTAGTCAGCTTCAAAAATGTGGACTGACTATCAAAGCACTTTGAAAGTTGAATATAAACGTAAATAAAGAGTCCCACTCCACATTCGACGAGCTCGCTCGAGACTCGGGAACTGGCTCCGAGGGACTCGGATTAGGCACTGCCTACAACCGACTACGTATTAGACGAAGAGATTTAAACTGAATTAACCGTTCGATCGTAAAATTGGAATGCCACACAGATAATTACCTGACACTCACAGAAAAGGAAGTCGCTTAGAAAGGGGATTCAAATAAGCGTGTAGGAAGGACCAGGCGAATCGACCGCCCACAAAGATTGGCCGAGATCTGATCACGGCAAAAATAACTGATACCGCGCTATCAGAAAGCGATCGACTGAAACCGATACTAGCTATTCAATTGGGCCAAAGTTTTTAGAAATTCCAACCAAATTCTCTTGTTATAAAATACTTTTTCGGGGTAAATCTGCGATGTGTTCTCGTCGTTATTGCGTGAATAACATTATAATATACACCATTTCGAAATTTTCATTTAACACAAGCTTTTGGTTTTTTAGTTGATACACTATACAATACTGGCTCTTTAAATGAGTTTGAATTTTGTAAAATACTCTAGAGCCTTAGTGGCTCTAGTAACCAGAACCTAACGAATTATCAGCCTGTAATTTTCCCACTGGTGAGACACAGGCC